>CM054803.1:0-1200000 GCA_028984105.1 Lavandula angustifolia
AAAATCTCCTACCGTTGAAAAATTTGCAATTCCATGGTGAAATGATAAAATTTCTAAATATAAAATTGTGCAAAATTTATAATTTTATAAGAATGCTGCAACATTAACAATTTTATAATAATATTGGAAAATCTCCAAAATTTCAAATGATAACCTCTTTGAAAAAATTGCGTTCGAATGACGAAATAATATTTTTTTAAAATGAAATTTGATGACCACGTGTTATCAATGCATACTTAAACCTCACTATATGTGTTTGGAATTTTAGAAAATGATACAGCTCTTGATTTCGCCTAAAGTAACTGCTATTAATGTCTTTCCTCATTTGAACCTCGCCCTTATAAATTAAGGCTATGCCATCCTAAGGTGCTGCTAAATGAATCTTATCAACGTCCATGAATGATAAATCATAGATCGAACATTTCAAGAATCCTTCCTACTAAAGTACAACATTGATATTTGTTCACAAGAGACAACAAACTCCTTTTTTTTAATAAAAAAAAACTAAAAATTATAAATAAAGACAAATCTAGTATGAACTTCATACTAGATACTGAGCTTTGGGTGGAACCCAGAGTCTATGAATGGCTTTGTGAACTCATCAATGCATGCCATGCGTATTCGTTCCGGAGTAGCTGGATTGTCCAGACGAAACCAATCACTCAAACCTACCTCTGCCCTTGCAGCTACGATAGCATCTTTGATCGCGAAAAATACAGCAGACGCTAGAAAGAAAGGTGGCTCTCCCACTGCTTTTGAAGAGTGGATTGCCACAGGATTTGGAGCATCCTTCAACCAATAATTTATACGGTTATGAATGCATTATCCACACACAACCATGAAACAAAGTTCATAATTAATTCCAACATCAAAATAATATAACGAGCAAACATTGCTCTAGACATGCAGATACATATTGAATGCTAACGAGATTACTACTACTCTTAAGCTACAAACCACTAAGAAGTAAGCAAGGGAAAGAAAGAAACATGCTGAATAAGACAATCATCAGAAAGAAAGAGGTGATAGCATGTTTACCTTGAGGAGGGATATATTGAATTTCAAGGGGACATCGTTAACGGATGGAATCTTGTAAGTACCAGGGCCACAAGTGTAAAGATGTCCTGCGGGCACCCACTTGTGAGCAGCATCGCCCCATTTTAACTCTTCAAGAGCCACCCATCCAAGACCTTGTACAAATGCACCTTCAATCTGTAGTGAACAACCGAACGAATTGAAAAATCAATCTATACTGAGTCAGAAGAACTGGACGTAAAACTGGATAGCTAGCATTGTTTAGAATAGAGGAAATAGGAACTTTAGATTGACACAGTAATGATAAAATTCTATGGATTCATGTACCAGCATTCATTCCATTCATCTCCAAATCAACTCAGTTCATACTTCCCAGATCTTGAAAAATAATATTCAGGACTATCTATACCTCAAAGTGGCCATAATGCATTCGTACTGATATAGATCATCTTATTCAGCACCCAACTAACTCTTTTTTGCTCCCTAACTGCGAATGCTACATTATGTATATTCCTTCTCTGTTTATTACATTCTTTGTTCTCTAAAACTTTCCAGTTCCCAAATCAGAAAGCAAAAACACATCTAAAACCAGATGTAATCAGAAATTATTAATTGTGAATTGGAAACAAACATGTACCACGAAAATTCTAGTAGCTATTGCATTCCCAAGGATTAGTTCTATTTCCTTTCTTAGATTAAGAGAGTTCTGTTCTTAATATTCCCAAGTTTAGGCTTGAGAATCCAGTCCTTTGTTTGTGCTGGAACTAGAGCTCACAAATTCACAATCATAGTTTGAGAATCCCAATAACTCTTTTCCTTCTCCGCTGAAGAGCTTATCATATTTATGTCAATTCATGAATATAGTAGCCAGTTTAGATTGTGCATGGAATCTTGACATGCCCAAACGCAACGAGACAACAATAGCGGAACGGAGGGAGTAATAAATAATGCAATTCTTATCATAAAAGGGGAAAAAAGCATGGTAGAGAGGTAGGTGAAAAAGCATTCTCTTTGTTTCGGCAATTTGAGGGATGTTATTCAAATATACTGCACAAAGAATACGAACAAGCTTCATCTCCTTCTAATTCTCAAGGGGTTACTCCCTCGCAAGAAGGTTGTACATGAGAGAATCCAGAAATTCAAAATGTTAGTGATGAAATTTGCAAGAGATGCAGGGAGGTAAAAACAAACCTGTCCAACATCAATTGCTGGATTCAACGGAAGTCCAAGATCCAAAATCACATCTGCCCGTCTCGTGCGGAAGTCTCCTACTAGCGTGTCAATTTCGACTTCAGCAAATGCTGCTCCATAAGTGAAGTATCTGAATGGAGTCCCTTTTCCAGTCGCCCAATCAAAGCCAATATCAGGTGTTTTATAAAATCCATGAGCTGAAAGGTCTATCCGCTCCATGTAGCATGCATTAGCAAGCTGTAATTGGAAGTATAAAGTTCATAGTAATGACAGATAGATGAACTCCTCAGTATAATAAACTTCTTCATGCAATGTAAGCGGTGCAAAATACATATTCAAAAAGCAGCTAAAGATAATGCACATGGATGACAGACATATGTCCAGCTATGGACACTGAATAGATTAGGTAATGAGATCGACAATTGAAGCTAGAGAAGCAGAACTTTGGTGCCATCTGCACATACCCATATTATACTGCTTCTCAGTTTCCAATTTTTCTGGTCAACCAAATATTATTCTTCTGACAGCTTGATGCCATTTGAAAAGCATCAATTGATAATATAAATAGCCTTTACCTATTAATCTACAGATTCCTAAGATGGACTATTATAGCTAGTCTTTCTTCTAAGATAATACACTATCTTGCTACTTTTTATGCCTCAGCTTATAGATCTTAATAAGTTGCTTTACAGATTGGCAAAAGACAAAAAGAAGAAGTAAGAATTAAGGAAAATCCACCTGGCTTTTGAGTTAACTATTTGTACATGCATCAAATTAGAGGCAGATAATGGTAATGATAGGTACTCTTTCTTTATATGATTATGTGGAAAATGCCAAAACGGAGAATTGAAGAAGTGACAAAAACGCATCAGTATAACATGTGAAGGTATTTAATACTGTCACACATCCACAATTATCGGAGTTAAGTGGCCATTTTTAATGAGGTAAATTGATCGAATGTGTTGCTTGTTTGAATCCTTCAAACTCTTTTCAAGCCTATGATGGAAGTTAGTAAAATTGGTAGAATTTTATCCAAATGAATTTCAAAGAGTCGAGTTATTGTCATTACCAGATCAATTTATGAATTTTGCTATAGATGTACACGCAAATATCGACAGTTTAAAGGACTTGATGATATCAGACGGAAAAAGGTTGATACTATAAGAGATGTGACATATCCTCTAATTCACAAACTTATAACTTTAGCATTGATTTTTTCGGCTACAATTGCTACGGTGGAAGAGCGGAGCATTCTCTGCTAAGAATATATTGAAGAATTGAATCCACAATCAAATGGATGATGAACTGATGAATAGTAATATAATAGTTCATTTAAAAAGATATATGTTAGAGTAAAGAGAAATTGTATGGCTAAATAAGAATAATAAACGAAACTGGAATAAGCAAAATACTCAAAACGAGTCCCACGGAAGATTAACTTCCGGCCAAGCGATCACGCCGTTCCTAGATCAAGAGAGACAAACCCTAGATAGTTTATTCTCATCCACTACGACTATTTATACTAATGACATAAATCCTAGGCCTTAATCGGCCAACCCTATATATGGGTTTTATTAAAAATAGACTCCACATAAATAGACTCCACATAAATAAGTAAACTACTAAATAACTTCAATCTTCTCTACTCGTCGACGCCATGCAAGCCACCTTCGAATCCATCCTCAAAACGCTAGCCATGCATTGTCATGCATACGTCGATCCTCTCTTTATCCTACGGCTCTTCCGATGCGTTCGCCACCGATCCCGCCGCCTTCCTCTTCAATCTCCGCTGATACACTTTATCTCTAACAACTCCCCCGCCCTTCCAAACAGCCTTATCCTCAAGGCGGAAATGCGGAAATTGACCCAATAAATCGGCTATTTCCACCCACGTAGCATCGTCCTCTGACTTGCCGCGCCATTGCACTAGTACTTCACGAATGCGATCATCTCCTTTCCAAACTCATCGATCTCGTAAGACCCACTCCGGATCAAACTCCGGATTGACCGACCACAACTCCTCGGGTAACCTGTCCTCCACTTTATGCTCGCCTAATGCCACTTTAAGAAGGGACACGTGAAAAACCGGATGTAAAAGGCACCCCTCCGGCAATCGCAAACGGTAGGCTACCGCTCCTATACGTTCTTCGACCGTAAACGGCCCATAAAAACGTGCCGCCAATTTTGCATTTTTGCGTTTAAAAAGTGAAGATTGTCGGTATGGTCTCAACTTGAGGAAAACCCTTTGCCCAACCTCGTACACCACATTCCGCCGATGCTTATTTGCGTTGCGTACCATATAATCCTGAGCTCTTTCAATATGTTCCTTCAAATGACGAAGCGCTCCCTCACGAGCTTGAAGATCGTCGGCCACCGCTTTGACTCGAATTCCGGCCGGTAAGAATCCCACTAGAGTCGGGGGTGGTCTACCGTACACAATCTCAAAAGGAGTCGTTCCCGTTGATGAGTGAAAATTAGTGTTATACGAGTACTCTGCCCATGCTAACCATCGACCCCAATGTTCCGGTCTTTCCGAGGCAAAACATCGCAAAAATGTCTCCACGCAACGGTTCACCACCTCGGTCTGTCCGTCCGTCTCCGGGTGATAAGCCGAACTCATGCGCAATTTAGTCCCTACCGCTTTGAACAAGGCTCTCCAAAATTCACTACAAAAAACTGGATCCCGGTCCGAAACAATTGATGACGGAAACCCGTGTAATCTCACAATCTCCTTTACGAATAAATCCGCCACATCCGCGCTGTATACGGATGTCGCAAGCCACAGAAATGGGCGTACTTTGACAATCGATCTACCACCACCATGATACAATCGTAATTCCCGGAGCGCGGTAATCCCCCTATAAAGTCCATACTAACGTCCTCCCATACCCGCGTCGGAATCGGCAAGGCCTGTAACAACCCGGCCGGAGAACGAGTCTCATACTTATGCTTCTGACAAATTAAGCACTCGGACACAAACTTAGTTACGTCCCTCATCATGCCTGGCCAATAATAGACACTAAGAGCCAAACGACGATACGTCCGGTACGCCCCCGAGTGACCTCCTTGAGCCGTTGCATGAAATTCGGCCAATAACCGCGGTACGAAGGAAGAACCTTTAGCGATGACCAACCTCCCTTTGTAATACAATACTCTATTGATCAATTGATAATGGTTGAATTTGGACGAACCATCGGCCACGGCACTATAGATCGGTCCAAGATCGACATCCTTCTTAACTTCCTCTGCTACCACGGACCATCCTAGCCAAACTGGAACAGTAATCGCTGAATACTCCATTGTCCCTTCATTCTGCCGAGATAATGCATCCGCGACTTTATTCGCGTTTCCAGGTTTATACTCGATTTCGAAGTCGTATCCCAAGAGCTTGGCCACCCAATAATGTTGCGCAGGAGTCGAAACCGATTGATTTAAGAGGAAACGAAGCTCTTCTGATCCGTTCTGACAATAAACCGTCGACCAACCAAATAAGGTCGCCAATGTTGAACCGCAAAAACCAAAGTCATTAGCTCCAATTCATAAGCCGACTTAGCCAAGCTGCGATCCGATACTGCTTTACTAAAAAACGCCAATGGTCTTCCCAACTGCATTAAGACCGCACCGAGTCCCTTTCCAGATGCATCGCACTCCACCACGAAAGGTCTGGAGAAATCGGGGTTAGCCAAAACCGAGAAGTCACCGCTACTTGCAATTCCCGAAAAGCTCTTCGGGCCTCGTCCGTCCACACAAACGCTGAAGATCTATCCTTCTTCAATAACTCGGTTAACCCTCGCGCAATTTGGCCGTAATTGCGAATGAATCGGCGGTAGTATCCCGTTAACCCTAAGAATCCGCGTACTCCTCGAACCGAATTAGGGGTTGGCCATCGAAGGATCGCCGCAATTTTTCCCGGATCCATCTTCACTCCATGCTCCGAAACTATATGGCCTAGATATTCCAGGTCCGATTGTCCCCATGAGCATTTTTTTGGATTGACCACATACGAATCTCGCCTTAATAACTCCATCACGACCCGGAGATGGGATAGATGCGAATCCCAATCACGACTGTAAATCAAAATATCATCAAAGAAGACTAATACAAATTTTCGTAAATGCGGTCGCAGCAAGTCGTTCATGGCCGATTGGAAAGTCGACGGCGCATTTGTTAGACCGAACGGCATTACCAAAAATTCATAGTGCCCTGAATGAGTCCGGAACGCCGTTTTCGAAATATCCTTGGGAGCAATTCGGATCTGATGATATCCCGACCTTAAATCCAACTTCGAAAACCATTTCGTGCCATGTAATTCATCCAACATCTCTTGTATCACCGGAATTGGATATTTGTCTGGCACTGTCTGTTTATTTAACTGACGATAATCCACACAAAACCGCCAACTCCCATCTTTCTTGCGAACCAACAAAACTGGACTGGAGTAGGGGCTAGAACTTGGTTGAATAATTCCAGCTTTCAAGCATTTCGCGCACTAATCGTTCCATCTCATCTTTGGCGGAATAGATGTATCGATAGGGTCGAACCGAGATTGGGGTCGTACCCGGATTCAGTGGAATGTGATGGTCTACACTCCGATGAGGAGGTAGCCCCTTCGGAGGTAGCATAACCGAAGGATACTCGGCTTCCATTTGATCCCGTAATCCCATGCCGACATCGGAGAGCTGTACCACTTGTAAGTTGTAACGCCATTTGCGCCTCCTCGTAACACTCCAACTCCGGTAACCAAATCCAGACCAGCCACCGGTCACTCTCTTCCCCAATCTTAATTAATTGTTGCAACGTAGCTTCTCGGCGAACCAACGACGAATTTCCTACCAACACCATCGGCTTTCCCCCATAGATGAACTTCATCGTCATTTGTTCCCAATTAGCACGGACGTCTCCCAATGTTCGCAACCACGATACTCCTAACACAACATCCACACCTCCTAACTCGAACACATAGCACGTCAACGTAAATTCATTCTCCTGTAAAATCAGCCTCACGCCCGAACAAACCCCCAATATGGCCGATCTACTACCATCGCCCAAGCGTACTGCTGACCGTCCAGACATTTCCGGTGATAACTGGAGTGCTGATGCCATTCTCGAAGAAATAAAACAATGACTGGCTCCACTATCGATCATAACACACTGATTTCCCCGCGATTGACCCCGTCAACTTCATCGTTTGAGGACCGTCAATCCCTTGAGCCGCTAAGCGGGTTAACACCATGGAGTTCGCTTCAGTCTCCAATTCCTCACCCGCCTGCGCTCCGTCCTCTACCACTTGATCTTCTTGCCGAATTTCCTCCTCATCACCTCCCGGTTCGGGTATAATTAAGACCTGCAAATTTTTATCCGCACATCTATGCGTGGGCGACCACTTCTCATCACAACGGAAACATTTTCCCGCCGCCCGTTTTGCGGCATAATCACGCTGCGAAATTTGACGAATTGGACGAAGCCGGCTTACACCTTCGTCCCGAGCTGTTGTTCCGAGAGAAGAAGAGACTTCTCGCGTTCTTTCTCCGCTGCTACCACCCCTATTATTTGAGAAAGACAAAGAAGAGGATGTGGATCGAAGCCCTGATTGGCCCCTGATCTCGTCGTCGTCGGGGTATAGCCACCCCGCTGCGAACCCGCGACCGGTCCACTGCCAAACCCTCCTAAAAATTTCACCTCTTGTTCAATTTCCTTGACTAGATGAATCGTATCAGACAACGATCGCGCATCTCTCGACCGAATCTTCAAGCGTATCTCATCCCGTAGGCCATTTAGGAATAACCCTAGGCAGTATCTTTCATCTAATCCCGGCACATGCACCATGCGGCCGATAAACAAAGTAACGTATTCACTTACGGAATGCGTCTGTCGCGTTTGAACGAGAGTCTCAAACGGGTTAGCCAACGGGTTCGTGCCGAACATGCGAATCATTTCCAATTTGAACCCTGACCACCCCATAGTTGGGCTCGTAGCTCGAACCCATTGGAACCAAGGTAAAGCATCACCTTCCATGGCTACAAGCGCCACATTCAACCTATCCGTATCCGAAGTGTTATGCAATTGAAAATATTGCTCAACCCTAGTCAACCATCCTTCGTCGCCAGTTCCGTCGAACATGGGCAACGTAACCTGCGGCGCGCCGGACACACTGTTCGCTGAACCACCCGCTGTCTCGGAGCTGCTGGTCTGTGGCCCTTCCACTGAACCGCGTTCTTCAGAATTAGGGTGCGGCGCGCATTAGGGTTCGGTGGCGCCCCGCTGGCGGAACCCTCGGCCGACGTTGTTTTCGCCGTGACGAGGTCCTGGAGCAAGTCACGCATGGAGGACATCGTGTCCTTCACCGTCGTTAATTCGCTAGTCAGGCGAACATCCATAGCCTTCAATCCCTTCTCCAACTCATCCAATCGGGTTTCCATCTGTTGTTGTCTCGTATTTGTCATCCGGCAGGTCGGACCAATTTGTTAGAGTAAAGAGAAATTGTATGGCTAAATAAGAATAATAAACGAAACTGGAATAAGCAAAATACTCAAAACGAGTCCCACGGAAGATTAACTTCCGGCCAAGCGATCACGCCGTTCCTAGATCAAGAGAGACAAACCCTAGATAGTTTATTCTCATCCACTACGACTATTTATACTAATGACATAAATCCTAGGCCTTAATCGGCCAACCCTATATATGGGTTTTATTAAAAATAGACTCCACATAAATAGACTCCACATAAATAAGTAAACTACTAAATAACTTCAATCTTCTCTACTCGTCGACGCCATGCAAGCCACCTTCGAATCCATCCTCAAAACGCTAGCCATGCATTGTCATGCATACGTCGATCCTCTCTTTATCCTACGGCTCTTCTGATGCGTTCGCCACCGATCCCGCCGCCTTCCTCTTCAATCTCCGCTGATACACTTTATCTCTAACAATATACTCCCTCCGTCCCATTCCACTTGTCTGGTTTCTTTTGGGCACGGAGATTAAGAAGAGCGGGTGGTTGTGTGTAGATGAGTGTGTGAATGTGTGTAAAGAGGTAGAAAAAGTGATAGGTTGTGTAATGATTATTTTCCTTTTTTGGAAACAAGACAAGTCGAGTGGGACAACCCAAAAAGGAAAACAAGACAAGTCAAGCGGGACGGAGGGAGTATTTAATTATGTATCTAATAAAGCTATTATTAAACTAAAACCTAACCGCCAAGGCCACTTGTAAAAATTGAATTTTCAAATTTACTGTAATTGCTACTTTTTTCCGTATACATTATGCTCCCTTGATGAAAATCAAAACATCCGACCCTGGTTATAGGTACAACAAGAACCTATAATTACATCTCTGTAGAACTTAGCTATATTTGCTTCATAATGCGGAAACTCATTCTGCCCTTAATAACCCGTCATGACTCATGAGGACAAATTAGTCTTTCTATATTCATCACTGTTATGGCAAAACTGATAGGGAAGCTTTTAAAAAATTGTCTACTTTCCATCTTTTGGATTGTGGAGATATTTGCGTAACTCTCATATTGTAGATTTGGTATCCTCATTATCTCATTATCCGAGCCCTATCAAATCTTACTACTTAATAAATCTTTATGATCATCTATACAAGTACATTTCAATGTTAACTTAGTTATTCTTTTAACTTTCAAGAAGCATGAACCATTATACTTTTGTTAATATGAACTCATTTATCTATTGTCTTATGTAACAAAAAACAAAAATTGCAATATTTATTACTAATCTGCCAGAAGAGATAGAAGGTGCTGCACTTTAACTACCTAATGTAAATAGTCATATGATTACCTCAGCAAATGAGTCAAAATTACGTCTTGATGCTATAGGTTCCATGCGTGCTTTTATTTTCTCACATGCGTCTAAAACTGCTGCACCATATATATCAGAACTTGCAGAAGCAGCTGTTGGCGATGCATTAGGGACCTAGTTAGGGAACAGATACACGGAAATATACATTAATAATTTATTTATTTTCATTTTACCCCAGACATAACATGATAAATCAAAAGCAGGGTGAGTTAAAACATGGACAACCAGAAGGTTTATATTCTGGTCCTTTACTGTTAATTTCTAATAGAATAAGATAGCTTTTGATGAACTTCTCATAAAACGTAAATGTTCACAATAAAAAAGGCATTGATACACTACAGGTATCTAATCTAGACCAAATAATTTCAGTTAAAGTCATTTTCCTCTTTCAGCATTGACTATCTGGAATCTGTACACAGGGGAATACGATTCTATTTAATTTTCCAAAAGAAAATCAAAACAAAAAACAAAAAACAAAGCATGCATTGCATCTTTATACTTCAAGATATTATTCAAGGCATGAAACAATGGATAGAGTCCATCCAACCAAATAAATCAGCAGTGAGGTTTTAAAATATAATCACAAGCTCATCATTATTTCTTCGAGTCACTATTACTTTTGCACAGATTATCAGAAGAATAAGGACCAAATTGAAAAATATTATCTATCAGTTTCATTTTCCTCAGTAGTTGTAAAAATCAGCCTAGGCAGCCCCTCCCTCAATTTGGCCCAAAACACTTGCTAGGTGCCATCAAGCCTAGCTGGCTCAAAACAGTCCCTAAGAAAACTATTCTTGATCTGAAAAAATTTCTTCCTGTTCCTTTGTTAACTAAATTTTAGAATGTTAATTATTTTAAACTTTTTTGCTATAAATTGTGAAAATACGCTGTTTTAGAAAAGAGCTAACACTAGCAGCTGTATTTGATGCCCAGCCCAATTTGTGTATAATAATTTTTGCGACTTTGGTCATGATCTCATTATTTTTAACATTAGCCAAGTAAAATCTAAAAAAGCACATATTTCACCTTATCTGTACTTGTGTCTGATATAAATATAGAGCTGAGCGGAACGTTAAAAGATGACGCAGCCACCTGTGCCACTTTTGTATGCAAACCCTGTCCCATCTCAACACCCCCATGTGTGACTAATACAGTTCCATCTGTATAAACATGAACGAGCGCACCTGCCTATGGCCAAAAGCATATGGACGAATCATATTTCACAAGAGGTTGAGGATACAAAAGCCTTATTTATTGGTATTAGAACAAAAGACTACCTGATTCATAAATTTGGCAGTAAAAGATATGCCAAATTTTGTAGGGATAATAGCTACTCCACGTTTTTTCCATCTATTATGAGTATTGAACTGCTCGACTTCTCTTTTAACAGCCAAAAAGTCAGAAGATATCTTAAGCTCGTTCCATAGACGCTCCAGGGTGCAGTGCTCAATAATTTGACCGTAATGCAACACTGAACCATCTCTCTGAAAATTAATCTCCTGGAACATATAGATATTAAAATCTATTATTGTGTTAAGCCACAAACCGGAGACATGCAGAAGAAAAAAATGAAAATGGACTCTGTGATCGAGATATAGAACTCACCCTAATGTCTTCCGGGGTTTTCTTAACTTCCATAGATATTCTTTGAATCCAGTTCTCAGTAATTAGCATACCTTGCGGACCACCAAATCCTCGGAAAGCAGTATTACTGGGAAGATTAGTAAAGCAGACCTTACCTTTAATCCTAACATTTGGAATCTCATAAACGTTGTCTGAGTGGAACATGGCACGCTCAAGCACCGCAAGTGAGAGATCAAGTGAGTTTCCACCATTATTAAAGATCTCAAGATCCAATGCAAGTATCTTTCCCTCTTCTGTAAATCCAACCTACAAAAAGTTTTTAAAGTCAGTAACCTTTAGTAAGTAAACTAAATTAAAAGTTCTCAATCACTAAACATCATTAGTCATTAACAAGTAAATTATTATTAGAAGAGGCAGATCATAACCCTCAAGATCTCATTGCACACAGGATGACTTAAGTACCATCACTATGTCCCACCAAAGAAAAAATAGCACCATCATAGGTTGAGACTTCACCATGTATGTATTGCCAAATTAATGTGAAGCAGAGAAACTATATGGTGATGATATCAGATAAACCTTAAGCAATCTCAGAATGAAGTATACCTTATACTTCCCAAGAAAGCTATGGCGTTGTCCGGTTATCATCATGTCGGTATCCCTATCCAGTGTAATCTTTACAGGACGATTTAGTAAATATGATGGAATGGCAGCAACAGCAGCAAGGAAAGCAGACCTGGTCTCTTTCCCTCCAAATCCACCACCAATTCTTTTAGTCTTGCATACCACTTTTGACATTGGAAGACCAAGAACACGGGCAACATACTGTTGGTGCTTCTGAGGCGCCTGGGGAAAGTAGAACTTCAGCATAAACTTCAAGGGTTTTTTATTGAGATGGAAAAGAAACAAAGTTGCAACACAGACAAGTCCATTGGCAAGTAAAGAGGTCACTAACTTCTAGCAATTTAATATACATAATTTGTATGGTGAATTTGTTTTGCCAAGCAGCAACGCCAAAGATGAAAGAAGGAAGATTAAAGAATATATTAAATTGTTAACTAACTAGGAAAAACTTCAAAATTTAATTTGGGTTCATTAGTTAGAGGTCATTCAAGCAAGAGGTTGGGCTCTAAGAGGGTCATAGGCTATAATTGAATAAAATATTATAACTACTAACTCATAAAACCTTGTTTTAAAATAAAGTGGTTGATGTATAAGGATAAGGATAAGAGTAAACATAGAGAGAGCAATCTTAAAAAAATGATCACATTAAAAGGAGTTGGTATTAAAAAAAAAAAAGATCTAATTATAGAATTTAAGTTAAAATGTATTCTTGTCTCCTAAAGACAGCTTATAAGCTCTTTCAAAAAAATTTGGCCCTTGAGATGCTCTGTTCGAACACTTATTGAGCACTTTCAGAGTAGCAAACACCCATACAACCTCTTCTGCATTAAGAAGATGAGATAAGAGCTTCAATGCAAAAAAAAAAAAAAGGTAACAAAATCAACAAAACTATGATATATTGATTTCCTAATATCATCTGAATCATTCGCATTCCCGTCAGTCATCGAATTTGTTCTCCACGTCACTTATTTTACAATCATATCAAGATTAAACCCGAATACCTCATGTTTTTCTTACTTAACTACAAATGATTTTGGTTAAATCATTAAGGTACAACTGAATCTCTAGCACTCAGAGGTGTAAGGATAGAAGAAAAGATCAAAGAAATGAAGGCAGAATTTTTAACATAGTATCATTCTAAAATTTAAAATAAGTCTTAATTCCTAAATGAATTAGGTTACAAATATCTGCTTAACTTGTAAAATTATGAAGAGAAAGCGATAAATGTTAATTTAGCTGTTATTCACTACTTTTCCTTTAATACTTACTTGCTAATACAATGATTAATGTGACACTGAAGTATCAGTGTAATCATACTAATGCTCTGTACAAAGTCGAGCCTAGATTGTCAATAGATTTGAAACACGTGCTGATTGAGGGTATGGTCCCAAATGAACAAGAGTGAATATGGTAAAAGGGCCAAACTGAAACAAGAAAAATGAGGCAAAACAATCTATTTAAAAAATCAGAATCAATTTTTGACCCCCAAACATCTGTTAGCTTCAAAGAAATACTGTTGGAAGCTTTTAAGAGCAGGTATGCTGTGAGAATAAGTGTGTGATAAGATCTGCTGCCATGATTAGATTGGCATGGTATGAAGGAAAGTGGGAAACAAGGGTTCAAGGGATAACACCAGGAAATGCTGCATGAGAAGATGCGTACAATTCCGTAAAAGTCAGTTAGCAAACTTACTTGAGTGGATGAGATCATATGAATTTCATTGCCACCATCAGTAGTCCATATTAAAGTGCTATTTGGCTCCAAGTAGAAATGCTCCTGACCACCTACCTGAACCTCTCCCTCTATTATCTTATCACACTGCGTCGATAAGAAGCAGAGGTCCACATCGCCGTTCCTCAGACACTTTTCAGTATCAGGGTGGAAACTATTAGATGCAATAGCTTCTTCAATAGATAGGACTGCTGGTAGTTCTTCATACTGAATCTGGACTTTCCGAGCAGCATTCTTTGCATTTTCATGTGTATCAGCTACAACCACCCCAATAACCTGAAAGATAATAACCGCAGAACTCTATGATTTTGATGGTTGTGAATGAGCAAAAAAACAAATTAAAAGTAAAACCAGTTTGAGCAACTCTATCTCTGTCAAAGACTTCATTTCTAAGAACAACACACTATTATTTTAGACCAATATTTATAGAAGTGTGTGGTACACATGTCCAAGTTTATCATTGCAGGGGTGAAAGACAGAGTTGAGCATGCACAAGTTGTTTATTTCCATTTGAGTTGAGATTTTGCATGGGCTTCAATAAGTTTTTGTATAAATTGTTTGTAAGGTATGGTTTATGGGAAATTTGGATAATTGTGGGCAGCCACATGTTTGTTTGAGGAATTTACACCGACGGTTGCTGAGTTTATTCCCTTCACTCGAACAGGGTGGGACAGATGCACCTGACATAGTAAACTGATTCATATTACGGATTCATCCCCTTACCTTTTTGTATCTGTTGCAGACCGAATTTTTGGGTTAAGGGTTTGCAACGTTCGAACGTTGAAGAGAAAGAAATTGAAAGCAACAAGCGAGAGCACAAGACACAGAAATACTAGAGTTAAAGCTTAATAAATGCAGAGAGTTTCACCAAAATACAAGGGATGGAAGAGGAAGAGTCCTTTCCCTGTAGAGCTTAATTAGATAAAATATTAAAAACTACAACTAGATGATTTTCTAGGATTTTACTTATGGCCTATAAGTAGCAAAAGATTATGATGTTCTGGCCCACCTCTCCTATTCATGCAGCTTATCTCACTTAAGCTGCAGGGGATCACTTCCCTTCATATTTTCCCGCCTCCCCCCCCCCTTGCCCTCCTTCGCCTTCATTGTTCCACTCTAGGAACCCCTAGATGGCTACTGGCCCAGGGGCAGCAGTGGACTACTCTCCCTCCCCCTCGCTCTGCCCTCCCCATGGAATGGGAGTTGCTTTTCTACCTCCCGGGGGGAGGTTGTGGTAAGCGGTTCGTATCAGTATCAGTTGCCAAAGGATGGCAAAGGACCAGTAAGCATATAGTTGTCTGATTTAAAACCTTCTATTATGATAATTGTTTGTGATGCTACTACTACATGGAGTTAGTTCTCTAAGAGGCTAATTCACGCACTTCCGTGTGAAAACTGCATCTAACTTTTTGTGTCAGTTGACATAAGAAAGCAAAGCATTCTACCACTTATAAGCATCTAATTATTGATTTAATATCACTTAGGAAGCATCTAAGTACTGATTTAAACCTCTGTAAACTAATAATCTTGGGACCGACAAAAAAAATATATTTGTTTTGCGAGGTCAGTTGTATAGTATTTTAGAGATAGTTTTTCAATATAAAAAATGTTAAGTGTATGTATATTATGCATGCTCTAACTAAAATCAAGTCAAAGTATTGAATCTTGGAAAACTGAATAGGTAGAACTTAGTTCATGTAAAATAATTAAAAAAAATAAATAAATAAATCTCCAGCCAGTGAAATTGGAAAGACACGAAATTTACCTGACCTACACATGTGACTACTTCTGAAGCAAAAAGTTCTTCATCTGCAACAACTGGTCCAACCTCACTGTTTCCAGGAACATGTTTTGCTAAGAAAATTCCTGCAAAACCGGGAGACATCTTTGCTGCAATGTCATCAATCGCATGTATACGAGCATGAGCCTTCTTACTCAATATTAGTGCAGCATGTAAACCATTTGGAGGCATGGGAACATCATCTGTATACTCTGCCTCTCCCGTAGCCTGCCATCAGAGGAACACTTCGAGTGACTTGAGCTATTAAATCAACGGTTGAGCAGAGGAAATAAAAAAATGAATTTAATTTTTTAATTTGAGTAAGAAAATTGATTTAAAAGTTAGATATAGTGAACAATATATGGACTCCAAAACAATAACTAAGGAAATCATATAGTCATATAGCTAAAATCAAGTCTCCTAACATTTTTTATACAAGTGAATGCTTCAAATATGTATTGGAACAATAAGCTACCACCTTGTTGACAAGATAACATACAAAAGGAACTATAGACTCTAAAGAAATCGGACTCATAGCACCCAGAAAACACTAAAATTTAGATAAAAGGACCCAATATATGATTGGATACACCAAACTCTATCCAAGCGCAACAAAAACATTGATACAGTACATGTGATGAATAGACAATTAAGAAATATATTCTCCTAGTCTCCAGATAGTGCCTACAACATACATGCTAGTTGGGAGACAGAAGAATAAGAGGATTTCTTTTTCATAACATCGGATGTAGCTAGCTCACTCATGCTATTTTGTATGTAATTCACATTGCATTCCTTGCTTTATTTTGAACGTGTATTCTATATCACATCTGCGTAAACCAAGAAACCAATTATAACCTTAGTAGGTACCAGCACCTTAAGATAAAATCGGACAAAAGGAAACTAGGAAAAGATGAAGGCAAGGTCCTACAAAATTATTTAGACAAGAAACACCGAAAAACTCCCACTTCACATTGTGTCCTGATATCCTCTACCGACCTGATAGATTCTAAGCAACAACATAGAACATAAATGAGCAACCTCAAAATCCCTTACACTACAGTGGAACTGAAGATTCCAAGACAACATATGAACTCATATGATGGAGATAATTGAACTAGGGAAGCAATGGACTGATGATGAAAAACTGAAAACTGATACAAAGATATAATTATGGAAAGAACCGGTCCACCAAGAAACACACCCAGTTGCTTGTCCCGGATTGAAACCTCAACAAAATGATGGAAAGTTGAATAAACTCTAGAAATACTTTAGATGGGATTCTATAAGTGATCTATTCTAATACCAACTTTTGACCTGAACTTGGATATTACAAGAGATTGGAGTTGTATTTGCAGACAGTTTGCTTTTACCTTCAAGATCTCTCATCCCTTAGTAATCTTTACCTATTTCTAATAATAAGTTATTTGTAAAAGTAATCACCTTAGAGTAGTTACATGAAATGTCCTCATTCATCTTGATGATTTGTTAAAGGAAGCATTTAGTGATTAGAAAGGTCAGCAGCATAATGCTAGTAGTATACTAATAAATGCAGTTTAGTGCACATGTAGCAATTACCCAAACAAGTGATGAAAAGCTGCAGCTGGCGACTTCTTTCTTACATAAATGAATTATAATTGGAGCCAGAATTATGCATTAGAAACATCCAAACCTGAAGCCTTGATGAAAGATGAACTTCAGGAGCTCCAACAGCTGTACCACGCTTCACAATTTCATAATCCTGCCTTCCTATTATAGAAGGGTGGTGAAATGATTTTATTGCTGAAGGACAAGATGTTGGAACTGTTCCATGGGAGGATGGCAATCCATCCATTTGGTGAGCAAGCCACAATGAGAACTTGAAGAAAAAACTCAGAATTAAGGATTTCCGGTACTCTACCATCCCTCCTGGAGCATTATCTTTCACGATAATGTCCTTCTGCAGTACTTCTAAAGCACCAAGCAACAGTTCCTTGTTCCAACGCTTCCCTATCAGAAACTTCTTTGTTTCAGTTGCCGAAATAGAATAAGGAGCAACACCGCCATAAACAATTGTTGCATCAGAAACCATCCATGTGTGTTCCTTCTCTTCAAGACAGACGCGCATTCCAGCATTCACAATAGCAATGTCATCATCTCTCCTATGAGCTTGCTTAAATTCTTTTACAAATTCATATGGAGAGTTCCAAGGGAGAAAAACTGAAAGAAGGATCTCATTACTCGCCAGATCCACTTTACGGTAATCCAGGAAAAAATCCTCAGCTGCACACATGCGTGTGTTTCCATTACAATCGGTTATGTGAAACTTTGCTCCAGCAGCCATCCATAAAGGATTGAGGTCTGATATAGGACTTGCTGTACAAATATTTCCACCTACAGATGCAACATTTCTTATTTGTGTCCCAGCAAACCATTTCAACTGTTCAAGTATGGCTCTGCATGATGATGTCTGAAAAGAAGCACGCTGGTCTACAACCAATTTTAGTACTCTGACCAGTTCCGAAAGTTTAACCGCTGCACCAATCTCCAATCCTTCATCCTTTATGATTAGTTTATTAAGTTCAGGAATATGAGCAACATGGACAAGAACTGGATAATCAAAATTCTTGAGCCTTGTTTCAATTCCCACCTCGGAGTTACCAACAACTAATTTTGCGTTAGGATATCTTGCTTTTATATCAATTACATGTTGAAGGCTTAATGGACGATACCACTTAAGGCCGTTAAACCCACTCAAACATAAAGCAGTTGATTTCCTCATTAAAAGCTCTGGAGGAAAAATAAGCTCTTTCCTAGTGTACGAAGCTCCATCAATATCACTGTAAGAGATAGGTTTCAGAATGTCACCGTTGCAGATGCTTCCTCTTTTAGTGCCTTTATCATCCTTGATATTCTGCCCACATGAACATGGCTTACCAGTTGATGGGCAAACGAACTCACTGCTCAAAAGGTCTGAGGATCCATTGGTGTACAAGGCATCATTTGTTCTCGCGAATACGCGAAATGCATCAATTATCGGTCTATAACCTGTGCATCGACATAAGTTTCCAGCAAGACTTTCTTCAATATCTTCTTGTGTAGGAGGCTTGCTAGATGACCTCAGTAGGGCATACATGGACATAACAAAACCAGGGGTGCAAAAGCCACATTGCGAACCATGTGCATTTGCTATTGATTCCTGGGAAGAATCACAGGTCTATCACAATACATTTCAATACAATATGTTATCAAGTTTATCACAGATACATGAATCGATTGTGTTTGAAACAAACATGTTTGTGTAATACTAGAGAAACTAACATCTACTGATGTGTCCAAAGGTTGGGTTCTGAAATAACTACAACAAGATTCACAAGTAAAGCAGTCAGACCTGAACAACTTCTACCTATACCTAACATGCATTATTGATAGTTTGATACTCCTATGAGGGAACATGAGACTGGTTTTGGTAATGATAGGCACAAAGGATATTGAACACAAAAATCACAAGAACCACAAGAACACAGAATATCATTGAATCAAAATAAACTACATAATCAAAGAACGATCAACAGAACAGCCTGTCAAAGCATGATACCGATTCTCAAGGAAAAATCCTCAAGGTTTAATTACGATTTTTGAAACCACGCATGTGAGTACAAATCTTTAGAAATAAATCCTGATTTTCTCAAATATTACTGCCCCACTTCCGAATGTTATTTGTTCAGAAGAACTACATGTGCCTGAGAGTGGTCATTTAGAAAATCCAAGTGTTTCTGATTAGATCCCTCAAGAGAACCAAATTCGCTGATGCCTAATATGGAGATTATGGTTCATGGATACAAGTACTAAAAGTAAAAACTGGTCAACACGATCATAATTTTTTAAGTTGAGGTTTATACTAGGAACATATTTAACCTGTGCAATAATGACATGAACAGTAGCCCCTGCAAAAAAATTCATCTAATAATCTGAGTTCTGACATCGATATTCAGGTGATCCTATCAGAAATAAGAAACATACCTGTATAGGATGTAACCCATATCTGCTATTCCCAATACCTTCAACGGTAATTACATGCATTCCTTCTATAGAATACAATGGAGCCAAACACGCATTAATAGCAACATGCCTGAAATTTTTCCAAGATGTGAAAATAAAGAGTTATTCATACTTTTTCCTCATGGTTTGTCACAAAATTATAACAAAAACATGGCCATGTAGGCCACAGCAGTATCACCATATATAAATGTTGCAGGATCAAGACATTTGATCCTGGAAAGTACAGCAGAATAGGTGGGTATCATTGTCTTCTTACGCTTTCCACACAATGATCATTTCAATCAATCTATTATTGTAGTTGGCTATTATTAAAAAAATGGAACAGCATAAGTCTTTTCTCATCATTATTTCGGTAGCTCAAAAACAAAAGAGAAGGGTTCTGCAATTCAATTACTCCTGCTATCGGGCATCTGTTAAATGCTAGCAGCATATTCTGGTGGAGACTAACACTTCTCTTTGATTAACAAATTTAACACTTGGAAATTCTACTTTCATACGATCTAAATAAAGCTATCAATATATCAAATAGAACACGTTTCATTATTCAGTTTGACAGAAAGGTGAGATAACAGAAAATCCTAGAACCAAGTATCAAACTTTTTTCAGCTCAGTCAAAAATCAAATCAAATACTCCCTCCGTCCCATAAATAATGTCCCTCTTTCCTTTCCGGGACGTCCCACAAATAATGTCCCCGTTCCGAAAATAGCAAATTATTACAGACAACCAACCACTCTTTTTAAGGGCCCCACCACCTTTACTCACAACCAACCTCTCTCCTTAAATCCCGTGCCATAAAGATAAGGGACATTATTTGTGGGACGGAGGGAGTATAATTTTGATTGCATCTGGCCAGGTTGATCAGTTTTTAATGCTCAAACACAGGGAGGGAACACAAAGACACTGAGCAGAGTGTGTGTGTGTGTGTGTGTGTGTGTGTGTGTGTGTGTGAGAGAGAGAGAGAGAGAGAGAGAGACTCACACACATTTATTCGAGTTTTGGTCAAAATAAGAAATCATCACCGTGCATGCTCCACAACCTCCTTCACCACAACCAAGTTTTGTGCCAGTCAAGCCCATGTCTGCATTAGAGATTAAAAAAGCATGTAAAAAGGATAAATATTCAAATAAAGAGAACTTTGCAGTTTGCAGTTTCATAAATTAAAAGGACTTTGCAGTTTTCATAAACTAAAATCATGGTTTTCCCTTTTTTCACTCTCCCCTAGAAGAAAACCTTCATAAACTCTTTTCTAAACAAAAAACTCTAAAATAAAGAACATAGAATGACATCAATTGCATTGTGTAAAACTGCCCATATGAAATGTAACTATCAAATTTCCAAGAACTAGTCAAAGTATAATTTACTCCAGAACATCACATCTTAATTAGAAAAAGAAGATGGATTTAAAAAGTATATCACAAGCATTTTTCAAATACGTGGTTTAGTTAGGTGTTTCAATCCCTAAAACAAAGCCTGTCAAAAACTTCTTTTTCTCCAGAAACTATCTACATGTTCCCATAAAAATTTATAAAGATTCAACACATTAGACCTCAAAAATGCTTCCAGAAAAAAGAAGCACACTACAGATTCTTAGTTTATTTCCTCAATATTGGAAATAGACAGACCAACTTTTGGTAGTGAAATACTATATAGGTACTGTCCACATGTGACAGTTTCTTTCCGCAACTAATTAGGTGAACTGCCCAAAACTGATATTGTACAAAAAAACTCCATCAGTAGACATTGTGACATCATGCCCAAAACTGATATTAAAAATTTTAGCTGAACAAGGCTGAACTAAGTAAAATATCAAACATGATCCCTCAACTTCACTGCAAATACTTGAACAAATAGAAAATTGAATGCAGATGCTTCAAATGTGCAAAACATCGTGCGAGCTGTTTTGGAAGTCATTGGAACATAAGCGGATTAATTCAACATTATTGTCACAACAAAAAGGCCATATGTTGGTTGACATAAATCCGCAGAAACTGACAATTAGTACTGATACAGAAGCAACAAATAAAGAACCAGCAAACTCGTCGTAGAAATAATTGAAAGCCGAACCTAAAATTGGGCAGAGTAGAGTTTACAGAGAGTTCTTTACAGTATAGTTTATATTTTCGTATAAAAATACATAAATCAATCGAAGAATGAAACCCTAGACACGGTTTTCCTAGAATTGATGTACAAAAATGGATATGTGAAATCAATTTCTATTATCTAATGTTGATATAAGTACGAGTTAGTTAGGTCAAATTCAAGTGATCAATCTTGCTGTATTCTAAACAGAAATCAGATTTTCAAACAAAACAGTAAGACATCAACAGGAAGATAAGTCAAAAATCTGTACCTCTGAGATATTCGAGTAGGGTGAAGTGCGCCAAGTCTTTAGGCAAAACTCGACGGACTCCATTAACGTACATAATCGGTTCATTTGAGTCGGATTCTGTTTCTACTATCTTCATGTCATTCTCTTTCTGCATAGATGCCATCTTCAACGCAAGGTCGACTGCTAAGAACTTTTGTCCGATAGGCGGTGGGAAGACAGGCGTACATATATTATATTTGATATTCTGTTATTTCATTCTAAAATGGACTGTTTTAAAAAGGGATAAATTTAATATCCAATCAATAATTATACCCCATTACATTTTTTAACTACATAATAATAATAATATTATATTTATTATAATAAATCCGGGAATTAAAAAATAATAATAATAATAATAATCAATTAAAATATTTTTATGTTGAATATAAATTGTTAAAAATGTTGTAAAGTATTTGTAATGATAATGATCATATTTTAAAACTGATTAACATTAACGAACTAAGAAGTGATAGTAGAGTTCTTCTATGGTTGATAATTCGATTTATAATATCTTATTTTAGTTTAATTTATTCATGATCCAGTAAATCTCCTAATTCGAATTTATTAATTTTAATTAGAATAAATGTATTAAATTGTTGTTAAGAAATTAGCACAATTAAATTCTTAAAAAATTATTATATTGTGATTAAAACATATGTTTATGAAAATACCTTAAATTTGTCATTTTTATGTACTACTTAACTTTGCTCCTAACGTAGCCATCACTCATATCCCAAAATAATATTAGATGTTCTTTAAAATCAAATTATATTTTGAGTTATATATGTTTATACTTGAATGAAAAACATAATTTATATATTATTAGTATTATTGCACTATTAATATCGATGTTTATATGTCAATAAGGGGGATTGCGGAGACTATAATAGAATGTAATGAAACATCCCATCAAGATGCTTAGGACTTAGGAGTATTTCATGATTTAAAAAACAAAAAGAATGTTTCAACACTTTTAAAGTGTTTTGAGTATTTTGATTTTTCTCTCTTAGAATAAGATTTTCTAAATTTATCAGTAATTTTTTTTTTAATCAAGATAAATCATCATAAGTCATTAATATTTTAAAATATTTTTAAGTAAATTCACTATTATCTTGAAAAAATATTAATAGAAACAAAGTTAATTTTTAAAATTCCACTACAAAATAAAAACACGTGAGTTTTTTTTTAAATAATAAAATCATGATATGTTGCTACCTCAAAATAAATATTTTTATTCGAAAGTTTATTTTAAAAAAAATTACTATTATTTTATCTGGACCCCCACTCAGTTAATTTGTGCTGAACCACAAACTAACAAATTAAAACACTATACTTACGATGGAATACAACCATTTACAATGCAAATGACTATAAATCCGGTATACACAAGAGCAGCAGCAGACTGGCCATGCTAAGAATCAGTGTTTCCGAGTTCAGCCTGAAAACATCATAGAATAGAACAGAGGATGAGTAAGAAGAGCAGGCAGATTGACTGGAGAAGTTTATTTTTATTACCTTGGCCTGACGATACTTGGTAAGAAGACGATGATATTGCTGGCGCGCTTCCGGAGATTCGACCATCGACAACACCCTTGACACGGCTTCATCGATAGCCTTATCCACTTTCTGCTTCCGGAATACCCTAAGGATGTCTTCTTCATCACTATCATCGATACATTCTAGATCCGGTCGGAATCCACGCAACCCAACTCCTTTCCGGCGCCACCTTAAGATCACCTTCTCCAGTACACCAACTGCCCAGCACATCTTATAGTTCTGTCTAACTTGGTACCCCCTCACATGAGCCTGCACTTATACAACCAAGCATCAGCAAGACATACTATCTATTTAACTAAACATGCTACTCCATCCGTCCCACTAAACAAGTCTCATTTTCTATTTTGGGGTCTCACTCAAAAAATGGAAAAAAAATGAGTGGACCACAACCAGTTTAAAAAAGTGGAACCCACCACTTTATACTTTTACACCACACCCATGCTTTTCCACTCACTTCATAAATCCCCGAGCCGAAAAGAAATGAGACTTGTTTAATGGGACGGAGGGAGTATTAACTAAACATTACCTGTATCTTGACGACTTTCCGGCGCAGAGAAAGGAAGTCCTTCCGACCTTTCCAGCCTCTATATTTCTTTTGTATGGAGAGAGCAGCCGAGTTGTAGTCGCGTGTACTGCGGAATACCAACTTTGAGGCAGCTGAAAGGCCCCGAATGTCATTATCTTCATCAACACCAGCAAAGTTTATCTTCTTGTGCTGCCTTTTCCGGAATGAATGAGCACGGAATGCAGATTGAATGCGTGCAGCGGCCTGGGCAGCATTCCGAACTGCGGCCAGAGTCTGCTTGAGAGAATCCTGATCCTCAAACTCAGAGGATGAGACACTATTCACTGTTCTTTCTGCTTCTACGGCGGCGGATCCTTTAGATAGCTCACTTTCCCCCAGCGTGAGGGATGATAGGTGACTAGTTAATGCAACTTCTGAGAGATAACCTGCAAGTCCCTTGTGGCCAGAGGTAGCAGCAATTGATGCCGCTGTTTTACCAGCAGGGTCTTGTGCTGTAGGGTCAGTAACTGCTCCAGCCAATGCACCAGAAGCAATCAGAGCAGCCACCATCTTTTCCCTGCCATAAATACAGAAATCAAACTTCATTGAATTTTCTAAAATGGACCAGAAAATCAATTTTTAATCTTTCTGACAGATGCACAAACATAAACAGTGTTCTGGGAGGTGCTTGGTCAGGAAAATACAACAGCTAAACCTGAAGGTGAGAAGTGGAAGCTATTGGAGAAATAACTCATCCATACCAAGAAATCGTCTTTTCTTCATTCCCACTCCCCACCTCCCAAACCCCATACCGAGCATCCCCTTAGTAGTTTATCCATAGGTGGCTTAAAACTGAGGAGCCGGACTTGAAACTATGTAACGACATCATAAATGGAATTGGTTGAAACTACCCAAAAAGGAAATGAAGCTATAGGAAACTGGGTTACATTTCCGTGGAGATGGACCAAGGTTTGGACAAAAGCTAATCATTGTCAATAGCAATATATTCTTTCATTTCTCTTTCTGAAACATCAATGTTGTAGCCTGTAGGATCATAACTACGGGAAGCTACTAGTAAAGCATCATCTAGATACGAATAAAATTTTGGACAAAATAAATATACCTCCCAAATCGTGCAGCCCAATGAAGTGCGGTCCATCCATTATTGTCGCGGAAGTTAATGCTTACTCCAGAGTTCAAAATTGGCTGCAGGGCCCATTCAAATCCCAATATGGCAACCATGTGTATGATTCCCTGTTCCTTCTTTGATAAGGGGCAGCCTTTGTCATTATTATTTGGTAATTTAGATGAAAGCCATACTTCCAACTTGTCCTTCAGAAGTTCTTGCAGAAGCCAATCAAGAGTGCTTGATGATGTCGAAGCGCCAACCAGAATCGCATCAATGATTTGGTTCCATGAGTCTTCTGCCATTACCGATTTCCCCAGCATATCAGCTCTTGATTCAGAGACACCTCCTTTTTGCTGTGTGTCAGATAGCAGCATTTGCACGAATCTGACAAGCGATGCAAGTTCCTCTGGATTTTTATAAGCCTCTGTTCCAGATAGATTACTGTGAGTGCAAACATTAACCTTGGATCGATATTCAAACTCCCTGACTTCACTGCAAGCCTCTCGATTTCCAGAAGTTATGCAAATATTGACTTTCCCCTGCAAGTGAACTGGAGAATAGGCGCAGAGGACACCTTCTTGAATGATCTGGACAGGAACTTCAATGTCACCAATCATACAAGCCCATTCAGACTCTGAGGGATCACAGTAGAAAGACCCAATAATGATGATCTACAAGTAGATTTTAAACCTTGGATCAGCAAATTAGAGTCCCATAAGATTACTGAAAAACTCCAAATATAACTCTAGCGATTAAACCATACTATACATATATATGTGGCTGGGATGAACAAAAACGTCAGCTACTTTCCATTGTGTAGGGCAAAAAATTGGGAATGAATTATTATACTGTATCTAGCAAAAATCATGGAAGTGCCATCAAATTCAGCAATAAGTTTCCTGCTTTCAGTGAATAAGAAGCTAAAAAGTGAAGAGAACAGAATAGCCAAACAGAAAACAAAAAAAAAAAAAAGTTGCCTATTAAACCGCAGCAGCCCCGATACTTGTCTTTTAAAATGCAGTGTCTATGACTCAAATATATCATACTTCGTTTGATATAAGAAATCTTGTTTCACTCTTACAAAGTTCAGACATTTGGTTTGCTTTAGTACTTTGCTGCAACATGGTATGACTGAAAAAATACATTTACTGGCTTCACATGCTGAGTAAGGTACAAGTTATAGGGTAGAAGGAAAGATTCTACAAAAAATCACTTAATAGCAACTGCTAAATTTCAATTCCATGATATATACCTTTGTACCCTCTGATGTATAACACCACTCTGGAGATATCTCACGGATAGTGAACTTCTGCTTTTGGGCAATGGTCAAATTTATGTTGTTCTCAAGAGAAATTCCCAACTCATCTTGGTAAAATAATGGTGAATTGCAGTTTGAAACATCTCCATAAGCATGTGGTATTGAAGAATATGCATGATAGTTTAGGGCATCAACTTCTTGGAGAACCGAAGGTGCTGGCAGGGTAACTGTGGTGTCAGAGTTCTTGCATAAAGAAAAATTCTGAAAATAGTAAAACAAAGATTATCATTTAGGGAAGCTTACAAGTATGCTGTCCTCCAAATTGTGCTGAAGATTCTACATTTGGAAAATTCTCGGGGCTATCTAACATCTCTTTCCAAATGTCAACTTCAGTGACTGGGAGTTGATGTTGCTGTTGAACTCCATCATCTGAAAAGTCATTTCCCATTAACAAACTAGCAGCTTTTATTGTTAAACACGGAGAATTATACAACTTGATCGCGAGGAACTATACAAATAGATATAACTGATTGCAGTGGAAGAATGTTACCTGTACCATTTGGTGTCTGACCAGAAAATTCATATTTTCGCAGCACATCGAGGTCATTCGACTCATCGTTCTCAAAGTAGTATTCATTGTATACTGTCACCTCGTCATCATTTAAACTCAGTTGCTCTTCAATTCTTCGTAATGCCTGACTTAGATCAGGGCCTGATGAACTACTTACTTCATTTGTTCTCATTTCTGACTGATTCGTTGCAGAATTCTTGATAATTTTACTAGAGCTAATCTCCACCGAGCTCGGACTTGATTCATTATGATACAATTCATAAGATTCACCAATGACAAATGATGACTCTGGCAACTCAGATGCAAAAGATGTAGGACTAGGACTGAACTTGGAAGAAGATAATGTTGGAAGCTGAGGTGTTGATCCAGATTTCTGCCTTCCCTGTAAGGTAAAAAAATACAAACAGATAACGAATGCTGATAAAGAATGGTTAATAGCCCATACTTATCAAACGAAAGTTGTACAAAGACAAATATTTATTTGTCTAAAAGACATTGACCACAAATAATTTTTACATGAATTTCCATCAGGGAAGTCCAGACATCCTCAACATAGGCAGAACTGACTGTTACAAACGCCCTTTAAATGATGGAGAACTACAGCAGCAACATCACATTGCTATAGTTAATACCACTGCTATGCCTACAGTAACACTCGTGAAGACTTACCTCAGAGATATCTCTGTAATGCACAAGAACAATGTGCTCATATGCCCTGGTACAGCAGAAAACTTATGGTTAACAAGAAATCTCTGTAGTGTACAGAAGATAGTGCCCGTATTCCAGGTATAAAACAACTTATTAGATACATGATCATGTGCATACATTCTGACAAAGACACGCACAGGATAACTATTGGTTTAAGATAAATCATGGCTGGATGCTTATTTATATCAACATCATCATCATAATGCGTAAGTTATTATTTTCTATTCTTAAAAACTAAAAGTCTGAGGCTAGAATCACACATAACATGCAATGCCGCATCTGTATCATTAATCTCAATTACACCTCTGACCAAGACCTAAATGGGCAAACACAAATGCAAGATAAAATAAATGCGCAAACTTACGGATCCAGCATCCAGTAGCTACGCCTTTGAAAGTTAGGGTTCTCCTCTCCATGCGCATAATAACAGTTTAGGGCTTCAGCACTTCCAACCTGGAAATATCACAGTTTTCATGCAATGATTCACATCAACCAACTAGCAAATCACATACATTAATTAGGTTCCCTAGCCTCAGGCATACTGGAATAAGGCCTGTCACTATAGAATTATTAGGGTGCTGGTCACAGTCAGCATGGACACGTATGCATGCTAATACAAGTTGATGGTTGTTTTATAAATTATGTCCCAGATGCATAATAAACATTATATATTGATGCACATATTTCCTCGACCAGATTGACCAACATTTCACCATATTTCAAAATATGTACTGTATACAGATATTATTCCTCCAAGAAGGGCAAGTATAGTAGAGCCGAAGATGGTTCATTACTCGAATACCCTAAAAAGATCCTAATAAACGTCATAAACAAGAAGCTAAGCTAAGCAACACCAAAATGAGAGTAGAACCAACAACCTTAAGCCGTTCATGTGCTTCAGCAATGGTTCTCTGATCCTTCCTTTTACGCCAATTGTGACCATCTTTCCTGAAAAACTTTAGCACTCGCTTGTTGAAAAGATATAAAGATCCACCTGTTAGGATTTATCAATGAAATCAAAATTGCATTTCTCAAAACCTTGAACCACGTAGAGATGTACTTGAAGAAAAAGAGATAAAAAGCAGTAGAAATAAATATTACTAGTAGGTCTTTGAGGAATTTGGTGGGTGAGCTGGTGCTCGTCATAATTCTTCAATATGAAATGAACTTCAGCAGGTTTTAACCACCGAGTTTGAGCTTCTAGAGCCAGATGGTTAATATCATATCCTGAAATAGAATTTGCATAAGTCAACAATCAGTTGCATTTAAGTGTATAACGATCGTGGAATAATTAAGCAAGCCTCCTCCGACTTAGATTCCATTAAATTAACAACCAGAAACGTTGCTTCATCAGGGAACAGAATCTCCCATTTAAATTTTTAATTATGAATTACTACAATATAACATCATACAGCTAAAATCTTTAAATTCCATTTAATTTC
Source organism: Lavandula angustifolia (assembly GCA_028984105.1). Taxonomy (NCBI): domain Eukaryota; kingdom Viridiplantae; phylum Streptophyta; class Magnoliopsida; order Lamiales; family Lamiaceae; genus Lavandula; species Lavandula angustifolia. The sequence continues at coordinate 29,350 of CM054803.1, forward strand.
ACGAAGCCTGAATTTTCTTTTTATTTTGCCTGGCTAAGATATATATATATAAGAGATGCACATGATTTTATAGAAGCTACCAGAGATATCCAATATCCAGCTCCAAAAATAAAGTCTTTTCTGGCATCTCGCAACAGAAAAATGGAACAGAGCAAAACAAAGTCTTATTCTTTGGAAAACAGTCACAAAAATCTTGACTTTTGCAGACTTAGTTGTGCGTATACATACAAGTATATATATTTCGTGCTTCTCAACCCTCACTACCCTACTGCCACGGTATAAGCCATAAACCAACCCTACTATTATAGTGTTCAAATTGCAGTTAACCTCTCAAAACAAGTGATCACCACACCATCAGCCAAAACCACAGATTTCTCGAGTAAAATGCAGGAAATTCAACAAAAATTACAGAAAGAGGTGAGAGAATAAAATCTATTTACCTGATTGCATCGTGGTGATGAAGAACTATCAACCGCACGAATTGTAGGGAAACAGTTCACAGGAGCGAATTCAAGCACATTTCAGCAACTGCGAGACTTGGAAGAGAGAGAGAGAGAGTTTTGAGTACAAATGAACAGAGGAAAGAGAAATAATTTAAGTTACACTTGCTGACTTCATTTTCACCTTTTTAATTAATTCACATTTTCATTAATTCGTTTGAGCGTTACAAGAAAATATTTTTTCAGTTTAATAAATCCCAAGCTGAAAATAACTGAAAACAAAACTTTATGTGAAAATACATAAAAATAAAATAGTGTTTGAGAATGAAAGAAAACGGAAGATGAATAAAAATAATGGGAGGAGTGGAGTTAATAATTAACAAGTACGGATTCACTACAGGCCAAACAGCTCGGAAGAAGTGTAATGAATTAAAATTGTTCAAACTAGCATAATAGAAAATCAATCAGCCAAAGTAATCATTAGCGGCTACGATATTTCCTCTTAACCGAATCTGTAACTTTCATTAGCAGATCCATTTTCTGTGGTTTCCTTAATCAAACTAGAAATTAATAACAAGTAAGCATGCATAGCCTTAAATAAGAAGCCGCCCAATCAGTCCTCATGGGATGGTCTAGCGGTCGAGGTGGGTGGCCCGGTACCGATAGGTCCTGGGTTCAATTCCCACCAAGACCGCTAGGTGTTGTCTGTCACCTGTCACATTAAGGGTGGTTGAACCCTCCTGTGTGGTTTGCAGGCTACTGCACAAGGAGCGTGATTTACCCAGTGTGGACCGAAGGTAGCGGCTGCGGGTTCCATTAATCAAAAAAAAAAAGCCGCCGCCCAATCATGGTCAAAATAGACTGCCATGTTCATTTCTCTAAGTGCATTCCCTCGTGTAATTCCATGATACAATGAAAGGAACATTTTGTTTAATTTTACATATTTTATTTGATGATAATAAGCTTGAGTTCACCAAAAAAGCACACAAAAGCATGGCCTGGTAATTGCCTAATAAATATTTTTGGTGGTCTGCCTACTTGACTAGACTCCACCCCAAATATGGGATAATATCATATAAAATAAACTAACCATATATATACACAAATTATAAGAAATTAAAGATCTGAAACTTAATTATTAGGAAAGAAAAAGGAAAGGATAGTGAGTCGTAACTGAACCTACTAATATGAGCGATTGCAAACAGTAATACATAAATTTGAAAATAACAATAACACGCCAAAAGAAGGTGAAGATGATTTAGTTTGTTCACAATCAAGTCTTTAAATTTGATTGTGCTTATTAATTATGTAAAATAGTACTCCCTCCGTCTCATTTAAAATGACATATTTTCCTTAAAATAACACGTTTTTCTTTTAATCGGCTATCGTGGGTTCAGTTTTCACGTAGATATTGTCCGCCTAATAAAATACTAGCATGTGGTCCAGCCCGGCCAGCCTTAAAGTTTGTAGAAGTTTATATAATTCACAAATTGTAGTAATACCTTAACATAACGAAACCCGAGATGTTGGAATCATTTCAGCTGTGTTTTACTTACCACCTCGTTTTATTAATTGCACGTGCTCTACATGTGAATATTTGTTATATTCTACCTGCAAATAATGATAAATGGACCAAACTAACTGCATGAATGTCGGTCTCATTTAATTTTGTTCTCCAAGTCATATAATTTGGATGTTGTCGGGTCTCAATAATATTCACTCATTGATTGATAAGTATAAATTGTCATCATAAGGTGGGCGATGATGGTAGTGTTTGGAAGAACTTTTATAAGCCAGTTTTTATTGTTTATGAATAAATTTGTTTAAATTTGTTTTTAAGTAAAAGTTGTTAGTGTTTGGAATAGTAGAGAAAAAAAGCTTAATTTTAGAAAAAAAATTATTTTGTAAAAACTATTATAAGATATTTTCCTGTTTCATTTTGCTTCTACTTTTAAAAATCACCTGCTTACCTGCTTATTTTGACTTATTTTAAGTCTAAAAAGTCGAAACACTTATTTCAAACATTAAAAAATTATGTTTTTGTGGTAAAAAAACTCAGAAATAGCTTATTTTAATTGTTCCAAACACTACCGATAATTTAAATTAATATTATGATTCCTCTATTACCATTAATAAATGAGATGAAAAAGACTAGATATATATTCTCTTCATTCCATTTTTAATGTCCCACTTACTTATTTGGACTGTCTCATACCAAATAAGGTAACAAATGAGTGGTCTATAATCAATTTAAAGAAATGAACTCCATCACTTATATATTTACACCATATTTTATACTTTTACACCCACTTTTTTAATTTTCATATTTAATTTTTATGGATAAATAATGGGACGGATGGAGTATATATATGCACAAAAAAGCCACGAGCAGATAAGAAAAGTAATGTTGGTGGGGTCTGAATCAGTTCATTTATCTTGTAACAGTAATTTATGTGGGGTGGGGCACTAACAAACAACAATCACTGTTCCTGGAAAAAGTACAAATTTCACTAATAAAATCTGATGCCTCAATTTTGTTAGGATATTGTAAAAAACATTTTCCTTTTTCTAAACTATTATGGAGTACAATTTATTTTGATTGGATAGTGTAGTGTTTGATATTTAGGTTGGGCCGGTTTCAATGAGGCCCAATATACAGCAAGTGAAGTAAGACAACAAGCAGGCCACGTGGCAGACTAGGTCGGCGTTGCTTCGGCATGAAGTTAGGCAAGCCCAACGCGTGCCATACGTATATGCTTCGTGGCTCACTTGTTCCTAATACTCCCTCCGTCCCCTTTAATTTCGGCACGGAGATTAAAAAAATTATTTAAACGCGTATTTTATAAATTTTAATTTTTATTAAAAAATAAGCATAATTTTCGATGAATAATTGATAGAATAAATAAAAATTTATCCAAATTTTTGCAGAGAATAATTGAGGTAATCGATATTTTTTTCAATTTTTTTTTTCATATTGTATTTAAGAAATAATCTTAAATTTTCAAAAATTAAAATCATAAATTTTCGAGTATGGAATGAAACGAAAAAATTTTGAGAGATAAATTGTTAGAGAGAGAGTGATAATATATGATTAGTATTAAGTAAGAAGAATCCACTTCATTTTTTATTTAAGAACAGTTTTTGCTATTTTAGGAAAGTAAGTAGTAATAACAGAACAACTCAATTATGAAAATAAGACATTAATAGCGGACGAAACGAGTATATTTTTATGTAAAGAGAAAAAAAAAGATTATTGTGATTAATTTGGCAAGAGTAAGAAATGGGCCCGTTATAGCATTTTCACGTGCCCTCCTCCAATCACATCCCGCGGCGTCACATGCACCCCTACTACTACTATCATGGAAAGAAAAACACACATCCAATCATATTTACTCAATACGCAATTCGATACCGTCGTTGATAAAACAAACATCCAGTCCAGACCATTAACATATATATAAGTTTTGGCTTTCAGAATGTAACAACTCACAAACACTGCATCGTATTGTGCTCATCAACATAACCAGCAGAAAATATATAGATATGGAGGTTCAAGTGCTACAATCTGAGAGCCGGAGCTCGGCTTAGTTCAGTCCAGCATGTCGGGAATGGCGTTGAGATCGATCGCATCCTTATTCTTACCCGCAATCTGAAACATAGAAGCATGTAAGGAGGATGGATACCCTTACTATACACTTCTTTCTTTTTCACCTACCTTCTGCTCAAGTGCCATCTTTTCTTCCTCCAGCATCTTTTCCTGCACTTTCACCACTCACTCAGGTAAACACATTTACTTAACATGTTCACTTTATCTGCATCTCTACTTCCTTATCTTCCTCTTTTCTTTTAAAGTAGACATTACTTAATTAATTAGGAATTATGGAGCTAGGCAGAGTCAAGTAGCTAGTGACATTATACAAGAAATTAATACTTCGATTATGGACGGAAATGCATTATTTAAATATTTAGATGCTAGTTCCGCATGTAAATTTCCTAGAAGCCATTAGGTAGGTACAATTAAGTTAGATGGAAATGAAATCCGTACCTTTTCACGAAGGCTCGATATAGACTCCAGAAGACATTGTGTCTGCATACAAAAGAAAGCAATAATCATATCTATTGACAATTCATCATAGTTAATGCTTTATCAGCAAATGGCTTCCAAAGTAAAAGCTTGTAATATCAAAGTAAATGTAAAAATATGAAAATCATAATACTAGCTTTCATTAAATGGCCTAGCTTACTGGTTTGAGCTTTCTTCCAAAGAATAATGGAATAGAAGATGAGAAGATGAAAAGATCACCTTAGTGGCTCTTGTTTGTATCAATGCATCCTCAAATTGTTTCTCAAGATGGACAAAGTCGGCCACGCTGAGCTCGTCCGCACATGGCTCCTTAAGCTCACTGCAAGTATAGAAATATAAATCTGTTGCAGTTCAGCCACCTAATGGCAACTTAAGGAGAGGGATGAGGTGAATGCCTTTCCGCGATTTGGAGAAGCTCCTTACAAGTCAGGAAACGCGAATATCTGGAAGCCTGAAAATGGAAATAGGAAAATCTTCAGAATAGGGACTGCTGCTTTTATTACAACTCAAGAAAATCCCACTTTAGTCACATAAAAAACCTCTTACCTGTGTCTCACTAGCTTCAGTAGAAGTGCTCGACTCCACCTCAACAAGACTATGATACCGTTGCAGGATCTCGGTCAAGCTGGACAGCATTCAAGATGAGCGCAGTGAGAAAATAAAACACCAATGGATCAAAACATCCAGATGGTTACATACAAATTCTCCTAGTGAAAAATATAGTCTCTAGGCAAATAAACATCCAGAGATTCTTGCCAAACTCAATTCACATGGGGATTCAAGTAGGAGATTTCCCATCACAAAAAGTTGTCAATATTTTCCATTTTCCAAGACAAATCAGAAGACACTGAAGCTGGATAAATATGAAGAAGATAAAGTTCATACAACTTCTACTAGCAACAGTCTTCAGGGATACTGTAAATCTCTAAACAAAAGCATATGAAAAAACCAAAAAAAATATTACATTAGCCTATCCATTTTTAGGTCCACAGATCATCACCAAATTCCAGCTATACCAGGAAACTACTCTAGATTTTCAGATACACCACAAGAATGAGAAACCAATTCCAGGATTTGTAAGCTATTGAGGAAAAAGCAGACACAATTAGGGCATGCCTTGCCACTTGATCTTATCCTCTGACCTAGATTCACTAAAGCTGGATTTTTTTTTTTGGATTGAAAAATATGATCCTATTTATACTACTGCAACTATAGCAAAGATGGGACCCACATAAATTCTTACAGTTAAATCATGGTAGAAATCTGATCACCAATTAGTCTTAATGCCACACTCTCATCTTGTACACTGGATTGATACCTAGCAAGTGAATTATTCCAGTACAAAAAAATGTCTCACCAGGAATAAAAAGAAAAATGTATTTTCAAGAATACATAGGAAATGTCTTAATTCTAAACCTCCAAGACCTGTCCTGTCCTAATAAATTGAAGTTCAAAAGAATGCCAACATTTTAAGTGCTGGGGAGCTATACAGGCATTTGTAGAATAACAGATTCTCAATTCATTAAAAGATAAAATTTAAGATATAGCCTGTATGAAGTATAATATGAGCACAGCCCCAAAAGAGAATGCAATGCCATTATTTAGCCCAGAAGGAAATACAAGGCCTTTAGTCCAATAGTGAATACAAGGCCATTCTGCCATGATGAACAACTGGGCCATCAATAGGAAAAGCACCATCAAGATAATTGTATCATATTAACTGAAGGAAATAATCTCTCTTTGATACTTTCCTGATCAAAGGAAGGAAAGAGAGGAGGATGATAATGCTGACCTCTTTCATACATGTTGTTTAGCCTATGCAAGAGCTTTGAATAATAAAGCATGCTCCACTAAAATGGACCAAGTTAAATGTTTAGATATATTTTCTCGTAAATTCTTCTAATCTCTTATTTATTTTCTCTTGTTTACTTACTTTTCCAAGTTGAATACATGTAACTATAAAATAGAGATGCCTTCCTTTAAAAGTTGAGCAAACTTGCATCATGCCTATTTGGGTGAGCCAGTTACAAGGATAAATCTTATGTACCATAAAAGTGCTAAGACAGTTCTTAGGAGAAAATGTTCAAATGTTTGCTCCATGCACACTTCACTCCATTTAGTAAAGTGTGAATATATAGGAGAAGAATTTGGTCTCATTGGCTGAGAAAATAAAAAACGAAAATCAGGTAATGCAACAAAAGAGGTTTGACATATTGAAATAAGAATTTGAGAGACTAAACTATTCTTTGTATCTTAAATAATTCAATTACATATGAAAGACTACTTCCTGATTTGATGTATATTGCTAATTATTGAAAAATTCTTCTAGTATACTTACTCTAGGAGGGAGGGAGGGAGGGAGGGAGGCTCATTACATGAATTCAAGGTTATGCATTCATTGGCTTGATGTAAAATATGAAGTTGTCATTATGAGAAGAAAAACTTAATATTCTAAAAGGACAAGATGAGTACTTCCTGATTTGATGCTTTTCAGTAAGGCTACATTACTGTGCTTACATATGGAAGGATCCTACAAATTGGTTAGAACCTAAAAACCAACTTGTCGCAAGCCATGATAATGACTTGAAGATGACTAGTAAATATGATACTAGTCTATAAACTATTGCAAATTATGTTTGCAATTAGAATTAAAGGTTGGATCAAATATGTCAAGACATGGAGCAAGAAACTCTTTTGATGTTTAAGGCTTCTATCCTTAAAAGTGGACCCGATAAAGACATTGAACAAACAACTAGATCATTTTCACAAGTCTGGATGGTGATTATGAAGTATGTTTGTTAATCCCCAGTATGGTAGTTCTTAGAACTTTGTTTCTTAGTGCCAAAGAAAAGAAGAAAAATTTATACATACACTAAAGAATGCCACCACTCTATTGTAAGAGTTCATGTAACTCCACAAGTTAACTCAAAGTCTTCCCCTTGAATTCATAAAGTGCAACTTATTCCCAAGAATTGTCATCCCAAACAAACATTATCATAAGATTTATTGAGATAAGAATGACTTTCTAAATTAGAGGTGTTGGCTTTGCTAAACTATGGTCACACCATGAAAACCTTAAGGTTTGAGCCTTAGCTGCTAAAAAGCTAATTCATGGGGTCATGTGTGTGGATGCCCAAGCTTTGAATCAAATAATCATCAAGTATTAGGTTCTATATATATTTCAAGAGTTGATGATATGTTTGACAGGTTTGTAGTTGTATTCCAAATTTGCTCAATAGATTGGCTATAATCAACTTGGATATGCATGGAAGATGACTTATCTAAGCACGAGAACACTTATGTGAGTGGCTTGTATATCTTTATAGTATCTTTTAATAATTTTAATCGGGTACCCAATCAAGCTCTTCACTATTTTATTAGCAATTTTTTTGTTAAGTTTGAAGATATTGTTATATGAAAGATTATATTTGAGTGGAACATGGATGAGTCACCCCAAATTGATTGCAAACACGAGAGGAGTGCCTAAGGTTTTCTTGAAACTTTTAATTGTTCATAATGCTGAATTTTCATTAACTTGTGGGGGTTAAGTGGTTTATGTTTGAAGAATGTCAGGGAGGAAATAAATATATGGTGGGAGTGATTGGAGACATAAAATATTAACCAAGAGAATCCGAGGCAATAAATAAACATACATTTAGCTTTGCAAGAGATGCAATAACAGTTTGCAAGGTTGGTTGAATAAAAACTATAGAATGGATTAGAAGGGAGTTGTCAAGCAAAGTAATTAGGATAGTCCACCTAGGAAAAATAGATGTAAAAATAGGAGACTTGCTAATGTATTCCACAGTAAAATTTGATTATCATGGTTTTACTGTGAATAAGAATATTTTGGTAGAGATTGTGGTCGAAGAGGTCTAGGTAGGTGGCATCAGGATGGTATAATGATGAATAATATGGGGACATGAAAAGCATTAAAATAAAGATTATAGAGTGAGAAAAGAGAAAGAGTGAAAAGAATAAATAAATTGATACAATTTGAGTGATTATGGAGGAGGAACAATAACACTTATTGATAGTTAAATGTGTTGAGAATGTAAATGTCTAAATGATTAAATGAGTTGTGCTTATTATCATTGGTGAAAGTTATTGTGGAAGATCTGAAATGGCTAGAATGTAGAAGACTATTACAAACAGATGGAACCATAATGATTCACTTAATATAGAGACACCCATACATTATTTATGAATAAGTTGCAGTATTTTGTTAAGGTGGAACAAATTACTTTTTTTGTAAAGAAACAATCAATCTTAAAGGGAAAGCAATGAGCAATTCGAATTTCAGTACTTCTTTAAGATCAAACAGGGGAAGGACCGTAGAGGTGATAAACTATTTCCCATATAACGTATAAAATCTTAAGAAAAAGTACCTGAGGGGAATCTACTAGAAATAAGAGTATTAAATGCTTCAAAATTGTGATGTCACATCCTATTCTTTGTGTAACTTTGTTGTGAGGAGATGAGAAGATAACTACTTAAAAGTAGATAGGAGATGTGTTATGGGGCCAATAGGGCCTCATCATGCAGGGTCGAGCTAGTCATTTTAGTACTCATATGTTCGTAAGCCAAAGAGGGTAGAGGCCCAGGAAAGTGTAGGAGATAACTTCGGGCTGCATGAGGAAGATCGAATAACATCATGAGGGAGGAGCAGGAGGTCGAGGATTTAATGGAAGAAGTAGCAACAAGATTGGGTTTTGTTCTCCAACGTGACACTTAAGGAGGGCGAGGTTAGGAGGAGTCAATATTCTCGAATAAGCTGCAGTTTGCTTCATTTAATAAAGTATTGTTGTTTATTTGAATTGGTCAACTAAGTTTTAGGAAGTCTAGTTGAGTCTCTTTTTTCCAAATTAGTCGAATAAGTTAGCTAGCACTTGACAAATAATTTGAGTAACTTAGGGAAATTGTTAAGAGTCCAGTTCTATATATTGGTAGTCGAGTCATGGAATAAAAATCATATGAGAATAGCTTTCATTTATACAAGTATTTACAACATTACTATAGCTATCTACAACCCATATTATTCCTCCCTTTACCCCACAAATCCGTTAGATATTTTTCAAGTTTTGCCATAATAGGTAGATCGAAGAAGACATCCGGAACTAGCCAACTACAAACAAATAAAATTAATTAATATTTTATTTATAAATGATACTATGAATATTCCTTAAGAAGTTAAATATTCTTAATAACTCCCTTCGCCCCGTTATTGTTGTCTCGTTGCTTTCGGATACATAAATTAAGGAAGTTGGTGAAGTATTTAAAGTAGTGGAATCCACTTGTTTAAATTGATTTGGTCCACTAATTTGTATTCATTTAATGAATGAACAACGACAACGGGAGGGATGAAAAAAGAATATGAGACAACATTAGTGGAACGAAGGGGGTACAATTTATTTTTTTCTAATTACTAAGAAATAATAAATAAAGATTATTTTTAATTGATAAAACAACACCTAATCTTTGGGGATGTGGTTTGTTACTCATTGTCTCTTTTGGTCAACTTCGACCAAACAACACCATATGATTTGATTCAGTTAAAAAGCTAAGCTCTTAAAAAACAAGCAATGCTATACTTAGGTTTCACAAAATTGTCTTAGTAATATTGATAATTTTAAAAAATTACTAATTTATGATATTAAAGGGACCATATATGTAAATAGAATTTTTCTAAATATTATTATCTTATAGAAATTGATGATTTTTTTCACTGCCTAAATTGGGACGGAGAACACTATTTAGAGATACTATTAATTTATCGAATATTAAATTATGAAGGTTTAATTGTATAGATTGTTTGTCTTTTATACATACATATAATATTAGGTTTTCGAATGTATATATATACAATGTTAGGATGTATATATATATAATGTTAGGTTTCGTATGTAATTTAATTTTAAGTATTAAGTTATACACTAGGTTCATTATATTATTATGAGGAATTGTATCGTTAGGTGCAGTTGCATTGTATGATCTTGGCTGAGCCGCGATGTGTATAGATTAAGATGTTTGCATGAAATTTTGATCGAGTAATAAGTCATAGATTAGATCTATTGTATCCTAGTGAGGAATAGTATATAGGTGCAATTGCATCGTGTGGTGGTAAACCATGATATGAAGCTTAACCTATCTTATCCATGATAATAGAGTTGTTCGTGGGACACGACATGTATTCATGGTAGCCTAATAATACTATCTTCCACGGGTTGTCCTACCTTCGCCATAGAGGTACTTCTCCACATCAAGCGATCCCTAGGGAAACTGTTGATTTTACTTTACTTGTAGAGTCTTTCATTACACTAGCTAAAACATTCACTTATCGTTGCCCAAACTTTGATTGAGGTTGGTTGTCTTGTTGATGCCAGGTGTGATGTTATTTGCTCAAATCACATAGGTACTCGCTTTGGAAGCGTTAAAATTATTTTATTCACTACGACGTAAGGATGGTAGAATCTGCATGGCAAACGCGCGCTTGCAATAGGTCAAGATAATTAAATTGAGGAAGTAATAGAAACGGTAGCGCTGATAATATGTTTGGTGGTATAGAACAAGTAGTTGTAGGTCGTGAGAATATTGTGATGATCATAGGCATGTTTGTTGGTTGAAGTATTAATATATAAGTGTTCTTTTTAAAGTATATGTAGATTAGGGTTTCATATGTTTTAGTATCAAGTCATAGACTGTTTATTAGTCTCTGCGTCTTATTCCATTAATCCAGTTTCTTTTCAGCACGAATATTGGATAAAGTGTTTGTGGATATTTTGCTATTTTAGAAATGTGGCAAGAATTATGGGACGAAGGGAGAGTGAGGTCTACTAGATTAGATTAAAGTGGACTAGTGGAGTTGGACAATCCGAAAAGGAAAGATGGACTAATGGAGTGGGACGGAGACAGTATATCATAGTGGACGATTGTATCATTGGGTACAATTGTCTTGTGTTATTGTAGTTAAACAACTATATGTTAAGGTTTATCCGTGGTAGTAGAGTAGACTGAGTAGTCTACATGAAACAACACGAATTTCGATCGTCTCAACTGTGGGTTTGATGTTACTACCTCAAAATGCAAATACAAGCTTTAGAGACGTAAAAATTATCCTTTCATATGAACGAAACATTTAATATGGCATATGTTCGAAGAACATTACAATAGGTCAAGATAGTTCAACAGAGGAAATGTAGACATTAGGTAGTTGAACTTTGAACATGTGGAAGATAGTATTAGGTTGTGATAACAATTGAAGGTTGTGAATATGTAATGAAGATCATGATGCTTGATTATTAAAATATTCTTTTAGCAATTAGTCGTAAGGTTTATTGTATCATAGTGAGCAACTGCATTGTTGGGTGCAATTGCAGCGTGTGATGGCTTGCGCATTGTGTATAGATTAGGGTTTTTGTACTTAATTTTCTTTGAGTAATTTCATATACTAGGTTTAATGCAAGAGTTAGCAATCGTATCATTGGGTGCAGTTGCATTGTGTGGTAGTAGTAGAATGCTAAAAGAATTTCATGGTACTTCAATAATATTTCCTGAAATTCCTATGTCGTTTGAATGAGCTATCATATCTTCGCAAAAGCTTCATAGGATAAGCTAACACGTGGATTCTAGTGATACGAACTTCGTGATCGAGGTTGGTCGTCTTATCAATGGCGAGTGTGATGTTACAAGCCCAAACCACCCCTAAGTATTAGCTCTAGAGGCGCAAGAATTATCCTTTTCAGTGAGACGTATGAACAACGAATTTCATTTAAAAATAATAGGTCAAGGTGATTTATTGAAATATGGAAGCGATTGCACCAGCCATGAGTTAGATAGGTTAGAACAAAAAAAAATGACAGTTGAAGGTTTTGATGGCAATTGAAGATCATGAGCATGTAGTGAAAATCGTGTGCATGCTTGATCGTTAAAGACTTAATATAAAAGTTGGTTTTTATATATAAATTAATATTACGTCTTAAATTAAGTTTGTTATATCATAGTGAGAAATTATATCATTAGTGTAGTTGCATTGTGTGATCATGGCTTAACCACGGTACATTTGTATATTTTCAGTCCCCTATAAGGAGGAAAACTCCAGCCGAGGAAGAGTGGCCAATCCCCACGAACCTGGGTCCTGCATGAAGGGGGGGAAACTCCAACTCAGGAAGAGTGGCCACTACCCACGAACTTGAGAGATAAGTGCCCGTGGACTAGGGGACTAGCGAGGGGGGAAGCAATCTTCAACCACAGCCCCAATCACGATCAATGGGCCTCCTAGAGGAGGAGGAAACGGGGAGGAGGAGAGCGAGAGAGTGAGAGTGAGAGTGAGAGAAGGGAGATGTTGGAGAGGGGGTAAATGATATAAAGGGAAGTAATCATGTGCTGTTCTCCTAAGGGTGCAAGTGGAGAATAAGGAAGATGACTATTTTGCCATGCATGGGAAGCTAAGAACTAGGGATATAGGGCTCGAAGTTTTGCTTGAAAGAGGTCATCCCACCAGGTCACCACCAAATCCATCATCTATTTTTATTCATAATCTTAGGAAGTACTACCTTCCTCCCATTATTTGTGGTCACCTTCTTTTCGACACGAAAATTACAAAAATAGATGATAAAGTATAAGAGAAACGAGATAAAAAAGTAGGAAAGAGAAGATAAGGGAGATAATGATGGTAGATGATAAAGTAGGAGAAAAAATGATAAACTAGTAGAGAAGGTGGTAGTCATTTGTCAAATTGGGAAGTGGTCATTTTTAGTGGAACGTCCCAATCGGAAAAGATAGCCACTTTTAGCAGGACACAGGTAGTATCTTTTGGGATAAACCATTCATCTCCCAAGTGTAAATTTGTTCTGACAACCAATATACATATCGAAGTTCAAGTGTTTCCTTTTATTCCATATTTGTTCTTTACTTACATTCTGGAAAGTTGTACCTTAAAATCTTCAATGAAGTGCAACACCTTCACTGTAGCAATTGACACTAGGACAAGTAAGTGAATATCTACAAGATCATTTATTCATAGTACTGAGCAGATATTGTTATACACCACATCACAGGCTAATGCTCACACTTCTGTCAGACCCACTTCCGCTACCTGTAGGCTGTAGTTACATACGTCATCTTTTGCAACATAGTCTCCTCCTTAATGCTCCTACAAATTACTTTTCCAAGGGCGTAGGTGTGTCTGCGTTTTTATGTGTTTGTGTTTGCACGCTATCTGCGTATATCGACCATACACTACTTCATAATTGTTATTTTGATGCATTAGATGAAATCTCCCCCGGGGGATTTCACTTCTCTTTTGTTACCAAGTGTAAGTATGCCTACGTTTCATGTATTTTTACTTTCTCATTCTTTGTTTCGCTAGGCCCTTTTCACCTAGGTGATCCATTTATGTATGTTTTAGGATTTCTCTTTTTTGTACAGTTGTGAAGAAGCCTTGCTTGAGCTAGTGCATTGCCAAGATCCTAGCTGAAGTGGTTCCTTCCCAGAATGTGGAAAGATCTGGATCCCTGACATGATTCACCTCTTGACCACACTAGCAAAGGGTGCATGATTCATTGATTAGGCATTGAGGATAGTGATGGTTTAGACAACCACATAATTTTATCACTTGATAGGCTTGCAAAAGAGGGGAAATCGGCCACATTGAAATTAATTTATTGGGAGATCCGTTTGATATCCAAAAATTGCTCAGCAACAGTGGACAAGTGGAAAATGTTGGGGCGAACCAGAAAAGTTTGGGTAGAGCTGGATCCAGATGAACTAATGCGAATGGTTGTAAGCTTCACTGCTCCTTTGTCCAGAAGACTAAGTAGTTGACGAGATCTTGTTTTTTATTCTTCACATCTAGGATTACGTCTCTTTGGCCTTCACTACAACCCCCTTCCCTCGAGTCCACTAAGTTGTTATTCCTTGGGTATGCTCAAGTATTTTGTACATACTTTGTGCACTTTGTATATATACACTTACCCTTTTTGCAAAAACAAAAAGAAAAACTAAAGTATACTTAACACTTAGGTTCCATATTCTACATTAAGGGATTTTACATTCCAACAATTTAAGTGGAAGGTGTTGTAAAGAAATTTTCCTAGTGAGACTAGGTCATAATATATATGTTAAGGTGCATTTAATTGTGTATTTCAATAAAATCTAAATGGGCAAGTGGTTTCCTATATGAGTTCCCTGAGTTGAGTCAAGCCTAGTGACCGTCCAATGCTCATAACATTGGGGGCCCAAAATTCTCAATTACCCGAACTTAAAAAGGTATATATGTTACAAACTAGATCGAATTTGGGAGAGCTTATCAGCAGCTTGTTTTAGCTTATTGTAAAAAACGCTCGTTTGAGAGAGCTTAAGAAAACAACGTATTCTAAAAAATAAGTTTTTTTGACTTATTTCCATAAGTTATTTTTAGCTTATGGAAATAGATCTGCATATCAAATTCCACTCACAACAATTTTAAACTGTATTTTTTTTTCTCTATTTAACTGCTTATATGTTGATGTATCCCAACACATGCAGCTTATTTAACTTATGTCATAAACACTTATTTAAATTGTTTTCCCAAACGGGGAGAGCTTGATACATTATCATTTTCGCTAGAAGAACATAGATAGTACAATAGATGAATAGAGCAATGAAATACTTCAACATTAAAAGTAATGTTCTCCAAAAGAATTCTACCTTTTTTATAGTAATGGATAGATATTAATTAACTTGTTTACTTATATAAAGCTAGAATACATTAAGATGATGAGACAACATTAATTTTGATAAAACTATAAAAAGTTTGGAATAAAGTTTGTCTTACTCACAAGAATGCTAAAAAATAATGTGAAGTATAATTCCCATTCCATCATATCAATACACCAATTTGCATGCCATGTAAAAAGAATGCATTGAAGTAAGGTAAGCTGAGCCAAATCAACTATAAATAGAAACTACATATTGGATAAAAACATATCCAAAATGATATTGGCTTTTAGGTGAGATTGCAGATTTAGAATATGGAACGAGTAAAGAACCTATGACTTGAAGGCTGCTACATATTTGAAATAATTAGTTTGATTCTATTCTATCGTGTCAAAAGCAATTGGCTGCTTGTAAGAGCTACTACATTTTATGCATTTCTCATGCACTGTATTTACAATTATCGAGAACTGTGCATATATATACAGTGAAACCTAGATAAAGTAATAACTTTGGGATCGAGAAAAAATATTCATTTAGCGAGGTATCGAACATTATTTTAGTGTATTGACCCGTATCGGGACCGAAAAAAATTATTATCTTAGCGAGATTATTACTTTATCGAATATTACTTTATCGAGGTTTAAGTGTATTCAATCAAAGCGAGTCTATGAACATAAAAAAAACAATTATTTATTCGAAAGTGGGAAAACTATAGTACTAGAAAAGTCCAGAAGATATGATGAAACTACTCGAATGCCGAGGCCGCCAACTACAATCGGTTTGGGGGGAAGGATGAAAGGCCAAACCTTTTCATCAGTAAATTAAACTCCGAGATTACTATTTTGAGCAAATCTGAATTCTTAAACTTAAACTTAGGGCATCCAACACAGTTATGCAAAACCAAAGCAGACAAGATCTAATTGCAGCTTATGAATTCAAAGTTTACAGTTAATAGAGATTTAAAAAGACGGCTAACCTATTGCTGCTGCTACAGTACTGGTAAAGCTTGCCCCGGCAGGAATAGATAATGACGCCGACATCCAGATCGCAGAGAACCGCCAAATCTCTGGCTTTCTTCAGCAATCCACTCCGCCGCTTCGAGAAGGTGACTTGCCGCGCGTTTTTGTCTTCGATTCGTTTAATCTCCAGCTTTTTCCTCCCCATTATTATTTTATTTCTCGGTAATTGAGGAAATTGAGATCTCAAAAGTCTATACCATTTTTGTGCTTTATTAAGGAAGAGGGATAACGAACAAAAGTGGTGGGGGAATCTCGGATAAAAAGGAAAATTACGAATCTCGGTTGAATTGGATGAATATCCACTATTACACACGTGTAAAATTGGAGGGGTAAATATGAAATGCTTTCTCCAACTGCAGACCGACACGTGGACGCATGCCTGTGGCCGCCCGCAGCGGCATTTAATACTACCTCCTCCCGTATTCTCATTGTTTTAAATGCGTCCCCTATTATTTTGCGTTTTTTTTTTTAAATCTACTTCTCTCTCTCTTTTACCATTTATCTCTCCTATTTTTTTTACTTTATCATTTTCTCTCTTTACTTTATCATTTTTTCTTTTACTTTATCTATACTCTCATTCATCTTCTCTCTCCTTCTTTTCATTTACCATATCTCAATATTAATCATCTATTTTTTATTTCCGCCAAAAGAAACGTCTTAAATAATGGGAGTAGTATCAATGTACTCATGGCGGCTATACTCATATTAAGTAATTAATTAATTAATTAATTATATTTGAGTAATTTCGATATATTTAGGTTTTATAAATTTCTCTAAATTAATAGGGGTATTATATTATATTATTGTGAAATTGATGGAATTGGGTTTTTGATGTTGTTTTTTACACTCATTAATTTCTTTCAGAATTGTGTCAGTCAAAGACTAACCCAAGATGTCCAGTCAGTTTTTTTTTATTATATATAAATTAATCAAATATTATAATAATATTAAGTAATCATATACACTCAGTTACATGTAACAAATCAAATACTAGTATTATTAGTTAATTGCAAGAGTTCGGTAGTGAAATTTACTCAGTACTCACTTCGGTAACGATTGTAGATTACTCTTGTCATAAAAAAAAATCAAATACTAGTATTATTAGTTAATTGCAAAAGTTCGAGAATAACGAAACGTGGCTCCCCACCCAAACCAGACGAGTCATCTTCTTGAATCCTCCTTAATTACAGCAGAGTTATCAATTTTTTTTAAAAAAATCAATTAAGTTTCAACCGCAAATTGAGCACGAGATTCACGGCTCTGTGCGAGAGTGGACTTGAGAGTCTTCAAAAGTCACAACTCAGAAAACGACAAGTTGATAGGATTTCAGATTTTTAGATTTATGTATTTAATTAATATTAAATGTATATAATTAATATCACACGAGATTCACGGCTCTGTGCGAGAGTGGACTTGAGAGTCTTCAAAAGTCACAACTCAGAAAACGACAAGTTGATAGGATTTCAGATTTTTAGATTTATGTATTTAATTAATATTAAATGTATATAATTAATATGATATGTCCATCAACAGTTTAAGGTGTTATAAAAACAAATAAAATAATAGAGTATTATTAATTGTAGGTTGCCAAAAATAGAAATTATATCCTTGAAAAAGAAAATCTAGAACCTGCATGGGGCCAAAGTAGAAGAAGATTCAAGAAGTATAGAGACATGAAATAAATAATTGACCCAAAGCGGCAAAGCAATCTGGCCTCTGGGCCCATATTAAATACCGCTCGGTATATGCCAATTGTCCCAATCTGGCCTAATTTTATATTATATTATTATTAATAATTAATAATAAAATATAAAAATTGGTCTGAGATAGTACTAGTAGTATATAATAAACAGTAGTAATCCATAAGCAAAGTTTATCAAGGCAACCAGGGTGAGACGTAGTGGTTCAAGGAACTAGGGCCTGCTGCTGCTGCTGCTACTGTATCATTCTGCTGAAACCTGAAATCCTACAACTACATATAATCAGCAAAATTAATTAATAAACATGCAGATGTAGTCGGGTTACCCGATTTGTAGTGTGGGTTCCAATTCAAGAGGATGGTAAAATGCATCGCCCTCATGCGGACCATTTGGGTTCCAATCCACGCTTTGGCTTCCTTCAATCAACTATCAATCATATATTCCTCTTGTTATTGTTATTTCACACAAAATACAACCATATAAATAATAATTAAGAAACATATATGCATACCCGTTGTTTCAAACTTATGTTCGCTTCATTCAACGCATGTTCCTAATGTAATAATCTACATCAACATAGATAATACTACTAGACTAGTCTGCAAATTAAATACTAGTACTACATTGTATATACCTTTCTCTGAAGGTCTTGGAGAGTATCCAACATCGCTTGGGTCTGCACCACAAGATTAATACAGAAAACATCATAACAACCAATCTCAAAAAGTAAGAAACACAAGCTGGTAATGCATAATGTACCCGTGTTGATCTGATCTGCTTCAGCGACAAATCGAGCTGCCGCTCAAGTGATTCAAGCTCCTTGCTGTTGAGAGGACCAAGATCCTCACCAAGTAGATGCCTAAAACCCAAATGCATATATCTTAGTATATATGTTTAAACTGCACCAAGTAGCATGCATCATCATCTATTTCATTACCTTTGCGTTCGTTGTAAGGCCTCATACCGCCCTTTAAGCTTCAAATATTCCTGCTGGCTACTCACTTCCTATTAATCTCAAATCAAACTGACTTAAGTATACGCAAGTAATTTCAAGTCACATATTGAAGTAGTAGTAGTATATATGCAAGAAGGTGGAAAATTTACCAATGCCTCCCTTGTGGATACATTTGGCTCTGGTGCTCCATAGTTGCATTTCTGATACCTCTCCAGTGTTTTCAGCATACTGCTAGAGTAACATAAGCACACACACAGAGACACAGACAGAGAGAGAGAGAGTGAGAAGTTTGGTGGTTAATTTGATGTGAAGGATAGAGAAAATAATGTGCATTATCCATATATATATTTATATAGGTACAGCCTAATCTTCTGATTGTAGGCAATAAATTAACCTACATTAATGAAGTAAATCATGAAGATACATGTTAATGTCTTCTAGTTTAAACCTAATTTAAGAGGTGTAAGAACAATGATTGAGGCTAATCTGATAATACTGCAGGTTAATGTCTTCTAGTTTTTAAGATGGTTGGTTTACTGACAATTCGAAAGATATGATAGGATGCAGCCAAATATACAAGGGAAGAAGGAGAGTTTCAACTACTTCCAAATGATTGCAAAGAATATTAATTTCAAAATTCAAGCCCTAATTGAAAAAAAATTAAGAAATAAGATTATGAAAAAGAAATTTTTGCTTCTCCTGAAATTAAAATTTGAGTTCAAACACAAGATATTTTTTAAGATTCAATGTGAGGATGTATATTTTTCTTCTAGTCTCCAATATCATGAACAAAACACGCCGGAAGAGAAGGAAGTGAAACAGTAAACCCTAAATTAAAGTTTTGAACTGGATTTTGTTCTTTAATTTGCCATTTTGCACAACCGGAAAATGAGAGAGAGGGAGAGAGAGATTCACTGGTTAATTCTGATGAGAAAAGAAAGAAGGAAAGGCATCACAAGTTGAAGCACATCACTCATTTGATCACAGACTCAAACATAAATATAGAAATGATCTTCTTTTTCATGGTTTCCTCTTGCAGATCTAACACAAATTAACCACAAGCACAGAGTCCTATACGCCTAAAAAACATTCACTTAAACGGCAAAGGAGATCTTCACCTACATCAAAGAAGATAATCCAAAGACCAATCCAGATCTGAGAATTAATTCAACAGAAAAAAAAAAAGTAGTAATAATGATGCAAGTTAAAGGCGTAATAGATGTGAAGAAGAAGAGATGAAATACCTAGAGCTACTGCAGAACTCGTAGAGCTTTCCCCTATTGGAGAAGATGATGAGAGCAAGCTCAGCATCGCAGAGAACAGATAGCTCGTAAGCCTTCTTCAAAAGTCCATTCCTTCGTTTCGCAAACGTTACTTGTCTGTTGATCTTGTTCTCTATTCTCTTCAGCTCAACTCTCCCCCTTCCCATCTCTCTCTCTCTCTCTCTCTCTCTCTCTTTCTTCTTTTCTAACTCCACCTTAATTTATAGATATACATTTTTCTATGTACAACTCCTGACGTGCGTATGAACATGATTTTATTCTGAAAAAGAAAGACTATCACTTTTCTTTCTCTACTAATTTTTCTTTTCAAATTATGAGGGAAATTCACGTTCCTGTCATAAGGAAATGCAGCCAAGGAAGAGGACGAATCCTTAAGACAATGCTAAGTTACACGTGTCGGTCCGACAGAGACCCAAATACTTTTACATACAGTACATCATATTTTATTTTGCCGTTATCCAATTTTAATCGCTATGTCATCCAAAGGGACGAGTAGTTCATATTTTAGTTTTCTTTGTTGGGGGAGAAAATATTTCTTTAGCCAAAAAAGTAGGAGTCTTGAAATTAGGTGTAAAGTACAAAAATATATATAAGAAATTAGGTGTGATCAAATGTATGTACATATAATATAAGCTAAGTAGTAGTATCTTTTTTAGTTTTAGGCTAAATAAATGCTGAAAAGTAGGAAAACAAAATTAAATAATGACCAAACATATCTGTTCAACCAAAATTTATAATTTAGCTAAAATTGTGAAAGATTAATGAGTTTGACCCTGTCAGAGTTGGTGAAATTCATTTACTTGTAGAATTGTAAAGTCTGTTATGTACTTGTCAAATACATGCAATGAAATTATCACAAGAGTAATAGGAATTTAATACTCCTTCTGTCCCATTTAACATGACACGTTTCTTTTCGGTGCGAAAATTAAGAAAATAGATGATAAAGTATGAGAGATGGATATATGATAAAGTAAGACAGAGAAGTGAGCGAGTAAATGATAAAGTAGGAGAGAGAAATGAAAAAATTTAATAATATTTTTAAAAGTTACTTTCTTTTAAAAACGTATTATTTTAAATAGAACGTCCCGAAAAAGAAAATGTGTCATGATAAATGAGACGGATAGAGTCATATTTTGATAAGGCTCAGAAGGGCAGGCAGGCAGATTAATTGAAATCTAATTTCTTAATTATTTTTTATTTATAATAGTGAAAGGATTGGTAGAGAAAGACTGAAAATAGTGAAGGCAGTGGTGGGTGGGAGGTCAGGGTGGGGACCAACCCCACACAAATAACCTTTTAGAACCAGACACTTTCGGCCTCAGCCTTTACGACACGTGGACCATTTTCCATTTTAGGAAATAATATCGGTAAGTCACATCCAATTGGATACTCCAAACAAATTAATACGAGTACTAATTAATTAATTTCCAATATTTATTTAGTTATATATAGATAAAGCTAGTTAATTATCAAATTATTATTTAATTTTTTATTTTTTTTTATTTTTTTTTTAAATAAATTTTAAAAATTAAATCAAAATTTTACGTCTTTAAATTTAATCCCTTTTTTCATAAAAGTCACCAATAATATCATGGCCCAATTCGCTTTTTTCCAATTTGGGCCAAAATCAACTGACTTTTCTTCGGCCCACTCTGCACAAACCTTCTTTATTTCACTCACGTTCACACGAGAAAAGCACGAGCAAGATTCACAATCTATTACTCCCTCCGTCCCATAATTCTTGTCCCTTATTCCTTTTCGGGACGTTCCACAATTCTTGTCCACTTTCCTTTTTTAGTAAATTATTACACACAACTTTTTTGTGGGACCCACAACTTTATACCAATCTACACACAACTAACAACTCTCCTTAAAAACCGTGCAAAAAGCAAATTGGACAAGAATAATGGGACGGAGGGAGTATATATATATATGGATTAATACTAAGAGTGTGTTTATTTTAAGTATTTATCTACTCTTTGATCGCATAAACAATTTTTTTAGTATTTGCTAAACCTACTTTATGCGTTTGCTTCTTTAAAATTAAGCGCTTAATTAAGTAGTTTCTTTTAAGCACCTATTGAGATGCTTTTGGTGCTTAAAGCATCATAATTTTCGAATTTATCAAATGTATCTGCTTTTTTAAATCAATTCTAAAAACTAATTGATTTTGCTTAAAAGCAATTCCTCCCACATCCCATATATGTTATCCCATTTTCCTTTTTTGGTTATGCCATAAATCTTGTTCCATTTCCTAAAAAGTCAAGATCTTGTGGCTATAATTTAACTACAATTTGAGAGATCCAAAAACTTTACATACAACTGCTAACTCTCATTAAATTCCGTACCGAAAAGTTCTGAACAACCTCTATGAGACGTAGGGAATATTTTTTTTACTTTATGCAAAAACAAATAAAAATTATTTATAATAAACAGTTGTAAACACCCCAAGGCTCGATCATTAAATCAGATTCTTCAAGTCTAAGCCGTTGCTTGACTTGAGAAATATAGCTGGTGGCTTTGTTGTCGACTAGCTGATCTCCACCACCACCGTTGGGGCCGTGGAAGTAGCCGTCATCCGACCTGAACGACGTCGTCGTCTTCTTCACCACCAACAAAGCAGCATGACTAGGCTTGACCGTAGTGACTGCTGCCGGCTGCTTGGCACCTCCTCGATAGAAAGACATCATCAGCTTGCTCTTCATCGATCCTCGTTTATCACTCGCTACTTCCATTTTTCAGCAAACAAGAGAGAAATTTAATTTCCTGCCTTTCATTTGAGGCTGCTCGGTGTAATATTAATAAAACTACTGCATGCATATATTCTTGATACTCCATAATACTAAAACTTGATTTCATCACTTTATGAGATATGGATCGTTTGTTGATATTATAGTTAAACTAAGTAGAAGATAGAGATGAATAAATGTGACTCCATTTCAATCTTAATCTTCGTCTGTAAATATAGATGAAGTTAAAATTAATTGATAAAGTGAAGGTCGAATAATCCATTATATATCCACATTGCATAAAACGAATGGAGATAAAGAGTGCGAGGGTATTTTATTCCCAGGTGAATGTGAGTCCGGTTTGATGAGACTGGGGTGCAGTGGATGATCCCCCCTCAGCAGCACTAGCCTGGTGAAACATTGGTGCAGAGATATGTAGGGGCGCGGAGGAGTCGTGGACGAAAGAGTAGTGCAGGTTATGAGGGTGTTGGTTCAGACCAAACTGTGGCGAGGGTGACAGAAGAGAGAGAGCACAATGAGAAGCATTTGGATCCGAGGAGGATTGGGGGCTCATGTAGTTCAGGTGGTGAGTGCTGCTGCTGTATAGCATATGGTCATTCTCTGCAGGTGCTGGTGCTGGTGCTGGTGCTGGTGCTGGTGCAGGGGCAGCCCAAGAGGAGGTCGGTATCTGGGGGCTACTGAAGCAAAGAAGATGATGATCGCCGCCACCACCATGATGCTGCAGGCTGGAGAAGGCGTTTCTAGGGATGCACTCCGGCTGAGGCTTCCTTCGCCTCCTGTTGTGCCCGTCGAGGCGTTTCCTGCAGCTTCGTTTCCCCTCGTCGAACTCGACCAGCGAATGAAACCTACCGGCACAAATTGCACATCACCATCTACATACATGAATAATTCAAGTATTCTACATATTTGATATTTATATGAAGAATAAGAGAAGAACCTGCTGCACTGCTGGCAGAAGCGCTGCTCCCGGCCACTAATGGTAACCCTGGGAGTCTTGGAGTGAGCCTCACACACCTTATGGCGGCGGTGGTAGTCTTTACACAGGCTTAAATCAGCATCACACCCATCAACCAAACAATGAGCCACTGCTTGACCAACATTGTGGGCAGGGGCCTTGGCCCTTTTCGAGGAGGAGGAGGAGGACCACGAGGAGGACTCCATTGATCTTGCTCAATTCAAACAATTCTAACCCAAAACCAACACCAAGAAGCTACTCTACACAAACAGAATTTCCTCTCATTAGTATAACACCAGTCACCAAAATTCAGTTTCAAGATTCAAATAATAGGCTACCCATCATAAACTCCAACCACATTTTCAAGAAAAAAAAAAAAAGACAAATACAGCCTAAACTCTTAATCTCCAAGAATGTAGACTATATTGTACTCTCTCCACCCATAAAAAGTGTTTTGTTTTCATTTTCTTTCGACCGTCCCATATAAAATGTCATGTTTCTTAAAAAGGCAAACAATATATGAACCAAAATTAACAAGCCAAAAAGCCAAACAATATAGATCAGACAATCTCATTTTCTTAATCTTCGTGTCCAAGATACGCTTTCTATAGGACGGTGGGAGTAGTAGGTAAGAAAGATACAAAGAATGTTAGTGTACGGCAGTGTCCAAAACCTTAAACCATCTCCCACAAGATCTAGCTAATCTCAGTAATTGGTTAAAAAGATGAGATGGGAAGGTTGTCAAGTCAAACATTTCTTCTGATATCAAATAAGAAATTAACAACAGATCCAGCAGCAAATGCTTAGCTCATTAAATAGGAACACTAGAAACCAGAAATAGGCATTGATGCTTAATTTGTGAGTAAAACTGCAATCTGCCACAAACTGTACAAAACACATGATTTCAAGCAATCCTGCATATATATAGGGTTAGTGACAAACACGATTAAGAAAGTTCATAGGGACCCCAAGAGAGGGAGAGGGAGAGAGAGAGAGAGAGAGAGGTGTACCTAAAAATCAAGCCAAAAAAGTAAACATGATGCTAAATGCTAAGTACCAAAGAAGAAAGTGAATATAGCAAAAGAAGGGAGAAGGCAATATTTGACCATGGGCAACAAAGACTTACAAGTATGAAAAAGTGGCAGTAAACTGGGCTAGCCTTCTCAGCCGTTCATTCTCTTACAACTCCATTATGGACGGATGGGATACAGTAGATGATAAAGTGGCAACTGGCAAAAGGTGGATAGAGGTGGAGAGAGGGAGAGAGAGAGAGAAGGCTGAGTATGGGGTTTTAACCAAGGCTATATAAGGTATGAATGAACAGGAAGATCTAGAAAGCAAAAGAGGCTTTATATGGAGTTAACATTATTGAAAGCAGTAGAATAATAAATTAAAAAATTAAAAATAAAAATAAAAAAACTCATAAACAAACTATATATGGGGGGTCTCAAAACCCATAAAAAAAATTTAAAAAAAAAACCATTAAAAAAAACAAAAAAAAAACCATAAAGGTAGAAACTGGAAAGGTGATATTTTTTTTCTCTTTTTTTAATGCAATGGGCTTTTCAAGAACATTAGGTAAGACATAAAACTCATTAACAAAACTAAAACTATATAATATTTTTATAAGATTTAAACGAGTGGCAAAGAAAGGGACAGAGTGTTTGTATCTTTCCGCCCAATTTATTTATTTTATTACTACTATTATTTAAAGAAAGAGAAAGTTGCAGTAAATAGCTCATAGTTATTGCGAGTCCCGTTCCACCATTTTCTTGCCTATTAACCTGCAGTCTCCATAACAACAATATATAGTATAGTTGGTATTCTCATTTTTACGTGAATAGAAAGTTGCAGTAAATAGCTCATAGTTATTGCGAGTCCCGTTCCACCATTTTCTTGCCTATTAACCTGCACTCTCCATAACAGCAATATATAGTATAGTTGATATTCTTATTTTTACGTAAATAGTAAGTTGCTGTTTTTGTAAACGGCTTTTCAAGTTCCGAACGCGCACTCAAAGCGACACAATTATAATTCCTCGCACAAATCTTGACTCTTGTAGAGTTTTGTATGCTTGTAGGCTGCAGTGGATGCTTATCGGAATAACCAAAACATCGGGGCCATTTCCTTATTTTAAATTCCTAGTTTCACTAAATCTATGTGGCAAGTTTTAAAGTAGAGAGAAATGCCCCAACCAACCGCGTAGAATATACTTTTTCCGTCCAATTAGAAACGATATGTTTCTTTTGAGTGCAGAAATAAAAAAATTAGTTTTATGTAGTGTAGATTGTTTGACTTGTAATAATTAAATATTGTTCATACAATCTTTGTTATTTTAACAAACGTGTCAATTGTAATGAACTATCCCTAATTCACTATACTGTGGGACGAATGAAGTATCATTTTAAACGTGTGCCAAGCTGCTTGCTGCTGATCGAAGTTGCAATCACGTGTGGCCCAAGGTTTCTGAACAATTCTGCTGTGCTTGCATCCAACATCTAATTAAGTATAATTGAAGAATATTTTAGGGTCTGCAAAAATGGATTTTTTTTATTACATGATCTGCAGCAAGGCTTCAAGTTATAAGGCTGGCTATGTTGAATATATGTTGTATGTGAACATGTGGACTGAGACTGAGACTGTCGGCAGCAGAGCAGAGTTTTCAAATTTAAATCTCACTCTCACCCCCAACTCATGTGTATAGAATCTTCATGTTCCGTCTCCATGGATGGCGTAGTGGTGAAGGTGGGTGGCTCGGGACCGATAGGTCCTGGGTTCAAATCTCATTGAACCACTATGTGTTGCCTGTCACCTATGATTAGTCTAGGGTGGTTGAATTCTCCTGTGTAGTTTGCAGGCTACTGCACAAGGAGCGGGGTTTACCCAAATACAAGTGCGCACCGAAGATAGCGGCTGCAGGTTCCACGAATTAAAAAAAAAAAAGAGAGAATCTTCATGTTCCATAAAGATTCCAAGGAGAATTATAACCACACACTAGATGACATCATGTGTAGTCATGGATTCAATGATTATTTTCCAAGATGTTGAAATTTTAAGGTGTAATGAAAGTCATGGAATTGAAAATTACTGGAGGACCACTAACTGCAGGGACCACTTTTCATATAGTCCGGGAATAAATCTAGTATAGTATAGTAATCATTAACCAAATCCATTGATCAAAATCTGAACTCCCTTTGGTCGTTGAGTTAATTAGTATTTATAATTAAGTAGACTATTAAATGTAGGTCGGGACCGCTCTCAAAAATCACGGGCTCTTCTATTCCTGACTAACCAACTAACATAGTAATTACTATAAATAAGAAAGTGACAAGACACGACTTCCATAGCTCAGGAGATTAATTTGGATAATAGGGTAAAATTATAAATACAATGAAAAAATAGTGTTTCTCTAAAAAAAAAGTAGATTAACATACAGAATAGATACATATAAGGCCCGGCCCATTAATAAATATATGGCCCAAAACATGACAATTACAAAACACAGTATTTAGACCGGCCGTGTGGTAAATATGAACCACTTTTTTTAATGAGAAATATTCTAATGGCCTGCCCACTAATGATTCCATTTACACTTAAACATGTGTTAATGAATTGGATTAAAATACTATTCTACATGCACAATATATATATATATATATATATAAAATATTCATGTAGTTTTACTAGGTAGAAACAAGGAGGATGAGCATTTTAGTTTTAGGGAGTTGGAGGATGCGGAATCCATGTGTTGGGATCCCAGAAACTGAAGAATGGCGATGGCGATGGTAGTGGTGGTGGAGGTGGAACAGATGGGAATGGAAAAGGCAAAGACGGCGGAGTTGCAGGAAATGGGAAGGAGGGAAAAGGAGGGAACGGGAAAGACGGCGGCATACTTGGAGGGAACGGGAAGGAGGGAAAAGGAGGAAAAGGCAAAGACGGCGGCATATTTGGAGGGAACGGGAAGGAGGGAAAAGGAGGAAAAGGAAAAGGCAAAGACGGCGGCGTATTTGGAGGAAACGGGAAGAAGGGAAAAGGAGGAAAAGGTAACTGATCGTAGGGTGGCGGAAGATAAAACTTATACTTACTGGTATTCCAAGCATCTGGATAGTCCGATGAACAGAGAGTGGCGTTTCTCCGAGTTGGTCTGTAAGTCAAGGCCCCTAATGTGTACGTATTATAGCCATTGCTCTGTTTTGATCTTACTCTAACCTCCCTAGTTGAGGAGCTGCTCTTTACATTGCAGGCTGCAGAGGGTGATGGGCCTCCAATCAGTGTTGCCTTGCACAATAGCTCGATGGTTGTTAGATCGTTGGCGCCATCCACCTCCACCTTGTACACTCCATACCTATCTGTGGTTCTGTTCACGGACAGAGATATCTCTGCTGCGCTCCGACCCGACCGTGCTTTCACTCTGCACTCCACATTAACATCTACACCTGCATTCCGATAGCGATTGCGTACTAAATAATCAATCCAAGACATAACATACATTTGTAAGTACATACCTGGCAAGAAGTAAGTATGATTGGAGAAAGTAGTAGCGTAGCATACATCACAAATTACACAACCTAGTATGGTAATATGAGGCTGAGCCAGAATGTTGATGATGAAATATGAATTTGCAAGAAAGAGGCAGGCAATGGTGATGGAAGAAGGAAACATGGTTGAAGAATGAAGGTGTATAGATGAAGAAGGAAGGATATATAAGAAAGATGAGATGGGTAATAATGAATATCCGTGATCCAACTGTAATTCAACAGAATCTTGGTGAGATGAGTGGGATGGGAAGTTAATGTGGTTTACATTATTCACGGATATATCGGGTGTTCCTTTTCATATCAATTTTAGGTCCTCTAACCTGGCTTATGTCGATTTTGATCATTTTATGTGGCATTGTTCGATTTTTGTTTCATAACTTTATATATTATCCAATTTTGGTCCTCTAATATGATATGGACAGATTTTGATTTTATAACTTTATATAGTGTCCGATTTTTGTCCTATAATTTTATAGAGTTTACGATTTCAGTCATCTGAGAAAAACTGTAGAACAGAAAAAGACACATGAACTATGCTAAAAAACGCTTTTAAAATCACAAGACTAAAAAAACAGTTAGAAACTACATTGTAGAACTAAAATTGAACTCTTATTTTAATCATTCGATGAAGTGTGACATTCCCGCGCCTTTTATGCTCGACAATTTCTATCACAGGACAAAAATCGGACCTTTTGTAAAGTTATAAAACCAAAATCTAACACTTTATAAAGTTATATAACTAAAATCGAACATTTTGTAAAATTATAGAATTGAAATCAGGCACTTTATAAACTTATAGGACCAAAATTGAATACTACCATATAAAAAACCAAAATCGCCCAGAAACCACCAAATCAAAATCGATAATTTATACTTCTATATTGATGAATCTCATGACTATAGGGCCAAAGATTTACTCCCAGTTTGATTTGGGCCTTTGCAATTTCCTTCCTTAAATGCTATTTAAAGCCCAACTAGCCGTCTCTTCCTCGTCTATATGTATTCCATCCACCTCCGACCATATCTGCAAGCAATTAATTTGCTCTAATTGCATCGGTGGAAATGGAGGAGACTACCAATTATAGGTCCCTACTAATTCAGCGGAAATCGCCCGATTCTAGAGTCTTCGATCTGGTACTAAACCGTCCGACGCGCGGCAACGCCCTCTCAAGCGACTTCTTCACGGAATTCCCGGACGCTCTCTCCTCTCTGGACCGCAACCCCGAAGTCAGCGCCATCGTCCTCTCCGGCGCCGGAAAGCACTTCTGCACCGGGATCGACCTCCACATCCTCGGAGAGGCCACTACTCCGGGCGCCGACAGGGGACGCACCGGGGAGAAGCTCCGCCGCGGAATCAAGGCGATGCAGCGCGCCGTCACGGCGGTGGAGGAGTGCAGGAAGCCGGTGATCGCCGCCGTCCACGGCGCCTGCATCGGCGGAGGCGTGGATATCATAACGGCGTGCGACCTGAGGTACTGCACGAGCGGGGCGAATTTCTCGGTGAAGGAGGTGGATGTGGGGATCGCCGCCGATCTAGGGACGCTTCAGAGGCTGCCGCGCATCGTGGGGTTTGGGAACGCCATGGATTTGGCTCTGACGGCGCGCCACTTCTCCGGCGTTGAGGCTAAGCGGTTGGGGTTGGTGGCTGAAGTTTTCAACGATAAGGAAGACATGGATGCTGGGGTTGCTCGAATCGCCCAGGGTAATTTCGTCATTTCATCTCATTTTCTACTAATCAATGGCAATATGATGAATGTGATATATATATGTGTATGTATAGGCATTGCAGGAAGATCGCCCCTTGCTATAATTGGAACGAAGCGAGTTCTGATACAGACCAGGGACTTGGGGCTGGAGCAAGGTCTTGATTACGTTGCCACGTGGAACTCTGGAGTACTAATATCAGATGATTTGAAAGAAGCAGTCTCAGCTCAGCTACAAAAGAGGAAACCTATCTTTGCCAAACTCTGACCACCGGATCAATATTGTACCACATTCGTATATCCTTATATGCTCGTGGGATTATATAACCTTTTGTAATTTGGATATCTTACTTCAAAAAAAACAATAGCCTTACAAATAAATGAGTTGCTTATTTTGGTAATGTTTTGGGACAAGAAACCCTACATTCTCTCTCTATGATGATTCATTCTTGCATGAATGGAAGGGGCTGCAGAATTGCAGCTGGATGAGTGACCATGAACAGAAAAGAAAACAAGTACTGTATATATCAAGAAATAGATGGCTTTTGTTTTTTCAAGCCTGTAAAAAAATAATCAAACAGACGAACTATTCGAGTCTCGTTCAGCGTTCGACGTTTGGTGAACCGGAATTTAAACAATTAATTTTTCGAGATCATCGTAGTTCAATTTTAGTTAGGTTCGTGCGAGCCGAGGGAGGTAGGATGGCTGCAAGTGCTTTGAGATTCAAACCAGCAGAGGTGTCATTTCAATTTAGTTATTAGTTCCCATTTATAGTGTGTCTTTTACCAGATTGGTGGTTCATTGTTGTTTAATAGCAAAATCATGCTCATTAGCTCTTCGGTACAGCAAAGCTGATGCTTCCACCCTGCAACGTCACATCCAAACTGTAACAAACTCAACTAAACAAAATAACACACCTTATAACAATCATACATACCATCCGGGGTGCACCACAAATCTTCCTTTAGACACTGCCCAGTTCACCTATTCAACAACACCCAAATCAGATTGATTTCCGTCTTACGCACGCATTCACAGTTACGCTCGTACGTACCTTGTCTGTCCCGGGTGAGTTAGCGACAACATGCGTAACCTGCTCATCTATCTGGTTAGAGCAGACAGCACCAAATTGCTCTGCTGTCTGCCAAAGCGGATGCATGTGTGGATTGGCTTCACCAACTGGGAAAACTCGACTGAAGACAATCCGACACCCTGCTAGAATCTTATGTTGTTCCGAAGCTAAGATATTCCTAACATCTGCTTCGTCTAATGAATCGTGTGCAAAGAACTTTTCATGTATTCTCTCGATAACCTGGTTCAAATATAAACAACATCCTATTACTCTCAAGGGTCTTTCCTTTCCATGAGTTGCTTCGTAGATAACAAACACTCACCGACAAAGAAGAGGCCAAAGTCCCATCTTCTGGTCTCTCATCATGATCAATCTCAAGAAGGGAAGGACCCGGTAGACCAAACTGTCGTCGACTACATGGAAAGAATATATACCTGAGAATGGAAGGAAGAAGGAGAGTTCAGTTCAGTTCAGTTCGGTTTAAAATTACATAGTTAACAACATTAGGATAACAAGGCAGTCCATTACCGTTCCACAATGATCAAGTTTAGTTTGTTATGAGGCCATACTCGTACAGAATCATCAATTATAACAACACCCGACTCCATGCCCAACACCCCCTCCAAATCCTTACTCTTGGGAGCTCTATCCTCACTGTCAAATGATTCACCGTCATCACCTCTTGAGATTACTCGTCCGGAAAACAGTTCGCCTTTTGGATCAAGCAGTTTTGCCATCTCAGTGGCATAATACTTGTTTCCCATGGTGTAGAGATGCAGCTCATAGAGCTTACTTGCCTAAAAGAAAATCAACAAGTTTTACGAAGCAACGGAATAATTAACGTGATTTTTATTCTAATAAGCACAACTTTTACCTTCTCCAAGAAATTCCATATCCCAGGACGCAACTTGGTCCACATCCCCATATGGGGAAACCGAAATAGATGCCTATGGGTCTTTTCACGGTCTTGCTCCTCCTTCTTTCTCAGCATCTCATCATGCAAAGGATCAACCTCAACAAACTGGAAATACAAAAAATTGTTGGTTAAGGTCCAGAATATTGTATCCAACTGATCAACATGAGAAAAACAAGAATGTGCTCGTGCCTTAGCTGAATTTAGGAGAGTATGGTCCAGATCCAAGACAAGACAAAGCTTGCGAGCAGCAAACATTTTATGCTGTTCTTCAAGTCTCCTACTCCTTTCTCTCTGGATAGCAGCTTTTTGCCGGTCATCAAAACCATCAAACAAATGTTTAACATCACTCCAAGCATTTGCATTAAGTGGTCGAGGGGGGAGAGACGATGCTGCTTCTGATGTTAAGTTACTTCCAGATCTAAAGTTGGCAGACTTAGTAGGTATTATCTTTGTCTCCTTTCCGTCTTGTGATGCCTGTGACGGTACACTCTGAGTCTGAGGAGATGAAGATACAGATGCTTGCGACACAGACATGATATCAGCAATGTTCCTCAGGTTATTAGTGAATTGCATGGTAATATCAGGTGGTTTCGCACTACTGGAAGGCACTACCTTCTCCACTTGATCTTCTTGCCCTTGGCCACTCAAGTTGCTCATCATTACAGAACAAGATGAAGCATTTGTTTTGGGTTGATCAGAAACTGCACCGACACCCTTCTGAGGTGCACTATTATGTAGAATACGACGCGGATCACGGGGCTTCATTCTAACTTTTCCAGGTTCCTCCTGAAACTTATATAGGCAACGAGTAATAAGAAACTAGTAAAACATTCTAGATTATTCTAGTTCTACTTTAAATTAAACTACATAGTTAAAGGAATATTTCATCAAAAAGATATCTGCTGTTTGAGTTTCTAGAACATTGAAACAGAGGATCATGAAAGTTTCACATTCGAGTTTTGTTTAATTAATTAACAGAATTCAGAGTTATCTTTAGGTGATACTCAAAAAGTCTCCAGAAAGGCATCAGCAACAAGTTAGTTTTTCAGGAACAGGGATATGCCAAAAAACAACAGTGCAGAACGAAAAATGCCAACAACATAAGTCATACGAGAAACACAAAGAATACAACAAAAGATACATATAAATATATGAGTGCTTACTGCAGAGGACACCTGGCTAGGAGCTATTCCTGCTGGTTTCTGGTCAAGTGTTGAGGAGAAAGGCAGGACCCCAGACATCGCTGCTCCCGACATGGAATTCGAGTTTGGCATTTGGGTTGCACTATTGTTATCACCAGAAGACTTCTGATGTTCCTTTTTCAGTATACTCATCCACATAGATGGATTTCCTACTATATCTCTTAATAAAGAATGAAGTGGAGAAGAAGCACTAGAACTTTTCACTAGCAAGTTTTCATTTTGACTCGTGAATGGTGATTGACTGTAATTGCTAACAGGCAAACTTGTGTTTGGGATCACCAGATGCGAGGTCGAGATTGCAGTTACTAGTGGCAGGGTTGTTGTGCCTGAACCTGATAATTCATTTTTTTGGCGTTTCTGTGCAGGACCATCCAAAGCTAGCTCCTGAACTGTCTTCTGCTTCCTCGAACTCATAACATCTACAAACTTCGATTTGGAATCATCACTTCCAATAGAAGGGAGACTGTGATTGATATTCCTTGGACCTGCATCGGTATTGGCCAATCGGAGTCTTGGGTCCCTACTTTTAGCAGAGGGGGATTTCAACACCGGAGTTCGGAAATTATTTGCAGGATCAACAGTCCTAACATTGCTAATTCCTGGACCTGATAAAGCATCCATGGAGGCAGTAGAAGAAAGCACCCCTGGCTGCACTGACATCAAGGAATCAACAGCAGGATAACTACTAATCTCACCACCGACTTCACCATCTCCATTGTTATCACCCTCCTCCGAAGGAGTTGGACTAGGAAGCTTATCACTCACAAAAAAGGAACCCCGTCCAAATTTTTGCTGATAACTGGAAACAGCTTTGACAGCATCAGTTTCATAAGGATGCAAAACTGGATTTTGTCGAGGAACAGTATGCCTAGGAACTGGCCACTCAGGTTTCAGCGGCGCATGTTCAAGTATGAATCCCTTATCAAAAGGGAAAGTTGTAGAAAGTTCTCGAGTGGGAGAAGGAAGACTATCTGCATCGTGATCTTTGTGGAGATCTAGCAGTGGAAGAGCCAATCCTTTATGCCTCAGATTAACAAGCCCTGGTTTTGAATACTGAAAGCTCTGCACAGTTTGATCCACTAAGGCAGCAGACTCGGGATCTTTTCCACTCTTTATGAAAGCCAGCTTCGTATCAGCTTTCTCTAGCAAAACATGTAAATCAGTCGGATTAAATCCCTCTACAGCTTGTTTCCTACCAGTAGCATCATCCAATGAATTATCATAAGACTCCAGATATACCCTCATAGCCTCCACCTGCGACACCATAATCTAAATAAGAAACTGTAACTTCAACATATCCTTAAAGTTGAGGATAGGGGATGGGTGGGTAGGGGAAGAAAATCTTGCACCTCTTTCAACTGCGAAGAAGAAAAAAGAGGTGGCATCAAGCCTATTACTTGATCTAGCAACCTGCACATTTACAAGGATAACAGTGGTCCATAATCAAGAAACACCACGCAAAACACAAAAAAACGATACACTAGGTATGTTATAAACCTTGACAAAATTGCTTTTTTCTGCTGCTTGAGTCTTAGAGTTAATGAAGAAAACCCCTGCAGATACCAAAAACCTAATAATTGTATCAAACCTCACCTAAGAATGATCAATATAAATAAATTAACCTGGCCCATGAGATATAAACTCAATAATTGAAAATAAAATGCTATTCGGGTGTTTAAGTGAGCATCATACCGAAAAAAGAGTCTGGATTTCAGCTAGCAGCAGCTGAACAAGAGTGTCTTTCTCAGAACAAGGACCCTCCAATACCACTTTCTGCAACTTCATTGCTGTGGTCTCCAAGCGCGAACACAATGCATCATAAGATCTACACAAATGCAGAGCATTAAACAGATTACGCTTTAACCTACGGAAAAAAAATCATGCAGCAACCACAATGACTTACTTCTGGGCATCAGCAGCATTCAGATTCCCAAGCTCTTCCTTTATCGAATCAACACATCTCCTCCTCTCAATCTCATCCCTCTCATTCACTTGACCATCCACTTCCTTCTTAATCTTAAAATCCAAATCTTTATTTTCGAGAACCAAATCAGAATCCAAATCAATCTCACCCTCCTCTAACTCACCTTCCTCCTTCTCACCATCATCCTCCACATCTATCACCACCTTATTTTCGTCCTTTGCACTACTGGTATCAATGCCGGAGTTGCTATTATCATTACCACCATCCTCCATCATCACGAAAATCTCACCCAGTGGCTTATTGCTGACGGCCTGCGCCCACGCCAAATTATACAAACCAGAGTAGGAAGTCTTGGAAGCAATCTGATACTTGTACAGATCTCTCATCGTCCAAACCCTAGCCCCAGCTCCACCACCGCTGTTGTTACTAGTTCCACTAGCATTGTTCGGGTTAACAGCACTAATCGGCGGCGGCGAAGGCTGCGACGCTTGCTTAATATTGAAATCTTCTACGGTAATTTCCTCGACGGAGGCGGAATCTGAGATCTCGCCTTCCTCTACGTCCTGAACCCTTACTACTTGCGCCTCCTCACAATCTTTTTCCATATTTATGAGGAAAGGCTGCGTTGTTTCCTTAATTAGGGGATTTAAATTCAAATCACCGACAATCATATGTCGAATTCCAATTATACAACACCGAATCGCACTACTTACCACGCCAATCAAGGATTTTAAACTCAATTCAGATACGCACAAGGGATAGAAAGGGACTTGAATGGTCTGGCGCAATCTAATTTCTCAGAGATTATTCCAAAAAAGCGAAATAACTGAAGCTTCGGAATTTGACCAAAAGAGAGAAAGATTCGATTAGATATTTGAGGAGTTTGTCGATCGAAGTTGATCTTTATTTCGTTTTCCGGATATACTAATTGATCCCGTTTTCAATTACACCCTCCTTCCTTTTTCTTGATTTTGCTTCGACGGGTACGGCTCTGTACCTGTAGACAGCAGCAGGTCTGAATTGAAGTGAGCAAAGCGAGTCCAGAGATGAATCTAATTAGAATTCGAGGAGAGAGAAATTTAGAGGGGGAGAGGGGATTGGGAGTCGTACGATCAAATCTGGGCCGTCGGACGTCCGATATTTCGTTTTTTGGGTGCGTGTTGTGGGTTGCCAATCGCGACCCACTTAAGAAATATTGTTTATTCAAGAGGTAAATATTTAATGTGGTATATTTGTGTTTTCATTTTATCCATTTGGGTAATTAGACCAAACAACCCATGCTTAATTTACAATTTGAATCGATTTCGAGATCCACGTCATTCATCTACATAACTAAATATCGATTTGTGGATGTGACATATAGTGGAATATAATTGTATGACATCAAATCTATCCGAATTTATTTTATTTTATAACTCTCTTACCAAATATCACCTAAAAAATTATTTATCCAATTAACTTCAATTATTATAAAAAAAATATTATTTTTTATTATAAATTAATACTCAATAAATTAGTACCCTCATGTTTTCCTCAAGTCTTGATTTGGGTCAATAGTAATAATTTTTAGTAAAATAATATCAAAATTCATGGTCTCATTAAAATTATAAATTAATAATTCTTTAAAATCACTTATATAATTGAAATATTTTTTTTATAAAATTTAATTTCGACAAATTCTAAAACTCTATTTAAGTTAATGAATATTATCAATTATAATTACTAGTTTCTGATCTAATTTGGGTTTTGTATAATCACCGTCAAGAAGTCGATGGGCTTGTTTGGAGATAGAAAACCCATCAATGGACCATAAATTGCATCACTTTTCGCCCTCTTCTCGCGGTCTCTGGTTCTAGATCAAGCTCCGAGAGTCGACGATTTCACGGTAAATTACTCGGAAATGTTCATGTGTTTCTTTAATCTTCTACAGATTTCGTGTACTCTCGTTTTGTTTGAGTTGCAATTTCTCTTGCCTGTTTGAATTTCCCCAATTCGTTGAATATCAAGTTCTAAAATCTAGGGTTTGTGTTCTGATGCAGATCGTTTTGAATTTCATAACTTTATTCTGCACGAGTATGTACCATTAAATACTTCAAAATTGTATGATTAAATACGGTTGATTAGGTTTGGATGAAGAATATCTCATTGCGATTGATTTCTGGTTTTATCGTAAAGATGATTTAGCATTGATATTTTTAAGGAAGAGTTGGCTCTTCCTCTCCATAAGAAATAATCGCGTTGAAGACTTTGAGAAATGTGATAGACTATACATTCGAATTGCAGAATGGGGTTCATAATGGAGTTTGCTGAGAATTTGATATTGAGATTGATGGAGGATCCAAACGAGAGAGACAAGAAATTCAGGGAGACGTTGTACGAGCGGAAGGAGGCGTGCAAGAGGACCATCGAGAATCACCGGTTGCCCCTGCGCCCCTATGGGTTTTGGACATTTGAGCGCCACAACGCTCAGATTTTCTGGGATGAACAGATTAGCCAAGTCCAAGGCCGTCGAGACCCATACGACGACCTCATCGAGGAGTACTCTCGTCCTCCCACCAAGTAATTGGTAAGCTAATCTCATTCCTCCTCTTATGCTAGTGCGGTAACTTCTTGTTTTAGCTCTTACATCATCAGTCTCTTCATATATAATTTGTTTTTTAAGGATCATAGCTTTCTTGATTTATGTACCTTTATTGGTGGAATAAGTTTCCTCGAGCTCTAAATAACTCCATGTTCTGCTCAATTAGTAGTTACTAGTGGTTTCTATACACAGACATGACCACTTGAAATGCATATCGATTGTGTTTTAAGAAACCTTCCTTATCGCAATATCCTCCCTTGCGTTGCATGCATTTAACATGTAAATCTGCATTCGTTTTTGTGGTTGTTGTTCTTGGCCTGCCATTTTTCTATCCACAATGATTAACATGTAAGTTCCAGCCTTCCAGGTTTAGCACTGAAGCTCTAGTTAGATATTGGAACTCTTCCCTCGACGGTTCGCCGGTTTTACCTCCTCTCCGGTTCAGTTTACCAGTCCATAATCTCATAGGACTTGTGGGGAGTAGCTCATCTTTTAAAAGATGTTGAGTCTCTTTATTGTACTGATGTTATTCATTAATGGAGTTGTAGGACAAAGTGGTTATAATGCCTCTGTTTGTTCTTCATGCAGTTGATCCTGCGCAGGCTCTATTTGGTATTGAAATGCAGTGGCCTTTTCTCCACTTCAACTGTTGTAATAAATCAAGATGACTGAAAACTCTTTCTACAGTTTGTTCAATTTCAAATTTAAGACATTGGTGTTTTGTATATCTGTCTCATACAATCGATTCCATCTTTCTGTTCTTGGATACCACTGTTCAATTTTTACTTGTGAAAAGCATATAAACATAACAAATTCTGGAAAAACACTCTCATAGAAACACCAAAACGAGAGGCAGCACAAAATCCAAACAGAATGCAAATCATCCCAAAGTTATATACATGTAAACCAAGGAACATAAACCTATTCCTCGTCGGAATCGCTCTCACTCGAGCTGCTTCTGGCCTCCGTCGTCTTCTTATCATACGCGGCAGCCTCCACCTGCTTATACGCCTTCTCCATCTCCTCCACCGGCACCAACGGGACATAGCTCACAAACCCATACCCTTTCGAACCCAAATCGGTAACCACTT
This sequence comes from Lavandula angustifolia, assembly GCA_028984105.1. Classification (NCBI taxonomy): domain Eukaryota; kingdom Viridiplantae; phylum Streptophyta; class Magnoliopsida; order Lamiales; family Lamiaceae; genus Lavandula; species Lavandula angustifolia. The sequence goes on from CM054803.1 coordinate 68,258, forward strand.
TGTTGTACTTCTCCGACCAATGTGCAGCTGTAACAACACCCACCTCCAACACACCGTGCAGAGCAGGATACTTGTTAGCTTTGTACCACACAACCGCCAATCCGGTCACTGCAACATCCTTGGAGATTTGGGCAGCATGGGAGACGGCTGCAAGTGGACCCTCTGCTTTAGCTTCCTCCACCAATTCTTGCACTGCCTGCGACGCTTTACCGGCGATCACCCGGGCTTTCGATACCGCAGTCTTGGCAGCAGGGGGAGCACATTCGTTGAACTTGTAGCTTGCTTCATCCACCTGCATCATATACAAATGAACATAGTAGAACTATGTCAATAAAGTAATATATCATAGAGTAATAATAATTTTGTTCCCAACATCAACTGTATTTTTTTCAGTCTCAAAACTATTACAGGATTAACTTCCAATCAGCTAGTGAAGTAGTCAAACTACACTAGGGCAAATCAATTTTTGCCCTAATCTAAATAATCTCATAAAATCAAACCGTTCAAACAGCAGAGATTCTCTCAAAGAAGAGCCTAAATTTCCCTAAGAAACCGAATCACAATAAGGAGAATTTGAACGGAGTAATCAAGCAAAAAAGCCTAAGAAATTTTACCTTTTTGTCGAGAAAAACGAGGATATCAGCAGGAACGCATTTGAATCTCTCGAAAACGGGGGCAGCAACGGCGGTCACGGCGTTTTCCACTTTCCCGACGGTGGATTTCAGCGTGCCGGAATTCTCCTTGGCGTAGCCGTACAGATTCGACACAACCACGGCGGCGTTGATCGCCAGAACCCTAACGAATCCTAAATGCTTCAACTGGACATCACTCCTCTCCACCTCAACCTAAATCAAAAAAATTAGACCAAAATAAGATCCGATCGCAAACAATAAAAAAATTAAACAACGGATAAACTCTAGCTACCTCGTATGTAGCCATATCTCGTGCTTGGCGGTGAACAAAATGATAGATTTCCGCGGAAGTATTCTTCGGATCTGTGTTGCGTTAGAATCTAAGAGGAATAAACTGGACAGGGAAATGTATATGAGATCCCAGGGGTAGTTTCGAGAATCCCGGTAGATGGACGGCTCATATGCAAACACGTGGCGTAGGGTGTGGAGTTAGTCGGCTGTCAATTACGAGAAAGTTGAGGAAGGATCGGTTTGCTTTCAGCTCCAGTTTTCGGAAAATTCTATCCTAGACCCAGTCCACAACTTAAGTTGTGGATCCGGTGATTATAAAACATGCCATATAAGATGTTATTAAAATAAAAAAAATTTAAAAAACACACAACTCTAATCCTACACCACAGGTCTACAAGACCGGGTCTAGGATAAAATTTTCCCCAGTTTTCTTGCCGAACTTTCTCGAACTTTGGTGTTCACAAGTTTAGCTAAACTACATTTGTCTCCCTTATTTTGAAATTAAATTTCTTTTCGTACGGATATTAAAAAAATAAAATTTTATGATTAATTTTTTGATTGATTTATTTATTTTAAAGAAAAATCAATATCAATTTGTTATGTTGATTTATGTTCATTTTCTTATCAAAATCAATTTTGGTTCATTCAGTTTGGTAAATAATCTAATTTTAATTCATTTTATAAAATTAGACAAAGTTGTCTAATTTAAGCGTTTTAGCGCATTTACACACCTCGGAAATAAGAAAATAAATAAATTATTCCGTACGAAAATTTTAAGAAAATATTCTTATGTTATGAAATTAAATAATAAAGTTATTTTACAAATAAGATTTATATATTTTTACTTTTTTCATTATAGATACATGTGAAAAAAAGATTAAAATTGTACAACTTTGTCTAATTTAATAAAACGGACCAAAATCGAACTATTAATCAAATTAACGGACTAAAATTGACATTAACCAATATATCGGACTAAAAGTGGATAAACGCCAATGTAATTGACAAAATTTGATTTTTCCCTATATTTTACCCTGTTTAAAAATGGAACACTTCTAATAGGAAAGACAAAAAAGACAGTATATTTCTTCATATAAGTCTTCTACATAAATCGAGATGATTGTCAATTTGTAAAAGGTGTATAAGATAACAACAATACAACAAAATATAAAACAATTACCCCATTCGCTTGATGTTTGATAATTTGATTTAACAACTCGATCTTGAATATCAAAATTCAAACCTTTCTTCTATAGACATAGTAGGACTTGGTTAATGAACTCCCAGATCAGATGCCCTCCAGCATCAAACAAGGAGGCAAGTTAGTTTCCATGTGAATTAAGGAGAAACCATGTTGATGATGCTGCATTCATGAGGAAAAAAAATCAGCCATAAACACATTCGGAGGAGCGATCAACGCAGCAGGTTGTACGAAGGCATGTCCTCGATCAGCAGCACGTCGTCCATTAGAAACTCTTTCTCCAGCTGAGTCCGCGTCAGTCTTAGAATGTCCTGTTAAGGCAAAGGTGGTGATCGAAATATGAACTTGCTGTTATAAGACGGTAGTGAGGCTTGCTTACGTTGAATTCCATGTACGTCGCGTGCTTCTCCAGCCACAGTTTGTCCATGATCATGAAAGCTACGCAGTATAGAAGGTCGAAAGCCCATTTGTTCTCTGCAAAAAAAGCATCAACTTTGCCTTTGAGTGATATACAAGAGTCATTCAGTCACAAATAAGCCCTCTCGTGATAACATTTACTCCCTCATTCCCATAGATTTAGTCCAGTATACATTTTCGGGTTACCACATTGAAATAGTCCAATTTCCTTTTTTGGCAAATTATTATGAACATTTTTTTTGAAGGACCCACAACTTTATAGTACAACTCTACACACATCAACAACTCTCCTTAAAAACCACGCCGAAAAGAAAGGAAGTAACATATAAATGATAGATGAGCAAGTATATGGATAAAGCATAGTAGAGTTGCCTTTCTTTAATTCCTTTTTCTCTCATGATTGAAGAAAAGGAGACGAAGATTATTGCAAGTGATCCTTACCGGACAGCATTTGAAGAAAAACGGCTCTGATAAAGGTTCTCGGTTTTGCTGCATAGGTGAGCTCACATTAGCCAGTACCCCAGATAGTAAACCCGAGTAGTTCAAAAGATAATGCATGATTCCAACTTACTAGCATCTAGATCGAGCATTTGCAAGATCATAAACGTTACGTTTACACCAGCTACAGCAAACGGATATTCCCACATAGCCCTTTTCCCTGTTTGCTTCCTTAATAGACTCTGAAAAGAAACCTAAAACATAAAATGCAAGTTGTTAACTTTTGCCTCATCCCTTAAAAACTCGAAGCTGCAACAAAATTCTAGAGAGCTAGACGGCTTCTCCATACAACTATCGAAGAGGGTTAAAGAACAAAACGAATACAACGAATAGGTTGTTACCGAATATGTCTTGGCAAAAAACAGCAAGTTCTCCAATGAAATGAAACCTCCTCCTCTGCTTATCCCAAACAAAATCAGAAAAGGAAATGAAAGAATAGTTTACGAGAAGGGGTTGTGGAAAAGACATGATAACCTGAAATCCGTAGAAGGATTCTTCCCCTGCCATCCCATTTCTTTCCACTGATCAGATATCAAACTTTGTAACTCCCGGCCAGGGTAAGTAGCAGACCATAAGGCCCTCAAAGCTTCCTGAGCACAGAAAATTCGAGTACACAAGACGATCAAAGCTTCCCAGAACAAGCTGGATTTTCGAGAAACGAAATAACAAAAAGTATAAAGGTTGTTTTCTTTTTTCCCCCTGCAGCGTCAGTTTCAATACAGTTACAAAATTGACAAGTACCAGTAGAAGGATGAGAAGTAGGCACTTTTCAGAATGCTCTCACACCTGATGTTCAATTCTCGAAGTATCAAATTGAACTTTAGTTCGGTGTCTCAACCTTTTTAGCCTCTCTTCCTGTCCATTTGAAGGCAACGAACAAATATCACGAACCAAGCAACCATAAGTAACTTCAAGATTTGATTAAACTTTCTTGAATGGTTGTAAAGCGCGGAAAGACGTTAGGCTTGCCTGTAAAGGTGTTAAATTTATGCAAATCCGGGCGTGGCTTCCCTTTGGCTTAAAGCAAACACAAGTGAGACTTTTCCCCTTCCATGCTGGTGTGCCACAAGCTGCATAATCTGCATCCCAACAAAACTTAAATCCTTAATCATCACAAAACTGACAACATGCTTCATACCCATGATAATTAAATTACATTTTCAGACAAAACTGTTTCATAATGATCATAAACATGTTTATTATAAGATGAGGATCAAACCTTCCATCACAAAAGGGGAAGACCTTAATGATTCATGCCGGAGGCATATTCAAGTTGCAACGTATAATCATTTTAAACAAAAGCAAATTAGGAATTAAACAACTTCGTAGTTGAGATCCCTAGAAAAACACCAAATTACTAAACATACAAGCATTGTATTAGCGCAGTAGCAGATTACCCAATCAAAATCGATAAAATCAAATACCTGGAACCAAATAACTTGGATGAGTGCACTTAGAGAAAGACGATGAATGCGCGAAGCTACGAACCGCAACGCAACCGCCATGGATTCTGTCCTCGCCCATTTCAAACTGCAACTAATCCAATTATCCGATCTCTCTCTCTCTCTCTCTCTCTCTCTTGAGTTTGAGTTGCTTATAAGACAGTGTGTTGGGTTAGAGAGAGAATGTGGTTGTCGTTTTGGTTGTCTTGTTGTTCTTCGTAGTCTCAGACCGATTAAAACTAAGCCGGTGGATTCACAGTGGACTGTAGACACACTATCTCAGGGGATATTGCTTATTCTCGGTTTTAATTTCCTTTTCTTTTTTTAATTCATTTTGTCGATTTTTGAAGGACGAAACTACCCTCCACCGTTTGATTAGAGTGTAATGATTGGAATTGATTAGAGGTTTTTGATTTTGATTTGCTTCCCATTAATGTACTCCCTCCGTCCCATAAAAAGTGTCTCCTTTCCTTTTTGAGGTGTCCTTAGAAAGTGTCTCCTTTCCTAAAAAGGAAGTGGACCCTACATCTTTATCAACTCAAATCAATTAAATACAATTAATTAATTGCATGGGTTTCACCTCTCTACCACACAAATCAATTCTAAATAATTTATTAATTGTATGGGTCCCACATCTTTACCAACTAAAATAACTCTCCTAAAACTCCGTGCTCCATAGAAAGGAGACACTTTCTATGGGACGGAGGGAATAATTCATATCCACTTGAAAATTTCATCGCATTAATAAAATTAAAAAAATAAATAATGTTTTAAACCCGATTATTTAGAAAAGTTGGTATAAAATGATACTAGTATGGGATCCATAAATTAATTAATTACTTAGAATTGTTCCTAAGATGGAGGTGCAAAACTCATTCAATTAATTAATGTTTTTGAGTTAATTTACATTGGTAAAAAATGTGAAATTTACTTTTTTATTTCGAAATAAGACATATTCAGGGGACAATTCAAAAAAGAATACGAGACAAGTTCGATTGAACGGAGAGACATAATCAAATTAGCAATATACCAATTCAAATCAATTGATTGAGTAATTTGGTCCCCACTTGATTTGTGAAGTTGTTGAGAGGATCATTGAAATTTGAAACCAATTTTCTTTAAAACGATGATATATTTCAAAGTCATATTAATTGAAACTAATCTTCACCTACTAAACTAATTATATTACTATTTTAGAACTTGTAGCCGTTTTGTGATAAGATTTTAAAGAAGTGTTGAGAATTAGTTGTGATGCATCATTAGGTAATATGTAGCATTTTCATTCGTTCCAATCCCTAATACTGTATAAATATTTATACTGCTTCCGTCGCACTATGTATAACTCACTTTCATATTTGAGACGTCCCAATAAAAGTATGGCTCATTCTAAAAAAATAAAGATTGTGTGGATCAGATTTAACTATCAAAAAATCAAATAATCTACACCACGTAACATAACTTCCTAAATTTTAACGACGAAAAGAAGTGAGCCACGAATATTAGGACGTAGAATGAACCATATACTCCCTCTGTCCCGCTATTTGTGACTCACTTTTCCGAAAGGGTGTCCCGTTATTTGTGGCCACTATCTTAATTTGGTAAAAAATTATTATCATATCTTCTACTCTATCATCTTCTCTCCTACTTTATTACATTATCTCTCCTACTTTATCATCATTTCTTACTCTCTCATTATCTTACTCATCTTCTCTCTTATACTTTATCATCTACTCTCTTTCATACTTTATCATCTACTCTTTTAATTCCCGTGTCGAAAAAAACGTGACCACAAATAGCGGGACGGAGGGAGTATACAATTAACAAACATGGTTGTGGCTTTGGTTAAGTAAAGTAATCGAGAGGGGTACAAATGGCATAAGATTGGGTGGGGATAGAGTAAAAACATGTCAATCGTTGTTGTCCGAGAGTTAGCAAACACAAATGATTTAAGTTAAACAAAGTGTGTTTGAATGGAGACAAACACTCCACCTTCACTCATGTCTTCCCACATGCCCCAACGCCCTTCCACTAATTCCAAATCCACATCCACTTCAACTTGACTTTCATTCAATCTGCTTAACTAAGTCCGCCTCACCCAACTTTATTAGGAAGGGTGGATGAAGCGCCGGACAAACAAACTAATGTTGGACTCAATGTCGGGTCCAAAACTCTTGCATACTACTAGCTTGCTAGTGCCGCGCGTGAATTCAGTTGAATCAATCTTATCTTTCAAAAAGAATGTGTGTTGTATCGAATGTACAAAACTGTGTAAAGAAGAGTTAGAAACTTATCTCCTCCACCAATCCGGGATCTTCAGCCTTCTACTCCGGTGAACGGCAAGCTCAACAACAGGAACCTTCTCCTTCACCTGCCTCCATATCATGTTCACCGCGTCGTCCTTCTTTGGAGGGTACTGGAACTCAAAGTGATGAGAAACGCTCTTAAGCCGCAGCCACATTTCAACCCACTTCTCCTTTGGAACTCTTCTGAGTTCGGATACCAGATAGCCCGGTTTCTCCGCTTCGTTAACGGAGAAGAAGATGGAGAACTCCTTGTAGTCTAGCTCATTTTCATACGGCAGCTCAATTCTGTCGCTTATTATAACGGGAACGCAGTGGCTCACTATGGCATCAAACAGGCGGCAAGATGACGGCGTGTCCCCTGCAGGATGTAAGCAGAACTTCGACGCACGCATTTGTTCTGCAGACTACGGTAAGCAAGTGAAAATACATAAGATTGCCAAATACATGCAAGAAATATACGAATGTTCATGAAATGCTCAACCATCACTAAAACTCACAGCTTTGAAACCTTGCTCTGATGCATGGGCATCCTCATAGATCACATCTTTAGTCCCATTCAAGATCTTCTGCAATACACCGCGGACTTTTCCTTCCTGCAACACGAGTACATGATCATGACAATCTACTTCCTCTATAGAGAAATTACTGCAAAAATGTAACTTAGATTAAATCTGCATACATCTTTCCTCTTAGTCCTCCCACGGAAGAAGGCAAGTATGGGACGAGACTCGTATGGACCTTCATGTTCGTCACTGAGATATGATTCGACCATGTGGGGATAAGGAGCAACAACATCTTTAGCTAGTCTAGTAATGTCCATTATGCGGCCGAAATCAGCAACAATGAATATAGATGAGTTTACTGAGCCACGATGGTGCCTGAATGCATTCGGATGATGCAGAGGAATCACATGATCTCTTCCTCCAGACCTTTTCCAGTAATCGGATCCTCTTAAGATGTTTACCATCTCATACTACAAGGAAGAAGATTCAAAGAGTTATGAGCAGATTAATCAAACACATAGCTCCATTGAACATATATTACTTCAATTCAACAAAAAAACGAAGAAATTAATTGCAATCGCCAATCGAGCTGGTAGAGCAAATTAGGTTAGAAATGGAGAGAATTGACGGACCTGCAACTGCTCATCGATCGAATTTTTCTCCACCATGCTCCGGACATTGATATTGCAACTAAGCGAGGAGAAGAACGGGACGAAGAACACTTGGGCGGAATCCGGATCCGAAACCCGAACGGCCTCGCGGTCGGACCTGGACTTGTCACCCTCCGGTTGAAGAAGTGAAGCCATCATCCAGTACTCGACGCTGTGCTGTTTGCGGAGCCCATCGTTCCACCGCCACGCCGGGATGTTCTCCGCCGTGACGGGCGTATTGTTGGGGAAGGACGGGTTCATCAAGCCGACGTTGAAGCGCGGCGGCAGATCGTACATGTAGACGCGGAGAGGCGCCGAGGCGGCGCGGCAGGCGGTGGCATTGTTGAGCTGGGGGAGGAAGGAGAGGATGTGGGATTTGTAGTCTAGGGTTCCGGCGAGGAGGATTGAGCCGAAGAGCACCGGAATGCATACCGCCACGCAGATCAGAGTTCTGCTGATCGATTTATGCATTTATTTATTAATTTTCTTGAAAGAGTGAGAATTGGTAGCTCGAATGTGAGATTGGATCGATCTTGGAAGAAGATGAACGAGATTTGACTTAGTTGATTTAACGAATTGCTTGTAGTTGAAGATTGTGCATAATCTGGTCGGAGATGTTCTTGCATTTCTCCTCATTTTTGAGAAAATATTAACTTTGGACATTAATGTCGATTTTACGTGTCTAATTTTAGCCATAATTCATTTTGATCCTATAATTTTATAATCTGTTAGATTTTGATGCTATAATTTTATAAAGTATTTGATTTTAATTATTCGTTAATCTTGAACAACACACGAATTTCACGCTTCGTCGAATGATTAAAATAAGTCATTTTGTAAAGTTTCATGAAAAAAAAATTATTAAAAAAAGAGCTCAATTTTAATTTTGCAATTTAGTATCAATTTTTTTTGGATATTGTAATTTTTAAAAGTGTTTATTTTTTGTCCCTAAACTTTATAAGATGTTTTTTTTAGTCATGCGGCGAAAAATATAGTTCACGAGTCTTTTTTTATTCGATAATTTATATCGGAAAATTGAAATCATACACTTTGTAACGTTACAAGACCAACATCAGGTACAATATAAAATTACATGATCAAAATCGAACACTGCTATATTAGAGGACTAAAATGGTATCTATATAAAATGATAAGATCAAAAACTAAACAATGAGACATTAGAATACCAAAATTGAACATAAGTCGCATTATAAAACAAAAAAAATGATATTTTCTTCCTAATTCTTACATCCAAATCCACATTTAATTTTATTTATTTTATTGACTGATGAGACTCTGGGCCTCTGGCCAGCTGAGCCCAAAGAGATTCAGGCCCAAGCCCATTTAACGAACCCGAGCAATTAGGGTTTTAAATAAAATCTTCCGCACCCTCCTTCACTCTCTTCGAAGAAAGGAAAAGTTCCGACCCCAGCATCTTAGCAGCGCCGCGGAAGAAGAAGACGCCGCAGCCACAATGGTTTTTCTCAATATCTTTTCCTCGTATACGTATCGTAATAGGCGTTGGTTGTAGTTTGTGAGTTCTTATCTTACCTAATAATTTATTTGCTGAAATTATACAGGTGAAGTACTCGAGAGAGCCCGACAATCAAACCAAATGTATGTTCTTCGCTTTAATGCTGTTTCAGTTCGTTTGTGCTTTATTTTTTCTGTTATTTGCTGATGTTGTTTTGCTTGTACTTTTTGCAGCCTGCAAGGCCAGGGGATCCGATCTTAGGGTTCATTTCAAGGTATTTTTGCCTCATTCTTCGCGTCTATTATTATGCTTCGTTTTTAATATCCTGCCACAATTTTTTAGTTCGAATGATTGCTCATGCCTTGTTTGGATAATGGACTAGTGATTCAGCTAACTATTAGGACTTCTTGTTTGAATTGCATTAGGTTTATAGCCCTATGGAATCCATTTGAATTTGTTAATTTCATAGTCCAAACCTTATATTTGTCTGAGTGTTTTGTAATTTCATAGCTTTTCTGTTTGGAACTTATTTCATGATGAAACATTTTTGGTGTAATATAAATTCAACCTGATGATAAAAGCAGGGTTCTGTTGCCATCTGTGAATAGGCCTCTCGTAAACGTCAGGGATATTAATCGTGCAATGTTATTGGGTGAACCACTTGAGATTTTCTGGTGATAGATGGTTCAGTAAATGATGCTACATCTTCAACTCTTGTTTATACTTTATGTTATAATGAAGCATTTGTGGGGTAATATAAGTTCAACCTGATGATAAAAGCAGGGATCTGTTGCCATTTGTGAATAGGCCTCTCGTAAACGTCAGGGACAAAAATCGTGCAATGTTAATGGGTGAACCACTTGAGTTTTCTTATTCATTGATGGTTCAGTAAACGATGCTACATCTATAACCTTTCAGTTCATATAATTCTTTATGTTACCATTCATTTGTCATATTTTGGCTCCTTTGAAGTTATTTCGGTTATGTATATGTTTAGGATTATGTGCCTAATTGCTATAAGTTTATTTTTCCAGAACACTAGGGAGACCGCACACGCCATCAGAAAGATGCCTCTGGTCAAGGCCAAGAGGTACTTGGAGGATGTGCTTGCACACAAACAGGCTATTCCTTTCACTCGTTTCTGTCGTGGTGTTGGGCGAACTGCTCAGGCCAAGAACAGACACTCCAACGGGCAGGGGCGCTGGCCTGTGAAATCTGCCAAGTTTATCCTTGATTTACTTAAGAATGCCGAAAGCAATGCTGAGGTACTCCTTTTTCTGCTTCTGTAGCATCATTCCTTCATATGTTTCCCTGTTTGTCGATGTTTTATAGTAAAATCATTTTGCAGGTGAAGGGTTTGGATGTAGATGCACTCTACATCTCTCACGTTCAGGTGAACCAGGCTCAGAAGCAAAGGCGCCGCACTTACCGTGCCCATGGAAGAATTAACCGTATGTCGCCTATTTTTCTCACATCTTTTTTTGTTGAATGGCTACAACTTTCTCAATGGGCTAACATGAATACTTAACTCCCAGCCTACATGTCATCTCCTTGCCATATCGAGTTGATTCTTTCGGAGAAGGAAGAGTCTGTCAAAAAGGAGGTAACCATCAGTACTCTTTAACTTTGTTTATCGGAGGATTTCGAGCTTTCGAATAGCAAAATACTGTACTTTCCTATTATAGTAGTCTGTATATATTCTTGCGTCTTGACTGAGTTTTATTTCTTGTCTATTTGCAGCCCGAATCACAGTTGGCAACAAGCAAATAGGAACGCTTAAGTTTTTGTGCTCCATTGGATCTTATGTTAGTTGAAATTTTGAGTTTGTTTTTGTTCTCAGAGATTTGGTTTATGGTAACTGATGTTGGAGATTAATCGGATTTTTCGTTTGGTTTTTTGTTATCCATTTTGCATCCTAAATAGTAGTAGAACTCTTATTGAACCTCCTTTTGTTATTCTTTCCTTTAAGATTACCAATTAGGCCCTTTATTGTTTATTTCCTTCATTTTGTGGGTAGATACTAGTGTGATTTATGTTTTAGATAATAAAAATTAGAAATCTTCGTTTCAATTAACTGATTATTGCTGTCAATATAGTCAGAAAAATATGTATATAAATTTTGTTAAAATATTAATGAAATCATGTATTTATTTATTTTTTTTCGTTAAATTTTTTGTCTACTTTAAGTTTGGTTAAAATCAAAATGGAACCGAATTTTTTAGTTGTAATTATTTTGCAAAATAAAAAACCAAAATTCTGATAAACCTTAATTTTTGGTTTGGTTTAATTCGATTTAACCGAATTGATAGGCGTAGATGATTCTTGTCAATGTAATTTGATTGTTGTAGAAATTTGTAAGAACGTTAAAAATCTATTGGATTGGACTGAAATGAATGTAAAAGGATTATCGACTATTTAATTATTTATTTAAGAATATTTACAATTGTCATCCACTAATAATTTTTCCACTATTTAAGCAACTTATTCAAAAAGTTGAGATGAGATCACCTGTCCAATAAATCTCTATTTATTAGTGTTCGATTCAAAACGACGTAATTTTGTATTGAAAATTACAAACTAAAAGGATAAAATTGAAAAAATAATTTAATAAATAATTAAATGTCCAATTAGTATACGATTCAAAACGATGTAATTTTATATTAAAAATTACAAATTAAAAGAATAAAATTAAAAAAAATAATTTAAATTAATAATTAAAAAATACATTTTTAAATACAAAACTAGATCGTTTAAATCATACATCAATAGAATAGAGATTTATTGGTCCATCCCAAAAAAGGTATAATGTATCCTATTATATTTTTCATAAATGTCATAAATCTCATCCATAATTTCAGTTTGAAGGAGTAAGATAAACGGTCGCGATCCTATTTCACTGATTAACACTCCATAAATCTAATGGCCAGGAAACATTTTCCACGACGATAAATAAGACGTATGACTGCAGTTGTCTCGTTTCTCCGGTCAAAATCGTCTCTACATTCTACAGCCGTCATTTCTCCGGTAAGTTATCTTCTTCACACACACATGCCACAAAGTTTCGCGATTTTGTATGATTAAATGGAAATTTCGATTGAGCTTTTCTATCTCCGTGTTTAATTTTCTGTAGATCTTCGATCCATTATTCTTCTTAAGATGAATTCTAGGTTTTTCTGTGTGGAACGAGTCGTAAATTGATTGATTTTTGAAACGCTTGGCATTCGACTGAACAGTTTCTTTTTCTGGCGGTTTGGTAATTTTTAAGGATCCGATCCGAGTGGTATATTTTTTGAAATTATTCTGATACTGGTTACTATGTTGAGGTCTCACTCGGGGATCGGCACTCGGAATCGGTTTGTTTTTTCTAAATGAATCACCGAAAATCGATCAGTTTCTGGAACATGATAACGCTTGTTTGTGTGTTGAGGCTCAACGGCTTTAAGTGTCAATAATTGATTGAGCTTTAATGTAATGGAATGCGGTTCAAATTTATGTCTTCTGCTTCAATCTTAACGTGATTAGGAAAATTCCGGTTTTGTTCTTGAGAGAAGCCCTCAAAACTGATGGGGTTTGCAGAGAATTGCTTTAATCGTGTGTGCTGGCTTTTGCAGAATTCATTTACTTGTGTTACATATTTCAATCTTCTTACAGGTCTTGGAAGTGAAAAGCTCAGTCCCCTGTTAATTAGAAAAACCCTAGTGATAAATTTGGGGATACTGCTGATATGTAGGAATTCATGTGTGCTTCTGCATTGATTTTCATTTTGCCGTCGTATAAATGGATTTCGACATCTTATGTTAATCAACTCGTATCTTAATGACTGTGCTGCAGATGGATTGGCAAGGGCAGAAGCTAGCAGAGCACTTGATGCAGCTGTTGCTGGTATGTTTTGCAGTGGTGGCATTCATCACGGGCTACGTACTGGGATCCTTTCAGATGATGATGCAGATTTATGCAGCCGGTGTTGTATTAACTTCTCTGATCACAATTCCCAACTGGCCATTCTTCAATCGCCATCCTCTCAAGTGGTTGGACCCAAGTGAGGCCGAGAAGCACCCCAAGCCAGATGGATCGGCAAGGGCAGAAGCTACCTCTGTCGTGAAGAAGAAGACGTCTAAGAAGTAGGTTTCTTACTCAATGTTCCAATTTGTCCAAGATTTTCATGGTTCCTACTTTTTGCTAGGATGATACGACTAAAACTCATACTATATGCCATATTTTATCATATGCTCTAATACATTACGAATCTTAAGGTTTTTGGTTGAATGATGCAATTGCAGCCCATATTATATGCTTATACTAGGAAATGCTTAGCTTAATACAAGAGAATCACTCTTTCTTGGCTTTAGTTTGCAGTAATACATTACTACCCTTGAGGGTCTTGATGCATCTGCTCTAATTTTGTTAAATGAAATAGAAATCGAAACATATATAGTCCTGATTTATTACAAGAGCATACATCAAGAAACAAGATAAATTACCCCTAGTTTTCTGCTTGGATTGAAGCTGTAGTAAAAATAATCTTGTCAAAACAAAAGGTTGGTCTTGAGAAAGACAAGTAGTTGGTCGGAGTGAAGCCTTTCATCTCATGTTCCAACGTTGTCAAGATTCTCCGATATGGTTTTCATCCTTGGCCGGGAATGCGGGTCCCCCTCGGTGCAAGCAAGAGCAATATGAAATGCAGCGAGCACCTCCTTCTTAGCATGCACCTCCTGCAGTAGAATCGGATCAACCATGTCCGACAACGGGCTCTCCTCATCGAACCCTTTCCTCACCCACCCGACAAGGTCTAGACTCTCCGTAGAGCTCGAGCTAGTCGGAGATGAAACCTCCGGAGACTTCCCAGTAAGCAACTCGAGTAGCACGACTCCGAATGAGTAGACGTCCCATTTTTGAGTCGGTCTCCCACCGGGGACCCGACCCTCCGGTGCTTGGTAGTTGTTCGCCTTTTCCGGTTGGGGGGCTTTGAGGTACGGAAGGGCCCCACCGATGAAGCCACCGGAGGAGGAGGGGTTGTTGCCGGTGATGGTGATGAGGCGGTTGAGGCCGAAGTCGGATATGTAGGGGTGGTAGTCGTTGTCTAGGAGAATGTTTGATGGTTTGATGTCTCCGTGGACGAATTTCCGTGGGCTGCATTCGTGTAGGTAGGCCAGACCGCGTGCTGCTCCCTTGGCGATTTTGAGTCGGATGGACCATGATAGGCTCGAGCCTTGCTCACCTGCCTTCCCTTTAGTACCACAATCACAAGAGATTCGAACATTTTATTGGTTAGTGGATAATTGAAAGCTTGTGTTGGTGAAAAGGCATCTATATTTGACACTTGAACTAACTGCAAATCTTAAAATCTATTACTCCCTCCATTCCGTTATTAGTGGCTCACTTTCCTGATTGAGGCGTTCCACTAAAAGAGGCTCGGACCTAATTTGGCAAAAAAAATACTATCATTTCTCTTACTTTATCATTTCTCCCTCCTACTTTATTATCTACTATCATTATAAAACTCATTTTTTCTCTCATACTTTATCATCTATCTCAATTATCATCTATCTCCTACTTTTTCATCTACTCTTCTCTCATACTTTATCATTTACTTTATTAATAATCGTGCAGAAAAGTTTTGAACCGCTTATAACGGGACGGAGAGAGTATGTCTTTATTGTCTAACTGCAAAAGTTGTTGCTTCCTAGTAACTATCAGCCTACCAACACTATCTTGGTCCGAAAAGATATCTTCAGCCCCACCTACCACCCACAAACACCCTTTTTCCAAATCCTCACCATAAATTCTAAAAATTAAATCTTGCTAACAAAACATCAGCTAAACAAAAAAGATCACTTCTTTAAGTTTATTCCTCATTCACCTAATTCTTCATACCAGCAACTGATCATAAAGCTAACAACAACCAACAGGATCATCAAACATGTGCAGATTTGGATTCAACAAATAGGAAGGATGAATAACGTACCGCGAAGGGCAGAAGCCAAGTTACCGTTGGAGACGAAATCACTAATAAGAAGCTTCTCATCCGGCGCCCAATAATACGCCCTCAGCTTCACAACATTCGGATGCTTCACCCTCCCAATCGCCTGCACTTCCGCCACAAACTCCTTATACCTCTGCTCCCCTCCCTCCCCCAACCGCCTCACCGCCACCGGAACCCCATTCCCCAACACAACCTTATACACTATACCTAATCCACTCTTCCCCAACACATAAGCAGATGCCCTCAGAAGCTCATCCAGCTCAAAGTTAAACCCTTTATCAATAGCCACCAAATCACCATCTCCACCACTCCCACCACCACCACCACCGCCCTTCTCCGAGTCCACCTCGGACTCATTACTAGGGTAACCTCCAATACAAGGAAAAGCACACAATCCCACCTTCTCATTCCCTCCAAGCTTCTCTTTCCCAGTACAACTACATCCATTAGAATCCTTCTTCTTCCAATATATATAGACTACAACCAACCCTATCAATGCCACTCCTACTGCATCAGCTACGGATATCAAAATAATCAAACCCGGCCTTAACCCTTTACGCTCGCTTCCCCCATCATTCCCCTGCATACCGGACTGAACACTAGATGAACTATCAGAACTATTCTTGCAAGACTTCTGCAATGGGAAGCCACACAAACTAGGATTATCCAAGAATGCAGTTGGCCCTTGATTAGCAAACGAACCCGTTTGAGGAATCTCACCACTCAAATCATTCCCTCTAAGATCAAAGCTCACGGTCAAACCCAAATCACCCAAACTCTTCGGAATACTCCCACTAAAATGATTGTAAGACAAATTCAATGTCCCGGATAATGACTTCAACTCTCCCATATCATCCGGGATGGAGCCACTAAACTTATTTGCAGACAAATCAAGCTGCTCGAGATTAGCAAGTTCCGGAAAAATCCCCTCCGGAATCTCGCCGGAAAACCCATTTCCGGCAAGAATCAGCCGCCGCAGCTGCCGGCAATTCTGCAAGAACTTCGGAAGGGACCCGGATAATGAATTATTAGAAATGTCAAGATTTTGCAAGCGGGGGAGGCTACATAGAGAGGGAGGTAAATAACCGGAGAGATTATTGCCGTAGAGGAAAATGCTGTGGAGGGAAGAAGCGTTGAACAATTGGTCGGGGATCGCGCCGTAGAAGTTGTTGCCGTGCAGATTCAGCCGCCGGAGATAAATCAAGCTGCCGAGCTCCGAGGGGATGTAGGCGTGGAGACTCTTTGCGGCGAGGGATATGCCGACCACGCGCGGATCATCTGAACCGGAGACGTTCATACACGAGATTCCGGTCCAGTGGCACGGCGTGGCGTCGTCCTCGTTCCAGTCGGAGAAGGCGGCGCCGCCGGCGAGGTCCACGGCGGATTTTAAAGAAAGCAGAGATAGACCGTCGGGGTTTAACGAAGCGATGTGTAGGCTAAAATTCAGCACAAGAAATGCCGACAAATGCAGCTTGTTGAACAACATTCTACCGCCAATTTTGCAGAGAGAGAGAGAGAGAATAGAGAGAGAAACAGGGGATTGCAAAAGCAGCACCTTTTCTTCACGCAAAGATACAAACAAAAAGAAGCTGTTTCTAAAACCAAATCAGAATAAAAGCAGCCATTTTTTTTTTTAACTACTGACGCGAAATTCACCGAAAAGAAGAAGAAATAGAAAGGGGGACGGCCCAAGAATCGATCTTTTTGAGAATGTGAGTTCCAAGAAACAATTTATAAGCGGAGAAAATGGATTGAAGCAGGAGCAGCCCTCGCTGCCGCATAGAACGAAGCTCAAATCGAAATGGGGTTGGCGATTTGGGAGTTGAGGAATTTATGAGAAAATAGACATGAGTAGGAGAAGGGTGTCTGTTTGGTCGGGCCCACATCAAGCCTAGAGAAAGTGGGCTTTAGAGAGAGAGAGAGAGTAGAAGAGAAGCAAGACGGATTTTTTAGTGCTTCTTTGAGTTATCCTTATTCAAAATTATTAGGTTAAATGATGTAGAATGCTTTCATTTGAGGTTTTCTTGTTTGTTTCCTTCTTTTCTGTTAATTTCTACCCATTTTTGTTGCTAGCATAATTATTTGCTTTGTAATCTCAACATCCTAATATTTGTAGCTTAATTGATTTCGACAAATGAATTTAGGAAGTAACGTTATGAGGTATAGATTGTTTGACTTTTTAATAATTAATTCTGATCCATAAAATCATTACATTTTTTTAAAACGAGCCACAAATATTAAGATAGAATGAGTAATGATTTACAAGAATTTCAATTTTAACAGTAATGGCTAATTGAGGTGACAATCCGAATCTTCTCGCCTAAATTACAAGGACCACTCCGTGGCCCACTCATCAGGTGGTGCCACACGTGTGCTCTTTAAATCAAACTCACAATATGATATGTGATAATATATCAATATACCCTATTTCACTTTTACAACTACAAAATTACCCAACTTTATAAAAACTATCCACTATATACCCAAATTTACTAAAATACCCCCACTTTTTCACTTCTCTCACCTAAAAAGTGTCGGGCCTTGATCGGACGTGATCGAACTATGTCATGTCGGCCTCACATGCCTCGTACCGCATGATCGACACCAGGCGCATGAAGGGCATGGTAGGCATGACCGTCATGCCTATGATAGGGCATGACCGATCATGCCCTATGAATAGTGATCGGCCCTTGTCATAGAATAGTGATAGGCCCTTGGTCGGCATGTCGCCTGGCCGACCAATCACGCTCGGACCCACGGCTCTTTTATTGATCGGACCATCCCATAGTAAGGGTATTTTACGTCTTTTTATTTATATAGTATGTTAAATTATAAGAATTGAGTATAAATGTATTTCTCTTTTCGTAGATGGACATTTCACCGCCGGATTCATATGATATTAACTACATGGCCACTCAAAATTGGACCACATGATATGAGCGATTGAGGTTTGTAATAAGTGAGGTCATGGGTTGTCTTTTCGGATGGGGCTACCACTTTGTCTTTAATGAATCCTTCCTTCAATATTTATATAGAGAGGCAAAGTTGCAACAATATTCCATGTGCAATATTTCTACCAAGATGGAATCGGCAAAACAGATTAAACCTTTCTTTCCCATTATCCCTATAAACAACTACTCATGATTGATTGTGAACTTGTGAAGTCTTGAATCTTGATTGGTACAAGTACAAATTAACAGTCGACTCCACCGCAAAATTCAGCATTATAAATTCACAATCATTATTATCAGTGCCGCAATTTAGAATGCATTGAACAGTAGCAAGTGCTCCAATATATTTTTTACGAAGAAAATCTGCAGTCAGCTATTTGATACGTGCACTTAATAAATTTTGTTCCTTATTTAATACTCTCTCCGTCCCACCCAACTTGTTTTGTTTCTTTTCGAATAAGTGATTGTGTGTAAAAAGGTAGATCTCACAAAGAATAAGTGAGAGTTTGTGTAATAATTATTTTCCTTTTTTGTAAATAAGACAAGTCAGGTGAGAGAGACGGTCCGAAAAGGAATACAAGACAAGTCGGGTGGGACGGAGGAAATAGAAATTAATCAATACTACATGCAATGAAATATTTAGTGGTATTCAAAGGCTGTGATATTATTACAAAGAGGACAAATTGCTCTATACTTATTATATACACTTGTTCTTCACCCAGATTTTGACTTTTTCACTGCCCATTATAAAAATAATAATACAGCTATCCACTTTGAATGTTTAATCATGAGAACATGCTTAGAAGCTAACATAAGTATCTCTGTCTCCAGGATTATTATATAATAATAACAATGTCGCCTTCATTTAGTTAATATGCAGTATTATTATATGATGAAAAATAATCTGAATTATCATCAGAACATTAATGGGTTGGAATTGCTAAGCAAGAAACAATCTTTAAGCAAAGATAATCCCCATTTAGATTTCAGATACACATAATGAGTTGAATGGGTACCCTATTTTCCTCATATAGTGATATACTCATTTGGCTTGAATTAGCTACCAAGCAAAGGCTCCATTGTGCATTATTCTACTCCCCTTATAATTTTTTTTTTTGTTGACGAGGAACCGCAGGCTCCTTTGGTGCGCACAGGGTAAACATCGCTCCTGTGCAATAACCTGCAAACCACACAGAAGAGTTAAACCACCCTTAATGTGACAGGGTGACAGACTCACACATAGCGTATCCAGTGGGCTATCCTTTCATCATGCACTCGAGAGAAGGGTGACAATTTGTGGCAATATACGAGCAAGAAATACCACGTATGAATAAGATAAACAGTACTGTTTACGATTCAAAGATATAAATTAGGTGGGAAAATCAATAATTTCGAAAACAGAATAATAGTATTTTCAAAAATTACATTAGAAAATCAAATTCGACACATTTTAGGATGATAATCCTCATCCACCCCTAAATCCGACAATAGTCATGTCCGTATATTGCACCATAATCACCACCATCGTTCCCTTTAGAGAGAGAATCGCAAATATAGAAAAGTAATTAATAGAATAAAAATTAATTCGTCTTTTAAAAATAATATAATGATGTTTCCAAATTCAAATACCCGTTAGGAACCGGCGGTTCCAACAGATCTTTTCTTGATTCCCCCAACTTCTAACGGCCATGATTAGTTTATCGTTCGAGATGGAAGGCCACGATTTTTATTTAATTACCGTTGAACACCATTTCTTATTCATTTCTCTATAAATACCAACCATTTCACTTCATTTCAACTCACCAAAACTCAACTCTCTCACCAAAATTATTATCTACTTTTACTTTTACTTTCAAAATATGTCAAATGAAGGAGGTCCCTCTCGTCGCTCCGATCCCAGTGTCGGACACGATACGTTGGTCAACCGTTCGATCCCACAATCCACCCCAACATCTTCACAAGGAAGCAAAGGTTCGAATCCTCCAACATTTAAATTCTCACAAATGATTGCCGAAATAGAAATCGCAAATTAACTTGCGTCGAATCACTTCCTCTCGAATTCGCTTCTACTCGAGCTTTTACCGTAGCTTTTAACCGTGCTTATACTTACCCTTCGGTTAAAATTACTTGTACAAACTCCCACCAATATTTCTCATATGATTCATGCAAATTTGAAAAGATGGTCCGGTTAGGAAGTAGTTGATAATGCTAGTGTTGATATTGTTAATTTCGGGTCACTGGTCAACACGTGTCAACATTCTATTGGTGCTGAGTTTTTTCACATTCGATGCATGAGTAGTGTTTTATCTGCTTACGTTCAAGAAGCCTTAACTACTTTAGAAGAAAAAGTTGGCCCTATTACAAAAGCAATAGCGTTTATGCTTAATTAAACTAAAAAATGGGCAAGATTTTGCATACAAAAAGGTTCGACACCAAGAAAATTTCACCCGGACAGACCGGAATGTTGGAACTAGACTTATAAAATGCTAAATGAATCATACGAATATCGAGATGCATTGTGTTCGTTTTTTTACCAAACAACAACGATGTGGGACCGTGTTATTTGTGAATCAATGGGATGCATGCTCGAATCTATGCCTACTTTTGAAAACTTTCAAAAGTAGTAGAATTATCCTACTTCCACCGTGTTAGTTGTTGATAAGTGCGTTAGAATCGCACTTATGTTTAAACATTTAAGTGGGTGTGATGGTTTGGGAGAATGTGTAGGTGAAATGAAGGTAAAATGGTTAAAATACTTTTACGAGATTCCTAATGTATTTTTAGTTGCTAACTTATTAGTAGGGGTGGAAATCAGGTCGGTTTCGGATAATCGAAATTGTATTTTCGGTTAACCGAAACCGAGATTAACGTTTTTTACCAACCGAAACTAAGATCGGTTCAGTTCCAGTAAAAAATCGATCCTTTTGCCTTAAGCTTAGGGCTTAGCCACGAACTGAGAATACAGAATAGTAGATACACTTCAGTCTTCACACAAGACAAAACAAGAAAAGAAAAAAACTCACCTTTGTTTTGATAGTTCAACAACCGAGAGTCAGCCGGAGAGGGCGACGGGCATCGCGGCCGGGAGAGAGAGAGAGAGTGCAGAGCAGCTAAGGCCAGAGGGTGGGTGACGGGGAGACGGGGAGTTGCAGAATTGCTGAATTGGCCAGGGGATGAATCATGAATCTCAATATTGTTCAAAAATTAATCGGGCTTGGGCTAGACAATTTTCTAATGGACAAATAATTTATATTTGTAATTGGGCCAGGCTTGGTCATTTCATAATGGATTAGGCTTGAATTTTTAACGGTTAACCATCGGTTATTTAATTGAAGCGACAAGTTAACCGCTAACTGAACCGACAACTATTTTGATAATTGAAGCCGAAACCGCCTCTTTTACCCTAATTCATTCCAACTCCACTGTTTATTCACTCTCTCTCTCTCTCTCTCTCTCTCTCTCTCTACTGCCCTACTTCATCTTCATCGTCTGCTTTCTCTCATAAATATGTCAAACGAAGGAGGTTCTTCTCCGCCCGGAGTCGGCAAGGGCGTAGAAGAAGCACGCACGTTCATAAACAATTTGATCGCAGAGCACCGCGCAAAAACCGAATCCGCCGCGGAGTCTTCGCAAGGAAGCACAGCTCCGGAGCCTCCGGCATTTGTATTCTCCCAATCTGTTGCTGAAAAGGAAGTCGCACGAGTAATTTTTTACAACTTACTTCCTTTCGATTTCGCTTGTAATGAAGCATTTGTGAGAGCTGTTAATCGTGTTTACAGTCCTTCTCTTAGAACCCTCTCGCCCTACCTATTTAAGTACGATCACGATGTTGCTATAGAAGAATTTGCCAAACTTGCTTGCTATCTCTGCCTTCCTCTGAACTTTGCTGCTTCTCACGTGTTTGAAACGTCGTTTAAACGTGCTTTTAATCCCGAGGCTCAAAGGATTTCACGGAAGGAGTTGCTCACAGGGATTGTGAAACTTGTTGCGCAAAGGAAATCTGTGTTGGTTAATGAATTTGCTAATTTTTCGAATAAAGTTTCGATTTGTGCGGATATTTGGAGTAATCACGTTGATTATTGTAACGAAGAGAATCGTTACCTTGGAATTACATGCCACTGGATTGATGATAAGTGGATTCTTCAGAAACGGTTAATTGCATTTGAATTGTTTAACTATGAACAGAATGCCGAGAACATTTCTTCTGTGATTGATGCAGTTTTGAAAAAGTATGGTTTGTTTACAAAGGTAGCGTCACTTTCCTTGGATAATGCTACTGCTAACATGGCTGGTTTCAAATCACTCACCGACGCTTGCGAACCGTCTATTAGTGCTAGCTTCTTTCATGTGAGATGCATGAGTAGTGTCTTGAATGCATGTGTTCAAGATGCGTTTAATTCTTTGAAGGATGAAGTTGGACCTATTAAGAAAGCATTAGCCTCCATATTTGATCGTTCTCCTAGAACTAAAAAATGGATAAGGTTTTGCCATCGAAAAGACTTCACACCAAAAATCCTACGTCCGGATGAGGCTAAGTGTTGGGACACAACTTATAGAATGTTGCAGGAGTCATATGAGTATAGAGATGCATTGTGTTTGTTTTTCTCCAAAAAAAGATGGGGGATTGAGTTATCTGCTAGTCATTGGGATGCATGCTCCAATTTGTCTCTACTTCTGAAAACCTTCAAAGAAGTCATTCTTGAATTATCCCGTGTTTATTATCCTACTTCGGCGTTGGTTGTTGATAATTGTGTTAAAGTTGCTGTTCTGCTCAACTCTTTGGTTGGATGTGATGGTTTGGGAGCATGCATAGGTGAGATGATGGCGAAATGGTTGGAGCATTTTCAAGAAATTCCTAATGTGTTCTTAATTGCTAAGTTACTTGATCCTAGAATGAGGCTGGATGGTTTGGAAGAATTGCTTGGATTTTACTACGATGCTCTGTTTCCAGTTAAAGATGACAAAACCCCTGTTCCTAGTGTTGTAGCAGGCAAAGCCAAAGAATGTTTATATGACATGTTTTCGGAGTACAGCTCAAAACGTCGTAGTAACAGTGATGACATGAATGTTTCTGCTTGTGCTAATGAGTTTGAGAAAACATTATCTATTAGACTGCAAAGTTTTTATGACAGGAGAAAGCCAGGCAAGCGTCGGAGAAGAGACGGTTCTAACCCTTATGAGGAGCTTGAATCCTACTTCACATCTGATTTTGAGTATCTAGAGGTGGAGGAGTTTGATATCTTGAAGTGGTGGTCGAGGATGGGTACGAGTTTTCCTATATTGTCCTTGATGGCGAAGGATGTGTTGGCAGTTCCGGCTTCCATTGCTACTATTGATCAAGCGTTTGGGGATGAAGTTGGTTACATCTTAGACTTTGATCAGTCTAAAATGCCACCGGGGCTTGTTGAGTATTATAGATTGCTTGGGGACTGGGTGAGGGCTGAAGATCGGAAGCAAGAGATCCTTATTGATGAGCACTCGGATACTGATGATATTGATACGTACCTTGATGGCGATACGGATGATGATACTGATTCGGAGAACGATGGTGATGATAATGGCGGTGGTGATGGTGATGTTTGAAGATTGGTGCGTTGTCTTGTTAAGGTAAATTATAAGGCAAGAGAACTACGCGGGCTTTGATTTCTAGTAGTACTAAAGTTAAAGTCCAAGCTCAGTTGTTTTCTTCTTCTTTCATTTATCATGTCATCATTTTCTTTCCATGCTAACTGTTCAGCGTAAAGTCGCATTTTGCCTTAGTTTCGGAACTCCGACCAGGTGAGTCAACCCCGGACGACCGAGTCATCTTCTCCACATGCCTGAATCGAATTGGTTCGTTACAACCAGGCATTATGCTCAAGTGTGGATGACGACGTTGTAGTGCCAGTTAGCCACTCCTTTGCAAAACCGAATTAATATGGAAAGGTAAGATAACTATGTGGAAAGATAAATGGAAAGGTAAGATAACTATGTGGGCTTGGATTAATTTATCTGGCATCTTAATTTTAGCATTAGAGTTAAATCAAGCATAGCGATGAAGGTGGGTGACTTGAGATCGATAGATCATGGGTTCGTAGTAACAAAATAGAGAAAGTGGAATCATAATATTTTCAAAATTACACTTTTAAATCAAATTCGAGACGATTTTAAAACCAATTAATTAATTAATAGTAGAACATTCTTGAGCTGCATTCAAATACACGTTCCAAACCGGCGGTTAGAATAATAACTGAAGTTACCGAGAGAGGATCTTCTGCCCCACTGCAACTCCCACTACATGTCCCACCAATAAGGTGCGGACATGTGTCGTCGTGTGGTTATAAAAACATGGCCCACCAATGTACGCGTGGCGTTGCGTGATTGGTGGGCCATCCTTCCAGAAGTTACCGCATATACTTTCCTGATTTTCCAAACTTATTAACGGTATCGATTATTTTACCCTAAATTCACTTATGTTACAGTAAATACCGAGCGCTTCACTTCAGTGCAGTTCACCAAAACTCAAATCTCTCTCTGCTGCACGACTTCATCTTCATCGCCATGTTATTTCTGCCTTTTCTCATAAATATGTCAAGCGAAGGAGAAGGTTCTTAACCGCCCGGATCCAACGAGGAAGTAGAAGAAGCACGCGCGTACATAAACAATTTTATCGCAGAACACCGCGAAAAAATCCAGTCCTCACAAGGAAGCACAGATCCGAAGCCTCGCCCATCTGTATTCTCCCAATCCGTTGCTGAAGATGCAATCGTACAAGTAATTCTTTTCAACTTACTTCCTTTAGAAATCGCTTGTAATGAAGCATTTGCCAGAGCCATTAATCGTGTTTACAATCACGATCACGATTAATCGTACAAGTAATTCTTTAAGTACGATCACGATGTTGCTATAGAAGAATTTGCCAAACTTGCTTGCTATCTCTGCCTAACTCTGGATTTTGCTGCTTCTGATGTGTTTGAAACGTCTTTTAAACGTGCTTTGAATCCCGAGGCTAGAAGAATTATATACTGGAATTGTGAAACTTTTTAAGGCAAGATTTTGCTATCGAAAAGATTTCGCACCAAAAATCTTACGTCCAGATGAGCCAGATTGTTGGGACACAACTTATAGAATGTTAAATGAATCATATAAGTATAGATATGCATTGTGTTCATTCTTTGCCAAGAAAAGATGGGGGGTAATCTGCTAGTCATTGGGATGCATGCTCTAATCTGTCTCTACTTCTGAAAACCTTCAAAGGAGTCATTCTTGAATTATCCTGTGTTTATTGTCCTACTTCCGTGTTGGTTGTTGATAACTGCGTTAAAGTTGCGGTTCTGTTCAACTCTTTGGTTGGATGTGATGTTTTAAGAGCATGCATAGGTGAAATGATGGTCAAATTGTGGGAGAGCAATACAAGTGTCGTGCTGCTAGGCGAAGCAGTCTGAATGCTGCACCCTAGATGGCGAAAGTCCAGTAGCCGAAAGAATACTAGATATGACCTCAAAATAACAGGGGTCTCATGTTTTTAATTGGTAAGTTACTTGATCCTAGAATGAGGCTAGATGGTTTGGAAGAATTGCTTGGACTTTACTACGATGCTCTGTTTCCGGTTAAAGATGAAAACACCCCTGCTCCTTGTGCTGTAGCAGGTAAAGCCAAGCAATGTTTATATGATATGTTTTTAGAGTATAAGTCAAAGTTTCATAGACATGGATGTTGCTTCTTGTACTAGTGATTTTGAAAAAACATTATCAATTAGACTGCAAAGTTTTTATGACAAGAGAAAGCCAGGCAAGCGTCCCAGAAGAGACGGGTATGAGGAGCTTGAATCCTACTTCACATCTGATTTTGAGTGTTTGGAGGCGGAATCGTTTGATATCTTGAAGTGGTGGTCGAGGATGGGTACGAGTTTTCCTATATTGTCCTTGATTGCGAAGGATGTGTTAGCAGTTCCGGCCTCAACTGCTACTATTGATCAAGCGTTTGGGGACGAGACTGGTTACATCTTAGACTATTATCAGTCTACATTACCCCCGTGGGTTCTGGAGCATTACAGATTGCTCGGCGATTGGGTGAAGGCTGAAGATCGGAAGCAAGAGATATTGTTCTTGATGAGGAGTCGGACGAGGATGATATTGATGATGATACTAATTCGGACAACGATGGTGATGGTGATGGTGATATTTGAACAATGGTGGTTTGTCTTGTTAAGGAGAACTACGCGGGCTTTGATTTCTCTACGAGAATACGTAGGCAACTTAATTTCAGTAGTACTAAAGTTATAAGTCCAAGCTCAATTTTTTTATTTTGTTCTTACATTTGTCATGCCATATTTTTCTTTGCTTGAAAGAAGGGTAAAAAGGGCAATGGCTTGAAGTCGCGTTTGGCTCAGAGCGACATAGCCTCAGTTTTCGGAATGTGCGAACTCGATGGAGACCAGGTGAGTCAACTCGGGATGACCGAGTCATCTTCTCCACATGCTGGATCGAATTGGATTCTGATTATGATGAGAGGATTGAATCCTCTACTTTACAACCAGGCATTATGCTCAAGTGTGGACGACGTCATACAGCGGTAAGAATTTCAATACGCAAGAGTTCTATTTTCTGATATGCCATTTCGCTGCTTGAAGTCTCAATTCTCCATGCTTAGATCCGATCCCCCTCTCGGTAACGATCTTCGGGCTATTAGTATGTCTTCGATTTTTATATATGCTTTGCTTCACTCTGGTTTTTATGTGGGGTTTTTTAATCTTGAAATGCATTAGTGATCCAATGACGCCATAAATAGGTTGCTTGTTGAAAGCTTAGATCGTTTCGGGCACGTATTCTTTTCGTCGGATTCAGAGTATCTGTGCCTTGTATTTGTTGTTTTAGCAACTGAAAGTCAAGTTCAAATCTTGGTTTTCCAACTTTCTTGGAAACTCTTGGAAATATGGAACTGGGTTCAGGTATATACCTCAAAATTGTGTGGAAATGGTGTTTCATGATCGGAAAAAATGTAATCTCGCCGGCCCTTTTTGGTGTTTCGGGACTACTCCATATCTGAAACGAAAAGATGTTTTTGTGACCACGGCAGTGAATTTGTTCCTGTTGGCCCTTGGGATGTGTTTCTTGTATAGTTGGGTGACACAGTAAAAATTTGATGCAGGGATACCGGGTGATGGGAGGTGTCTGTTTCGTTCTGTGGTTCACGGTGCTTGTTTGAGATCTGGGAAGCCGTCTCCAAGTGAAAGCCAGGAGAAGGAACTTGCTGACGAGCTTAGAGCAGCTGTAAGAATCTCTTCTTTCAGTCTTGTTACAGTGGGAATTTAGATGTTTGTTTGCATTTTGCTTAAACAGATGGGAATAATGCCATTTGGTTTATGCAGGTTGCTGATGAACTCATCAAGAGACGAGCAGATTCCGAATGGTATGGTTGTTGATGTCTATTGTAGTTTACCTTCACCAAAGAGGAAGATCAAGAATGTATGTTGCAGGTTCGTTGAAGGTGATTTCGAGACTTACGTTGCAAAGATGCGACATCCCCACGTATGGGGAGGGGAACCGGAGCTACTGATGTCGTCTCATGTGCTCCAGTAGGTGTATTCTTTCTTTCTCTAATCACAGCTTAAAATGCTTGCTGCTGCAGATCTTGCTTGTCATCAATAATTCTTCATCTTCAGGCTGCCAATAACTGTTCACATGTGGGATAAGAAGAAGAAGGATTGCCTCAAGGTTATAGCTGAGTATGGTCAAGAATACGGAAAGGGGAACCCCATTCGCGTCTTGTATCATGGTTACGGCCACTATGATGCATTACAGAGCCCTTCCAATGGTCTGCAGGCTAAGCTGTAAGTCCCTCGCCCTCTCTGCTCCTTTCTCTTCTCAAACTTCATCGTGCCTATGCGTGTGGCTGCAATTGTATACGCATCCGCCTAACGAACAAAATGGTCATATTTTTTTACCCTGCAGGAGCAATAGATGGTGAAACTTCCCACTGCTATTGCTGAGCTAACTGGCAAGAATGGCATTGGCTTGTAACATGTTAAGCTGCAACTGTATTTCTCACAACTAATGAAGATAACATTATTTGATATATTAGTGAGAGCTCAATTTACACAGAATTTAAACAGTTTGAGGAGTCCTCAAAATTCTTGAGTTCTATACATCTCAGTGTAAAAAGCAATATATACAGAAGAAACTTGTGGAACTATTCATCACCTTTCCAGATCTCCCGCAGCAGTTGATATCTGACTACGTTTCTGCCACCCTTCTTTCTTGCTATGGAGCTGAGTTTTGCAAGGGCTGAACTCTGGTAGCTGTCCGGGATGATAGACGTGAAGGGCGAGTCAAGCTCATCTAGTTCATCGTCACTGTTGTGTGATTTCTTGAGTGATGATAGCCTGCTGCTTTGGAGTACTTGGTTTCCAACTTCTCCCACACAAGTGAGTAAAGCTGCAGAAGGAGGTGTGTATTTGTTAGGACTTGCAGTGCAGGGAATGTTTGTTAGTGTATCTTCTGAAGCATCTGAGTCATCCTAATTCAAGATTGAGTAGCTGAACATTAGAAATTGAAGCAGGCAATAGTTGGATTGAGTAATGAAACTATTCATCAATGGACCAACCTCAGTTTCAAGGGCGTCGATGATGTTCTGTGGAATCGGATCTGGGCAGAATTCGTCCAGGGACGAAACTGTTTAGCACCCGTTTGATTATCGTTGGACCGAATATTGGGCAAACCTTCAAGTAAGAAATGGGTGAGTATGAAGAAAGAACAAGTGTGCTACTGTAGAAAGATGATGGCTCACTTCTTTTCTGGTAGAAGGATCAGCAAGCATTTCAAAAGGTACCATCATGAGATCGCTTAACGAGTGGAGGAGACGAAAAGCCTTGAAAGATTTCCCATCCCCTCGAATACTTTCATGGTCCGTCGAGTCATCTTCTAAGTCGAAGAGATCGGTAAGCCATCTGGACCAGTTCCCAATCTGTAAGAAATCAGGGAGAATATGAAAAACCAAAAGAAACAACCATTGCATTTAGCAAAATAGGATGCTTCTGCACTAACAGAGTTTTTCAATTCCACAGCAGCACCAAAGCTTAAATTCCCATAAGGTATTGGAAGGACTTTCGATTCGCTAATGGGATCTGAGACCGGATCAGTAGGCATTTCTTCGGCAGATTCACGTAGTATAGCATTAAACATTGCTTTGTCCAGCCTATCAACTAACTGCTCCATTACCTGAAAACAGAGCGAAAAACATCTGCAATAAATTCAAGAGTTTTTACTTTCAACATTCGAATCGTTTCAGCCTCTTAGGATCATGAAGCATACACCAAAACCAGTAACATGTTAAAGTTCCAATTAAAACATATGCACATTAAGTAATGGGATGCTAGGATTTTGCATGCTTAGCTTATGCCGTACCAGCCTAAACAGAACAGACAAGCAGCCACACTCATGTCCTCCTGCTCGAAGCGGACAAAGCCTTTCACGAGCATCTATGAATGCTTTCTTCCATAACTGGATAGAGAAATTTCCCTGCTCATGGTTACCCAAACTGTTTCTTCTTCCACATGTCTTCTTTGTCTCTGAATATGGGCTCATATCGCTAGCTTTTGCAACTGTGGGCTGCATATGCGGCGTAAAAGTCTGCAGCGACCATAAAACTTATCTCATAACTGTGCAGGTGTAACTAAATAAGAAATTAGTGGGAAAAGAGACAGCTCAAAAACCAACCTGCCACCATAACGATTCAACTATTCGAGAAAAAAGCCAAGATTCAACTTTTTCTAGTGCAGTTATAAATGCTGAGACATCTTCTTTGTCATCAGATTCGTCGATTGAAGTAGATTTCTCTCCCTCCACATTATAGTTTGAGAACTCCGCAGCAGTTTGGCTGACAATGGCCCTCAACATTATTGAATTTGATAACCAAAATGTTAACCTGTAAAGAATATATTCTCACTAGGTGGCATGATTGGTATGACTAAGAAGCAAAGTAATGAAATCATAATCAAGAATTGCTATGTTTGATACACAAGCATAACTTACCTAGGAACATCATGCCCACATGATTTAGAAACCACAACTAATCCAGATACCGCAGCTCTTGCTGCACTAGCCCTTTTAGCTTGAGGCCCTGCTCTGCAAGCATCAGTATAAAATCTGGAAAGGCGTCGAGCTGGAGTGTGGACCTTGTTTGCTGAACTTGCATGTTCAGCAACTGCTGAATATAAGCCAACCTCAGTCGCTGCTGCTTCCCGTAATTCTTCCCGAAGCATCTCGATTTCTATTTTTGATTCATCTCTACAATCCGGGACTTCAGACTTTGAATCTATTACTGCACCAAATGCAACTTTCTCTTCAGATGGGAGTCCATCTCCTTCAACGGAGCCATGTATACAAACAGATTTCATATGCTGAGTTCTTTTACTGCTTGGTAGTGATATCTCACTCATAACTGTTGCCTGTAAAATAGAATCTTGTGATGCATATGATATCTCCTCTATGATATGGTCATCTGATTCTGATCCCATATATTTTACTTCCCTTTTCTCCTTAACACTCATCATGTTATCAAGTGTATCATTTATCTGCTCATTATCTTCTCGTAACTCATTTTCTTGAGTAGCATGAGATTGAAGAGTGTAGGTAGAGTCAAATTTGGCAGCGTTTTCTCCATGAGTATCAGCTGTTACATCTATAGCTTCAGCTGATACACTCACCATGTTTTCAGCAGCTTTATGTTTGCTGTTAGCAATATCTTCATCAGAATTAGAGGAAGTACTTTCATGCAAAAAAGGTGCAACCATGGAGTTTGATTTCGTATTTACATCTCGATGACTTATGGATGAGGTAAAAGTCCTAAGGTGAGGGGTTGCAGAGTTCTTTACAGATGTCATGCTTCGCTCACGTAACTTGGAGAAAGCATCATTACCATTTTCTTGTTTCCGAGTCCCTGATGATGTATCAGTGGGTGGTAGTCGCTCATTCCTCTTTTTCTCCGATTCTCGCCCAGCATTTCCATATCCATTCTGCATTCAGCTACAAATTATTAGAAAGTATAGGCAACGTACGCCAAACAAATGGTTGTTTGTGTTACAATGAGAGAGAGCAAAATGTTCATGCCAATCTACTTCTAAATGAAGTAACATAAGCAAAATAACAGAAAAATAGAAACCAAAGTAAAATCACCATAATTGATCATGTGCTTACCCTCTGAACTAGAGATGGTGAAGATGTTCCAACTTCATGAATAGTTGATGAACCCGCAGTCCTTGATGATTGGTAAGAATCATCATCATCATTATCATCATCATCCGTGATTGAAGCAATCTCCAAATCATCATTATCAGTGTCGAAAGATGTTTGCTTCGATAGTCCAACACTAGGTGATGAGTTAGATCTCTCCTTCTCAACCGGCTCCAGACCAATCACCAAAGATGGCTGCACTGAGTTATGGGAACTTTTTCTTATGTTCACCGGAACATCAATGCTTAACATACTATCTATCACTCCATAATCTGCAAGGTTTAGCACAGCCGTCCCAACAAGGTGCCCTTTAGCCCTATCCTTACGCGGCACAAACAAGCTAAACTCCAAACAGTTCTTCTGAAACTTATCATGAGACCTCTTGTCCAGGTAAAGAATCAAGGGGAGATTGAAGGACTCGGCGAACACTAATTTGGAGTTTTGAGCTGCGGAAAGGAACGACCCCGAATACTGATTACCATTTTCCCATTGAAGCAACACCTTCTCCACAGATCTCAGAGATTCTGATGGAGGCCAGGGCTTTATCTCCTGTACATGGACTATGTATCCTACCTTAACCGAAGCCCCTCTCCGGAGCTTCGACCTAAGCCCTAGAACCATAGCTTGACAGAGCAATCAGGAGCTGGTAATACACTATTAAATCAAAATCCAAAATCAGAACTAAAATTGGATCAATTCCATCGATTTCAATACCAATTATCAACATAGATTTGCAATAATTGCATATAAATACAACTGAGATTTACTTCAAACAGGGAAACCACCTAATGCAAAGCTGATTACTCCATTGATGCCCACATTAATAAAAAAATACCTTCCTAAATCTAATCAGAAAAGCAAGTAGTGTATCAGCATGCATCCGGTTACAGTGACGCAGAGAAGAAATTGGCTAATGGAGTTCGCAATTGATTATCCACTTAACCGATTACAAGCATAG
Source organism: Lavandula angustifolia (assembly GCA_028984105.1). NCBI lineage: Eukaryota > Viridiplantae > Streptophyta > Magnoliopsida > Lamiales > Lamiaceae > Lavandula > Lavandula angustifolia. The sequence goes on from CM054803.1 coordinate 100,772, forward strand.
AACTGAGATGAAATCAATCACACTCAGAAAAAATTAAAGTTGAAGTGATTTACCCCGATTCAAGAGCAATGATGGAGAAGTAAAGTAAATTCCGCTGCACTGAATCGTTCAGTCTTGCATCTGATTGTTTCGCAGATCGCATTCCTATTGTTTGCAGTACACGCACGCGGAGAGAGAGAGAAGCAGGAGCAGAAGTCGGCTATCATAAGGTGTATATTTTTACCGTAAATAGAGTTGTCGACGAATCTAAGTTAACTGATTTTTCTCAATAACAAATAATGTATAGTTTGTTGGATTTTGATGTTGACTTGACTCACTCTCTTATTCATTAATTCAACCCCAAGTTATCAAATTGAAATTTTGTTATACATTTATTATTTTATCAAAATTTAATCATGCCATAAAATATATTATTATGATGTATGCAACCAATCAACGCCGCAATTGTAGGCTAAAAGCTATAGATGGACACAAATATAAATGTTGCATATTTTGATTTTCTTTTTTTAAAAATAATTTGTGAAGTTTTCCACTAAATTATACTACATCCGTCCCGCTATTTCTGGCACACTTTTCCGAAATGGGCGTCTCACTATTTCTGGCACACTTTCTAATTTGAAAATAACTATCATTTCTCTCATACTTTTTCTTACCTTATCATCTTCTCTCTTACTTTATCATCTACTCTCACTCATTTTTTCTCTCCTACTTTATAATCTATCCATATCTCATTTTTAATCATTTACTTTCTTAATTTCCGCGCCCAAATGAAACGTGCCGAAAATAGCAGAACGGAGGTAGTATGAGAGATTTGGACTTTCAAGATGTTTTATTTTTTTCCTTAAAAATTGATTTTATTGATTTAGATTTCAATTTTGTCTGGTTGAGAAACTGATGAGCATGTGAGCTCTGAAACTAGGAGTATTATATACTCCCACCGTCCCATTATTTATGTCCAATTGGTGATTGGATACGGTAATTAAGATAGTGAAGGTAAATGTATAAAATTGTGGTGTAAAAGTATAAAGGGATGTGATCCACTTGCTTAGATTGATTGTGGTCCACTCATTTATTTCCTTATTTGGTATGAGACATAAATAATGAAACAACCAAAAAAGGCAAGTGAAACATTAATAATGAGATGGAGGGAGTATTTTTTTTCCTTCATATTCCTGCATTGATATAAAATGATATGTTTCAGACTAAAAAAGACAAAGAAATAGACAAACAGCATCTGAAATAGGAAAAAGTTGGCCATTTCGATAGAGACATGAACATGGCAAGTGAAATTATTGCAAGAATTACACACAGACAAACTGTAGAGAGGTTCTTAAACTGGTCAAAATATAAAATCCAGATAGAATGGAACTTCAGCTCATAAGCTCAAGCCAAGAAGGACTAATTCGAAACATATAAAGTAGTCGAAATTTAACAAAGTCATACGCGATACAACCATCAAAGTTTTGAGCATGCGGCTGGAAGGATGGATTATTTCTCAACGTATAAGAGCTTATTTGATGTACCTAACAGCAAATGTGTTTCCCCTGCAAAAGAAAGAATCCAAACGCGCTCGTAATCAGAAATCATGCCAAAGATTCTTGTTAGTTTGAAATGTGAATACAATACTGCAACTCATAGAACTAGAATATTAAGTAATCGTATTCCTACTAAGGCGGATAGCTCCCTAATGAGGGCACGGCATCAGAAAATGACAGCAGAGAGATGAAGATCATAAGGGGTGTGCTTCTTCAGATTCAAGGAAGTACAAGCTTATCAGATAGAACTATCGTAATGTCTTCTATATGTCCAAGAAAAAGTTGCTGACATTTAAATTAAGCACATCAAACCAACTCAAATTAGAGCAATAGGATGAGTGGAAGTCAATAGGTGTTAAGTCAGCCTGCCAACTTGTGAATAGTCCACCTAAACGACGTATAGCCTTCTGTAAAAAGTGTTAACCCCTATTCTTTCACATCTGATAGTATTGTTTTCCATGTGGAAAGTAAAACATGATCAAGATTCTTGAATTTAATCTAAACAAAAAGAGGAAAAGCTCAATCTACAGTCTTTCAAGAGAAAAATAGAAAATTGGCCACTTTAGAACCGCCTAGGCATCATGGCCTAATTAGGCCAAAACTGGGAGGCTGTGCCCCACCTAGGCTGACAACACGGAAACAAACGTACACATACGGTTTTTAAATGAAAAGCAGATAAATTTTTGTTTTAGTATTAACCTTTAAGAAATCAAGCAGCAGCAGCTTGGCGTAACTCTCTATCTGCCCGCTCCCTGATCCTCCTTTCCAATTCTGGCCTAAAGTGCCTGATAAGTCCCTGAACTGGCCAAGCGGCAGCATCACCCAAGGCACAGATGGTGTGCCCTTCAATCTGCTTGGTCACTTCCTGCAGCATGTCAATCTCCTCTAGTTTTGCATTTCCGACCTTCATTCTCTCCATAATCATCCAAAGCCATCCAGTACCTTCTCTGCAAGGTGTGCACTGGCCACAGCTCTCGTGTTTGTAGAAGTAAGAGAGTCTAGCAATAGCATCAACAACATCAGTGGACTTGTCCATCACGATGACGGCAGCAGTTCCCAACCCCGACTGGACTGCTTTTAGTGCATCAAAATCCATGAGCACATCCTCACAAATGTTCTTGGGAATCAATGGAACAGATGAACCACCTGGAATAACAGCAAGCAAATTATCCCATCCACCACGAACACCACCACAGTGTCTCTCTATAAGCTCTTTCAATGGTATACTCATCTCCTCTTCAACAGTGCAAGGCTTGTTTACATGCCCCGAGACACAGAATAGTTTTGTGCCAGAATTGTTTTTCCTTCCAAAACTAGCAAACCATTCTGGTCCCCGCCTTAGAATGGTGGGTGAAACAGCCACTGTTTCAACATTTGTAACTGTTGTAGGGCAACCGTATAGCCCTGCATTGGCTGGAAACGGGGGCTTCAACCTCGGCTTTCCTTGCTTCCCCTCAAGACTCTCCAATAGAGCTGTCTCTTCACCACATATATAAGCCCCAGCACCAAAGTGAATATGCACATCAAAATCATAACCTGATCCACACGCATTCTTTCCCAACAATCCAGCTGCATAAGCTTCTTTTCTGGCTTTCTCGAGATTCAATCTTTCATTCACATACTCACCACGGATATAAATATACGCAGCACTCGCCCTCATCCCTACTCCAGCAATGAGACAACCTTCTAGTAGTTTATGAGGATCATGTCGCATAATTTCTCTATCTTTACATGTTCCAGGCTCACTTTCATCAGCATTAACAACAAGATATGAAGGGCGGCCATCAGATGCCTTTGGCATAAAGGACCATTTCAGTCCAGAAGGAAAACCAGCACCACCACGACCTCTAAGTCCTGATTTCTTCATCTCATTGACAATCCAATCTGCTCCTTTAATAACAAGATCTTTTGTTCTGTACCAGTCTCCTCGTTTCATTGCACCTTTGAGGAAAGGATCATGCAGACCATATACATTAGTGAAGATGCGATCCTCATCTTTCAGGCCGCCAAAGTGGGTCTTCTCTGGAGGCGGAGGAGGAGGTGGAGGCTGTGGGGTGGCAGAAGTTGTTGCAGCCTGGGTACTAAATGATCTCTGTACGAGGCCCCAATTATGACTGGAGCGCTGGATAAAAGCCATCTTTTGTAGAGAAAGAATACCCTTTAGAGGTGCCTGTTGCAACATTAAAGTAGTAGCGGCAAATGTTTCAGGTCACATACCGAAAATTCCTCCAATTTTAAAGAAACACAGATCAAATGTCACTTTTTAAAAACTTATGTTTAAAAAAGCAACTGAAAACAGAAAGATAGCTATCATCATCTATACCTAGATCAACAAGTATTGAATCAATTATATTACCTAATCAAGTAAACGGCTTATTTTTCGAATAGAAAGTAGCTGATACTACCTAGAATAGGAAAAACTCAGAAATCAGACTCCATCCTCTAAAATGCAAGCATTATCAATATAGTGTGACTTCAGCCATCTAGTCATTATAAACTAGAGGAAGGCTCCTTTAACAATGAACTGAACAGAACTTCATACACACGTCGTGTTATTTCACAATTGAATCAAATTAACAAAATCGATTTTTTTCATCCAACTGCTACAAGATCAACAATTCCATAAGCTTAAAAACTAGCTAAAGCATACCTCTTTTTTAAGCCAGGCATTCTAATTTTTACTAAAAGCTTCTAATTTCTAATAATATAGACTCTTTACCGACATTTTGACGTCAACGTCACCCTCAAAAAACACTCCGTCGAATCGCACGCAAATCAGATACCTTAAAACAAATCAAAACTAGGGTTCGATCAATTTGCAGTGATAGATAATTTTTCACATTCAAGACCCACGACCCAAGAACCCTAAAAATCGGCATTTATTTCCCATTGCAAGGAATTGGGGCTTCGTGATTTCAGTTCCTTAATAAGAAATTCGCAGTTCATGATTATTTCTTTTTCAATGAACTCCACCAGCAAGATCCAAAATCCACCAAAAAATAGACACCCATTTCCAATAAAAAATTAACACCAAAGAACGAGAAGTAAAGCAAACAACGCGTACCATAATTGCATCAAAATCTCACGAGCACAACTTCTGCGATTAAAGAGGCCGCCCAGACGATTACGAGCGCTTCAGAGATTGGGGACAGATAGAGAGTGAGGGGGATTTCGGAGACGCAAAATAGGAAGCGAGCCGAGCAAATCCTTAGTGACGGCAAGCATACGATAGTCTCGGTGAGGTTGAGCAATCTAACGGTCAAAATAGTTCTATTTTAGTCTTTTGGGCCGATCGGAGAATCTAACGGTCTAGAATGCAATGATCTGTTTGTGATGAACAAAACGGACACGTTGGTAACGTTTGGGCCGTATTCATATTAATCGGGCCGAGAGCTGTTGATGCTAGTCGGGCTTTGAAAGGTATAAGCCCATTTAGACAAGCCCATACAATCATTAACAAAAATAAGAACAAAAATACTTAAGTCACTTTCGGAAAGTAACTTAAATAACAATTCATAGCGAAATAAATTATTCTTAAATTTAATTAGTTGTTTGTGTTTAGGATTCTTTTACTTTTAGAAGAGTTTATAAATAATTTATTTTAAATAATAAGTCAGTTTACGCGCGTTTGGGGTTAATTTATCGAAATAACTTATTATTTTATTATTTTATTAATTTATTAACTTGTGAAAACTTATAAGTAGTAATTTTTTAGAGGTTCTCATATCAAATCATGGCAACAATATTTTCTTAATTTTATTTTTTTGTCTATATAAATCATTATTATTTCATGTATCCAAACACTTAACTTATTAAATTTAAGAACTTATATCATAAGTTCGTATACAATAAATTCTTTTGTCATAAGTCCTTAATTAAATTATTTTCTCCAATGGTGTCTAGATGCAACATTGATTATAACTTATAAGATATGAAAAAATGTTAATCAATGATGGATCTGTTTATAAGCTACTTATAAGTTATCTATAAGTTATAAATGTTATAGAGACAAATAATTTATTTCGATAACCTCTCTCAAATGTGCAAAATAATTTATTATTTATTCAGTATAAATTGAAATAAGTTATTTTTAAGCTCTTCTAAATGGGGTTTTAATATACGAAAAAAGAAAATTAATGTCTCTAACTATTACTAATATCTTCATATCATGCAAAATATTTAGGCTGACACATTCAAATTATGCAAATTTGTCGTGTTCTCTATTGAGACAAAACATAGTTAATTCTATTGCAGGCCAAATCCGGTTAATTATGATATAATAAAATAAAGATGAGTTGATTTAGTGTCTCGTAATGGAGAACTCTTCATCATTAGATCTTTGCTTAGCCGGTTAATCTTGTTCAATTCACCAACGATGTGATCATTCATTTATACGACCATCAAACGTTTTATTGTTATATTGAAACTACAGTTAAACCTCGATAAAATAATAATATCGCTAAGATAATAATTTCTTCCGGTCCGATATGGTCAATGCACAAAAATAATATTCGATAAAGTAATAACCTCGTTAAATGAATATTTTTTCTCGATCCCAAAATTATTACTTTATCGAGGTTTAAGTGTAGTTAGACACGAAATTTAGTGGATCAATATTACTGTGTAATCCGACACATTATTAACATCGTACTATATAATTTTAAACTAACATTATTACATGACACTTCGTGGCTCATTATAAAAAGAGATGGACTAGTGTGCATCATGTTGCACATGCAACATGATCCAATTGTTCAATTTTGACCCGTTGACCCTCTTTGACTCATGTGTTGACCAGTTTTTTTTTCGTATTTATTTTTTTTTTTCATTTTTTTTTTCTTTTTTTTTCGTTTTTTTAATTTTTTGTCTTTTTTTCATCTTTTTTGTTTTTTCCTTTTTTTTGTCTTTTTGTTTTTTCGCCTTTTTCATTTTTTCGTCTTTTTTCATTTTTTTCATTTTTTTCGTCTTTTTCGCATTTTTTCGTTTTGTTTTTTACTTTTTCATTTTTTTTCGCCTTTTTCGTTTCTCGTCTTTTTTCATTTTTTCACTTTTTTCGTCTTTTTCACATTTTTTCGTTTTTTTCGTCTTTTTCATTTTTTTCGCCTTTTTTGTTTTTCGTCTTTTTTCGCCTTTTTTTCGTCTTTTTCGTTTTTCATTTTTTTCGTCTTTTCGAAAATGCAAAGAATGACACGATACTTTTCTCGTTTTGAAATACAAAAAATATTTTTTGTTTTTTTCCCCTTTATTATAAGGACGAGAGTGTCACTTTGTTCTAAACAATGACACTTTTGTTCGTTTGTTCTAAACAATGACACTTTCATTCGGGACAATTGACACTTTTGTTTATTACGATTGACACTTTAAGTAATATTTCTGGTTATTATGTTTCATATTGATTAGTAGATGAAAGTGACACGTTCCTTAATTCTGAGTGTCAATTTACTTCAGTGTGATTGACACTTTAAGATAAATGACACTTTCGTTCGTTGTAATTGACACTTTTTTCATAAACAAATGACATTTTTTCGAAACAAATTGCATTTTTTTTTAAATATAATTGATATTCAATAAATGATATAAATGACACTTTATTCAAATACAAATGACAATTTTGTTTGTTACGATTGATACTTTGGATAAGTAACAAATGACACATTTATTCATTACAAATGACACGCCTTCCTTATCAAAAAAATTGGAAAAAAATAAAAAAAATTATTTGTTACGATTGACACTTTTGTTTGTTACGATTGACACTTTCATAAGCAAAGAGTGACACGTCCGTCCTTAAAATAAAGGGAATAAAAATGAAAAAAAAAATGAAAAAAAATTTGTTTGTTGCGATTGATACTTTTGTTTGTTACGATTGACACTTTCGTATGCAAAGAGTGACACGTCCGTCCTTAAAATAAAGGGGAAAAAAAAAGTTTAAAAAAAAGTTTTAAAAAAACGTAAAAAAAAAATAATAATAATAATAATGATGATGATGTCATGCTGACATCAACAGGTCAAACACGAGTCAATGCGGGTCAACGGGTCAAATACGGGTCAAAACGGGTCAAAATTGGGCAATTGGATCATGTTAATCAAATTTAATTATTAAAAATGATAATAATAATGATGTCATGCACACAAGTTTTTGTCTTATAAAAATGATAAAAATTATGTTAATCAAATTTAATTATTAAAAAATTCAATAATTTATAATATTTAAAACAAGTTTCTTAATTCTCGCGTTGAAAAGAAATGAATCAAGAATACGGAAGGAGTATGATTTTTCTCAATAAGCAAATTTGATTTTGTCAAAGTCAGGGAAGTCAGTGTCATTATCAATAAATCATCAATAAATTTGACATTTTTACAGAATCAGATTATGATTAGCACAAGAATATTAAAGAAATCAAAACATTTGGCTAATCTCTCTCTCTTCTCTCTCTCAAGTTTCATCCTTGAGCTTCTATATTCCTCCATAAAACTCAACATTCAGAGCAAAAAATCACCGCATTTCTAAGCTCGGACGTCATATTGCGCGAACGAATCAGTAATGACGAAACTATTCGCCACAAACGCCGCCGCTGGAGGCGGCGTCGGAGGCCAGTATATGATCTTAAAGAAGCATGTTTCTCCGATGATGAGACATCGCACCGGACGCGACGGCGAGCCTATTTCTCAGTGGCTGATCGACGCGGCTAACGTAGACGATCGGATTCGAGCGGCGGAGCTCGTTTCTCATCCATCCGTCGACGTCAATTTCACCGGAGCAGTTACCTTGAAATCGAGAAAAACAGAGGTCGTATTGAACGGAGAATCGGCGAGTGAAGTTCGCGTGGAGTTCGAAGAGTTCAGGACTGACGTTACCGCTCTTTTCCTCGCTGCTCACAACGGAAATGCTTCGCTCGTGAGGAAATTGCTTGTAATTAATTACTGGAATTTATTTATTTTTTCTTATAAAAATATATTTGATTTGAATGTCGTAAATGCCCAGTCAAACACTAATTTACAGCATTAATTCTGGCAATTTGCGTTTATACTATTTAAATAAATTTGAGTTTGAAACACAATCAAAGAAGACAATCATCCGTGGACTTATTTGCTTGTAACGTGCAAACTCATTCATGCCTTCATCGAAGGTGTTAAAACAAACTGTTAAAGCATAATTTGATTTTTGTTTTGTTAGTTAAGCTAGTAATTAATTTAGCAATATGATAATTGTCGCCCCAAAAAAATTCAAAGTTTTTACTGTTTCTCATCGTGATTTGTGTAGATTTCAGAAGAATTTGAATTTTACAATTTCATGTGTATCCAAATTGCAATTTAGTGAGAGAATTAAATAATCTCCCTCCTTCCCTCATTATCCATTTTTTCCTATTCCACTCCATTACACATTTCCCTTTTTTTAACTTAAAATAACACTCTTATATATTCTACGGACCCACACTTTATCTCTTTACACATAACAACTTTCTTATCTCCGCGAGTAATGAACGAGTAATTTCTTGATTGTCTTTCTTAGCCCCAATAACGAGTGGGGATCTTCTGCCCAATAGGTGGAACACTACATGTCCCACCAATAAGGTGAGGACATGTGTCGTGTGGTGATAACTTGATGGCCCACCAATGCACGCGTGGCAGAGCGTGATTGGTGGGCCACCAAGTGGTCCACCAAATAATGGGGCAGAGATCCTTAGGCCCCAATAACAGGCCTAAAGCGTTAACGTTAAGTTGCTTTGGAGCGTGGTGAGCAATCTATCTTTATCACAACAGGCTCCACTTGTCTCATTCTGTCTCTTGATTTGGACAAGCTAGAAAGCAACATGTATTTAAGCATTTCCTGAACTAATGATAATCTCATCATTTGTGAGAACAGAACTTTGGAGCAAATGTAAATCAAAAACTATTTCGAGGCTATGCAACCACAGCTGCAGTGAGGGAGGGCCACACTGAGGTGCTGGAGATACTACTGAAGGATGGGGCACCTCAGGCTGCCTGCGAGGAGGCTTTGTTGGAGACGTGCAACTTGGGGCGGGCGAAAGCTGCCAAGCTGCTCATGGCTTCGGATATGATCCGCCCTCATGTTGCTGTACATGCTCTTGTTGTTGCTGCTAGCAGGGGATTTGTTGATTCGGTTGAAACTCTCATTAAGGTGCTCTTTGGAATCTGGACTATGATACTTCTGAATTGATGAATGGTGAAGTTTTATTTGATTTGTTGATGAAGATTAAAACGTATATACTTGTTGCAGAGTGGAGTTGATGTCAATGCGAATACGAGGGTGTTGCTGCAGTCTTCAAAGCCATCTCTCCATGCTAATGTTGACTGCAATGCACTTGCTGCAGCTGTTGTTGGTAGACATTCCTCTGTTGTCCATATGCTGTTAAAAGTAAGCTCCATTCATGGTATAGTACAATTTTTGTCTTCTAAGTTCAAACACTTTTATTTGGTGAAAGATTGGATGCAGGACAGATGCAAAGGTTAGGCTGGGAGCTTGGTCATGGGATGTAGCTACAGGAGAAGAGTTTCGAGTTGGAGCCGGTCTGGCCGAGCCTTATCCCATCACATGGTGTGCTGTTGAGTATTTCGAAAGCAGCGGTGAAATCTTGCGTTTGTTGCTTCATCACTTCTCTCCTAACGTACCTCATTTGGGAAGGACAATCATCCATCATGCTATTCTTTGTAACAATGCAAGAGCATTGGAAGTGGTTTTAAACTGCGGTGCTGATACAGAATTCCCAATTCAGACAACTCAGAATGCGGGTTTTCGCCCCCTACACTTAGCTGCACGTCTCGGATCAACCACAGCTCTTCGCCTTCTGATTAACACCGGATGCAATACAAATTCCAGAACAGGATATGGAGAAACCGGGTTAATGATATGTGTCCGGTATAAGCAGGAGGAGTGCTTCAAACTTCTTGTTTCAGCAGGTTCTGATTTGGGCTTATGCAACATGTCTGGTCAATCTGTAGTTTCAGTTGCTGGAACATCAAAGTGGAGTCTTGCCTTTAAACTGACGGTTCTTGAAGTGATCCGAGAAGGGAAAATAGCGCTATCCAGCAATCCGGAAGTGTTCTCTTCGTTACTATTCGTGACTCGAGCAACTGATGTTGAAGCCTTGACACAACTAATCAAGCATCAAGATTTGAACCTAGATGAGAGAGATGAAACTGGATTCTCAGCAGTTATGGTTGCTGCTGCAGGCGGTCATGTTGAGGCTTTCCGGCTGCTTGTCAATGCTGGTGCTGATGTGGAGATGCAGAATAACTGCGGTGAGACCGCAATCACCTTAGCAAAAGCAAACCAGAAAAGAGATGCATTTGTGGAAATACTATATGCATATGCTTATATGAACCGCGATGAGATTAAGTCCAACGGATCTTCTTCTCTACATCGCGCTGCTCGCCTTGGAAACCTAGATATGGTTCAAGAACTGGTAAATGATGGATTTGATATTAATCTTCTTGATTCAGATGGATATACTCCATTGATGCTAGCAGCAAGATCAGGAGATGCAACCATGTGTGAGCTTCTAATCTCCTTAGGTGCCAAATGTGATGAAACTGCACTTTCTCTAGCAAGAAAGGCCTACCAAGGAGACGATGCGGAGCACGTGATACTCGACGAGCTAGCTCGAGCGCTAGTAAATAGAGGATCTCGTGTGAAGAAGCACACGAAAGCCGGTAAAGGGACTCCCCATGTGAAAACACTGAAGATGGTTGAGACTGCAGGGGTCTTAAGTTGGGGGAAATCGAGCCGGAGAAACGTGATCTGTCGAGGGGCCGAGGTGGGTCCGAGCTCCACGTTCCGGTGGAACCGGAAGCGGAAGAGTGACGCCGATGATCCGGGCTTGTTCCGGGTTGTGACTAGTAAGAATCAAGAATTCCATTTTTCTTGCTCTGGTGGGACTGAAGTGGCTAAGCTGTGGGTGAGGGGGATAAGGCTTGTCACTCGCCAAGCTATCTTTGGAAGGGTTTAGAGTTTCTATTTTTGAATGACGATGGTAACCCGCAGCCACTACCGAAGTGCGCACCATGTAAATCCCGCAAAAGGGTTTAGAGTTTTTTGCTACTACCAATCTACTATACGTGGTATTTTACTTTTATACTATAGTATTACACAATTTAAATTACGTAGATAGTTTTTTTTTTAAATTTTAAATTATGTTGTTAATCCTCTTGTAAAATTGATACATAACTAGGCGTATATATCAAAGTTGGTGTGATCTTCAATTCTTGATGTATCTTGAATAAAAAGCATTGAAAAAGGCTTTACAATGATTTAAATTTGATTAAATAAACATATTAAATTAATTTATTGAATTTAAAAAAGGCGGAAACCGCCTCTACTAGAAGGAATATAAACAGCGAAATTTAAATTGCAAAGCCGCGGAACTAATTTCCCCCAAATCTAAAAAACCCTAGCTAAACCTCTCGAATTTCGAATCTCGATTCATTCAATGGCGCTGTTGCCGATTCTCCAATTTGAAGAGAAGATCGTTGAGATAGTGGAGAAAAATCCAGTCGTAGTGGTAATTGGAGAAACTGGTTCTGGAAAGAGTACGCAGCTCTCTCAAATTCTTCACAGAAGAGGCTTTACAAAATCAGGTTGCATTGCGGTGACTCAGCCGCGTCGGGTTGCTGCAGTTACAGTGTCCAGGTTTGATTTCGACCGTTTAAGTTATGCGTTAGTTTGTTGATAGCATAGCAATGCTACGGATGAGAAATTATATACCAATGCTGTGATGATTTGGTAGTGTTATGTTAGCGGAAGAAAATGCATAAAATGCCGCATTTTATGTTAATAGTAATTCGGTTATTCTTGTTTATGTAGTCATATTGAACTAATTTTGCTAACGCAGAACTTTTCTGGATTTTCCTAAAGTTCTTATCTTCTCATATTGTCTGTTTCATATGTGGATATGGTCGTGCATCTAATTTTCTTGTCCTGCTGTACCGAATAGACGTGTTTCGCAAGAACTCGATGTGAGGCTTGGGGACGAAGTAGGTTACGCCATACGTTTCGAAGATAGAACTTCGGAGAAGACAATTATTAAGTAAGTTTGCATTATCAAACGTATTGAGAACTAATATGCATAGCATTTTTATTCATCCCATCTATAAATGTGCAGATACCTAACTGATGGAGTTCTCCTGCGTGAAAGTCTTTCCAATCCAGAACTGAACCAATATTCCGTCATCATATTAGATGAAGCTCATGAGAGGAGCTTGAACACGTAAGTATCACTATTACTTTGACTATCTTATCAATGATGTAATACTTTTGGTATTTCTTTTACGTATCCTTACTTTTCCATTCTTGGTGAAGTATATTGGTTTGATTTTCGGTAATGTATTGGTCAGGGACATATTGCTGGGATTGATGAAACGGCTGATTAAGTTCCGTGAATCCAATTTAAAGGTCCTGGTCACTTCAGCCACACTTGATGGTGAAAAAGTATCGAGATTCTTCTCAAATTGCCCGATCCTCAATGTACCAGGGAAGTTGTACCCTGTTGAGATACATCATAGCTCAGAAAGGCCTAAAAGTTATATTGAAGCTTGTTTGAAAACAGCTCTTGGTATGGTCCAACTTTGTTTTTGTGGCATCTGATATATTATCTCGATTATTTTTTGTTTTTTTTTTTTTTTTGTTATTTCACTTTCTTACATTTATCAGTCAGGGGGACAATATAGTTCTCCATCATTGCTTGCCATATTTTCTTCTTTTATGGGTTCAATATTTAGATGCTTCATGCATGGTTTGTAGATATACACACTCAAGAACCTGAAGGCGACGTCTTAATTTTCATGACGGGACAGGTCAGCACCTTGTTGTTGTCTTCTACCATGTTCTGTTGTATCCCTTTCAATTTTGTCACTGTAGAGATATTAGTTGACTCTCATTCTAGGATGATATAGACAAAATGGTCTCGAAATTGGAAGAGAGAATCCAAAAACTGCAGGAAGGCACTTGTATGGATGCTTTAGTTTATCCTCTTCACGGATCCTTGCCTCCTGAATTGCAGGTCAGTGTTTAATTCTTAATCTGCTGCTGTTTATAGTTTATTTTTAAGTTTTCAATCAAGACTTTCTATTTTCCGTCCTTATGTGCTAATCCCTCTATTTTATATGTAAGTTTTCTCTAAAACAATGTCTCATGTTGTTGCTTCCTACCAGGATAATACCATCTAATCAGGTCTAGTAACCCAAGCTTTTGAATATGATATTACTTAGAGCTTTAAGGGTCTTGTGTGATATAGAACCACTCAGATTCAAGCTTTGCAGGAAATTTTTGTTGGTCTTGTTCTCTTAAAAATGCAATGGTCTATTTACTGACTCCTCCCCCAATTTTTTTAGGGTTCTGCTTGTCTTTTTGATTATATAGCTCTTTCTTGTGATTTGTCAGTCAGCTTTCTGTAGTAATTTCCTGTTGCTCTTTTCTTTCTCAGTTTTGTCTTACACTTGCATTGCTTGTGCAGATCCGTGTATTCAGTCCCCCACCTCCCAATTGTCGCCGATTTATTGTTTCTACTAACATAGCAGAGACATCTTTGACTGTTGATGGTGTTGTGTAAGATACTTGATACTCTTTAAGATTAGCATTAACTTATATATATGCTCATGAACCTATTGCTACTTAAAATTATCGTACTTGGAACACCATGACATATTGCCAAGTTGAGATTTACCAAGCCTATGATCTATTAGGATAGACTGAAGTGTTAGTAGTTGTCTTCCTTCTTAATCTCCCCTTTATCCACATCCTCTAGATTCATTAATAAGTTCAGTAAATAATATTTCTGACGCTTATGCTTATTGCTACAGGGTAAAACTTTGCCAATTGTTCCTATACTTGGGGCAAAATTTAGGAACTTAAAATTTTAAAGGCCAATTATGTCCTGTTATTTAGTATTAATTGATTCAAATAATCTGACTTGAACTACAGGTATGTAATTGATTCGGGTTTCGTGAAGCAGCGGCAGTACAACCCTTCATCTGGCATGTATTCTCTTGATGTTGTCCAAATAAGCAAGTACATAATTTTCTCTCTCTAATAATTACTGTATCAAATTCTCGTATGCTCCTATTATACCTGCACATGGGTATTATTCTCTTTCCTATTTGGGTGCCAGTATTCTAGCTTGGGCTTATCCCTGTGGTCTTAGTTTCTCTGCTTTTAAGAGCCCCGGAAATATTTACCCCAAAGGGCTATTTTAATGTCATAGATTGGGGAACGAGTATTGGAAACGAAAACACTATTTTCTAGCTAAGCTTGGCATATAGAATGATATATATTGTTCTTCTTTCCCTCAATCATTTTTATGCCTAAGTATATATAGATATATATAGTTTCTAAGAATCGACTCTTTTCTGTCACATATTTCAACCAGTATATATTAAGATGTGATTTAATTTAATCATATGACATCTTCATTGTTAATTAAATGTTAAAACTATGAGTGATTCACGAAAATTATAACACAATGATTTCATATTTTCATTATTCACATAAAAAATGATTTTAGAGTGCAGGCTAATCAGCGCGCTGGACGAGCTGGAAGAACACGTCCTGGAAAGTGCCATCGTATGTACCCATATGAGGCCTACAAGGATGAGTTTCTGGATGCTACAATCCCCGAAATGCAGAGATCTTCCCTTGCAGGAAGTATCCTGTACTTGAAATCAATTGACCTACCAGACATTGATATTCTCAAATTCGACTTCCTTGACCCACCTTCTTGTATGATAGCATCATTTTACATGTCTTTTATTTAACTGAGAGACATTTTTCCTTCTCGTCAGATTTAGTTTCTTTATGCATCTGAATACAGAAAACATATCTTGCCTTTACCGCAGTCGAGGCTTTGGAAGATGCCTTAAAGCAGTTGTACCTCATTGGTGCCATAGATGAAGAGGGTGCAATCACAAGCCTTGGACGAACCATGGCTGGTAATAAAATTGTCTTTTGAACTAAAATCCTATCTCAGGGTGAATAGCTCCTTTCAATTGGCTTCTAAAGTTCATTTTTCTGCCCATATTTGTGGAGTTTGATGTGATTCAATTTCTTTCTACTTTTTCCCGTTCGCTATTATTCTCAGACTACAACATATTGGCAGGAAGAAGTCCTGATCTCAGTTTCTCTTTCTTCAAAATTATCCTCCTGCTTCCTGGCAATGTGCTAAAAAATTTTGAAAAGTGTTTGATCCTAAACAACTCAATTATCTTCACTTTTATCTTTAACTCACCATTACGATCTAGTCATTTCAGTTTTATGCAGCCCATGACTTTGAATATTGTTTGGTCCTAAACAAATAGTTGTTTGGAAGTTTCCTTAAGATTTGGAGTCTTCTATCTTTGCAGACCTTCCCCTGGAACCTTCATTATCTAGGACCTTGTTGGAGGCAAATGAGTTCGGTTGTCTTTCTCAGGCTTTAACAGTTGCTGCAATGTTATCTGCAGAGACTACGTTGCTCGTAGGCCAAAAGTAAGTTTTTCAATTGTCCTGTTAATTTGTGTTTCTATAGGCGTATGCTAATAGGTCCATGGTTATGAGTGTTACAACTCTTTCTCCTGCAGCTAGTGCGATGTTAAAACTGTTTTCAAGTGCTCTTGGTTGTTCATGAGAAGTGTAAAGTGTTCCTCAGGTAGAGAAGGAGTATGGTGTTGAATGCAATACTCTTATCTCTTTGTAATACCAGATTCTGCTTGCGTCCAAACATAAATTCTTCGTACAACTTGTCTGCTTGTAACTGAAAAACAGTTCCACAAATGCCTACCTTTTTGTATGTAACTTTGTAGTATTGTCAAGCTATACGTCGAGAATGTTAGACCGTATTTTCTTTTCCTTTTTCCTTCACTACTTAGAGGGTTTTTAAAACTAACGAGCATGTCCCATTAGAATCAAACACTTCTTACTCATCTTCAAATTGTGCTTGTGTTACAGTAAAAGTGCAGATAAAAAGCGGAAGCAGTCTCCTTCGAACCTTCCTGATGGTTCTGGCTTTGGTGACCACATTCAGTTCCTGCAAATTTTCGAACTCTGGCACCAAACTGACTATAACACAAACTGGTGCAAAGAGAATAACTTGCAGGTACTAGCATCTCTTTCTTTCTTCTTCTTACCACTTCACATAATCGATCGCACGAAAGCCAACTATTTCTATATGTATGTTATATCAGGAGAGATAACCTCGTTCTGGTGGAAAGTCTTTGGCATAGTCTACTATACAACCACTTTTACTTTATCAATCAATCTTCTAGCTAAACAAGGAAACCATATGGCATATACTACCTCCGTCCCGCTATTTCTGGCACACTTTCCCGAAATGGACGTCCGGCTATTTCTGGCACACTTCCTAATTTGGAAATAACTATCATCTCTCTCATACTTTACCATCTTATCTCTCATATTTTTTCTTACTTTACCATCTTCTCTCTCTTACTTTATCATCTACTCTCACTCATCTTCTCTCTCCTACTTTATCATCTACCTATATCTCATTCTTAATCATCTACTTTCTTAATTTCCACACTCAAATGAAGTGTGCCGGAAATAGCAGGACGGATGTAGTACTAAATAGATTGTTTCAGATTTTAACTCACTTATCTTAGGTGAGGGGGATGATGTTTGTCAAGGATGTCCGGAAACAGTTATGCCAAATAATGCAGAAGATTGCCAAAGGCCAGTTTTTATTCATCATTCTTTCTTTCTTTGGGCCACTACAAATTGTTGTCCCTACCAATCTCTTTCTCATAACAGGATCCATGGAGGTGAAAATAAGTAGAAAGCGGAGCGAAGATCAAGAGTACAGATCCTTAAGGAAAGCTCTTTGTTCCGGTTATGCAAATCAACTTGCAGAACGCATGCTTCGCCATAACGGCTATCGCACACTCGGTTTCAAGTCATCATTAGTACAGGTAGATGATCAATGATAATTCTACCCATTGCTGGCTTTTAGTATATATAGAACAAAAAAACATAATCCAAACATCTTCAAATTTGCAGGTACACCCATCATCAGTGCTGAGAGCAGATGAAGACGGCATGTTCCCCAATTACGTCATCTACCACGAACTCATCGCCACCACAAGGCCGTACATGCGCAACGTATGTGCAGTTGAGATGCATTGGGTCAGACCCGTTTTAGCTAAACTCGACAATCTAAATGTCAGCAAACTCAGGTACACAGATCTTAGAACCCTAACACGTCCAAGAAATCGTTTTTCCTTCATAACGTATGCGTCTTGCAAAGCAGTGGAGGAGCCAATCAGTCTAAAGAACAAGTTGAACCAGAGAACTCAAACCTGCAGAAGGATGGTGGTTATGCTGCTCAGCCTCCGCCTGCTGAGGACCGAGAGAGTAAAATCCGCGCGGCCCGGGAACGTTTTCTTGCTCGTAGCGGACAAGCCAACAAATAGCACGCCATGTGAAGATATTCATGTCTAGTGAAAATCGAAAGACGAGAATGTGTAACCCTTTTGGCTTTTCCATAGTTGTGAATTTGACATTGATGAATATAGCTACAGGTTAAACTCGATAAAATAATATTCGATAAAGTAATAATCTCGTTAAGATAATAATTTCTTTCAGTCCTGATATGGGTCAATGAACTAAAATAATATTCGATAAAGTAATAACTTCGTTAAATGAATATTTTTTCTCGATTCTAAAGTTATTATTTTATCGAGGTTTAACTGTATTTGTACAAATAACGGCGCCGTTTTTACTTTTTACCTTGAAAATTTGATGAATCTAATTACAGTTTCTGTATTTTCTTCTATAAAGATTTTGTCTTTTTATTCAATTTCCAATTTTTCACAACTAGAAAGTAAAACATCCTCTCAGTTTTGAAACAAGATTCAATAAACGCGAGTTTACTTTACCCAACTGCTGCATTTGCTTAAACACTTATACTTTGATTTTGAATCCCAATCCCAACTCCAAGGGCTAGAGAAAGAATTCTGGAAACTAGCGCGAATGTCCGAATCTATGTTCTGGAGGCCTTAATTAGGAGAATCAAATAGCTGTCTTTTTTAAATTAATTTCTCCCACATGCAGATCTTGCTTGTTCTTCCAAGTTTATTGCCTTGCACGGGATCGAAGTATAATTGAAACGTGTGTAAGAAATTATGTCATCAATGTTGCTGATCTGTCCCTCTTTTGAACTCCTCCAAAGTTGACCCCTCTTTAAACACCTGTTTCCTTTCCCAGATTATCTTAACATCTCCTTTTTCCGGTCGATGGCTGAGGATCATATTCAAATAGAAGTGGAAGATTCTAGAATCCCACTTGCAAATGCCCCTCTCCTAAAAAGTTGTGATGAAAATCAGTCAGACAACCCAGGTGTTCGAGAAAATGTCAGAGAGAGTCTTTTGGACAAGACCCTTCAAAGATTGGATCTTTTTCTCTGTTTGTTGGGGTTTAATCAGTCTTCGGTGGCGAAGTTTCTGGCGTCGTGGGTGGTGTTTTTGGTGTTTGGGGTTTTGCTTCCGGTGGTGATGCTTGAGCTCTCGAATTGCCCGGGGTGTGAGAAGGGTCAGATCAAGAGCTTTGAGGTTGGGATAGTGGTTTCTCAGGCTTCTTTGGCTGCTGCTTCTTTGCTCTGCGTATCGCATAATTTGAGGAAGTATGGTGTGAGGAAGTTTCTGTTTGTTGATCGGTATACTGGGTATGTGGAGAGATTCAGTGGGCAGTATGTTCAGAAGATTTCAGTGAGTAATGCTATGACTTACTTGTTCATATCAAATGCATGTGATTTGGGATTGTTTGCTTACTTCTTTGATTTATTGTTGAAGCTAATGAGTGTGGTTTCATGTTGAAATTCCCATGTTTATTTCATTGATTATTAGAGATCTATTTTTAGCCTTTATTGTTGGTATTGTTAGTTTAGATGATATGAAGTACTGCTTGTATTCTTGCCTTTTCTTTTAATGAAGTAAAAGATAAATATATATATAAGTGGAGGTTCAAATGTGAACAGCTTGTTATCATGTGAACGTGTGAACACTGCACTTTAAAGACAAATGTACTGCACTTTAAAGGCAAAGATGTTGCATTTTAAAGTGCAGAATGTTTGTCTTTAAGTGCAGTACGTAAAGTGTTGAATTAAAGTGCAGTATATTTACCTTGAAAGTGCAATATGTTTGTCTTTTTTAAAGTGCAGTGTTCACACGTTCATACGATAAGGGTTGTTCATACGGGAACCACACACATATATATATATATATGTTCATAGAGGTGGTGTTGTGATTAGTGAAGGAATTCTTGCAAATCTCTAGTTCTTTATTGTGCGTGAGAGTGCATGATTATGATATTGCACATCGCTTGGTGGATCAGAACATACAGTTTGTTGGTTGATTGGATAAACTTGAAATATAATTCACACTCCCTTGCAGCATTCGGTGCGCTTGCTAGTACTATGGGTGATCCCGTGTTTCCTCTTGAAGACGGTACGTGAAATCATCCGAATCATGTACGTTCATCACGAGTCGTGGTGGCACTCTGCTGCAATTCTAATTGCCTTCGTGTTATCATGGATGTACGTGGTGGGTATCATTCTTTCAGCCTGCTTCTTGTTCCACCTAGTCTGCACCTTGCAAATCATACACTACGAGGACTACGGAAAGCTCTTAGAGAAAGAATCCGATGTGGTAGCATTGCTCCAAGAGCATGCCCGCCTACGCTACTACCTCTCCAAAATAAGCCACCGGTTTAGAATATATCTCCTTCTCCAATTCGTCATTGTCACTGTTAGCCAGTTCATGTTTCTTTTCCAGACCACCGGATACAATGGGATGATCACTTTCATCAATGGAGGTGATTTTGCAGTAAGTTCCAAATCTTGTCCTATCTCCGCATAAATGGTTTTTTCGGATAAATTTCATAAGCATTTGAGCTACTACCGTTGTCCCGCTATTTCCGGCACACTTCATTTCGGCACGGAAATTAAGAAAGTAGATAATTAAGAATGAGATATGGGTAGATGATAAAGTAGGAGAGAGAAAATGAGTGAGGGTAGATGATAAAGTAAGAGAGAGAAGATGATAAAGTAAGAAAAAGTAGGAGAGATAAGATGATAAGGTATAAGAGAGATGATAGTTATTTCCAAATTAAGAAGTGTACGGAAATAGCGGAACGTCCATTTCGGGAAAGTGTGCCAGAAATAGCGGGACGGGGGTAGTATTATACAACTGGTTTTTTCTCATTTCTTGGAATTGTGGAGGTTATTTTGCAGTAATTCCTAAATCTTGTGCTATTTCTTGGACAAATGCCATAAGCAATTGATTATACACATTCTTGAAAACATACTAAAACTGATTTTTCTCAATTCTTGAATATTGTAGGTGACATCTATAGTTCAAGTGGCTGTGATAATTATTTGTCTGAATGCTGCTGCGAAAATCTCCCACAGAGCCCAAGGCATAGGAGCACTAGCAAGTAGATGGCATGCCTTAGTAACTTGTAGTGCTAATAATGCTTCTAATCTGCACAATTCAAACAGCTTGGGAAACTTGGAGGCTGCAGAGAAGTTGGGTTCACTCAGTGTAGACTACTCAGAAAGTGATTTAGAATCTTTGGATTTCCTTACCGGACCAAGTAACGTGCAGCTCGCGTCGTATATGTCTTCTTACCACAAGAGACTAGCCCTAGGTACTAATCATTCTATGTTTGTACATGTCTTCATCATATCTGCAAATCTGAGGGTTTTTGAAATGTTGTTATGCAGTGATGTATTTGCAGTCCAATCCGGGTGGGATCACGATTTTCGGGTGGACAGTTGATCGCGGTCTGATCAACACTATATTCTTCATTGAACTATCTCTTGTCACATTTGTGTTGGGCAAGACTATAGTCATCACATAAGAAGGCATCTAGCTGTGTTGCTTGCAGCAGTTTCGTCCCTCGTATGACCGAGCTGTACACCACGTTTGCTTGCCGGTAGAAGGCTATACATAGCCCCTTCCCAGTTTCACTTCTTTCTTCAAGGCTAGAGCCTGAGGAGATAACACTAGAGAAAAGTTTTGAGGTCAAAATTTCTGTGTATTATAGCCTTGGCCAGGTTCGGCCCTCCAAGAGATCAGAAGGTTTGTATAATTTGAAATCAATTTAACAAATATCTATAGAGAGAATTAAACTATGTTACATACACAATATCTATCAGAACAATTCCTTAACAAGAGTGCCTTATGCCACATCTCTCCAAGCAAGATCATTAGAGATGGGTTTCCTATTGTCAGCAGGAAGAAGAGAGAAGTCATTCATGAAAACCAAGATGTGGTATAGCACCTTACAGCAAAGGTATCTGCTACAAACGAAGCGCGATTCCTAGTCTTTCTGCGGGTGTCTCACCCCTCAATCATGGCCATCTTTATGATGCTATTGACCAAAAAGACCACCAGACCCAAACTCTCCTTGTTGAAGCTCCTTCCTCCTTTGCTCTTCCAATGGATCGGGACTCTTCATTACTCTTCGCACACGCCTACAATCACATTTTTCAAAAACTAAATAACAGGAAAGATTTAAAAACTTGAGCATCAAAAATCATCCATGGGGCAAAATACCTGTCTTGCGCATGATGAGCAGGAAAAGTAGGCATAAACTCCTTGGACTTTGGAAGAGGAACTTCGCGGAACCATTCATGGTTGAGCGCTTCTTCAGCAGTGATCCGCTGCGTGATTTCCAGTCATGATCAGATAATCTTCTAAAGAGATGAAATCAAGTTAAGTAGAAAGAGATACCTTTTCAGGGTCGTAAGTGAGAAGCCTGTTCAGGAGGTCGAATCCAGCATCAGAGAGTACGGGCAACCCAGTAAAAGACGTTGCTGGGAATTTCCTACGCAGTAAGTTGTACCTGAAAGGAAGGTTAGTGGTTAGAAGCAAAAGAAATTTAACTCAAGCAACTGAAATGTCACCGATGGAGGCCTGAAAGCCACACCAGATCACCCAAAGCTGGAAGCCTGGGAAACAGTGGCAAAAGAAAGACAACATAAATTCTTGAGATCAACTAGATTAAGTATTGTATAATCAAGATATCGACACTTACTGGTGCTTGACGAAGTTCACCTTGACTCCGGGGAGTTCCGAAAACCCAGGCCAAATTGTCTCATTTGGAGTGCCAAGTATCCTGAATATCTGCAGTTTCAGCCAAAAATAAAGTAATTAGATAAACTGGATTGTACCGGGTTTATTATATCCAGAACAAGTAAAGAAATAGAAAATTGAAGCCTGAAGACAGGTTTACCTTGTCCAGCTGCTCAACCTCTGTCTTTCCGTTGAATAGCGGTTCCTTTGATAATAGCTCGGCCATAATGCACCCCAGAGACCACATATCAATTGCCGTGGAATATAGTTTGGTTCCCAAAAGAAGTTCAGGCGCCCTACAAGTGATCATATGATTTAGTTTTCTAATCAAGGAAGGCAGTAAATTATAGGGGAAAATTCAAATGGAGTTTAAGTAAAAACGGAGAGATAAAATAAAGCAGAGTTAACAGCCCTTCCTCCCAAACCCCATGAATTTTGGCATAAATTGATGCTAACCTGTACCAAAGAGTAACTACCAAATGAGTATACGGTTTCAATGGGCTCCCATACTGACGAGCTAGACCAAAGTCACATATCTTCAACTCACCGCGGTTATTTAAAAGCAAATTGGAAGTCTTCAGATCTCGATGAAGCACCCAATTGTCATGAAGATATTTGACACCTTCAAAAAGTTGTAGCATCAGACACTTAACTTCACTTTGACTAAAAGGTTGTTTCATAGTCTCCATCAATGCTTTAAGATCATGTTCCATGTACTCCATTACCATAAATATGCTGTCAAGACTGCTCCCCACAACCACTTCTTTCACATCCACAATTGAGGGGTGATCAAATGAGAGAAGAATGTTTATTTCTCGGAGTGAGGTCAAAGGAAAACCTTCTCTCTCTTTCTCCATCTTGACCTTCTTCAGAGCAACAATTTCTCCAGTCTTCTTATCCCTAGCCCTGTACACGACCCCATAAGTACCTTCATCTATCTTGTTGAGTCTCTCGAACTCATCAACACTTCTGCAACCTTGAAGCATATTAACACTCCTTTGCGGGGTTTGTGGAGGCCCTGCTGTAGTAGGAGACTCCGGATAATCCTCAGAATCGGTTTCAGACTGGGCGACACTAGCACCGCCACCACGATTCTGATCATCATCAATCTCCATGCGGTCATTAGTGTCATCATTGTCTTGATACGTATCTCTGCTAGAAGACCTAATACGCTCATCTGATGTTTTGACCTGCCCTATTTCTGGACTTATTGATTTACTATGTTCGCTAGCACGCTCCGAACTGGACTTACTCCTTAGTTTAGGCATATTTTCATAGTCAGAAATCTCACCTTCATCAGCTGGAGAATCACCTTCGTTAGCCCAACGAGAAGATACTATGGTTCGGGTGGGTGCATAATCATCATCATCTACTTCCCCCATTTCCATGTTATCGACCCACTTGTCTCCTTCAGGTTGCAATGATGATATTTCAGCAGGGACTTCTGCTGTATCAGATCTCAGGTTAACATTAGAAGGAGATGGCTCTAAATTAATCTCACAATCTTCTGTGGCTAAAGTCTTTGAATTTTCATCTGAACTAGGCCTAGGGTAAGGTGACTGGCTACGAGACTTGATCACTTGGGCTGAGGGAACTAAAGTAGTAGAATCAGAAGTACTATTTTTGGTTGCTCTACTTGCCTCCCTATCATCTCTATCCCAAATAATCGGCGAAAACTTCCTCTTCCTGGTCTGCGGAAGAGATAAATGATTAGAACTTTCTAGATTTTTAAAATCAGTTTCTCTATTACCTCGTGTTCCCGACTCAATTGCCTCATCAGATCCATCACTGTAAAGCTCCCCGGGCTCTCGATCCATAGCGCCTACTGCAGGCTGACATTTCCTTGGTCCGCCACCCTCACCACTACTCTCAGAACCACTTCGACTAGAAGCGGAATGAGATCCACCATTCATCAAATCTCTTTCTTCGACATCCCTCTCCCTAACCTTATTTTCCAATCTATCTCGACCTCGGGCCCTTAGCTGACCCCTCTCATAGTCCCGAGCTCCATTTCTAGCCAGTTCAGATTCCCCTCTTCTATACCCGTTCTCCTTCTTCGATATCTCAAAATCAGTATCGCCGTCTCTAAATTCATTTTCTCTGTAACCACCATATTTTCCAGCAGCCATAAATGCACCGTTATTTGAATTCGTCTACAGAGAAAAAACCAAACCGGAACCCTAACTTTTACCACCCAAAGAACACCACTATATCGGATTTTCTTAACAAAAAAACCAAATTCCCCAAATTCAATCAAACCTAATCAAATTAGCAAATAGAAGAGACAAGAAAATATATATTTCCCCCTTTTCTATCGCAAACTCAACGGAGATCTGAAACAATAGGTAAACCTAAACCACAAAACCCAGCCTATCACAAAACAAGAATCTGTTTTTTTTTCCTTTTTCTCAATCAAACAAAAAACAAATACGATGAATTAAAACTCCAGATACCAAACGAGAATCCCGAACGAAATAAAAAACCCTAGAAAATAAATGCTAGAAATCTTCCTCAGTCCGTCCACTCTCCACGGTGAAGGACTCCAAAATCAGATACTTACCGATCAAATCAACCTCAGATAGTTATAGCGGCGGCGCCGGGACGGCTTCTCTCGCGGCGAACTCGGGGGTGGTGGAGAAACAGCCAAATACAGAACAAGAGAGTGAGTCGCCTCCGCGTTGGCAGTCTAATTATTGCTTCTCTTTTTTCGTATTTAATTATTATTTTCATGGTACGGTGGATTGCGATTTGGGCCTTCGTTTTCAAATCCAGACCGTTCAAAATGCCAGCGCTCCCTTGTCCGGTTTAACTCATTTATCTCGTTCACCGAATCTAGTCGAGTTAGGGCTCAATATCTAAAAGTATTTAATTTAATTTGATCTCTCAATAATAAAATAAACACAATAATAAAATAGTAATGAACTTAACCCCTTTAAAAAATTATGCAAAATTTTTAAATTTTTAAATGTTAATCCTTCTAAATTTTTTTAAAGGAGGTTAATCCCTTTAAAAAATTTACAATTCTAATGTAATAATAATAATTAAATGTATGCAAGAATTGTGTAAAATTTCGAAATTCTTAAAAGTTAACCCCCTTTAAAAATTTGCAATTCGAATGCCAAAGTAATAATTTTGTTTAATGTATGAAAAATTGTGCAAAATCTCCAAATTCTTAAAGGTTAATCCCTTTAAAAAATTTGCAATTTTAATGCAACAATAGTAAATTTTTTTAGAATTTGAAAAATAGTGCAAAGTCTCTAAAATTCTTAAAAGTGTTCCCTTTAAAAAATTTACAAGTGGAATGCTAAAATAATAATTTTTTTTCATGAATAAAAAATTGTGCAAAATCACGAAATTCTTAAAGGCATGCTTTAAACAATCATTTTTTTCATGTATTAAAAGTTGTTCAAAACCTCAAAATTCTTAAAGGTTAACTCCTTTAAAAAACTTGCAATTCGAATGCCAAAATAAAAAGTTGTGCAAAACCCCCTTTAAAAAATTCGCAATTCGAATGCCAAAGTAATAATTTTGTTTAATTTAAAAAAAATTGTGCAAAATCTCCAAATTCTTAAAGGTGTTTTAAAAATTTGCAATTCTAATGCAACAACAATAGTAATTTTTTTTAGAATTTGAAAAATAGTTCAAAGTCTCTATAATTCTTAAAGGTGTTAACCCTTTAAAAAACTTGCAATTCGAATGCAAACTTAATATTTTTTTCATTTACAAAAAATTGTGCAAAATCTCCAAATTTTTAAAGGTGTTCCTTTTAAAAAATATGCAATTCGAATGCCAAAATAATAATTTTTTCATGTATAAAAAATTGTGCGAAATATCAAAATTCTTAAAAGTTAAACCATTTAAAAAAAATTCAATTCGAACCCGAAATTAATAATTATTTTTCATGTATAAAAAATTGTACAAAAACTCCAAATTATTAAAGGTTAATCCCTTTTGAAAGTTTATAATTCGAATCCCAAAATAATAATTTTTTTTCAGGCATTAAAAGTTGTTCAAAATCTTCAAATTCTTAAAGGTCAACTAACCCCTTTAAAAAAATTGTAATTCGAATGCCAAAATAATAATTTTCTTTAATTTATAAAAAATTGTGCAAAATCTCTAAATTTTTAAAAGTTAACTCCTTTAAAAAATTTACAATTTGAATACCAATTTAATAATTTTTTTCATGTATAAAAAGTTGTGCGAAATATCCAAAATAATATTTTTTTTCACAATTTTTTTTTCATGTATAAAAAATTGTGCGAAATATCCAAAATAATATTTTTTTTTTGAAGTTAGAAAATATATGAAACATCTCTAGAATACTTAAAGGTTAACCCCTTCAAAATATTTGCAATTCAAATGCAAAAATAATAATTTTTTTGATATATGAAAAATTGAGCAAAATCTCCTTATTTTTAAAGGTTACCCCCTTTAAAAATTAGCAAATCGAATGCAAAAATAATATATTTTTTTTTCGAGTTAGAAAATATATGAAACGTCTCTAGAATACTTAAAGGTTAACCCCATTAAAATATTTGTCAATCGAATGCTAAAATAATAATTTTTTTCATATATGAAAAATTGAGCAAAATCTCAAAATTTTTAAAGGTTATAACCCCTTTAAAAAATTAGGAAATCGAATGCAAAATTAATATATTTTTTTTGAAGTTAGAAAAAATGTGAAACATCTCTAGAATACTTAAAGGTTAACCCCATTAAAATATTTACAATTCGAATGCAAAAATGATAATTTTTTCATATATGAAAAATTGAGCAAAATCACCAACCCTTTAAAAAATTAGCAAATTTAATGCAAAAATAATAATTTTTTTTAAGTTAGAAAAAATGTGCCAAGTCTCTAGAATTTTTAAAGGTTAACCCTTTAAAATATTTGCCAATCGAATGCTAAAATAATAATTTTTTTCATACATGAAAAATTGAGCCAAATCTCCAAATTTTTAATGGTTAACCCCTTTTAAAAAATTAGCAAATAGAATGCAAAATAATAATTTTTTTTTGAAGTTAGAAAAAAATGTGCAAAGTCTCTAGAATTTTTAAAGGTTAACCCTTTAAACTATTTACAAATCGAATGCTAAAATAATAAATTTTCTCATAAATGAAAAATTGAGCAAAATCTCCAAATTTTTAAAGGTGCCCTTTAAAAAATTAGCAAATCGAAGGCAAAAATAATATTATTTTTTTTGAAGTTAGAAAAAATGTGCAAATTCTCTAGATTTTTTAAAGGTTAACACCTTTAAAATATTTGCAATTCGAATGCTAAAATAATAATTTTTTCATATATGAGAAAATAGAGCAAAATCTCAAAATCTTTAAAGGTTATAACCCCCTTTAAAAAATTAGCAAATCGAATTCAAAATTAATATACTTTTTTTTGAAGTTATAAAAAATGTGAAACGTCTCTAGAATACTTAAAGGTTAACCCCTTCAAAATATTTGCAATCCGAATCCTAAAATAATAATTTTTTTCATATATGAAAATTTGAGCAAAATCTCCAAATTTTTAAAGGTTAACCCCTTTAAAATAATTAGCAAATCGAATGCAAAAATAATACATTTTTTTCAAGTTAGAAAAAATTTGTAACGTCTCTAGAATACTTAAAGGTTAACCCCTTTAAAATATTTGTTAATCGAATGCTAAAATAATATTTTTTTTTCATATATGAGAAATTGAGCAAAATCTTCAAATTTTTACAGGTTAACACCTTTAAAAAATTACCATAAATCGAATGCAAAAATAATAAATTCGAATGTGAAAGTTTCTAGAATTTTTAAAGGTTAACCCCTTTAAAATACTTGCAATTCGAATGCTAACATAATAATTTTTTTCCTATATAAAAAATTAAGCAAAAAATCTCAAAATTTTTAAAGGTGTTCCCTTTAAAAAAAATTACAAATCGAATGCAAAATAATATATTTTTTTAAAGTTAGAAAAAATGTGCAACGTCTCTTGAATACTTAAAATAATATTTGAGCAACGTCCCTTCATAATATTTGCAGGGAACGTCTCTTCAAAATATTTGTGCAACGTCTCTAGAAATAATATTTGCAGGGAACGTCCCTTCAAAATAATATTTGTGCAACGTCTCTAGAAAAAATGTGCAACGTCCCTTCAAAATATTTGCAATCCGAATCCTAAAATAAGAATTTTTTTATATATGAAAAATTGAGCAAAATCTCAAATTTTTTAAAGGTTAACCCCCTTTAAAAAATTAGTAAATCAAATGCAAAAATAATATAGTTTTTGAAGTTAGAAAAAATGTGAAACGTCTCTAGAATACTTAAAGGTTAACCCATTTAAAATATTTGCAATTCGAATGCTAAAATAATAAATTTTTTCAAAAATGAAAAATTGAGTCTAATCTCCAAATTTTTTAAGGTTAGCCCCCCTTTAAAAAATTAGCAAATCGAATGCAAAAATAATAATTTATTTTTGAAGTTAGAAAAAATGTGAAACGTCTCTAGAATACTTAAAGGTTAATCCCTTCAAAATATTTGCAATTCGAATCATAAAATAATAATTTTTTTCATACATGAAATAATAAGTCAAATCTCCAAATTTTTAAAGGTTAACCCCTTTAAAAAAATAGCAAATCGATTGCAAAAATAATATATTTTTTTCAAGTTAGAAAATATATGAAACGTCCCTAGAATACTTAAAGGTTAACCCCATTAAAATATTTGTCAATAGAATGCTAAAATATTAATTTTTTTAATATATGAAAAATTGAGCAAAATCTCAAAATTTTTAAAAGTTATAACCCCCTTTAAAAAATTAGCAAATCGAATTCAAAATTAATAATTTTTTTTTGAAGTTAGAAAAAATGTGAAACGTCTCTAGAATACTTAAAGGTTAACCACTTTTAAAAATTAGCAAATCGAATGCAAAAATAATAATTTTTTTTAAGTAGAAAAAAATATGAAACGTCTCTAGAATACTTAAAGGTGTTATCCTTCAAAATATTTGCAATTCGAATCCTAAAATAATACTTTTTTTCATATATGAAAAATTGAGTAAAATCTCCAAATTTTTAAAGGTTAATCCCTTTAAAAAAATTAGCAAATCGAATGCAAAAATAATATATTTTCTTTCAAGTTAGAAAAAATTTGCAACGTCTCTAGAATACTTAAAGGTTAACCCCTTTAAAATATTTACTAATCGAATGCTAAAATAATATGAGAAATTGAGCAATTGAGCAAAATCTCCAAATTTTTAAAGGTTAACCCCTTTAAAAAATTACCATAAATCGAATGCAAAAATAATAAATTTTTTTAAGTTAGAAGAAATGTGAAAAGTCTCTAGAATTTTTAAAGGTTAACCCCTTTAAAATATTTGCAATTCGAATGCTAACATAATAATTTTTTTCCTATATAAAAAATTAAGCAAAATCTCAAAATTTTTAAAGGTGTTCCCTTTATAAAAATTAGCAAATCGAATGCAAAATAATATATTTTTTTTTCAAGTTAGAAAAATGTGCAACGTCTCTAGAGTACTTAAAGGTTAACCCCTTTAAAATATTTGCAATTTTGAATGCTAAAATAATATTTTTTTTCATACATGAGAAATTGAGCAAAATCTCAAAGGGTAACCCCTTTAAAAAATTAGCAAATCGAATGCAAGAATAACAATTTTTTTTAAGTTAGAAGAAACGTTAAAAGTCTCTAGAATTTTTAAAGGTCACCCCTTTAAAATATTATCAAAATGGATAAATAATAATTTTTTTCAAGTTAGAAAAAAATGTGCAACGTCTCTATACTACTTAAAGGTTAATTCCTTTAAAATATTTGCTAATCAAATGCTAAAATAATTTTTTTTTCATACATGAGAAATTGAGCAAAATCTCCAAATTTTTAAAGTTTAACTCCTTTAAAAAAATTAACAAATCGAATGCAAAAATATTTTTTTTTCAAGTTAGAAACAATGTGCAACGTCTCTAAAATACTTAAAGGTTAAGCCCTTTAAAATATTTGCTAATCGAATGGTAAAATAATATTTTTTTTTCATATATGAAAAATTGAGCAAAATCTCCAAATTTTAAAAAGTGTTTCCCTTTAAAAAATTATCAGATCGAATGCAAAAATTATAATTTTTTTAAGTTAGAAGAAATGTGAAAAGTCTCTAGAATTTTTAAAGGTTAACCCCTTTAAAATATTTGCAATTCGAATGCTAAAATAATAATTTTTTTCATATATGCAAAATCTCCCAAGTTTTAAAGGTTAAGCCCTTTAAAAAATTAGCAAATCGAATGCAAAAATAATAATTTTTTTTGGTAAGAAGAAATGTGAAAAATCTATAAAATTTTTAAAGGTTAACTCCTTTAAAATATTTGCAATTCGAATGCTAAAATAATACTACCTCCTCCTTTTTTCCACACTTTTTTCACCAAAAAATTAATATTGAATATGGTAAATGATAAAAGAAAAGATAATGAGAGAAAGTAAAAAAAAAAAGAGAGAAGATGATATATTTTCAAAAAAACTATGCTTATAAGCTATTTTTTTCATATATAAAAAATTGAGCAAAATCTCCAAATTTTTAAAGGTTATAACCCCATTAAAAAATTAGCAAATCGAATGCAATAATAATATATATTTTTTTAAGTTAGAAGAAATGTGAAAAGTCTCTAGAATTGAGCAAAATCTCCAAATTTTTAAAGGCTAACCCCTTTAAAAAATTATCAAATCGAATGCAAAAATATTAATTTTTTTAAAAGTTAGAAGTAATGTTAAAAGTCTCTAGAATTTTTAAATGTTGACTCATTGAAAATATTTGCAATTCGAATTCTAAAATAATAATTTTTTCGTATATAAAAAATAGAACAAAATCTCCAAATCTTTAAAGGCTAACAACCCCTTTAAAAAAATTAACAAATCTAAAGCAAAAATAATATATATTTTTTCAAGTTAGAAAAAATGTGCAACGTCTCTAAAATACTTAAAGGTTAACCCCTTTAGAATATTTACTAATCGAATGCTAAAATAATATTTTTTCCTGTATGGGAAATTGAGGAAAATCTTCAAATTTTTAAAGGCTAACCCCTATAAAAAATTATCAAATCGAATGCAAAAATAATATTTTTTATTTAAGTTAGAAGTAATGTGAAAAGTCTCTAGAATTTTTAAATGTTAACTCCTTGAAAATATTATCAATTCGAATGCTAAAATAATAATTTTTTTCGAATATAAAAAATAGAACAAAATCTCCAAATCTTTAAAGGCTAACCCCTTTAAAAAAATTAGCAAATCTAAAGCAAAAATAATATATATTTTTTTTCAAGTTAGAAAAAATGTGCAACGTCTCTAGAATACTTAAAGGTTAACCCCTTTAAAATATTTACGAATCGAATGGTAAAATAATTTTTTTTCCTGTATGAGAAATTGAGCAAAATCTTCAAATTTTTAAAGGTTAACCCCTTTAAAAAATTATCAAATCGAATGCAAAAATAATATTTTTTTTCAAGTTAGAAGTAATGTGAAAAGTCTCTAGAATTTTTAAAGGTTAACCCGGTGAAAATATTTGCAATTTGAATGCTAAAATAATAATTTTTTTCGTATATAAAAAATAGAACAAAATCTCCAAATTTTAAAGGTTAACACCCCTTTAAAAAATTAGCAAATCGAATGCAATAATAAAATATTTTTTTTAAGTTAGAATAAATGTGAAAAGTCTCAAGAATTTTTAAAGGTTAATCCCTTTAAAATATTTGCAATTCAAATGCTAAAATAATAATTTTTTTGTATATATAAATTGAAAAAAATCTCCAAATTTTTTAAAGTTAACACCCCCTTTAAAAATTAGCAAAACTAATGCAAAAAATAATTTTTTTTTTCAAGTTAGAAAAAATGTCCGACGCCTCTTGAATACTTAAAGGTTAACCCTTTTAAAATATTTGCAATTTCGAATGCTAAAATAATAATCTTTTTTCATATATGAGAAACTGAGCAAAATCTCAAAATTTAACCCCTTTAAAAAATTATCAAATCAAATGAAAAATTAATAATTTTTTTTTAAAGTTAGAAGTAATGTGAAAAGTCTCTAGGATTTTTAAAGGTTAACCCCTTGAAAATATTTGCAATTCGAGTACTAAAATAATAATTTTTTTCGTATATAAAAAATTGAACAAAATCTCCAAATTTGTAAAGGCTAACCCCTTTTAAAAAAATTAGCAAATCTAATGCAAAAATAATATATTTTTTCAAGTTAGAAAAATGTGCAACGGCTCTAGAATACTTAAAGGTTAACCCCTTTAAAATATTTACTAATCGAATGCTAAAATAATATTTTTTTCCTATATGAGAAATAAAGCAAAATCTCCAAATTTTTAAAGGCTAGCCCCTTTAAAAAATTATCAAATCGAATGCAAAAATAATAATTTTTTTTCGTATATAAAAAATTGAACAAAATCTCCAAATTTTTAAAGGTTAACCCCTTTAAAAAACTTAGCAAATCGAATGCAAAAATAATATATTTTTTTTCAAATCGCTTCTAAAATATTTAAAGGTTAACCCCTTTAAAATATTTGTAATTCGAATGCTAAAATAATAATTTTTTTTCATATATTAAAAATTAAGCAAAATCTCCAAATTTTTAAAGGTTAACCCTTTAAAAAATTAGCATCAAATTGAAGTGCTTTGGTATTGAAGGCAAATTTTGCAGATAGTTAAACACAATTTAACATGTACATACTGAGTGCTGAATTGATTGAACAAGTGACTCTTTTGTCTACCAGCAGCAAGAAGGCAATTTAAAAGAGAAAGAAGAGGGTAGATGGCCATTTCTTCTCAAATAATCAGCTCTTTCTGAAGTCTTCATGGCCTTGGCTTCGAGTTTCGCATCAGCGGCTGCGCGTTTCTCCTCACCTATACTTCGAGTAGATGCTACTCTGCTCTTACACTTCTTTTCCGCACGAGATTTCATCCGTTCCACCTTCGCCTACAAGTGTATAAAGCCCGGATTCAGACAAAGAAAATCAAGAACTTGTTTGATTCATGATTGATCATGCTACCTCTATTTTCCTGATCTCCAATTCAGCCTTCTTCTGATGATGATTCTCCCAAGCTTGAATCCTCACATCTTCACATTTATACCTAAAAATCGAGCAACGGGTCAAGTTCCAAAACTATCCATAGGACGAAAACGACTGAACAGTACCATGTGTTCATTTTATTGCAAATATAAAACCGTTTTCTTGAATAATGTTACAAGAAAACCCTTTTCGTCTTTTTTGGCCGTGCATGAGATCAAGAAGAAGAAGATTCACCTTGCCGTGTATTTGGCGCGTTCGGCCTCTTCCCAAGCAGCAGCTCGGGCTTCGAATGGATTCTGCTTCCTCGATTGGCTTTCATCCGGTATTACCTTCACACCGCTCCTATCTAGCCCCTCCCGGTTCAACTGACTAGTTGAACCACCGTCCCGGCCCAACTCCTCCTCTCCATGGGCCGGGCCTAGCCCGGTGCTTCGACTAGTCTCACGGGCCGGGCTAGAAACCGGGCTAATAGACCTTATAGGAGTGGCAGCCCTAGAAGGCTCTTTGCTTGCAAATGGAGTCATCTCAGTCCCCATCTCCCTCAAACATATCCCTCTCTCAAAACCCTCATTCCCTCTCCAATCAGACTCATCATCACCACACTCAACAATGTACTTATCACTACTCAAGCAGTCCTTCTTGGAAACCGGAGCAATCAAACACTTGTCGTCGGCTTGTGAGTTGCGCGGTGAGGCCTTCGCCGGAATCTTGTCCCCTCCGGAGAGATTCACCAGCCACTTCTGAGCATCGTCCCATTTGGATGGAGCCGGTTTGCCCAGAGAGGACCGGTGGTGAGGCGAAGGCCGGCTCATCACGCCGCTCTTCTTGAACTCGAAAATCATGCAGCTGGGACTTGATTTCTCTTCTGTGGGGCAGTTGTTAAGACAACCTTTGTCCTCTATGGATCTCATTGCTTTCCAGTTCTAACTCTCAATAAGCAGAATCTATCTCCCTTTTTTGTCTAAATTAGCAACAAATCTCAAGAACGGTTATTCATGACAGAAAGACTAATCAACTCCAACTAGCAGCAGACAAATATGGGCAGCTCAGAGATACAGCAAAGAACAAATGTATATTGCTAATATAATACTGCAAAAACAGAGGAACTACCCTGGGATCAGAGCCAAACCATAAAATCTCAAACCTTACTACATAAATTTATTACCTTTCTGAACTTTGTCCGTACAAAACAGAGTGAGGTTTCAAATCCTACTGCTTCACTTCTCTGATTCAAGAATGCAGAAAGTATCAGTCTTGATTTCAGTAATAAGTCATAAACCTCATCTTTAAATTGAGGATTTCTTGGAAGTTACCTCGGCCTTTGTTCTGCACACCTGTCTGCCTCTGTATATTTAATGATGTAATAAGACAAGATTACTGTATTGAAAACTACACTAGATTACCACCAAAACAGAGCATCCAATGGAGATACATGTGAGATTATTTCAGAAGAATATAGAAAGGGAAAAAATAAGTCATTTTTCTGATAACCCACATGGCCAAGATGGACAGAAACTGTAGAAAGCAGGTATTAATATATTATATTAGCCCTATCTATAAGCTGGCATGTGGAGTAACAGTAGTCTAATTTCTTAACCCAGTCAGAAAATTTCTTTTCTAGCATGAGACATGAATAAGGGCCCTTAGATCTGCAAGAGAATCGACCAACAAGCAAATGATAGGATAGAGAAATGGATTTATTCACCAAAAGCTGACTTGCCGGCCCAACTCATAATTCATAAAAAAACATGTGCAGAAAGAGTTGGAATTTTGTTGTTGGCATTTCAATGGAGTTTACCTTGTAGAGGGCCATGTGCATTTTCTGCATGCCTCCAAAATCTTGCAAGAATTTTGTGTTTGTCTTGTGCCAGAAGACTCCTAATAGACAAGCGGAGAGAGAGAGAGGAGAGAGAGAGAGAGAGAGAGAGAGAGAGAGAGAGAGAGAGAGAGAGAGAGAGACCTGTTTTATATTCAAATTGTGATCCACAATGTGGTAATTTCACTGAATGGTATAAGATGTTCCATAGCACTGTAGCTTTCTCCCTACAACCAATCTTGCTATTCACATTTCAAAAGAAAACTAGAAACCAAGGAATGCAATTTAAAGTAATCTATCTTCATCCGCAGAAAATAGTAGACTTGAAGCTAATGCAGCAGCAGCAGCAGCTCTTCATGGGCAGTATCGTCTTTGAAGAGTTTAGGAGTCGCGGTGCTAGCAAATTGATACGTAAAACATGTCAAGCTCCATCGCCACCGCTGATGAAATGGCCAAGTGCTGCTGTGACCAGTCCCAGTGTTGCACCAGCAATAACCTTAAACAAATTGAACAGAGTAATGTGATCCCAGTTATGTCTGAATATGATGTTTTTTCAGGATATAAAACATCAAGATTGGATAGAATGTCTGAATTTGATGTCTTCTAAGTAATTATTATGGATTGCAACCACGGAATGCAAAAGAAACATCAAAAACCATGACGAAAAATGTGAACATTTTCCCCTAAACCCGGAGCAGCATAACCTTAAAGGGAGAGCAGATAGGAGAAGACTAGTAGCAGAAGGTATTATAATGAAGAGCTCCAGAAAAGCACTTTTCTATAAAATGCAAATACGTATGAATTTTACAATGTGCGTTCGTCAAGATATCGAACCTGAGGAGGAGTGTGACCAAGAAGTTCGCGCAAGGGCCTGCTCTCGGCAAGAGGATGTTCAGATGGGAGTTCACATACAATTTGATTTAAAACCTGAAACATTTTCATTTCGTAGGTCATTTCCAAAATATACAGACAAGAATAGGATTCTCGTGCAGCTTCACGGACGAAAAACAATGCAAAAGCTACAAACCTCCGCTTGGCGTCCAGCATGCAGTCTTACTCCAGTTGCATCATACATCACCTACCAAGGGGCTCACCAAGTAAGAATCCATATAACGAACATGCGAAATTGAGCACTTTACGAAGAATTAAAGTGAAAACGGAGATTATGAAATAACTATACAAGTTTCTTGCCAATGGACACTTTTAGCAGATTCCGAAATATAGTAATAAACTAGACTTATATGGAGACTTATAACTAGAAGCCTTTGACAACCCTCTCTTCTGTAAACTATTTCGAAGTAATCTGAACTGGGAAATCAAGAATCATATGTACATATATATATATATATATTTCCACATTGATTACAGACACAAGACAGAATCTAATGAACAAAACTTTTTACGGTAATCTTTACCACGAATGCCAAGATTAGAGCAACTGCAAATGTTGATCCTCCAAACCCTTCGCGGAAACCGACAGCCACTGCAAGAGCAGTAACCGTAGCTGAATGAGACGATGGCATTCCCCCAGAGCCCACAAGTTGCTTCAGATCCCAATGGTTTTCCTTATACCTGCAGGACTATTATCGTCGTAAGACTTTTATAGCTAAGAAGTTGCAGGCTGTCTATCTGGGGGAGGGAGTGTTTTCTTTCTCTCAAGTAAAATGATTCAGCATTATGTAGAAGACTTGGGGTTGAAATTAATTCACACCAATGCAAAATTATGCCTTAGTGATTGTACTAATCACCCAATAATATCTCTTAATCACCATATAATATCTTCGAGCTCAAGACAAACAAGAACAGTGCTGATACCAAACAACAATTTCTCTCTACTATGTTCAAGAATTTCAATAAAGATCTCACAAAATGCTTTGCAAATTATTATTTTTTTTCTTCATTTCACTCTACATATTTTAGAATCCCTTTCATTAGAGTGAAGATCATTCAAAATCCAAATCCTTCCCATCCTCACACTATCAGCCCTATTCCATTAAAATCTCATAATCACAATTTGATTGAAGTTCATAATTTTCACAACAAGAAGAAGAAAATCATTTTAAATACAGAGAAATTCCGAGAAGTCACAAAAAACCCAATTTTTAATCACATTTTCCAAATTGGAACAAGAAACAAAAACAAGATAGATATGAAAAAAAAAACCCCTAAAAACTCTCACAGACAAAAGACCACATCAATCAATCAATCCAATCATAAAATCACTCGCTGCAAGGGGAGAAATGAAGAAGTATACCATGAGGAGACGATCTTCAATGACTGCGCAATCACGAAGGCGAAAAGAGCAGAAATCAATGGATAATTCGACGTAATCGAGCTCGAGCCATACGACGTCGCCTCCCCCGACGCCGCCGCAGTTGAATTCACTGATCCACCTCCTTCATCCATTCCCACTTCTCCGATTCCTCCCTTTTCCTCCTTCTCTCAAATGCAACAAAAAGATTTGATTTTTCTTCTGAATTTACGATCAGAAGTTCCTTGTTTTGGGCAAAAATTGAAGAGAGAGAAAGGTGAAGCGTCTCTGCTAACTAAAGAAACGGTCAACACAACAATAATTTCCCTTTTTCTTTTTTTGTTGCATGGAGTTTCTGAAAGTAGCACCTAAATGGAATCTCAAGAAAATTGCTACCCAAAACTAAAAAATAAAATAAAATAAAAAGTAGTAATTTTCTAAAATTAGAATCAAGTATAAGAAATCATTTCAAAATAGATTCTTGATTTTCCCACATAAATCAACTGTCTATTGCTGCACTGTAGAAGCATCATCTAAACACTCCAAAACTGCATATATCTCCTCCCTTCTTGGATGCAATCTATCAGCAGAGTAAAAGCTATGAACTTGATCATCAATCTCAATCCAACTGCAACCAGCAGCTTTGTAAGCATTCCCTTCGGACAAAGATTTCCTTATCTTCTGAGCATCATCCCACTGCCCCACTTCACCATATAGATTAGCCAGCATTGCCCTATAACCACCATTCTTAGGATTCATCTCAACCAATCTCTTCACTGCAAGTTCAGCCAACTCCACCCTCCTATGAATCTTGCAACCATTAAGTAACGAACCCCATATAACCTCATCCGGTGGAATCCTCATCGCGTTCACAACTTCCATCGCCTCCTCAAATTGTCCTGATCTTCCAAGCAGATCTATCCAACAACCATAATGCTCAATTTGAGGCTCAATTTTATAATCCCTAATCATCATGTCAAAATAGTGTCTCCCCTCTGCAACAAGACCTCCATGCGTGCAAGCATTCAACAAGCCAATGAATGTGATCGCGTCTGGCTTTAACCCATACTTACTCATCAGCATCTCCTCAAAAGTAGCAATAGCTTCATGGGATCTTCCATGCAATGCATAGCAATTTATCAGAGAATTCCAAGAAGTCAAATTTGTCCCACCGTAGTTATCAAAAACAAGCCTTGATCTCTCAAAACTCCCACATTTCCCATACATATCAATCAAGCCATTCACAACGAACAAATCGAAACTAAGTCCACTCCTATACAAGCATCCATGGATGCACTTCCCAAACTGCAACATACCGCTATGCCCTAAAGCCGACAAGACACACACTACGGTACCTTGATTCGCCCTATTTGCTCCCTCCTCCACAACCATCCTCCTAAAAAACTCAATAGCCTCTGAAAACAATCCATTCTGCACACACCCTGCAATAATACAATTCCAAAACGGCGTGTCCCTAATCTCCTCCGGCATCTCTTCGAAAAGCAAAATCGCATTCCCCACCTTCCCAGTCCTTGTATACCCAGAAATCATCGCAGTCCACGAGACTACGTTTCTCTCAGACATTTCATCAAACACCTTCCTCGCAGAACCAACATCAACTCTACACCTTGCGTAGGCATCCAAAACCGCCGTCTGCACAACCGGATATCCACCAAATCCAGATTTAACTATCTGAGCCTGCACCATCTCCACCCCATAACTCCTCTCCACCTCCGCCCACGACTTCAAAACGATCGAATACATAAAGTGGTTCGGCCGCGACCGGTTCTCGCGAACCATGTCGCGGTGGAGCAGCACAGCCGATTCGTGATCGAGCGCCGACGTGTAGGCGGAGACAACCGCAGCGTAGAGATAAATGTTCGGCGAGTTGAATTTGTCGAGCAGTTGGCGTGCGTAGCCGAGGTTGCAGAGGCGAGTAGTGCAGAAGCGGATGAGCTTGAACGCGTAGAAGTGAACGTCGCCGTGTCCGAGCGTGATGAGATGCGATTGGAGTTGCCTGAGTTGGTTAAGGGTGCTGCATTTGTCGAGGATCGCGCAGACATACCCGTTGAGGCTACAAGAAGGAACCATGTCATGATTTTGTTGTTTACTTGCATGAGTTTGCTGATATATATTGACAGCCGAAGGTATTTTAGTCATTTCAGTCTACGAATCATCTTCAACCCAATTGTACACGCTAGGGATCTTGTCCGACTTTTGAAAGATCGCTACATGGCCCACTAATCAGGTGGTGTCATGTGTTTATTGTGGTGGGTCAATTCTAGTTACACATCACCACATTAATTGTATGGCCCACCACATCACACACATAGCACCACCTGATTGGTGAGCCATGTAGTGATCTTTCAAAAATGGGCTTGAAGATCCGCACCGAATTGTACAATCGTCCATACACGGTCTTTAGACTCTACAAATACAATGAAACCTGAGATTGAAATCTAGAAAGGGGTGCAGTTGTCCCATTGGGATGGCATAGCGGTGAAGGTGAGTGGTCCGGGACCGATAGGTCATGGGTTCAATTCCCACTGGACACGCTATGTGTGAGCCTGTCACCCTGTCACATTAAGGGTGGTTTAACTCTTTTGTGTGGTTTGCAGGCTATTGCGACGGGAGCGATGTTTACCATGTCCTTGGTAGCGTAAGTACGGTGCATTCCCTCGTAAAAAAAAAAAAAAAAAAAAGGGGTGCAGTCAAAATAGTGTTTTTGATTCAACCAAGTAAGACCATTAAGGGTATTTTGGTCAT
This sequence comes from Lavandula angustifolia, assembly GCA_028984105.1. Lineage (NCBI taxonomy): Eukaryota > Viridiplantae > Streptophyta > Magnoliopsida > Lamiales > Lamiaceae > Lavandula > Lavandula angustifolia. Next base: position 141,260 of record CM054803.1, read on the forward strand.
TTAACTATACATGCACCAATAGGGCATTGAGGGTGAATTGGTTTCAATAATCTTTAGATAGTTTGGAACTTTATAAGTAATTTTTAGTTACTTATACTTAAAGTTGCTAAAAATTATTTTTAAGCAAAAGTTTAGTGTGTGTTTGCAATGGTTATTTTAATTGTTTATCTATTTTTTTTTTTTTTTTTTTGATTTTAGTGTTTGCAAAAATTTACTTTCTACGTTAGCTTCTCTAAAGTTAAGTAGTAAATCTGCGTTAATTCATAAGCATGTATTGAGGTGCTTTTGATGCTTAAAACATCATAATTTCCGAAACTACCATAAATATTTATTTTTTAATATTAATACAAAAAACCTCATACTTTTAATTAAAAATAGCTTTTTTAACTTTGAGCAAAATAAATAAAAAGTGCTTATAATAAGTCGTTGTAAACACCCTTTAGTGTTTGCAATATTAAAAAAAATAGTTTAATTAAAAAAAAAAAAGTATCTCAAAAACTCTCATAAACAGTTTTTCAAGTTTTTTTGGCTTTTACTTAAAAAAATACCCCTTGCCAATTTATAGACTTTTGCTTATTTTAAGTTCCAAAAAAACAAAAGTTTACATTCCGAATATTAAAAAAAGTATTTTTGCTGTGAAAAAAACCCAGAAACTACTTATTTAAGCTTTATTTCAAATACTCCCTCCGTCCCGCTATTTGTGGCTCATTTTCCCGAAAGGGGTGTCCCGTTATTTGTGGCCACTTTCCTAATTTGGTAAAAAAATATTATCATATCTTCTACTTTATCATCTTCTCTCTCCTACTTTATCATCCTTTCTCTCATACTCTCTCACTATCTTACTCATCTTCTCTCTCATACTTTATCATCTACTCTCTCTCTCATACTTTATCATCTACTCTCTTAATTCCCGTGCTGAAACCAATTGAGCCACAACTAGCGGGACGGAGGGAGTACTACCTTAACCAAATATACAATTGTTCATACATGGTATCTACTAATACAATGAAATCCGAGATTGAAACATAATACCCGTACAAATTTTACGAAACAAACTAATTACAAGTATTTATGAATCTAAAGAAACGAACTTTACCAAATAGCACAGTTTATTACTTGCCTTTCCCAAATAGGGAAGATACAACAAACCAAAATACTTACAAAACCATGGCATCAGCAGTGAAGAATGAAGACCATCAAATGCCTTCAACCCTTATTAACCTAAGAAGATTTAGACCTTTACAAGGATTCTCCAACACTATACACATCTTACCAAACAATTGCAAACCAACCAAAAGCAATCACCTTCCCTGCAAATAATCAAAAACTCCAACCCAAAGCTACATGAGAGTACAATTACACTTGGAGTCTAGCTTGGGAGGGTTCAAACTTTCACCATTATATGGAGCTCCATAATCAGGAGGGCCGAGGATACGCGGACTGGAAGACTTGTCGTTGGTGTCGGGGTTGCAGGGAGAAGGTGCAGTTCCCATTTCCATGCTCTTCTTTTGAGCTTTCTCCGGCCTTGAACTACGGTTCTTGAAACTTCTATCCCTTCCTTCATAGTTGGATTTGCCCACAAACATTATGGATGGTTTTAGAACTTCCACTTGTAAAGTTTCGTTATCTACTGCGATATTCGCAGCTTCTTTTACCAGGTTGTGGACTATGGAGCTGCAGAAGAGGATTACATCTTCTGCTTCTTCTAGGATTAGGCTTTTAGCATTTGCCTCAGCCATTTCTTCTGAATATTACAACACAATGAGCCATCAAGATTCTCAAAGTAAAGGCAATACGGAAGAGGGAGAATGATAAGCACATACCTAGAGCACCATTTTCAAATTCTTTAGTGCAGCCTTTTGAGTTAGTGGAATCAACATCTGAGTTAGAATCATAATATACCACTTCATCATTCTCTATTTCGATTTCTGATATGTGGTTCGAAGAACTTGGATTACGAACTTCTGCAGCATCGTCATCTACTTGATTAGAAGCCGGTGAATGTACAGATGAAATTTCTGCATTCGACACTTTTGCCTCTTGAGATGTCAAAACTGAGTGCATTGGTGTATCGACCGAAAGCTCATTCATCAAACGGATTGATAGTTTTGAGGCGTTTTTGGAGACAACATTTCTTTCAATATCACTTTCTGCTTCTGTGATGTCTACACATATTTCCTCCCCAAGTTCCTTATTTATGCACCCTGCAATTACCTCAAAACTATCCTCATGAAGACTTTGTGCAACACTTGCAATCCGAGACGCATTGCATGAAGCACTTGACATGGATGAGATCGACCTTTTGTAATCTTCCTTATCTGGTTTATGAGACCTTGGCTGCCAAAGATTACGATACTCTGCTTGCGTAGAGGACCCCGTATCAGTAGAAGATGATAAAGAAGCAGCGGCGTGCTCAATGGAGCTTCTCATGCTATTTAAACTGTCCCCCGCGTACGAAGAATCATCATAGCTGGTAGTACTTGCTGTGAAGCTCCTGCTTTGGACAAGATACCCTTTCAAGCAGCTTGATCTCTTCAGCAACAAAGATATACCTGGACCTTCAGAAACATCGAGCCTAGAGCTAGTACTAAACTCATCCATTGGTTGCTCCCCTTCCTCAAACACCTCAACACAAAGACTCTGGCTTGAGTCACTGCATGAATTTTGGGTGTCAAAAAGAGTTTTCCCAGTCTGACCAGTACATGTCGCTTTTACGCATTCTGGAACCGTTGCAGATTGCTTGAAAACCTCTTCAGATCCGTGTACAATTCGAAAAAAATCCTGCGTATTGTTCACACTATCCATTACTATTGTTGGTGTATCCGTTATAACTGAATGTACTTCCAAACATCTACACTCTAAACAAAACTGTAGGTCTCTTTCGGTTACTACTTCAGCCGAGTTCAACATGCGGCCACACTTCGAGCATGTTACTGTATCCGGAGCGTTGAGTATCTTGCTGCTTCCAACATCTAATGGAGAAGCAACTAGAGGTGGGATATCATTTTCACCAAGTGAGTTGTCCATGATTCTATTCTCAATATCTTCATTTAAAGAATCAACATGATCTACTACGAAGAGCTCATCATCCGTAGCTGGATAATGCCCCTTCACACAGTCACTGGTCAAATCCTTCGGCTCAGTTTCATGGACTCCATATGCAGCTTGATCAGAACTAGCATTGCTGCTAGCTGTCATTGAAGAGTTTCTTGACATCAGAGCACGATTATGTGCACTTGTTTTTCCTGCATGGGGAACACTGGACAATAGAGGCCTAAACATGTTATGAGGACCCTTGTGATCCTGCACATGGAAAGAGGATAACAAGGAAACATCAGCTGCACGAAGAAACCATCCGTAGAAGTTAGAACTAAAAATAGAAGCTGCCTACCGTTTGGTGGACCAAATCAAAAGATCTTTTAGGAGCAGAACTTGACAGTTTTTTCATTGGTTTTCTGGAAAAACTCGTCGCACTGTTACTAGCGTAGCCACTCATGTTTCTCGGAGATTGTCCTGAGATGTTGAAAGGAATGGATTGTGGCGAGTCTGCATCATCATCACCGGACGATGCAACTGAGCCCTTGCTATAGGAACTAAACGGATCACGGTCGTGACTGTTTGATGAAGCAACACTCCTGGAGCCAGTTGGAAACATTGATTGCCTGCCATTTCTAGATACCGGGGAGGCTCCTCTCACAAGTCTATCTGCTGGTGAGGTACGAAGATTAGGAGGCGCCTCTGAGGGAAATCCCGGAATATTAGTCTGCCAAGCTCTTGTTTTCGGTGAAGCAGAGTTCCCCTGACTCATTCTGATGGGAGAGGAACCTCTCACCCTTGATGGGGCAGAAGTACCAGCAGAACCGGTGCTCATCCTCCTAGGCGTTGGCGTAACAGACCTTGGGGAAGATGTTGGAGGAGACAATGTCCTAACCGGAGAAAGATGCCGCGTGGTATGAGGTGGGCTTGACCGCGTGGCAGAAATTGCCCTGCTTCTAGACTGCAATGTATTATTGCCAGACCGTGGGGATGGGCTAAGGCGATGAGGACTCGCACTACCTCTACCACTTCTGTACTCTTTCTCCATCTATAAGCATTTGAAACCATTTTGAAACAACCACAGTTTAGGAATAGCAGAAGATTGAATTACAACCACAGATTAAACAGCTTGTGTTTTCAGATTACCATGGGCGACCGTGTGATTGAAAAATGTTGATTACTTGGCCTGCCTCTAGGCACATGTTTGAGTGGCTGCGGTTCATCGTCCAAAGAACGAAAGAGAGGCGTTTCCGGTGGAGTTATTAACCTATAACCAAATAAGCCCAATAGGTAAGTTCTCACATTTATCTACAGTTGAAGATGCTGAATACATTAACCATTAACCAGGTCTAAAATACATCAAGGAAAATCAACAGAAGGAAAAGCGGACTACTTACTAACAAGAGAAGAACAACTAACCAGTCATAGTCAGTTTTATCTCTATCTGCATTGAGCAAGTCACTACTCTCTCCTCTTGCAGGAATGGAGATTCCGAGCTTATAATCCGAGAAGTTTCTCAGCTTCAGAGCTGCCAATCCCACAAACAACAAAAGCAAATCGGAATTCAGAAATGCACCAAAAACAAGCATTTATAAAAGGCCAAAGCTAGACTAAATCTACTAGGCATATAAGGGGTGCAAGGATTTACACAAGAAGTCGTCGAAGTTGTCATTCGACTGAAGCAAGTAGTTATCTCTTTCTCTGTTCCGCACCTCACTGAACAGAGCAAGATCATCCTCCTTCTCTCGGTAGAGGCTCTCGAGGCTACGCCCTCTCTTGTGGCTCTCAACCTTCACCTCCTTCCTAGGCAAAACCCTAATCACCGGAGAAGGGGGCATTTCCTAAAAAACCCAACTGACCTCAAATAATTAAGCTTGAAATTATGACAAAACACACCACATGATCCAACTAACATCTTATATAGCATTACATAATCTTCTCTCACTACACAATAAACAACAAAACATTAAAGCCAAGGAGAAACTAGAACATTCTATCTTCACATAAACCACCTAAAATCTCACTTTACAAAGAACACAGCCTTCAACTTCTACACACAATTTGAGAAACTCCAAACTGTAAACAAGCTGAGTTACAAGCACATAAATGCCATTCACAAACACCCACTTTAAACTCACTAATTTACCTCAAAAACCCTCTAATCGTATCAAATTATACGCAGTATTGTTGGCTGGATCTGCATAGCTTTGCTTGGGTAAAAAATCGAGATATTTCCGGAATCAAGCTGCACAAAAATAAGAACCCTAGCAACATCACCCAGAACTCTGAAGAGAAAATGAAATGTGCAGCTGCAGCAATACTGCAACACCGCCACCACAGCAGCGGAGCGAAAGAATAGAATGAAAGAGAAGAAGAATTGTTCTTTTCCTTGATAATGAACTGAAAAAATAGTGCACTAATAGATAGTAATGGCAGAAATTTGTTACAATGATGAAACTGTTTGGCTTGGATTACTGCTCTACTTTTCTGCTCCCCTGCGAGCTTCGCTCCTTTTTGTTTCTTTCGGTTTAACTTTAAATAGTACTCAGTATGATAGAGAGTTAAATGACGAAGTAAGATTAAAAGAATTTTGATTTAGCCAGTATTTTATGAGTCTTTAATTGTATAAAAAAATGCACATTTTCGAAGAGTGGTTGGTGGAAAGAAATATAATTATCCAAATTTTTGCTAATTTAGTAAAAGAATCGATTTTTATTTTTTATATCTTTTTTTTATATTGTATTTGAAGAAATAATCTAAAGTTTTCAAAAGATAAAAATCATAATTTTCGAGTTCGGATCGGAACATAATCAGTGAGAGATAGATTTTTGAAGAGAGAGTATAAGAATGTGGGGGTTGAGTAGTGATTAATTGACCCACTTCATTTTATGTTTAAAAGTATTTTTTTCTATTTTAAGAAAAGGACCGAGAAATAGCGGACAACCTAGATTAAGCGAAGTAGGACAAATAACTAGCGAGAGGGAGTAGTATGATAGAGAGTTAAATGAGGAAGTAAGATAGAAGATATACCAGAGTAAATAATAAATAGAAAAGAGAAATGATATGATAAAATAATAATAAAGCAGAAAAGAAAAACAAATAAAGTAGCATAGAATTTATAATTTTTTAAAAGTTATTTCCTTTTTTAAAAAGGTGTCGCATTAAATGGGACATTGCGAAAAGGAAAACGCGTTGTTCAAATGGGACGGAGATGTAATTTTCTTTTCTCTTCTGCTTTTCTTCCCACCGGAAAATTATCCCAATATTTTTGCTTTCTAAAATATCTAAAAGATTAAAATTTTGATTTTAATGTGTTTCAAGTCCGATAATGTGGCTGCATTCTTTTTTAAAAAATATACTCTCCGTCTTAATTATCTTGTCGATTTTGCATGTGGTGCAATTTTTAAAGATAATTATTAATTGTGTGTAAAGTGATTTAAAATTATGCGTAATAATTTGCTAAAAAAAAGAATCTAGACAATATTTTTGGCACATTCTGTAATAATATGATGGACAAGATAATTGGGATGAATATAATATATTTTTTCGTTCTCTAGTGAATAGTATTCCCTCTATCTCATTAGTATGTTTTTTAAAAAAATAATAAATGTGTGGACATAAATTAATCATCCAAAAATTAAACAATATACACCACAAAAGATTATTTTCTTAATCTATGTGCCTAAAAGAAATATGACACACATATGTTCACGTTACTGAAAAATGATGAAATATAATCAAAATAACTAACATTGTAGAATCAAACACAGACTGAAACCACATTGAATGATCAAAATTGAGATTTTTTCAATTGAAACACAGCCAAATAATAAGTTGTTATCTTTTAGTTATAATATAATTACTAAATAAAAAGTACTCTCCTCCGTCCGTTTGATTTGTATTGTTTTCATTTTTGGATTGTCCCACTTGATTTATCTTGTTTTTTAAAAAGGAAAATAATTACTACACAAACTCCAACTTTTTCTTTGTGGGACCTACCTTTTTAAACATAACCACTCACTTTTTCTTAATTTATGTGTCGAAAAGAAATAAGACAAGTCGGGCGGGATGGAGAGAGTAGTGTTTAATTTTGGTTTATAGTAGTAAATTGATGAGATGTACATAATCATGCCATTTATTTATTTATTTATTTATTTTATTTTTATTTGAGAAACCCCGCCGCCATCATCATGCGCCTGGATAAACTCAACTCTGGCTTAGCCTTGAAACCTCAACTCCTTGTAGAGCCTCGCAAACCATAGCGGGAGGTCAAGCCCGTGACGGTAGGGCACCATAGGAATTGGCCGTATTGTGAATTAATCAATGATCCGTCATGGCCCGCCATCTCACCTTAACCACTCCGCCATCCCCTAGGACTAATCATGCCATTTTTAATTGGCAGAAGATGGAGAAGCCCATCATCATAATGGATAAACAAGTGGGCTTTCTCCTTCACATAAGCCAATAAGTACTTTTAATTATTGCTTTATGATAAGATTTTGCTATCAAAAAAACAGTTGTAATCAAGCCATTACTATATAATTAAGGGTTATTATCATTTTTAATTTGTAGATAAATAAGGATGCTTAATATTGATGATCAAGACTATAAAGTTTTTAGATTATTTATGTGTGGCTTAATGGTGAAAATTAAGGTTCAAACATCATATGTATACATATTAATACAGAATATAAATATATATATACCTTTGCATTAAATATACCTTAATTGCTATTTGATTACTCATTAAATTGCCTACTAATTATGTACCACTATTCTTGAAATTTAATACAAGTTCATCACCAATAAGATTGTATCTTGAAAAACAAATTCTTAAATGAATATTTATTCTCTATTAATTGCTCACGACCTATTGACTAATAAAAGATCAACCACCTTGTTAATTTCTTAATTTAAGACATATTTGACTCTTCCATAATTGGTTACATATTTGAATATAAAAAATTACTACCACAATTATACATACTACTATTTCCGTATAATGAAGTGTGTGACGCGGAGCGAGTTTTGCCCTGTGCGTACCAAAGGTAGCGGTTGCGGATTATCAAGTGATAACATAACAAAATCTTAAAATCATATGATATAAATTGAAACATTAGCCATTATTACAAAACATTGACCCAAATAAAAACCCTAAAATTGAACATTTGGGCAAAAACTAGTACAAAATTCTAGTCGAGGACAAAAATATTTAGGACTAGAAACTCAACCAATTAAGGTACTGAGAATTTGCAAGAATTCACAGAGATAATAATAATAATAATATAATAATAATAATAATAATAATAATAATAATAATAATAATAATAATAATAATAATAATAATAATAATATAGTCCAAGGGAATTGAAAATAACGGCTGGTTTCCATTTTATTGAATCTTCATCTTCAACCTGTCACTGGTAGAATTTGTATGTTTTGGCGGATATGATTATGTTCCTTAGTCCTCCAATTGGCGCCAAAATCATGAGTATGACTCCAATTACAATGAATATCTGAATAATTCAGATTATTTAATTATATTACAAAACATTTCATAGTATTTTTAAGTAATTAATATGTTGAAAAACTTACCCAATTGATCCACCATGAGATGCCAAACTTTTCGGGCTTCTTGATAATCAGCCAGATAATGCAAGGAAGCTGAAAAGGGAACAAATCGCCGTGTAAATGATTGATCTAATGTTCCATCGCCGTTAAGGCCGATTAATAATGAAATGACCCACGACCTTCAGCCCATATAATAGTTTTAAGGTTTATAAGATTATAATTTAATTATTATATATGAGAATAACCTAATTGACCAACTTATGTGCTCCTTCGGCTCAAAGCTCAATTAGGGCATCTCCAAGGGTTTTTCGTATTTTACGGGAGTCCTATCCCTCTTGTAGAAACAATATTTCGTCCTCAACCATTCTCCAAGTAGAAAAAAGAATATTCCATAAATATTCCTATTTTTTACCTTTATAGATCAAATTAAAATGCAATTAAATCATATAATTAAATTAAACATAACTATATATTTATTAAAAAAATATAATTAAAATTATGCATTAATTGCAAAAAAAAAATTAAGTTACTTATAAAAATCATAGGTTACATAACAATAAAAATCATAGGTTATATTTAATGAAAATTCTATTTGTTTCATAATATTCTCTTTTTTTACTCCTATAAATCAAATTAAAATACTATTATATAATATCTTTAATTACAATTTAATGATAAAATTTCTTTAATTTTAATTTAATTGTATAATTAAATAAAATATAATAATATATTTAATGGAAAATTAAATTAATTGAAAAAATAATTTAAATAAAAAATATAAGTTACATAATAATATCTAAAGAAGGGTTGTAAATTTTCAATTAATTTTTCAATTAAAATTTAAAAAAAAAAATAGGATAAGGGAGATGCAAATTCTCCCTCAAAAGAAGGGGATAAATCTTGCCTCCCCTATGTATTTAGGAGAGTATTGGAGGTAAAATAGTGAAATTTTTTAAGGGATTCCCCTATTTTTATGCACCATTGGAGGTGATCTTAGTCTATCGGGTTATACGTTCTGACAATATATCTAGTCTTGTAATTTTGCGACCAGCTTAGCCAAATTACGGGTAGGTCGGTCGGGTTATTTCGGATAAAATTTGAAGAAATTTGAAATTGATAGAGTTCACTCACATAGTAAGTCGTTGGGGCCAAAGCAAATCCACCAAAGAATCCAAGCAAGCCACCAAAGAAAGGGATTGTCATGCCTATGAACATAGTTAAGCCTGCAAGAATTAATCATGAAATATTAATTTCATTATTAGAAAAAACGAAAAAAGAAAACCCTAATTCAAGAAATTCTAAACCCTCACCAACATATATCGTACGCGTCGTGAAACGCAGCATAAACGTCGGCTTAAACCTCAACGTCTTAACCAAGTAGGTCTCCAACATATCGAAAACCGGCATCGCGTATATCTAGAAATTAAAACACCCGTCGTTAGAATCTGATACGATTATATATCTCGATAAAAGATAAATTTTAAGACAGGAAATTAAATTAACTAACCTGGTACCCTCCGATAACATGTATGAAAACAAAGAAATTCGCCGATGCAATAAGCCACGTGGGCTTCTCGAGCGTCATCAAAACATTATCGTCCACCGAATTCCCAAAAACATAATACCCAATAAACGCCACCGGAAAGTAGCAAATCGCCACCACTATGTAGGCGAAGATGACCCCCTTCCACATCGGCACCTTCGACGGCTTCTCCGGCGTCGACGGAATCGTCGCCTGGATCTCCAACACCACGTTGTGTCCGGCGTAGGCAAACGCGATGTCCCCCAACGCGTTAAAAAAATTAAAAGTATTCTCGGATCCATTCTTTCCCCTCAAGTCGTAGCTGACGTCCTCATGCGCCCCTTTCGCCAGCGCCGCCGTCCAAGCGATGGTGGAGTAGACCAAGGACATGACGGCGGCGGCGAGGGAGACGACGGAGATGGAGTTGAAGTTGGGGAGGTGGGAGAGGACGAAGTGGACGGCGGCGAAGATGAGGATGAAGAGGGTGAGCTTGATGTCGTGGCAGTCCGGGCAGAGGGTCTGGTGGATCTTCTTCAGGGACTTGCCGCCGGTGACCATGTAGATGATGCAGGTGCTGACCTCGACGACGACCTGCTGGGGGACGACGATGTAGAGGCCGAGCTTCTCGCCGAAGGCGTATTGGCCGAGCTCGTGGTAGCGGTCAAACCGCTTGCCGGCGGTCTCGTGCATCTCCACCATCTGCCACAGGGTGTAGAGGGTGATGATCCATGAGAGAACCATTATTACGCTACCGGTCGCCCTGCACAACATTAGATCAACCCTAAATCAACCACTTGCGTGCAGGGGCGGAGGGAGGGGGAAGCTGGTTGCCACCGGCCCCCGAACTTTTGTGTAATACCACAAATACCCTAATATTTACCTTAAAAAATTTATAGTCCTTCAATTCACCCCCAAAATTTCGTAATCTATATTGTTGCCTCAGAAAATAATAATTATAAATGGAGATTTAAATTTCGTAATTTGTATTTTGCTTCAAAAGATAATAATTACTTTTAGGTTATATATCGAAGATTTTAATTCTATAAAAATGTCTGGGTTGGGCCACCATTTAAGTAACCCGACCCGAGATTAGGAGTTAAGCCCAATGGATTGGACGGAATTGGTCCCACTTAATTACTTTGACACACCTCTATATATATATATAAAATAAATAATTAATTGTAACAAAATAACAAAAATACTTGTAATTTCACATTAATATATATACTTTAAGTTTCAAAAATTTCAATCATGATAAAAGTGAAAAAATTACCATCCCATATTGGACATGGCGTAGGGGAGGCTGAGGACGCCGGCGCCGACCATGGCGGTGACGTTGTGGAAGGTGGAGTACCACCATTTCGCCGTCCGGCTTGACGTGACCGGAAGCCATTTGTCGATCGCCTCCTTCTCCGCCGCCGTTAATTCTGGTTCAGTCACCATAGGAAACAGTAAAACTTTGGAAATTAATTATTGTAAAATCTTATCAGTAATTAGGATATATTTATATACACACACGGTTCCAACATCCTCGTACGTGAAATGTGGATAGAAAACTCGGTCTAACCGCAATGTATTTACAATAATTGTGGGATCTATTACACGTCAAAGATTCTCACCATCTTGTGACAAAATTCAACCGTAAATTTGGGATCTCACCTTTTTACCAAGATCCAATTTCATGCATCATCACTACAATTATGTAATCCGTTCGATGAATTTGTTACACGCCAATGATTCACTTTTTCCTCTTGAGACTAATTTGTTAAAACCATAACTTCGCTTCTTATCCAGGTTCGGCTCAAAGTTTTTGGGGTCTAAAGCGTAATATTAAAATATATTTTGTTACATAAAAAATACATTGAGTTCTTTTGTTTTAGTGGAAGAATACTAATGATTTTTATTAAGTCAATTGGGTTTGAATCTTCAACTCTCATATCTATTATTTTTCTGAGTACAATTTTTTTTTTGTTAAAAATAGGGTTCGAACCCAAGACCTAAAGATGCAAAAAAATAGTGTTCTACCACTTAACTAATCCTTTCAATAATAATTTTATATGTGAAATAAAAGTATATATAAGAATATAAGGCCTTAACCCTCGAGACACATGCTCGACGGGGCCTTACTCTCGGCCGGGGCCTAAAGCGGTGGCTTCACCGGCTTTACCCCTAGAGCCGGCCCTGTTCTCATCTCATTATCCCTTTTCAATTTTCATTCATCATCACTATATTTACCTGCAATTATATGTAATGTAGTTGATATTTTCATTTCTGCGTATGAGATTGATCTAGAGATGATTAAAGGTTCAATCCCGATTACGATCGATTATATCGTCATCACTATATTTATATATTCACAGAGTATGAAATACAAAAAACTGAATTTGAATTTTTACTCAATTATGTAATCTTTATTTATTCATTATACATTATAAAATACAACCCCCGAAACAAACATACACCTCATCAAGAGTGAACGATCTCATGATTGAAAGAAATTACACGACACCAACTAAACTACGCCGTCCCGTCCCTGCACGCGGATCGAGTTCTCGACGGCGAGGCCTTGCCCGCCAAAACAAAAGTAATCATTCATCAACCCTAAATTAAACGAGCCATGCCTACGCTTCATCTTCACCTTCTCAACAATGGGGGATTGGTGCAAGCTAGATGGTCCGGCACTAACACATTCAAACTTCTTATCAATGTACACCGGCGAAGACCACGACGACCCGGACAAGGCGCTGTAAGGCGAACCGAGGTTCGACTTAGGCAGCACCTGCCGAGGATTTAGTGTCAAGCTTGCACCGAACTTCTTCTTCGATGTGGGACTTGGAAGATTGCCTTGTCGAGACATTATTCTTTTGTTACTCGGTGGGAATGCAAACTGCTCCCTAAGTGGGATTGAGCTCCTCTTCGGAAAGCTACCGATTTTCGACCACCGGAGTAGGATCTTGAGTCGACTCGTTGCGTTAGTGATTGAACTCGACTTCTTCAACTTAAATAACTCGGATTGAGGCGTTCTTGCAGGGGACGCTCCAACTTCACCCGAGTAATCAAATTCGCTCGAAAGACACGTGTCATCACGCCCGGTGTATAGAACCATCTCCGAATCCGGGATTCGGAAGGAAGTTCCCGGACTCCCTCCAATCCCATGCATTCTCAAATGGGCATTTCTCAAAATCTGATCTTGACAAGTGGAAACTACTCCTCCGGCAGAGATCAGTTTCTTGATCAAGATTTTACTTGAGGCTGATCTCGGCCGTTGATTTAAGAGATCTAAGGGTGTATTCCCTTCACCATCTTTCATATTCAAATCAATGCAACGTACGGACAGCAACATCTCAACAACTTCTGATTTAACATTCTCAACTACAGCAATGTGGAGGGCAGTTCTGCCATCATTGTTTTGGATGTTGATGATGCTGTCAATTTTCACAAACTTCCCATTGACTATTTCCTTCATTAGCTCGATTTGCCGGTCCACCCGCCGGAAACTTGGTGAACGGAAACCTGCAACCGCCACATGAAGAAATGTATCGCCATAGTTGTTGGTTAGGAGTGCAGAGGAAGGGGAAGCAGATATGAGAAGCTCCATCACGGCTAGATGGCCGCGGTAGGCGGCCACATTCAAGGCCGTGTTGCCTCGATCATCGACCGAGTTAATGATGTTGTTGTAAGATGATATTAACTTCTTAACTATCTGCATTTTTGTGGAAAATATTGAAGCAACATCAACAAGAAGCAAACTTGAAACAAATGCAGTAAAGATTGAGAATTTGAGATCAAGAAATGTCCAAATCATGATCAAGATTTCAAAGATTTGATCTTTTTACAACTCTGTTTATAGCCCACAACTTTTTCATACTACCTTAAAGTTCCCATCTTTGTAGTAACACAAATTATAGTAGATTTGAGAATTTGAGACATGGATCAGAAGGAATTCTCAAGATTTTACAGCAGAAATGTTCAAATCAAGATCAAGAATTCAAAGCTTTGATCTTTTCCATCTCTCTCTATAGCCCACAACAATTTTCATACTACCTTAAATTTCAAATCTTTGTAATAACACAAATTATTGCAAAGAGTTAGCATCAACTCAAATCATAGATTCTTTCAACTAGATGATCAAACAAGATTTAGGCTAAATTCAAAATCAATTTCAAAGCAATAAAAACAATTTTTAACTTCATGTAAAGATACACACATCGAGTAGCGATTACGGGTTTTCCTCATCATATAAATAAAAAAATAAATAAATTAAAGTATACATTTATTTAATACTAATAATTAAGAAGAAGGAAAACTCACCGGAACTTGCCCTCTGCCTGCGGCAGTATGCAGCACGGTGGAGCCCTGCGCGTCTCTAAAACTCAAAACATCCTCACCATCGCCCAAAAACTCTCCCAGCACCACCACACTGCCGCCCCTCGCCGCCGCGTGAACCGCCCTATTCGTAACCTCCCACCGGAAAACCGGCGCAACATCCTCCTGCCGCCCCTTCGCCGCCACCGACCAATCAAACAACAGCCGGAAAACCTCGCAACTCTTACTCCGCGCGGCGGCGTAGAACAAATCAGTAATCCCATACTCCCCCTCTCCGAACACCAACAGACCATCTCTATCTAACAACTCCTTCACGAAGATCAAGTCCCCTGCGGCGGCGGCGGTGTAGAGAAGCCAGCCGCCGTAGCCGGCTCTGATCAGAGAATTGTAGCCTCTAATCGTTTCGCACTCGTGGAGCAATTTTCGCGCCACAACCGACCTGCATTTCGCGACGTCGTTTAGCTTGTCGACCTCGTCGTCCCAAACGGTTTCGAGGCGGCGGATTCGAGGGAGGGAGGTGAGTTTGATGAGGAGATTGGCGTCGATCTGGAGAAGCTCCCGGACTAAATCGTAGTGCCCGTTCGCCGCCGCCCAATCAATCGGAGAAGCGAACCACCATTGATCGCCGGTGCTCTCCCATCTCAGAGGGAATAATTTTGGCGGCATTTGGGTTTTTTTTTTAGGTAAAAAATCCGAAGGCGCGAGCACTAATTTATTCAATTGAATGGCTTATTGAGATAAAGATTCAAGAAATTGCAGCAGACAATGATTTGATTTTGGTGGGATCGACGTAAATTGGAGTCAAATGGTTGGGATTTTGTGGGATCAAAGTTAGGGTTTTTCACGAGGAGAAGAAAACATGGAAGTCAGACAAATCATATCACGGAATGATTTGAGTTCTGCAAGATAACGCATAACTTGAATTCTCCCTCTCTCTCTCTCTCTCTCTCTCTCTCTCAAGACGCAGAACAATCATTCGATAGAAGGCTTTCTCGGAAAATTTGTCGACATTATACGCATTGAATTACTCGGTTTGCCTCGTCAGATTAGTATGGATATTATTATTATAATACTATATTTGCCTTTATATGTTGACCATGCATTTTGTCCCAACTACCCTCTTTAACCTATTTCGAAAATTAAAAGAGTAAATAAAATTAATATAAGATAATGAAAATTAAGATATGAAATATGTTAAAAAAATATAATAAAGTAGGAAGAAGTTGAATGTAGAAGTATAGATAATATTTTTCCAAATTAGGAAAAGCAAAATAAGGCTTTATTCTAATGAAATAAGGACAGAGACTATATTTTATAAACTATTTTACAAAATTAGATTTATATAAAGTATTTTATATCCCTCCCTCTCAAAATTATTGTCCATTTTAAAGGGCAGTATGATTTATAAAGAGAGTTATTAGTTATAGGCCCTACAAAATAATTGCATGTAATAATTTATCAAAAATAAAAATGAATGAGAATTTTGGAACAATTCAATATAGCATAGTTGATAAGATTTTTGAGACCGATGTAGTAAAAATTATGGAAATCTCATTTAGAAAAGAAAAAAAATAAATGGAGTTGACATTAATGAAGCAAACAAATAAAATAAACTATGAAATATAAATATGGTAATATGACTACGACAATAATAATTTAGAATAGAGAATTCACCGACAAGGAGAAATATTTAATTTGCTTTTCTCCTCGTCCTTTCATGTAGATCTTAAAAAAATTCGTATCGTCTAAATTTAATTTTAATAGAATAAAATTTAATTTTCCTTAGCATAAAAATAAGCATTATAATACACAACGAATCTAATCTCTCCAGCAATTCCAGTTACATACAGATCAATACTTTGGACAACGGACAAGGAAAGGAAAGTACCATTTTGCAGCATGAAAGAAAAATCATTATCGTTATCGAGTTTGTCGTACATAATTTGAATATAATTATTGGATTTCTATTGTAGGAAGATTTTTATGACAGGAACAAATGAAGAAATGAATGAAGATGGCAAGAAAATGTTGAATAGACTTTTGGGGATCTTGGAAGTAGATTATTTGGATTCGGAATACTCCATCCGTCCCATAGAAAATGTCTTGTTTTCTTTTTTGAGCTATAGAAAGTGTATTGTTTCTTAAAAAACAAACAATATGTGGACCACAATTAATAAGTTAAAAAATCAAATAATATACACCACACAATTTTATTTTTTTTAATCTTCGTGTCCCATAGAAATGAGACATTTTCTATGGGATGGAGGAAGTATAATTTAGTTGTGACTGAATAATCCGAGTTGATAATTGAAACATATTGTTGAACAATCCATGTGAAATTTGGTAGCTTTGCTCATGGATTTTGTATTTGATCTTGATTGATGCTATATTTCATTTCCCCACTTGTTTGTGTTGACTTCTACTACATGTAATTATTGATATTAGATCCCAATAATCTGATGAATAATACTCCCCCTTTCGACTTGATTTTATATTATTGGATTTTTACACTGTTTATATATTAAATAGATGAAATATAAAAAAAATTATGAATATAGAGTTTGGGCTCTCATAAATAAAATTATGCAAATTTAGGGCTTTCGTAATTGAAATTATGGCTTTTAATTGACCTAAGCCCAATCACTATTTGATAGACCCAACTCTAGGGAGATTTAGTCAAAAATATATACAAAATATACAAACTTTTTTAAAGTAATAAGATTGAGACCATAGAAAAATATTTATTTAACAATATTATTAATTTATCGAACATAATTTTAATCCTTGAAACCAAAAAAAATTATTATCTAAACGAAATTATTACTCTATCGAACATTACTTTATCGAGATTTAACTGTAACATACAAACCATAGAAGTAGAAAATCATAATTTCAATTTGATGCTAAACGGAAATACAAAGGTGGCTGCAACAATGCAGCTTATTCCATAAACTCGGAAAAAAAGCTCGAAAGAGTAACAACTGAATTAGAATCCCAGTGCCACGCGGACGTCCATCTCATCACGCAACCGACGCCATGTGGACGATCAAATCGACCACTCGGGAACTGCCACGACACGTTTTGTCAAGGAAAATTCGAAAAATCATCAGAGAAAATAGAGAAAGATCGAGTCTTTTTTAGTTTTTACCTGTAACCCCATTCATTGTCATACCAAGAGACAAGCTTGACGAAATTCTTGTTCAATGCAATTCCAGCCTTGGCATCAAATATGCTCGACCTACCCACATCGAAAAATTAACTTAATTTATAGAAAATTAAGTATATTTTGCTTTTTATTAAAAAATAATATGATGGCTTTGATAAATTACCTGCTGTCACCAATGAAATCAGTAGAGACCACATCATCATCAGTGTACCCCAAAATGCCCTTGAGTTTGCCCTCTGATTCTTCTCTGAGAAAGAAATAAACAAAACCAAAATTTGAGTTCTTTTTCAATCCCTTAAATAAAAAAAAAAAAAAAAAAAAAAACTCACTTGATGGCAGCTTTGATCTCATCATAGGTTGCTTCTTTCTCCAGCCTGACCGTGAGGTCGACCACGGAGACATCGACGGTGGGGACACGGAACGACATTCCGGTCAACTTCCCGTTTAGGGCGGGAAGCACTTTCCCAACAGCCTAAGCATACAAAGTTTCAATCTTGAATCACTCACAAATCTTGATCATAGCATTTTAAGTTGGATTTGAGTGATTGGTTAATACCTTTGCAGCACCGGTGCTGCTCGGGATGATGTTGAACGAGGCGGCCCTTCCGCCTCTCCAGTCCTTGGCCGACGGCCCATCAACGGTCTTTTGTGTAGCTAAATGATTAACACAACAATGCAATAGTATTTATGAGGGAACTGCAAATCTTGGTCAAGAATTATACGAGGCGATGAACTGCTTACCGGTTATGGAGTGGATGGTGGACATGAGGCCTTCTACTATGCCAAACCTATCATTAATAACCTGCAAGAGTTGGGACGAAAACGGTTAGCTTGTTAGGAAGAGTTGGGATGAATTAAGGAAAGAGTAGTAATTGTAACTGACCTTGGCCAACGGGGCGAGGCAGTTGGTCGTGCAGCTAGCGTTGGAGACGATGTTTAGCTCGGGCTTGTATTCCTTCTCATTGACTCCAACAACAAACATCGGGGCATCTTTGCTTGGAGCAGAGATCACAACCTTCTTCGCTCCACCCTTTATTTTCATTCATCAAACGAAATCCACGGTTGAGAATAGAAAACGAAACACGAATTCCCAAATTCAAGACTCAAATCATAAATGGATCCTAGTTTAAGAGAACATCATTATTTCAAGAATTCATAAGAACTACTACACCCAAATATGGCAAACATGAGAACGAAGGCTACGCCATTTATTCCGTAAATGACTAAACGAAACACGAAAACAGAAAACTGATATCAAGCAGCTGAGTTAAAGATCAAATGCAGAGATTGGATCACAACATCATTATTTCAAGAATTCATGATATCTACTTCACCAAATATTGCAAGATTAATCCAGAAATCATTATTTCAAGAATTCAAAATGAAATTCAAGGCAGTTCCTCATAATTCCAAGAGTTCAAAGTAGCTACCTATAAATAACCCAACCAACTAATCCACATAAATATAGCATGTATGAACAAGAAGAGTGATGTAATGATACTTAAATCCAAAACCGAAAAATCGAAAAAAAATACTAAAACAGAGAGACTATACTAAGATTTTCTACCTTCAAGTGAGCAGCAGCCTTGTCTTTGTCTGTAAAGACTCCAGTGGATTCAACAACAAAATCAGCACCAGCTGCAGCCCATGGAATCTCCTCAGGATTCCTAATCAACAAATAACCAACCAAAACAGTAAACTCAACTATTCCCACCTTTCTCTCACTAAACCAAAATCCAAGAGCATGAGAGAGAGTACCTGCACCCAAATACTTGTACTGATTTGTCCCCAAAAAGAAGGGTTTTCTCATCCTTTACCTTAACCTCATGATGCTTCCATTGACCATGTACACTATCATACTTAAACATATATGTCTGCACATACACACACACACATAAATGTGTAAATAAAATTAAAACCATTAATAGCATAAAGACTTGCATATTAAAAAAAAACATTTCTTTTGAGCGCAGAAATCAAGAAACTGATGCTATGTGGCGTAGATTGATTGATTTTTTAGTATTAAATATGATCCATACAATTTTTATCATTTCTAGTATGAGATTGACATAATAAGGGAAAAGCTTCGTTTCTAATGGGACTGATGGATAACAAATAAATAAAATAAAAAATCAGAAAATTCATAAATCTCATGTGAAATTACCATGTAATCAGGGCTAATGAATGGATCATTCACAGCAACAAGCTCAACATCATCCCTTTGAAGAGCAACTCTTGCAACCAAACGACCAATTCTCCCAAATCCTATTGAAGAGTCAATAGAAAAAGTTAAAGATTCAATTTTTATTGCATATTTAGCAGAACCCATATCAGAAACACCAACAAAATCAACAGATAAGCATATAAATCATCCAACATACATAGATCAAAAGATATCAAATATACAAACATATACAAAGTTGAGCACAATAATCATACCATTAATCCCAATCTTGATCTTTCCCATTATTCTAGAAGGCGAAGAGGAAGACAGATCTCTGAGCAATGAGATTTTGTGTGTGTGTGAGAGAGAGAGAAAGCGGAGATAACTATGGAGAAAGAATGTCGACTGAGGCAGCTTATTTATAGGTGCAGCTTATTTTCTTTTCTTGGAAAATAAGAAAATTCAAATCATTATTCGATTTGAGATTCGCATCCTTTCTACTTACTGAATTTACGTTCCTTCCTTGTTTCCCAGTTCAATTTCTTGGATAACAAGTCAGAAAAGGAAAAAAAAATGGTTTGTATCCAAGAAAAAGATTACTCCTTCCGCCCCATTTATTTCATCTTACTTTCCTTTTCGATTGCCAATTCATTTTATTTTATTTCAAAAATAATAATTTTTACATATAATTAATCTTTTTTTAAATTCATCCCTTTACTTACAATTAACGGAGACAAGTTTAATAAGATGGAATTACGGTGTGAGTATTTTTAATAAAAGGCGTAGCTGTGAAAATGGGTGGTCCGGGATCGATAGATTATGACTTAGGTTGGTTGAACTTTCCTTTGTGGTTTATATACTATTGCACAGAAGCGAGGTTTATCCAGTGTACACTTCGATAGCGGTTGCGAATTATCATCGTCATAAAAAAAGACAAAAAAAATGAAGAAAAATTTGACCCGGAAGATGTGTTTACGACAGCTACATCCCATCTTTTGCAGCCACGTTTCATGCATCATCGAAAATAGACCAATTTCATGCGGTTAATTGCACACCATAAAATAAAAATATTTTCTTTTGAAATCAAGAAACTTGTTCTTTAATTTCTTTTCTGTGGGCTGATTAATGATTGTTCTCAGAAATGGTTTCTTGATTTTAAAAACCGGAAAGCATGAACATATTCTAGATTCTCTAATTTTAAAGAAATAAAAAAAGAGACTAAAAAAATACTATTTCATCTCAATTATTGCTAATATTCTTTTTAATTAAATGGTAGCATGGCATTTGACATCACTTTATGCGTTATATTCCACCGGTTGTAAATTGTTTGCTTTTATATAGATAGGCTTTATTTATTATATTCATTTTATTGGGCATGTTTTGTTGAGTTTTTCCTTTATTATAAAATCGGTCCGCCCATATCAAAACGTGATTTTATATAAATAATTTTTAAAAAAATTCGTATTTTATCTTTCTGAATATACACTTCACCCTTTTCTCTATCGAATTTTTAAGTTTCGCCCCCCTTCCTCGTAATACTAGATCCAACCCTGCGCGGGTCAAATGAAGAAGATGAACAAATAAAATAAAATTATTTATTATTGGCATGAAAACCAACTACTACAAATTAAAGAAATTCACCTAATTAAAGCATAGTTGGAAATTCAAACATGGGATAGTATTACTCTAGTTTCATTAGGTGTAGCATCTAAAATCTCGAAATTATCGTAAAAAATCATCGATTCCTAATGAAATGACTTTTCTTACAAGATATGTGAGTCCATTTTTTGTACAAACTAAGAATCATCTCCACAACTCCATACAAGCAGAGTACAAACAAGAATGTAGTTCCATAACACGAACTTCAAAACTCGACGAGAAAAAAACCGGGTTTTCAACTCACGCCGCGGTAGATAGCTCCCGGGCAGAGCTCGTCCATGCTATCAACGTTCCGATACCCGTTGTACTCTCTCAAACAAGTCCATCCACGACGGGTTAGGAATTCGCGAAAATCGTCTTCGGTGTAGAAGGTTTTATCCTCCGTGTGCACGGGCAACGGCCCGGATTCCTCATAGAAACAAACTTTTATCGACAGCCCTACGATCAAGATGTATATCGATTAGACAACCCTAGTATATTTTGCGGTTTGTGTTATGGAAAGATTTCACACTTTACCTTCATCAACATGAAGAGTGTAGTTCCCTAGAGGCATGTCTCTGTCGAGCGTTCGGACTACATTATCTTCGTCTTCCAACCAGAACGCGCGTTTAGTACGTAATCTAAACGTAGATTTGATAGCTTCCTTGATGGCATCTGCACTGCCATCTATACCTATTCTCTTGGTATAATCACCCAATTTAACCGTTATCACCCGCCCATCATACGTGTTCGTCTGTTCGCCTAATCACAATTAATCGGCATTAAAAGGAAGTTCAATACATCTATTTAATCTCCAAATTCCCTCAAACAGCAAAACTCCACAATTCAATTCAAATTTATATATCAAAGCTGGTGTTCTGAAAGCAAGAGAGAGACTAACCACTTCCGGGAGTCTCCCTCCAATTCCACGGAGAAACTCCGCTCGCTCCAACAGCTTCAGCAGCAGTTATAGCAAGGGGGTGCCCGTCGTGATCCAAACGCCTCTCTAAATTGAGAGTCGACCTGCCATTAGCTGGATACCAAGAATCGAGAACATTCATGAAATTAGCATTATTACGTACAAATTCTCAACATGAGAAATGCAGTTTAGAACAAGCACCGGATCATTCAACAGTTTATGATTCTCTCATCAGACAACCATTGCAGTAAAATCACATTTACAACACATATAGACTTGATCTACTAGAATGTGTCGAAAAATTAGATCTACACTTGAGAAGACAAATTAGAAAGAAATAGAAAGACTATCATACAACCCCATAACAAATGTGGAGGAGCAACTATTTCATTACTCTGCCCATGATATTTATTTTCCAGAGACGTGGATCTAAATTTTCGGATAATTTACGGAGGAAAGGTGAGTGCTTCTTACTTCATTCAATGAATGCAAAACGGACGCACCAAGGAAAAGAGGGAAGACAAAATCAAAGATATAGGGATGTGTGGATAAGACTTTGCAAGTAAACGCAAAATGCGACTTTTCTAGGTTAAATACGGCAAAAACTTTACGGAGATTTACCGAATCCAAAAATAAGTAATACCCAAAAAGACAATTAGCATATATACCTTCCACAGGTCCAAAAGTAAGACTGGCATCATCGATACCTGCAGAGGCAAACAATGTTTAGAAGTTAATGCAATCTGTAGGGATTAGGAATTTGAAGGGGATTGATTTAAAGATGGAAATGCAGTACGCGGAGAGAGCTGGAAAACGAAAGTACAACATAAATAATCTAGATTGGATTTGGAAGTCGTATCACGAGCATATACAAAGTTTACGTAATAATTAACATCATTTATGCTCATTCCCAATACGACAACCACGTCACCATTAGATTCCGTAAAAAAATGATCCAAACTTCATTAGTATCCACCTCCATTATTCCAAGAAAGCACGTAAAATATGAAACAAATAAACTCAACGAGTCTAGGTGCAGTTCTAAACTCATCACCAACAAAATAGGACCTAAAAGTGCTTGAGTCCATGTATGCATGCTGGTTCGTTATGAAAGGGCGAAAATAACTTATCCATTTACTCGTCATGCTGAACATGGAACTCACAACCAAAGAAGCATTTACGGAAGAACATGACATGCCTAATCTTATTTGAAGACATTTCTTACAACCCTACGTAATAAAAGCAAAGTGGATAAACGCTCGAGCAATGCACCTTTGTCGTAGAAAGACGCACATACAACCTATAAATTAGTCTATCCATTTATCCTTTGATTTAGAAGATACAAAACTCATAACCTGAAAAGCATACATGATGAATTTCAGTAATCAAACATCAATTCTTTTTTAATACACTCCATGCTACATTTGACATCTAGAGGTAAAATGATTCTGCTGCACTTCATCCTGACCAAACCACCTACGTTAACAACCTTAATTTCCTCATTTCTTCACCACACACAATCACAACAAACATAAACACCCTAACAAAAGAATAACAACCCAAACAATATAAACCAAAAAATCAGACAAAACCCAACTCCCAAATCAAGAAACTGATCAAGGAGAGACAACAACAAGCATAATCAACCACAAAACAACCTTAATTTCCTCATTTCTTCACCATACAAAATCACTATGAACCAAAAAATCAAACAAAACCCAATTCCCAAATCTAGAAACTGATCAAGGAAAGACAAAAACAAACACAATCAACCACAAAACAACACCAAATAATAAAACCTTTATCAGCAAACTGCATAAAAGAATCAACTTTCGAACCACTCCCAGCAGCTTCAGAACTCTTCCACTCCGGCCCATCTCTGCTCCTCTCCCTCAAAATCTCCTCAATATCCTTGTAATAATTCATCTTCGCCGATCCATTCCCACTCCCATCTCGGTTGTTCTGCTTCGCCTTCTTGAACTCCTTCAGCAAATTCCTCCACTTGTCCGTACACATCGTCGGAGATCTATCAAACCCCTTCTCCCTCATCTTCAACGAGATGTTATCCCACAAGTGCTTGTTCGATTTGGAGGTGTTGAAAAGCATGTCGATCTCTTTGCGGAGAGAGATGAGAGCCCTCGTCTCCTCTTGAACCCAAGTCTCCGCCCTCTTCTTCGGAGCGGCGGAGGACGATGGGTGGGCGGAGCTCTGGCCGGACGCGGCGGCGTTGGCGGCGTCTTCGGCGCCGTCGGGGAGGTGGTGGGGAGGGAGCGGGATGATCATGGCGGTGTTCGGAAGAGGCCCGCCTTCTTGCTTGCCGTCGTCGTAGAAATCTAGGGCGGATTCTTGCTGCTGTTGGGGCTTTTCGGACATGTACATGTTTTCGCGTGTTGTTGTCAGTGCAGTTTTTGCAAGAGAAGTTCTACGAATTTAAGATTTGAGGGTTTTCATTTTCTCAGTACAGATTGAGGAGAGGAGACTCGAAGAATTTATTACAGTAATAGAAGCAAAATTTTAATCTTTTGTCTCATAATAATTTCAATTTTGGCATTACTTCTTCAAATCTATATTTTAAGCAATTTTTTGTCATAAAAACCTACTTTTTGCATTTACTTTTTTAAAATTAAACTGATTACTTAAGTAGTTTCACCTGTTTAATATGCTTTTGATATTAAAATTATTTATTTTTAAAAATTAATTTCAAAAACTCCCTAATTATGCTTTAAAATAATTATTTTCAACTTTAAGCAAAAACAAATAAAAAGCGGATAGACTTTGGTATCACACAATTATATTCCAATATATGTCACCTGCACAAATCATTTGACATGTGGAATAATTTTAATTAAATAATCAAATCAAAATCAATTATGGTGGGCCACATATGCCACATGCAAGGGAGTATATTATGTGACACACAAGTCTTTGTGAATAAAAATTGCTTATAATAAACAATTGTAAATACATCCTTGAAACTAGTATAATTTCTTTTGTCTCACTTTCTTATGTCCCACTCGTATCTCACTGTAATTTTTAATTATAAACATCTACGTATTTATGATTTGAATTTTAATGTTTTCATAAACACATAAGTTTTTACAGTTAAAATATAAGTGAAACACGAGTAAGACACGAGTAAGTAGGACATATGATCCAATTGGACAGAGATCAGCTTAGATTGTCACAAAACTAGCATTCAAAACCAAGAAATCAAACCAAATCTTGGCAAACATATAAAGCAAAACAAGTCACAAACTTAGATAATGAGCCTCCAAAGAACAAGCATAATTCATTACCCACCCACCAAAGAATGGCAAGCTTTATTCATAAGAAACCAAATCCTCCATAGATGCGATAAGACAAAGCAACAACATAAACAAGAAAAACAGACTGCAACCACACCACCTCACCAAAAGCCCCTGCAAAAGCAAGGATTTTCTGCATACCAATTCCATCTCTCATGCACTGTCAACAAGAAGAGATCAACAAGCTTCACCTTCTTGATCAACAAGAAGAGATCAAGAAGGATTTTCTGCATACCAATTCCAGCTCTTGAAGCAATTCGAACACAGCAAATCCAAAAGGAAGGTCTCCTCGTACTCGTTATCATTAATACACCTGCCACACTGCGCGCATCTTGCTATACATAGCGTGCACGCCCTGCAGAGTTTGGATTCCCGACATCCCTCCGATGGGCAGTCATAGACCAACCTGAACTTCTCACAACTTGGGCACATTTCAATATCTATAGCCCGGTCATCATCGTAAGGGAGGTAAAAGTTTCCTCGATGATAGAAGTGTGGCTTGTGACAGCTCTTGAGCTTGGAATCGTCGGTACCCAACAAAGACTTCAAATCTTCGTAATGTTTGTCTGTCACACCATAAAGACCACCAATTCTTAGGTACTTTATACCCGAGGCATCTTTGTTGGAGTTATGGGTACAAATGTTATTCAGTATTCCTTCAATGGTGAGCCTTGTACAACCGGGGACAAACAACTACATTAATATTCAACAATTTTGAGTTAGATTATTAACAATAAATTGATAAATTGAAAAATATAAGCAATATAATCAATCTACTGACCTTCGTCAATCGTGGATTGGTTTCAAGTACGCGCTTTATACCGTCATCTGTGATTTTGGGGCACTCCACCAAGCTCAAGCATTGAAGGGTGCCATCAACCCTGCTAGCCAATTCCAAAAGTATATCATCCGTGATTTTTTCATTCAAAGGCTGATCGATATGGATATTCTTCCGCAACAAAAGATCACCTCGAACCTTAGACCGTAAGAAAGTACAAACCCTTTCTACTGACAAGAGATCTTTCACTCCCAAATACCTTAGACAATATTCAAAAGCATCATGGGGCGCTTCTTCAAATCGGGCAGCACCGTCCACTTTCTCTCCCAACCGCAATGATCCATCCATCTCTCTGTCCTCCATATATTCATCTTTCGTATTGGCTGCATCCAATGCCTCACCAGACTTTTCATAAACCCAAGGACTGCTCGGAAAGGATAAAATACTAGAATTCAATTGCTCATCAGTACTACAACAAGGGTGGGACTTTAAAGCATTATTCCATATCAGATTCAACCCAGCAAATACACCATGATTCTCTTGACTCGTCCTTCGACTATTGCTCCTAACGTACCCACCACAGTCCCCCAAGTCCTCAAGCCATCCCGTGATGGCAGTGACTGTAGTTTGTATATCCATCTCAAATGGATCAGAGGGCAAAAGATCAACAATGTCCCCAACATTTAACTCCGGTGAGTAGCTCGGATCCATTTTATCCTTCCTGCTGAAATGCCCGGTGCTTATGGGAGACAACAGATTATTTTCTGAAGTATCAGCTGGGAACACTCGTCGATGCGAACAGTTCAAGGCCATTCTCAATATCTCTACCTCAAACCAAAATCTTTCTCTCCCTATAACTAATGTTCAACCAAAAGGCAAGGCTTTTTTAATTGAACAAATATATGTATAACTTTTTTCCCCCTTTTTTTCTCTTTTTATCAACCCTTGATATGGATTTCTTACAAAAATCCAAACAAGAAAACCCTCCGATTTTCAATGACGAACTAAAACTGGCACCAAAAACTTCACTGAGCCTTTCTTGTGGAGATAAATCAAAACTTATCAGTTTCTTGTTTTTGTCAGCTACAACTACGAAACCAATCAGAACACGCTAGCCGTTATTATACACAAAAGAATCAAAGAATTCCTAAAAGAACTAATCGACGGGAGAAAAACCAGAATCAATATTATCAAACCTAGGTTTTCGGAGGAATCTCACATATCCTATCCAGTGAATTCACATACCCAAGAGATACATAGCACACAAATAAACCTAATTAGAAAAACTGAAACAAAATGAGATATAGTAAATACAAGAACCTGATTCCTTTACTTCAAATTACAAACCCTAATTTTAACGCCCCAACCGATTGAGGGAGATATTGAGCGCTTGAATTGATTTTACCGGCCCTGACGGCGATCCGATCAGGAAAGCAAGCGTAATTGAGGGGAAAAAGAGAAGGTATTTTCAGATCGAAGACTCAACGAATCAACGGCCGAACGATCCAAGGGCAAAGTAGAAGACAGAGTGCGTAAGAAAAATATAATGTAGGAGAGGGGCAAAATCGGATGTAGGAAAAGGAGCCATGTTAGCTATTGACACGTGTAAGGATGAAAATTATTTTCCCGGTATTTTCCGGTGGAAGCGGTCAAAATCAGTTGGTCAAATTTGAACACTTTACATTCATAGTTTCTCAAAAAATAAAAATAAAAAACCTTTAAAATATACATTACTCTTTTTCGTCGTATTGAAATAGTACAATATATCCAATATATCTTTTCGGATTGTCTTATAGAAGTTGTCCGATTTTTTTGACAAATTATTACAAACAATTATTTAAGAGATGAGATC
This sequence comes from Lavandula angustifolia, assembly GCA_028984105.1. NCBI lineage: Eukaryota > Viridiplantae > Streptophyta > Magnoliopsida > Lamiales > Lamiaceae > Lavandula > Lavandula angustifolia. Next base: position 169,537 of record CM054803.1, read on the forward strand.
GGTTGTATAATAAATCTCTTACTAATTAGTACCTGATTCAACACTAAGTAGTTTTAAATTAGAAAACTACATATTAAAAGTTTGAAAATTAAAAAAAGATTCATTTTTATCCGTTTGATTTACTTATAATAAACCCGTAAAGAGAGAGGATAAAATAAATAATTAAAGAGTGTAGTATTTTAATTCAAAACTGTCGAGTTTTGAATTGAACATCATTTGAACAAGAATTTACTGAACAAATGGTCTCATTTTTTTTTAGGAATCTACAACTTTATACAATTATGTGCATATGTATTATTCTCTCTAAAAATAGCGCACTTGACTATTTCAGTCGGACGGAGGGAGTAGTACATATTTACGATCACTAACCAACAATCAAATACATACAAACGAACAACCTCAAACAAACATGAACACAACATTACAATTTCAAACCAAAACTACAATTTTGAAACCAAACAAGTTTTATCGTCATGTGAGAGAAAGTCTTGCACCTCCAAATCACCTTCAAATTTCACCATATCTTCTTCCCTCAAATGAATCCACGCCTCTATTCCATCTCTAACCCTACTCCCCACAAACGACACCGCATTCTTGTACACTAACCCGGCCGGTCTGGCCCAGACCGGTTTCCCCCACCCGAAATCCACGTCGTAGAACGGGAACCGGCACAAGTTGGTGAAGCTGAAGCTGACCAGCTCCCCTTTATTGAGTTGACTCAGTTTCTCCTTCATCACTTCCAAATGCTTCTCATCGCCCACCCTCATCAGCTCACCCACATCCACCCCTTTGATGGCTTCCTTCATCTTCCGTACTAGCTCCGCGCCGCCGTCGCCCACCGCCACCTTCGCTATCGCCACCTGGACCATGTTCCCGAAATGGTACTCGGTTAGGGGCGGGTCGGTTAGGGTCCGTAGGTTTACCGCATGCTGCACGGTGTAGATCTTATTCGGGTCGGATTTCGCACCGGTAGCGGATATGAACCGGGTCCATATAAAAGCCGAGAGCGCCTCCATTCGCGTCGGCGGTGGAGTCCCGCCGCCGCTGCCGTACCTTTTACGAAGAAGGGCAATTTTCTCGGCGGGGAATGTGAATATTTTTGTGGTGATAGGCTCCACCTGCACCGGACTTGACCCGGGTTTGAACCCGAAGATATCACGCGGCGGGAAGTAGGCGGCGGCGTTGAAGTTCGGCAGCGTGCCGGCGGCTGCGGCGGTTCCGTTTCTAGCGACGGCGGACCATGCTTTAGCAAATGTGATCAGGGATAATCCGTCGGCGATCTTGTGGGAGGCGAGGATCCCTACCGCAACGCCGCCGTACCGGAAGTAGGTGGCTTGCACCGCCATGCCGAAGTCTCCGGAATCGTTGAATTCATACGGAAGAAACTTCTTCATGTTTTTAGGGTCTTGTTTGGTGATAGCTAGTGAGACGTCGCAGTTGGCTTCGGCCTCGAGGAAGGGGGCGCCGCGGTCGTCGCAGTCGACGTGGAGGGTGCCGGCGAGGGGGTAGAATCTCTACAAGGTTTGCGATAGGGTTTTTTTTGAGGTGGTTTGAGTCTTGGGAGTTGGGCGTTTCGTTCTCTGAATATTTGTAGAAGCAGATGAGTGGCATGAAGAAGGACGGAGCTATTTGATCAAGATATGAGAGGTTGTGTTTTTGCAGAGATTTTGGAGTTGGAGAAGATGGTTTGATTATCTCTATGGATATTACCCTCGTTTCAATCTCCATCTCTCTCTCTCCAACTCTTCTCTCTCCATCTAGGGTATTTAATTTAACAATCGCATCTTGGGTTAGTTAGACATGACAATATCATTGAATAATCTAGGGTTTCTACATTAAGAATTGGTTAAATTCTATGTCACGAATGTTTGGATTAATTAAGTATATCGGATTTAATTAATTTCTCAAATCTCTAAAGATATTATATTCAAAACTCACACATTATTCTCGTTCAGAATGTTACTTGAATGAATCCGAATCCAATTCTACTTTGCGAGCCAAACAATTTATCAAATCTCTAAAGATATAATATCTTTAGAGATTTGAGAAATTAATTAAATCTGAAAGTTGTCTGCCCTATTGTATACGAAATTGTCTGGTCTTCTAAGCAGATATTATAGAAATTTATATGGACCAACCAAGATTATCGGCTATTTTAACACAACATTTCCGATCTTCTGGGCAGATATTATATTGAAAATATAATATCTTTGGTATTGTCATACCCGGCCTTCCAAATAATTGGTTAATTAATGAACTCGAACCCGATTTCAGATTGTAAAATTATCAAATGTAATTTCATTTCAATTATGGTGTGCTCTACTTGATTAATTTTCATTTGGTTAATTAATTCCCGTTTATGTGGTGGGAGTATAATTAATTATTAGTCAAGCATAATTTCTCAACGGCGCGCGACAAGCATGTACAAATAATTAAATACATGGTATAAATTAAAAGATTATGTTTAATCAAGTTACTTGTGCTATACGTAGTCGGTCACAACTAAATGATACTAAGTCACCAACTTGGTGTTAAAAGAATTCAATCTCATTTTCTATGTACAAGAATTTAAGTGAAAGTAAACATTATATTAACCAATTTGTCGTATTTTAAAATAAAAACTCATAATTTCCACAATTTATAATTAGGGATGACAATTTGACCGGCCCCGCTAAACCTAAATCGCCTTGCAATGGGTCGAGTAATACCCTCCTTTCTCTCCTTAAATCCCGTGTCGAAAAGCTATGGACAATATCTATGTGACGGAGGGAGTATAATTTTTTAATTCAAAAATACGTAGTTTTGAATTCAACACTAATTAAATATGGAGAAACCAAATAGAAACCAAATTTCTCTCATAATTTCTGTTGAATACAAGCTGCTATTACAACCAAAATAGTAAGTCGGAAAACCAGAAAAGACCAAACAATAGAAACCGTCGAGTCGAGGGAATGCCTCTTTCCGCAAGACGAAATACGCTCCGGTAGTGCTCTCGGTTTCTGGCGTATCGTCTACAAAGATAAAACGACGAACGTCTCGAAGATTACAACACCGCAAGATCGTCAAGCTCCGGCGAACTGGACAAAGGAGAGAAGAAGAACTTCAGGACAGCCTAGAAACTTTAGAATGCAAATGCAGAGAGTTTGATTTGTTGTCTTTAAATGCAAGTGAAGACTGTCTATTTATAGGCATCTTCCACCCAGGTGAATAATGCTGGAAGTAAATACAATCAATTAAGGCAGGTGGACGTGGGGAACGAAAGTGGAGAGGTGGAGGGTTCTCAACAGCATCATTCCAGAGACTTCCAAAAAGAGAATATTAGGTGCAACAGGAGCATTGTACCACGCGCTGGGCCAGACCACAAATTTGAGCTGAGTCAATCCACAATTAGCCCACCAAGCCCAATGCTAAAGCCCAACGGACAAGGCCATGGACATGGAGCCGCGACATGGCGTCTGAGGCGGTCGACAAAAAGGCTCGTGCGCATGAGCATGTGTGGACCAAGCCCACCACATGTCACTTTGTTATCTTCTTCAAGGTGGTAGACACTTAAATACTATAATAAAGTTTGCACATTAATCAATGTGGGACATTGATTAATGTAATAACTCTCTCAATCTCGTACAAGGTAAGTTTCTCCACTTTATGTAACATTTTGATTTTGTCCCCCCAAACTTCGAGCCACTATTTTTCACTCACCGAAAATCGAAATCGAGAAATTAAGTACACTATAATTATCTACTCGAAACTTAGATCGACGTCATATATTTCAATTCATAAATTGGATATATATCGAAGCTCGAAAAGACGATTAAACGGGCTAAATTTTGTCATGTCATAATAACATTAAATGCTAAATAGTTTCCAATATATATATATATATATATATATATATATATATATATATATATATTATATGGTTCCCGTGTGAACAACCCTTATCGTGTGAACGTGTGAACACTGCACTTTAAAGACAAACGTATTGCACTTTCAAGGTAAATATACTGCACTTTAATATTGCACTTTACGTACTGCACTTTAACACAAATGTACTGCACTTTAAAATGCAGTATCTTTGCCTTTAAAGTGTAGTACATTTATATTTAAAGTGCAATGTTCACACGTTCACACGATAAGAGGTTGTTCACATTTGAATCTCCTCACATATAAATAAATATATATAAAACGATTTTCCAACATTATTGTGTGATGCACGGTGTAGATTTTTTCGGGACAAATCGAAAAGAAAAAACAAAATTATTATAATATATATGAAAATAAATGGGCTTCTAAGATATGCCCATTGTTCTTATGAGGTGTGATGAGTCTCACATGCTTTGAGCCTCGCCCTAATTAACTTCAACAAGACTTTAGGAAGCTGAGACGCACCTACCAAAGCAAAGGCCAATGTCATTTCTATCAAACTCTATCTTTCGTTATTCTTCATCGACTTAATATTGATTTTGTTGTTTAATACTACTTAACATAATTCTTTCATTTAAAATCTTTCTTCTGGTATATATAGTCATTAATATTTTCTCAAAATGTTTAATTGGAAATTATTAGTGTTTTTTTTTTGTTTTTGTTTTTTTTATTTTTATCATTGATTTCAAAGTTTCTATCATTTTTTTTCTTATCTTATCTATCTTTAAATTTTGCATTTAAGATTTCTCAAAAAAACAAAACAAAACTATATACTACATGTTTCAAATATAGAATCCATATAGTCATTATTACAATAAAAGGTATATAACAAACAACCTCCAACAAACATTAATTTATACAACATATGTATTTATGAAATCAAAGAACTTTAATCATGTGAGAGAAACTCTTGCATCTCCAAATCGGCTTCAAATTTCTCCATATCTTCTCTCCCCAAATTAATCCACGCTTCTATCCCATCCCCATTCCTTGTATCCATAAACGCCACCAAGTTCTTGTAAAGGAGCCCGGCCGACCCGGCCCAAACCGGTTTTCCCCACCCGAAATCCGCTTCGTAGACAGGGAACCGGCACAAGCTCGTGAAGGTGAAGCTAACCAGCTCGCCTTTACTGGACCGAGCCATTTTCTCCCTTTTCAAATTCAAATGCTCCTCACCATCCTTCAGCTCAGCCCCATACGCGCCGTCAACGCCTTTGACGGCTTTCCGCACTTTCTGCACAAGCTCGACGACGCCGTCTCCCAACTCCGGCTCGGCTATCGCAAGCTGGCTCATGTTCCCGAAATGGTATTCGGGTAGGGGCGGGTCGGTACGGGTCCGTAGGTTTACTGTATGCTGCACGGTGTAGATCTTATTCTGGTCGGCTTTCATACCCGTGGCGGATATGAACCGGGTCCATATAAAAGCCGATAACGCCTCCACTCGAGTCGGCCGCCGCTGCAGCATGCCGCCGCCTCCGCCGCCGGCGGAACTTTCTCGAAGAACGTTAATTTTTTCAGCGGAGAATGTGAAGATTTTTGTGCTGATCTCTTGTTTCATAATTTCTGCACCGGTCTTGTAGTCGGAAATGTTCAGCGGTGGGAAGTAGTCGGCGGCGTCGAACTTCGGAGGCGGCGACTCCCCGCCGCCGCTGTCTCCGTCGACTCCGTTTCTTGCTATGGCCGACCAAGTGTTGGCGAATGAGAAGAAGGATAATGCGTCGGCGATCTTGTGCGAGATGAGGAGCCCAACGGCGGCGCCGCCGCATCGGAAGTAGGTGGCTTGAACTGCCATGCAGAAATCTTGGGTTTCATTCAATTTGTAGGGGAGAAATTTGGGCATATTTGTAGGGTTTGGATTGGTGATAGCTTGATTAAGATCGCAGTTTGCTTCGGCCTCGAAGAAGGGCGCGCCGCCGTCGTTGCAGTCGACGTAGAGGTTGCCGACGATGCGGCCGGCGAGGGGGTAGAATTTCGTCAAGGCTTCGGACAAGGATTTTTTCAGGTGGGTTGAATTTTGGGAGATGGGGCTTTTGGTTTTTGATGCGTAGAAGTAGACGAGGGGCATGAATTCCGCCGGAATTAACTGATCAAGAAATGAAAGGCGGTGTTTTTGCAGAGAATTTGGTGTCGGAGAAGATGGTTTGATTATTTCCATGGAGATTACTTTGGTTTTGATCTCCATCTTCAATCAAACTGTGGTGGTTTCTCTCTAGTTGAGATCAATTATGGTACCTCTACATCCCCATTTATATTGGCAATGTTGCTTTCCGACATAGGAATTAAGAAAGTAGAGTAGATGATAAAGTAAGAGAGTGAAAATAAGTAAAATAGTCAGAGAATTCATGATAAAGTAGGAGGGAGAAATAATAAAATACGAGAGATTGTATTAATTTTTTTTCCTTTTTTTTTTAATGGAAATGAGACATTTCAAAAAGGAAAAAGAGTTGGGAAGTATTTAACAAACATATCTTAGAATTATAATTCCTCCGTCCCAATATTAATATCAACCCTACTTTTGAGCACGAAAATTAAAAATATATAAATGATTTAATTTGATTAAATTCCACTTATTTATTTTCTTTTTCAGAATATGAGAAGTGAATAATGAGACGAAGGTTGTATTAATTAGACTTGAGCCCTTAGCATTATCAATTAATTAATTTAAGGGGCTTTAGGTAGGAGAGTTTCTTAATCAAGAATTCGAATTCAATTCTAAAGTGTGATACCATTTGGCTCCTAAACTATTGAGTGTGACACCATTGGAGGTAACTTGTACTCCACTGAATTGATTTTTATATTATTATCGTTTATGGGATGGGAGCATAATTAATATTTAGTCAACTACTATTTGTCAACGGCAAGGAATGTGTGCTAATAAACTATATACGTTCGTAAACCCCCACCTATATCCAATTTCATCTAACAAAGCAATTTAATTTATTTTGATCTCCATCTTCAATCGAACTTTATTTTCTTTTTTCTTTTTTAAAGATTTTACTAGTTGGGATTTTAGGGTTCCATTGTATTTTTTATTTATAAAGTGCATTATGAGTTGAGTAGATAGATTTTGGAGAATGTAGAAATGATGTGCATCAATTCGTCCCTCATTCCCCTCTGCTAAGTAGATGGACTTTGAATGAGTTGTATTAGTGTGTCAAAATAACGTCCCACCTAGTATCCAATTTCGGATCCTAACAATGCAATTTAATTTAGATTTTGATCTCGCCTCTATCAATCTATTAACTTGTATTTTCTATTTTCCGATTGTTGTTTTTAAATATCAGAGTTTACTTGTCCAACCTTTCAGTTTAGACTTCTTTTAAGAAAACAAGATTTAAGTAGAAGTAAATCCAAAGTCGTGGAAACGACACGTATTTTAATTAAGGTTGTCTTAATCATATATAGGAGAGCTAAAAAACTTAAAACGATTAATATTTAATTATCAATTTACTTGAATTACCATAAGGTCCCATAAATCCGAGAGAGCAAAAGAAGTAGACTTTCAACTAAGAAATGGTATTATAGTCAATGTTTTTTATATAAAATAACAATTCATATTTCATTAATTACAAACCAACAAAAAATCTAACCACCCCATGTGATCATTATTACAAACAAATAATTGATACAACGTGAGCAAGACAACAAGTTAACCTCACAAGAATGTAGACTTGTAGAATATATGATCAAAACCAAAAGCTACAATTATCAGACCTCTTATGGAATGACGTAATAGGTGAAGGTGAATGCGTTACACGTGAAACAACAACCACCCTATTACCAAACATATGTCCCAAAGTATATTGTCATACATATTTTGAAATCAAAGAAGTTTTATGATGAGAGAGAAAGTCTTGCAGCTCCAAATCACCTTCAAATTTCTCCATATCTTCTCTCCTCAAATGAATCGATGCTTCAATTCCATCCCCATTCCTAGTATCCAAAAATCTCACCAAATTCTTGTAGGCAAACCCGGCCAACCCGACCCAAACCGGTTTTCCCCACCCGAAATCCGCTTCGTACAACGGGAACCGGCACAAGCTCGTGAAGGTGAAGGTAACCAGCTCCCCTTTACTGACTTGACTCATTTTCTCCCTAATCAAACTCAAATGCTTCTCACCATCCTTCAAATCAGCCACGTAGGCGCCGTCCACGCCTTTGATGGCTTCCCTCACTCTCCGCATAATCTCCACGCCGCCGTCCAACACGCCGCCTTCCCCAACCGCCGCCGTGGTTATCGCAAGCCGGCTTAGGTTCCCGAAGTGGTATTCGGATAGGGGCGGGTCGGTCCGGGTCCGTAGGTTTACTGCATGCTGCACGGTGTAGATCTTATTCGGGTCGGATTTGATACCCGTCGCGGATATGATCCGGGTCCATATAAAAGCCGACAGCGCCTCCGCCCGAGTCGGCCGGTAGCCGGCGGCGGCGGCGTACCTTTGTCGGAGGGCGGCGATTTTCTCGGCGGAGAATGTGAAGATTTTGGTGGCGATCTCTTCCTTCATCATTCCGGTATTCGGCTTGTAACCGGCGATATCCCGCGGAGGGAAATAGGCGGCGGCGTCGAACTTCGGCGGCGGGTCGCCGCCGCCGTCTCCGTCTCTCGCGACGGCGGACCACGCTTTCGCGAATGAGATGAAGGATACGACGCGCTCAAAGGCGATCTTGTGCAATGGAAGATAACGAATCCCACCGTCCGCCGCCGAATCGGAAGTAGGTGGCTTGAACGGCCAAGCAGAAATCATGGGACTCATCCAATTTGCACGGGAGGAATTTGGTCAAATCTCTAGGGTTTGGGTTTGTGATGGCTTGCGAGAAATCGCAGTTTGCTTCGGCTTCCACGAAGGCTGCGCCCCCGTCTTTGCAGTCGACGTAGAGGTTTCCAACGAGGCGGCCGGCGAGAGGGTAGAATCTCGTCAAGACTTGAGATAATGATTTCTTAAGGTGGTTTGATTTTTGAGAGCTGGTGATTTTGGTGTTTGGTGCGTAGAAGTAGACGAAGGGGATGAAGATGAGTCGCCGAGTGGATTTGATCGAGAACCACGAAGCCGCGGCATGGATTTGCAGAGATTTGGCAGTCGGATAACATGGGTTTGATTCAATTTCCATGGAAGAACATTTTGCAGTTTTGTAGGGTCTCCATCGCTTTTAATGATAGCTGTGGTGAGATGTTTCTCTCTAGTTGAGATCAATTATCCCCCCCCCCCCCCCCCCCCCCCCCCCCCCCCCCCCCCCCCCCCCCCCCCCCCCCCCCCCCCCCCCCCCCCCCCCCCCCCCCCCCCCCCCCCCCCCCCCCCCCCCCCCCCCCCCCCCCCCCCCCCCCCCCCCCCCCCCCCCCCCCCCCCCCCCCCCCCCCCCCCCGGTACCCCTAGTAGTCTGGCAATTTTGCGCCGCCCGTCGTTGCAGTCGACATGTCTACTAGGTTGCTCGACGAGGTCGGTCACCCTAGGGGGGTAGAATCTCGTCAGGACTTGGGCTAAGGATAGTCTTTGAGGTGGTTTGATTTAAAATGGTTAAAAGAGTTGTTGTTGGAATTGGGGGTGTCGCATTGTTCAATATCTTCGTAGAAGTAGACGAACGGCATGAAGAAGGGCGGAGCGATTTCATCGAGAAATGACCAAGGCGGTGGATTTGCAGAGATTTCGGCGTCGGAGAAGATGGTTTGACTATTTCGGCCGAGATTACCACCTCGTTGTACATATCTCCCAAATCGTTGGGACTCAATAATTGAAGCATTGTTTGCAATTTCTCTCTCAAATAAAATTAGATGATCTTAAACAACCTACCAATTGGTGGAACACTTACATTTAAATATATCGGATTATGACTCGCATCAAATATATCTGATCAAATCACATCAAATATATTGGGGGAGATCTATTCAAATTAACCATATATTTTCCATATATGTCACAGTAATTAAACATTAATGAATCTGAAATAGTTTCAACTTTTCTTAGATAATCTTGGACTTTTTTGCATTTTTCTGGGGGTGGGTGGGGGCACTATTCTAGTTAATTTAATTAATCACATGTCTGAATCAAACTTAGAAATGATGTTTATGTTAGTGTTTGTTCAATTTTTGTATCATTAATTTAAGGAATAAATTAAAATATGCTATCCCGATAAAGTCATCTAGATAATAAGACTTTTTGTCTCTCTCTCCCCACCTCTCTCTCTCTCCCATCTTGATAATGTAAGATCTTTTGCTGATGCTCTGGAACTAACGTGTATGTTATAAATTAGCAATGGACGTAATTTACATTATTTATAGATAATATTAAGGTTGTAGGATAATTAATTAAAGACCTTAAAATGAATTGTCATCAATTGACCACAAATATTAACGAATTCTTCTGATTTTTCTTTCTCAATTTTATATTTTAACTCAATTAGCGTAAGGTCCTTAGAATCCATGCAACTTGCAAGAAATGATAAACATATATAGTCAATTTTTATGTAAAAATGCGTTTAAGAATTCTTTCAGCTATGCTTTTATCTTTTTCTTTTATTCTTTTTTCGCCTTTTATTATTTTTATTTTGTAAATTTTTTTTTCATGGGATCAGATCAGCTGTCCGATAAATCCCTGTCGAATTGGTGTTGGTGTTCGATTCAAAATTACTTAATTTTGTATTAAAAAACTTCAAATTAAAATGATAAGATTGAAAAAATAATTTGATAAATAAATAAAGAGTGCATTTTATAAATTCAAAAGTACGTCGTTTTAATTTAAATTAGATATCAATTGGACAGAGATTTATTAGACAAGTGATCCCATCTTTTTTTCGTTGACTATAATATAATATCAAATAAGTGTATAACACATATTACAAACATATATATATATATACTCCATAACAAATTACCTCAAAAAAAGAAATTATACAACATGAGCAATCAACATTATAAGACCAAACCAAGTAGACAATTCCATTTATTTATGAAATTAATCTGACAACATTATCATGTGAGAGAAACTCTTGGAGCTCCGAATCACCTTCAAATTTCTCCATATCTTCTCTCCTCAAATTAATCCATGCTTCTATGCCCTCCCCATGTCTAGTATCCATAAGCGACACCAAATTCTTGTAAGCGAACCCAGCCGACCCGGCCCAAACCGGTTTTCCCCACCCGAAATCCGCTTCGTAGACCGGGAACCGGCACAAGCTCGTGAAGGTGAAGCTAACCAGCTCGCCTTTATTGAGTTGAGCCATTTTCTCCCTAATCATATTCAAATGCTTCTCACCATCGTCCTTCAGCTCCGCCACGTAAGCGCCGTCCACGCCTTTGATGGCTTCCCTCACTCTCTGCATAAGCTCCACGCCGCCGTCTCCCAACTCCGGCTCGGCTATCGCAATTCGGCTGATGTTCCCGAAATGGTATTCCGATAGGGGCGGGTCGGTTCGGGTCCGTAGGTTTACTGCATGCTGCACCGTGTAGATCTTGTTCGGCTCGGGTTTCATACCCGTGGCGGATATGAACCTGGTCCAAATAAAAGCTGATAACGCCTCCACTCGAGTCGGCCGCCGCGGCATGTCGCCGCCTCCGGCGGCGGCGGCATACCTTTTCCGTAGAACGGCGATTTTCTCGGCGGAGAATGTGAAGATTTTGGTGGCGATCTCTTCCTTCATCATTCCGGAGCTGGGTTTGTAACCGGAAATATTCCGCGGCGGGAAATAGGCGGCGGCGTCGAACTTCGGCAGCGGCCCGCCGCCGTCGTCTCCGTTTCTCGCGACGGCGGCCCAGATGTTCGCGAAAGAGAAGAAAGATAGCGCGTCGGCGATTTTATGCGACATTAGTAACCCAACAGCAACGCCGCCGCACCGGAAGTAGGTGGCTTGAACAGCCATGCAAAAACCTTGAGCTTCATTATAAGGAAGAAATTTGCTCATATTTTTAGGGTTTTGATCCGTGATAACTCGTGAGATATCACAGCTCGCCTCCGCTTCGACGAAGGCTGCGCCCTCGTCGTTACAGTCTACGTAGAGGTTTCCGACGAGGCGGCCGGCGAGGGGGTAGAATCTCGTCAAGACTTGAGATAAGGAATCTTTGAGGTGGTTTGATTTTTGGGAGTTGGGGAATTTGGTGTTTGATTCGTAGAAGTAGACGAACGGCATGAAGAGGGGCGGAGCGATTTGATCGAGAAATGAAAGGCGGTGGTTCTGCAGAGATTTCGGCGTCGGAGAAGATGGTTTGACTATTTCTACGGAGTTGACCGTCGTTTCGATCTCCATCTTCACTCAAATAGTCAAATTACTTTGTTCGTGTTTCTCACTCTAGAAATGATGATCCTCATGCAGAGCTAACACTAGCATTTATACACAGTACCATTCTGAATTAGGTAGACCTATTATCATTAATTAATCTGTAATCATTGAAGATTATATCATTTGGAGTTACGATATACGCCTCTTTATTTTTTTTTTTTTTTTTTTTTTTTACCCCCCCCCCCCCACCCCCCCCCCAAAAAAAGCCAAAAGCAACACCGACCCCCCCCCCCCCCGGCCCCCCCCCAAACAACAAAAGAAAAACCCCCCCCCCCTCCCCCCCCCCCATATACGCCTCTTTATTAATTTAAATGGATGTAATCAAACTTTTAAATCGGGTCAAACTGAATTTGTCAACGGCATCAACATGTACGGAAAAGGAAATTAAAAAGGAAAAAACTACCTACCTACCTACGTACCCACCCACTCACAGCATGAATAATTTTTTTAGACGACGATAGTAATCCGCAGCCGAAGTGCGCACTGGATAAATTTAACAGATAAAAATAAATCTTTTTTCAATCTTCTTCTTTTGATTAGTAGTTTTGAATTGAACACCAATTAAATAGGAATTTGTTGTACATATGATTCCATCCCTAATTTTGCATAATTTTATTGGTAACATATATGCTCTTTGATTATAGAGGGCAGAAATTAGTTTAAAATAATACTGATTCATTGTATTTTCCAATTTGGTACATGTATGCGAGTCAACGTATTTACTCCAATCATGCAATATAAAATTCCTTTAAGAAATTAAATGAGTAAAGTAGTTGGCTTTAATACTATGATTCATCGTATTTTCCAATTCTGTACATGTACAAAAAGTCAACGTATTTACTCCAACCATGCAATATAAAATTGTGAGTAACGTAATGCAAAAGTCATGGAAGCAACTTTCATGACAACCCTTCATCACGTACGTATTTAATCTTTTTAAGTTTGCCTTAGTCAAATAATTGCAAATAATTTAGTGTAAACCGTACATTATACATGGATCGAACCACAAACCTAATCAAAAGAAATAAATACGAATTCCACTAAGCTAAAGAAGTTTTTTATATTTTTTCGAATGTATCATAATTAGGTTCTAATTTTCGATATTAAGGGTCCAATTTTTTTCCGCACAAAATCCTTATTTTTTTTCTAATTTTTCAAGACCGGCACTGATCGGTTAATTATTTGAGTTTTCGGAATATTATTTTTCTTGATTATTTTTCTCAAATTGAGCAAACAAGGAGACTTGCAAGTTGCAAGAAATGATCGATATAGTCAATCTTTATGTACAAAATGCATCATACATGCATAGAACCTTTCGACTATGCTTTTCTCTCCTTTTTTTTTTCTTCAAAATTTGTTATGATGTGACTCAAGAAATTGAGTCATATCCCACATCGGAGAATTAATGAAGTTTGTCATTAATTTCACCTATAAATAGATAGCTTCTCTAATTGTTTTAAATGGGCTTCTACGCATCATAACTCACATGTTATAGGATTAGTTAGTTGGACTAATTGATCATATTTTTGTGGGTATGTGCTTTTGGGTCTAGGACCAAATTCCAGAGGTCCATTTTGTATTATCCTCTTTATTAGTGGATTGTTATACTACAAACATTATGCTATGAAATTATTAACACTTAATTATACCAACTCCAACTAGTCACGATTACAATTTCACAAAAATATATAAAATAACAAACTAAAACAAATAATTTGATACAACTTGAGCAAGCACCGTTGCTACTATTCCCATATTTATGAAATCAAAGAACTTTTGTTATGAGAGAGAAAGTCTTGCAACTCCAAATCAATTTCAAATTTCTCCATATCTTCTCTCCTCAAATGAATCCATGTCTCTATTCCATCCCCATCCCTAGTATCCATAAACGTCACCAAATTCTTGTATGCGAACCCGGCCGATCCGACCCAAACCGGTTTTCCCCACCCGAAATCCGCATCGTACAACGGGAACCGGCACAAGCTCGTGAAGGTGAAGCTAACCAGCTCGCCTTTACTGAGTTGACTCATTTTCTCCCTAATCAAACTCAAATGCTTCTCACCCTCCTTTAAATCAGCCACGTAGGCGCCGTCAACGGCTTTGATGGCTTCCCTCACTCTCTGCATGAGCTCCACGCCGCCGTCCGTGACGCCGCTTTCTCCCACAGCCGGCTTGGCTATCGCGAGCCGGCTTATGTTGCCGAAGTGGTATTCGGTTAGGGGCGGGTCGGTCCGGGTCCGTATATTTACTGCATGCTGCACCGTGTAGATCTTATTCGGGTCGGATCTCATACCCGTGGAGTTTATGAACCGGGTCCATATAAAAGCCGATAACGCCTCCACTCGAGTCGGCCGCCGTTGCAGCAGATCGCCGCCGCCGCCGTACTTTTCTCGGAGAACGGCGATTTTCTTATCGGAGAATGTGAAGATTCTGGTGGCGATTTCTTCTTTCATGATACCGGTACTTGGTTTGTAGCCGGAAATATCCCGCGGTGGGAAATAAGTGGCGCCGTCGAATTTCGGCGGCGGCCCGCCGCCGCCTTCTCCGTCTCTCGCGACGGCGGACCAGAAATTGGCGAATGAGAAGAAGGATAACGCGTCGGCGATCTTGTGCGATACGAGGAGCCCAACCGCAACGCCGCCGCACCGGAAGTAGGTGGCTTGAACGGCCATGCAGAAATCTTGAGATACATTATACGGAAGAAACTTGCTCATATTTCTAGGGTTTGGGTTTGTGATAATTTGTGAGAGATCGAGGTCTGCTTCGGCTTCGACGAAGGGCACGCCGCCGTCGTCGCAGTCGACGTAGAGGTTGCCGACGAGGCGGCCGGCGAGGGGGTAGAATTTCGACAAGACTTGGGATAAGGAATTCTTGAGGTGGTTCGATTTTTGGGAGTTGGGGAACTCGGTGTTTGATTCGTAGAAGTAGACGGCGGGCATCAAGATGGGCGGAGCGATTTGATCGAGAAATGAAAGGCGGTGGCTCTGCTGAGACTTTGGAGTTGGAGAAGATGGCTTGATTATTTCGGTCGAGATTACCCTCGTTTCGATCTCCATCATTACTCAAATTATTGAACTCCTTTGGTTTCTCTCTCTTGATCACTATGTGTAAATTAAGCTAACACTCTCACTTATATAGTAGCAACCACGTCAAAATCTAAGCGGCTCCCTCTCTCTCTCCTCTCTCTCTCTCTCTCTCTCTCTCTCTCTCTCTCTCTCACATTTAATTAGGATGGAAATCGTCAACACGATTTTGTGAATGAATTGAATGTGTATGCATGGCCGCCTGCATTATGTAAACATGATTGTCGTTATTGGAATTTACAAGTGGGTTTGTGTCAATTGGAAAAGTATATGGATAGATTGAAAGATTATGATGACGACGTACGTTGAAATTTCCTTACACCTTTATCTTCTTCTAATTATTCAATTCAACTAGGTGTAGTAGGTAGATATACACGCTAAAAATATATTAAGCTAATTAAATCTCTAACACTATTTATAGGGATGATATTACATGTCTAATAAATTCCTGTTCGGTTCAAAACGACGTAGTTTTGTATTGAAAAACTACAAATTAAAAGATTCAAAAAAGAATTTAATAAATAATTAAAGTGTGTATTTTTTTAATACAAAACTACGTCGTTTTAAATCAGACACCAATTAAACAATGATTTATTGGACAAGTGATCTCATCCCCTATTTCTAAATTTCCATTAATTGTTTGTTCGGTGTTCTCCCGTGAGGTCGAAGATATATTTTGAATTAATTTTACTTTTATATATAAAATTTGTGATTGATCTAACTGATTCAGTATTCAATCTTTATTAGAGTTGATTTAATAATAATAATAATATTTACATAGATGAGATGTTCCAAATAAGAAAACAATTATGTGATAAGAAGGTTGCTTAAGGGATAAGGACAAGTCACGTAAATCATGAAGTGCTATAATTAAATTTTATTTGAAAAGTTGTCATTGAAGTTCACTTTTGCATTAATTGCAATTAAGAAGCGCATCCTAAATTAGTTAAACGTAGCATTATCATAATTAATCTAAAGTTGTGACCGATGATTGTTGAAAAATTCGGAAGTATGATATAGATATGTGAATTATATATAATAGTTTACGGGATGAGATCACATGTCCAATAAATTCCTGATCAAATGGTGTCCAATTCAAAACGACGTAGTTTTGTATTGAAAAACTATAAATTAAAAGGATAAGATTGAAAAAATAATTTAATAAATAATTAAAGAGTGCATTTTTTTAATACGAAACTACGTCGTTTTAAATCAGACATCAATTGAACATAGATTTTTTGTTCATGTGATCTCATCAAATGTATTAATTTTCTAATTTACGTATTTTACTTATTTTGTGCAGATCGAATTATTCCTATTTTCTAGAGCAGAAATTCGTATTGATTCTCAATTAAGATATAATTAATGTTGGCTCCTTTTAAACTCTAGAAAAACTTAAATAAAGTAGAAATTATATTTTAAATTGTAGTATAAAAGTCTAATTGAAGTAAAAGTGACATGTCGAACTCCACCAACTTAAATTCCCGTATTAAAAGCGCAGAAATTCTTGATGATCCAATTTACAAATTCTTGGCAATCAAAAATAAACGCGTTGCGTGATTCTTTTCCAACTACTATTGTCATCATATCATATTATTATATAATTTGTCAATCTTTCATACTGAAAAAATCCAAAAAAAAATAATATAAGGATCTTCGGACCCTCAAAATGTAACGAACGGGTTCTTACAACGCAACCGAGACAATAATAAAGAATAATACAAAGAGAAAAAGAAATTGGCACGCAAAGAATTTAACGTGGTTCGATCAATCGGACTACATCAACGGATGAAACAATCCACTAATAAAGAGGAGAATAAAAAATGGGCCTCCGAAATATAGTCCTAGACCCAAAAGCACATGTCCACAAAAACATGGTCAATTAGTCCAACTAACTAATCCATAACATGTAGACTATGATACATAGAAGTACATTTAAAACAATTACAGAACATATATATTTATAAGTGAAATTAATGATAAACTTCATTAATTATATAGAACTCAATTTTTTTTAGGATTATGATTTGAGTCACATCATAACAAATGATATTTCATCCATCACGTTATTAATGTCCCATTTACGTGTTTTTCCCCTATATTATTATTTATGTCGCATACCAAATAAGAAAATAAATAAATGAATTAATATAAATATGTGAACTCCATCATTTTATATTTTTACACCATAACTTTATTCATTTACAGACACCATTTTATTTTTTGTGTCCAATCTCAAATTAGCATGATTCCTTTCTCTCACGTTATGATCATACGTTTACGAAACTTGCAATTGGTTCGACAGAGTAGCTTTCACATACACTTAAATTGACAAATCCCTTTTGTCGAAAATGAAGATTCTAGGTAGAAGATATCACGAAGATAGAGATAAATATTTGTATTTATCCCTCGTCTTTTTCTTCTCGAATAACTATAGATATAATCAACATTTTTACAATTTCTTGTCTTAAGTGTCACGTTTCCTATCGATGTAGAGATGTTTACGTATATTAGTTTATTCTTTCTAAAATTGAGGCCAATAATTAAATTCCATCGTAAAATAACAAAATCATAATATAATTTCCAGAAGTTCATATCTTAATTAGCAAGTTCTTTTGGGATGATATAGCGGTTAAGATGCTTAATTTGTGACCGAAAGTCTATGAATCCAAAATTTATTAAGACCGGTATATGTGAGTCTGTCACATATAGTTAGCATAGGGTAATCGCAGACATTTCTGAAACACCTCTACGAGTAACAGAGGGACAAATAGTCAATTGAAAGAACTTATTGTCAACCTCTTTCAGACATGAATCTATCTGATTTAGAAGGGAAGAAAGGGAAGAACTTGCATCAGTTTCTCAATTCGAACATGGGTTTGATTCACACTCCACGCTTTGAGTCGTTACCATCTGAAAAGAGAAAAAAACGGAGTCTTTATCGAAAGAAATGCGTTGAGAAATGGCAGATGTGTAGAACATTTCAACGAGATAGTATTTTTTCAACTCCCTCAAAATGGAATCTATTCTAAATGTATATGCACTGGTTCCTTATTTCGACAAGGTACAAATATCTAAATTTGACACTTTATTTGAGGGATAGGGAACTTTATTCACAACTAATAATTGTCCTAAATAAGGTGCCGAAAATAAAAGAGACACATTTTATGGGATGAAGGGAGTATATAAATAATCCAAAAACGGGATCATTCGACATTCAAACCCCCTTACCAAAGCCTCTTGATGATTGGGCTCTTAGCGGGCCATAGTTTATACTAGGCCCGAAGATAATTGGGCCGACCCAAGAACTGTAAATCGGATCGGGCCAGATTGAATCAATTTTTTGTCAAAGAAGCAAATCTCGATTTTTTATGTCCCAACATCAATTCTTTCAAATTTGAAAATTATCAAAAATAAAAATTAAAAAACCGAAAAAAAAAACTCCAATCAAGAAAACGACGCGAAAACAGAGTTCTTCTTCAACCTCCACCTTCTGGAGAAGTCTAGAAATCCAACACTTCCAGAATCATCCCAGTTTCGCTTTAAATCCTCACACCATCGTCAAGAATGTCGTCAAGAATCATCAATCCACATTCTGAATAGCGTCTAGAGAGAGAGAGAGAGAGAGAGAGAGAGATGTCGCACTGTTTAGCAAACTTGTCCATCTCCCGCCCCATTTCATCAAGATACTCCCATCCTCGTTGCCGTACGACCTCCGGCGGGATTACGGTCAAGGCCACGGCGGCCAACGGCCGCGAAAATCTCGACAATTTGCAGAGCCAGAATAAGCAGTTGCAGCAGCAGCAGCCCAAGAAAAGAACATCCCCTGCTTCCCCAATTGGTATGCTTATTCTTAGTTCAAATATTTGGTTAATTTTGTATTTTTTCTCTTATATATGCACATTTATAAATCAAAACATAAAATAAGATGTACTAATTCTGTCTCATTATAATTCTCTTAGTAGATTCCGGCATGAAGATAAAAAAAGTGGATAGAAATATATAGTTGTGTAGTTACATGCGGGACTTCTACTTTAATTAGAGTGAAAGGATAATTGAAGATGAAAAGTAAGATAATTTTAGCAGAATGGATGGAGTATTGTTACGCGGAGAATCATAAGATTATATAGTTCGAGAATTAAAATAAATATTCCTTCCGTTTTACTTAGCTTATCTTTTTTTTTTCCGGTTGTTCTACTTGATTTGTCTTGTATTTTAAAATTAGAAATAATTGCTACACAAATTTTTATTTTATTTTTTAGTTTACTTTTTTACACATAATAATTTACTTATCTACACACAATTACTTATTTATTTTAATCTTCGTATTAAAAAGAAACGAGATAAGTCGGTCGGGACTGAGAGAGTAATCAGTTTTATGTTATTGTGTTAACTTGTAATTGTATCTTATTGTGTCAATTTGTATATGCATTTTAGGTTTATGGGACAGATTTCCCACGGCAAGAACAGTGCAGCAGATGATGGAAACAATGGAGAGCCTCATCGACGACCCTTTCGCCTACTCCGCTGGCTGGCCGGCGCCACCACCTCCGGCAGACACACCTTCCTACGTCCGAGGAAGAACTCCATGGGAAATCAAGGAAGCCGAAACAGAGTACAAGCTCCGGTTCGACATGCCCGGTATGACTAAAGAGGATGTCAAGGTTTGGGTAGAGGAGAAAATGCTAGTTGTCAAGGCCGAGAAGCTACCGAAGAAAACAGACGAAAGCAACACCGACGAATGGCCGGCGAAGAGCTACGGAAGGTACAACAGCAGAATAGCTCTGCCTGAGAATGTTGATTTTGAGAAGATTAAGGCTGAGGTTAAAGATGGTGTGTTGTACATCACCATACCTAAAGCTAGTAGCCGAGCTAAGGTTTTTGATATTAGTGTCCAATAATTTTGATGCAAATTTAGTAGTTTCGGTAAGGGGTAATGATCAAATAAAGTACGGATTTTTTCAATTTTGTAATTTTAACACGAATTTGTAAATTTTTAAAGCATTTGCAATTCAAGATACGCTTCGAGTCCCATATTTTTTCGGCTATGGGAAAATAGAAAAACGGCGTTACATTGCACACGTGAGTGACAAGTTGGACAATTTTTCCGGATCATTAAGGCCGAATGATGTCGTTTTTTAATAATATAAACTCGATTTTTAAAAATTCACAACACAATCAATTAATTGAAACACTTAATAAAAAAGACAAAAAGTTAAATACGACCTTCAACAAAAAACTCTTGTTATTTTCACCTTTTTCTTTGCACTCTCGATTGGTATTGTCCACGTAGGTGTCTACTTCAGCTTCGGGTAGCCGAAAAAAAATTGGGGCTGGGAGCGTGTCTCGAATTGCAAAAAATTGAAACTTCGTGCTTTAATTCACCGAGTTTACAAGTTCGCGTTTAAATTGTAAAATCGAAAAAGTTCGTGCTTTATTCGGTTATTACTCTTTTTGTAATTCAATCCAAGTTAGATACATATAACATAAAAAAGATTTGATTTTGTGGAAGTGATCATAGAAATCTGCTCATAGCAACAACATAGTTTTCTTACACTAAACAAGAAATATGTCCTAATAAATAAGGCAAGGCAACGCAAGGCAAGGCAAGGCTTATGAAATGTACACACCTTGGTCTATTACAGAGTACTCCAGAGGATCAACGGGGAACTTCAGTGAGTCGTACCGCGCATCGGATACGAGTTCTTGAGGGTTGAAACTGAAGGGATCTGCAGTTCCAAGATAGGGATTTAGTGGGTATAAGTCATTTTGAGTGAATCCTCTGTTCCAAGATTCTTGCTCATTGAAGGGACTCAGTTCAAAGCTCTTGCTCTTTGAGTTCCATAACGAACCCGGGATCGGATTAACGGCTTGAGGCTGAACAGAGAAGAGAGCTGCGGTGCTTTCTACTTTGGTTACTTTCTCACTGTGTTGGCTTCTTGTGATTGCCGCTAGCTTTGGTTTATTAAATCCTCTGCTTTTCGTTCCGTGATTGGCGCTGGCTTCGCCGTAATCTACTTGGATTTGATGTAGAGGTAGAGGAAGATGATGATCAAAGTGATGCTCACCATTGAAAGGTGGTTTGCCCTCTTTCTTGAAGTGGATCAATGGAGCTTCAACTTCATGGGGTTTATGCTCCGGCGGGGCTCCGGCCCTCCACGAGTAGTGGACTCGGATCTTGGGTTCGGACATTGCATCTGAAGTAAGTGGTCCGAAGGAGTGATCAAAAGTGATGCTTGAAGTATTGCTCTTGGCAAGATCATTCGCCTCGATCGCCTTCTTCACCTTTGCTTCGGAGATCTTTGGCGCGTCGTGAGGAATCGGAATCTTGCTGCAAACATTTGCAGGAATGTCTTTTTGAGGTAGCTCTGATTGCTTACTCCCATTAAGTGCTGATTTTAACTCATTCTCCTTCTGCAATCTGGTCAAGTATAGTCTATACTTCTGCAACCATTGAAAGGGAAATTACTTAGGACTGTAAATTTACAATCTTTTTACCATGAGAGAGAAGGAGGTAGAATTTACCTGTAGATGACTAGCTACATTCTCTCTTGTTAACCATGGCACTCCCATTAGATCAAGAATCTTCTTAGGCCCAACTTCTGATTTAAAAAAAAAAAAAAAGAAAACTAATGATTGAATGCCTCTTTCTCTAATTGATATCATAAGTTTAGAAGGGTGATGGAAAAACTAACTTTCAAACCCAATGAGGTTAACTGCTTTGACAAACTTCTGGTGAAGATCAACGGTCCAAACCACTCTTGCCTTCTTCGAGCTCGAATCACCACCGTACACGCGATCGTTATCAAGATCCTTCCTTTTCTTTCCGGGCAGTAAATCCCCGCCGAAGAAGAAGCCATCGTCGGAGAGCTCGGCCGCGCTCCTCATCATCTGAAGCTCCTCGAGGCTCTCGTGGCCTTCGATATCCCTCACTTCGTGTATGCGTTTCCTGAACACGTGCTGCCATATGTTGCGAAGCTCCTTCATCCTGATGGGCTTGAGGAGGTAATCGCAGGCGCCGTGCTGGACGCCCTTCATCACCCTGCTCGTCTCCCCATCCACAGACATCACTGCATAGGGTTGTTTCGTAAGGGTAAGGACACAAGATTAGTGAGAGAAGAGGGGAGAGAGAACTGACTTATGACTGGGAGATCCATTTCTAGGCCAACATGTTCTAGAAGCTTGAAACCATCCATGTCTGGCATGTTCACATCACTTATAACAATGTCATAACCATCCTTCCTCTCTCTCAGCAGGTCCAGAGCCTCCCTTGCCAAATTACATGTTCTAACTGAAACCCCACAAATCACAACTTCAAGGAGGGAATCAAGAATAGCTAACAATCCCACATACCCAACAACAAAATCAACATGTATTCACCAACAAACACACCAATTCAACATACTTATAACAATGGGATTTCCACTTCTGCGTAAGTAGTTGATCTAGTGTTCGATCCCCGTTAGGGTCGATTTAAATTTAATACTTCATCTAAAGCCTCTCTAGCCAAATTACATGTTCGAACTGAAACCCACAAAAGCAGCAGTTGAAGAACTTGGGAATTTTTTGATAATCAAGAATCCTCTATACAAATTTGCTCAAAGAACCCTAGCCCTAAACCACCATATATGCTTATTAAAACTAGCAAATTCCACATACCCAACAACGAAATCAGCATATTTTTACCAAGAAATACTCAAATAACCACAGGGCTTAATCAATTGATCAAGAAAACAAAAAGGGCGATTGCATTTCTGCAAATCTCAGTCAAAAAAGAGTTCAAAAAACAAGAAAAGAAAAGAGGGGACCTTCATAGTTGCACCTCTTGAGCATCTTTTCAAGAATCTTGAGCCACGTGGGATCATCGTCCACCACGAGCACCCGGAGGCCCGCCGGAAAACAATCGGGCCGCGGCGAAGAAAACCCACTGGAATCCATCGAGTAAAGGTCCGATCTTTAGGCCAAGAAAGGACAAAAGATGATCAGTAGGTGTTGTACACTAAGATTTTACAAAATAAGTATGTACGTCTAACGTCTGGTTATATATATTTTACCCCTATTGACAATTATAGCATGTGAGAGAAGACAAGAGAGAGAGGAATGTGTGGATTTTTAAAGGAAGGGAAGTGGAGAGAGAGAGAACAACGAATATTTGGCGCGGTGTAGGCGCTTGTAGCTTATAGTTAACGGTCATACGGTACGGACTCCACCTTTTACCCGGGTTTAATTTCTCACAAGGTAAAAAAAAAATATTTACCTTATTATATTTGTTCTAATAACAACATGATTAAAATTCGGTCTATTGGAATAATAATGTTTTTCTTGCTTTTCTCATAAGTTGAAATATGCAGTTGCTATTCGAAGTGTATATTAAATAAATTTTATTCTTATTATTAATTAGGGATAAATGTAATAAACATCCTCAACTATTGAAATATTTTATTTTGTCCCTTAACTATTTAATTCGTTGTAGAGAGAAACATTCCAGTCATACATACAAATTCAAGAATTTAAGGGGAAAATCTTCAAGGGTGAAATTCACGAAATAGGTGCAATTCCCTCGACTTGTATACAACAAATACTTTACATGCACTCTTCGAATCCGGTGGTAAAGGAGGAAGCGGAATAGGAGGCCTAGCCCCCAACGACCATGGCGATGCTCACGCTAGCTGTTGTAGTATTTTCAACTCTTAGCTACACATATTAGGGGAAAAAAACAAGAGAAGAGACATAGAAGAGGGAGAAACTATAAATTATGATATAAACCTTAAATTCTTGAAATATAATTTATGGTATTTTCATAAAATTGTCCTTAAATTTGTATGTGTGGTTGGAATGTTGGCCGGATTGTTGTTTTCTGCAACGAGTTTAATAGTTGAAGGGACAAACTGCAACAAATTCAACAGTTTAGGAGGTAGAATACAATTTTTCATACTTAAGGGGATAAAATGAAAAATTCCAATAGTTGAGGGGGTTTATTATTTCTATATCACAAATTACGCTTTTTATGTCGACTAATTAGTGCCACATAGTTCATTTTGTAAAATTCTAATAAAGACAAATGAAGAAAAGTTAAAAATTCTTGGCTAGCAACTTTTATTCTAAAAAACATATTTCCTAGTCTACCAATCAAATCTCGACATCCAAACACAATTAAACCCAAAATGTTTCCCTAAATTCTACTTTTAAATATGCCCTACTTCTCAATGAGTTGTTTCTGCCATATACAATATAACATACTCTCTCCATCCCGAATATATATATATATATATATGCTTATTTGATTCTTCTCACATATTAATAAAAAATTTAATGACATGAAAGTTAGATAAATGTTGTATTGGAATATGAGTAAACTAAAGTAAATTACTAAAAAGTTAATGATATAATTGTATTTGCTATTATAGAAGTTGGATAAAATGGTCTTTTGCTATATTATCATATTAATTAGACCATGAAAGTTAGTGAAATATTTAGTTAGAAACAAAAAAATTGCTAATAGACATATAAATTTGGAACAGACGAAAAAGAAAATGAGACATATCTATTTGGGACGGATGAAGTATATAATATTCGATTATATCAATACATGTATGTATATAATAAATGCACTATTATAGAATTTATTTGAGATGCAAAAATTAGTGGCCTTAAAACTAATTATTGCAACAAAATGAGGGTGCAATTGGTTGATCAAATAACCTTGTTTCTTGTGCCTTTGTTTAATTCAGCCAATATTACATCAACAGCTAAACCGAAAAAAATGCCATTAAATATTTTTTATTAATTAATCATATTTAATTTGCAAGATGCCCAATCATTCAATCCTATTAGTAAAAATTCCTCTTTTTTCTTTTATAAAAGCACCTTCTACTAGACTACTTGCTACAATGGGTGCTAATTAGCCATTAATCAACAATTCATTAACCAATAATTCTAATTATTAGATCTAATAATATACCCATCCCTTTTCGAATAATTTTTCAAATATGCCTTTGTGCTATGACGTAATTCCTCCATCCCGTTGAAATAATTCAGTATATCTTTTCGGACTATTATGTTTAGTTTCATTTTTTGGCAAATTATTACAAATCACAACCTTACACAAATCTATACTACTATCCTTAAAAACGACGCTGAAAAGAAATTGGATTATTTCAATTGGACGAAGAGAGTATATATTTAATTTTATTTTTCCAAAATGTTCTTTTTGTTTATTCTAACTTAGTTTCTTTTATGTGGAAACCAACTTCGGACAAGATGTCCCAATTAAGTCATGTTAGAAACCCTAGTTTGTCTCCAACTTGTTAGAGCGTAGATTTCACTCTTTTTTCCAACAAATAAACCTCCAACTTTTAAGTTGCACCAAGATTCTTTATTACCTCATAAATTAAACCTTTTACCCCATCTTAATTTTTCCAAGTCTTTAAAGTATCGTCGAGGGAGGGAATATCATACCGTTATCTGGTTTGATATTCTCTATTTCATATGGTGTTAGTTTCGTTTCGTACCGGATAAAATGCGTGTGATTGTGGATAAGTTCAATTATTTCAATCATGAGGCAAAGGAAGAAAAATCCATCTTTATTTTGAGCAGCTGAGGTAGCTGATAAGGTGGCGGCAGCAAGAAACACCAAATTTTCCACTTTTTTATGAAAAAAATATTTTTCAAAACATTTGAGAGAAATATAAAGTGCAACATGGTTTTTTTTCGGATGACGAGGGTAACTCGCAGCAGTTACCGAAGTGCGCACTGGGTAAACTCCGCTCATGTGCTCTAGCATGCAAATAACACAGTGGGTTCAACCATAAGTGACAGACTCACATATAACAATTTTTGTGGGTTTTGAGTTCATGACTTTCCAACCACAGACTATTCACCTTAACCGCTATGTCATTCCAAGGGGACAAGTGCAACATGGTTTGCACTACAGAGTAGTGATCATGCATGTGCAAGTTTTTCACCACACACCTTGCAATTGCAGCTGCTCAGCATATTATGACTCACTTGACACTATGTACAAGTGTGGATAAACCATGAATTCCACATTATTATATTCAAGAACTAATTTCTAATTTATTTTACTTCTTTCATTGTGTGTAAAATGTACAAATTCTACTTACATTATATGCCATGCATGTAGTAAACTTCAAGAAACTCAAGCTCTTGAAACTCAATGCAAATTGCATGAACTAAAATCATTAATCATGGTCTAATCATCTTATAGTCTACACATTTCTATTCACTTTTGTTGCAAGAATTATTAATTATATAGTGATTATATCTTTATAAAAAGGCACCCATAATACTAAAGAAATGTATAATTGTTTTTTTGGTTTCAACTTTGAAATAATAGGGTAGGGTTAGCTTTTGAGAGTGGGGTAGGTTTTGAAAAGAAAAACCCTAATGGCTCAAAAAAGGAAATGCCCACTAATTGAAGTTCCTTTTGGCTAAAGAGGGGAATTGGAGAATGATTGGTTCTTAACATATTGGGAGGATGAACTCCATGCAACTTCTCCTCAGTGGACTCTATACTTTTCCTTTTTATTTTTTATACAAAAGAATTAATTTTCTCTCTCTCTTCTCTCTCTCTCATTCTAGGCCCTTTTCAATTCTTAACTTAGCTTCAACATGTTGTTTAACAATTCTTGGTGATTCCTTCTCGAGTATATGCCTCTCTAAAGCAGAATTTAGGCATGTAATTTTCCAGCCATTTCTTTTTCTTTATGTGCTTACTAGGCTGATTTTGGATCTTATATATAGTCAATCCGGATCCTCTGTCCCACTTTCTTGTGTCTCACTCGTGTCTCATTCATATTTTAACTGTAAGCACCTAAGTGCTTGCGATAACCCTAAAGCTCAAATCGTAAGCACCCAATTAAAATGATAGTGGAACACGAATGAGACACAAGAAAATGAGACAGAAGATCGTGTGAGGTATATAGCTAGGCCCATAAGATTGATAACTCATGCTATAATGACAACAATGAACATTAAGCCCATAAAGATCAAGCCCATTTTTTTAAAGCATGTTAGGCCCATTTTTCTATAGTCCATGAAGGTTAAGCCCATTTTTCTCCTCAACAATTAGCATTTCAATACAATTATTTCGAGCAAAGAATAAACACATTAAACTTTAATTAATACTTGTAGAGTTATGTTAGTTGCTATGTTCTCCACTCGGTCTGGTAAAATGTGTGTTGTTCTTCCTTGGAGGAGTAGTTGGAGGTGGTAGATTTATGTAAATTGCTTAGTCCCTATCATGAAATATGATAGTTTAATTTCGTATTTTATTTCATTAATACAACGTAACATGTACCTGCAATTAATTTATGCATTAGGCCTCATATAATTGAGTTACAATAAATGGTATGTCACGTACCATTTAATGCATTCACTAATTTTACAAGTCAATAATCACATCGTACTTCAATTATTTAGTCTCTAATTAAGTATATTATTCATAAATGCACATTATGTGTATTTTCATTTCGAACGTAATTAAAGGGTTCGAACATTAACTTTTTAAAAAATTGATGCTGCATTAAACGACCTTATAAACAGAGCAGCTTGTGTGTACCACAATTGTGTACCCTTGTGTGTACCACACCACAACCCACTATTTTGAATGAAAAGCGCCACATGTCGACACCCTTATGGTGTGGTATACAAGGGTACACAATTGTGGTACACCTAAACCTTTGTGCCTTATAAATGTTGTGTTGCGTGAGAAACAAGAGTAGGCAGTTAGTTTGTTATGAATTTTGATGGTCCGAAAGTCATGATTGTGATTAAATATTTTATGCTTCAATATATAAATTATATTCAAAGAAGACTAAAAGATCTTGGACACGTAATGGATCTTGAAGTACTATTTCGGCATCTCCCTGATCGAATCCACCCACATTAGGTTGATGAAATTTGACGGATTCACCCTCCGAAACAAGAACTTCTGGTCCTGGAGGGACAACATCAACCACTTGCCGAACTTCTGGTCCTGGAGGGACAATATCAACCACTTGCGGTCCATCCGATGGATCTATTAGGATTATTTCATATCCCCTTTTTCTTTTCATGTGATTTTGCTTACTATATCTGCTCTATTGATTACTCTCTTGCTTCTAGTTTTGAAAGTGGGAACCAAACGCTCATTAAAATTATCAATAGTGAAGGTTTTTTTTATACTTCCTTTATCTCGTTCGTATTGTTTTGTATATTATATCAGTTGTTTTACTGTCTCTTTTTTTATTAAAGAAAATAAAACAGCAATACAAAAATTATGTGGATTCACATCATTTACACGTAAAAACAAATTTCTTAAACTTCGTGTAAATTTTACATGACAGGGACGTTGTGATGAGTAAATAAATTAATAAGTACTCATTTAATGTTACTTTTGGACGATTAATTATTTTTGTGGGGCCAAAATGTGTTAATTGCCAAAAGTTAAAAAGGAGGAAACAAGAATTTTTCGATATATTGTATACTAAACTGCACCTGCAACTCTTATGGAGATTCAAACCATCATCGTGATCATCGCAGCATGCATCGGCCTCATCAATCTCTGCAATCTCCTCCTGAAAATCCTCCTATCGATATGGACCACGTTCATCCGATCGGGAAAAGATCTGAAATCGTACGGCTCATGGGCCGCCATCACCGGCTCAACCGACGGCATCGGGAAAGCCCTAGCTCTCGAGATGGCGGCAAGCGGCCTCAACCTCGTACTCATCGGCCGGAATCCTTCCAAGCTGGAGACCACGTCGCGAGAGATCCGGCAGAAGCACGGCGGGGTTTCAGTGAAAACGGTGGCGATAGATTTCGCGAGCTGCGGCGGGGAGGAGATCGCGAGGGTTTTGGGGGAAGAAATTAGGGGTTTGGATTTGGGGATTTTGGTGAATAACGTTGGGTTGGCGTATCCGTACGCGAGATTCTTCCACGAGGTGGATGATGGTTTGGTGGAGAGCGTGGTCGGAGTGAATGTGGCGGCGACGACGTGGGTGACGAAGGCGGTGGTGGCGGTGATGCTGGAGAGGAAGAGAGGCGCTATCGTCAACGTCGGATCCGGATCTTCCGCTTGCGTCTCCTCCTACCCGCTCTACTCGGTTTACGCCGCAACCAAAGCGTAAGTCCCTTATTAATAATCTCATGCATAGGTTGATTCATGGGCCCCGGCATCCAAATCTTGCAAAATCTCGAATTTTCTATCTAATTTTCGAAAAAATTTACTCTATCCTTCCCGTTAAAGTTGGCTTGGTTCGCTAACCAACATAAAATAACACTCTAATATAATTTAGTGGATTCTACTAACTTAACATTATTTTACAGACAAGAAATGACTTTCTTAATATTCATGCCGAAATCAAACAAATTAAATTTATTAGGATGGAAGTAGTATATATTTCAAGATATGATTGATTTGATAATTATTATCAATTCTTAATTTTGAATCCGCCCTTAGAGTATGGTTCAAATCGTGTGTGTAAAGTGGTTAAAGGGTTGCATGTGTTTGAATGAAGATGATAAATTTTGAAGGCTGAGATTAATCGCCGAGGATTTTCTGGCCCAATTTTGCAAGGATCACTCAGTGGCCACCAATCACGCGTTGTCACGTGTGTATTGGTGGGTCATATAGTTAATATTATAGTGTTTGCTTAACTTTAAAAACACACATATGCCACTACCTGATTGGTGGACCATGTAGTGTTCCTCACAAATTGGACCAGAATATCCGGATTGGAGATTAATTGAGAAATATTAATTTGTAATTAGAGTATCTTGGAGAATCTTCAAGTGGTGGGGCCCTATTTTGTGAT
Source organism: Lavandula angustifolia (assembly GCA_028984105.1). Classification (NCBI taxonomy): domain Eukaryota; kingdom Viridiplantae; phylum Streptophyta; class Magnoliopsida; order Lamiales; family Lamiaceae; genus Lavandula; species Lavandula angustifolia. The sequence continues at coordinate 199,625 of CM054803.1, forward strand.
TTCTTTTTAAATGAATTTCAAGAACATATTTACTTTGCTTATTATGATTGTTATTTTGGGATGTTGCTCTTTAGGTATGTTGCAATGTTGTCCAAAAGCATGAGTTTGGAGTACAAACAACATGGGATTGATGTGCAATGCCAGGTTGTTAGTGCAAAACCACTAAAATCAAGATTTCATTTTTATTCTTATTTTGTATCGTGTCGTATACCCGTATTTCGATATTCAAATCTCAATAGCACCCCATTTCAAAATGCTGAAATTTGGGATGATTTTGATGACAGATCCCATTGCTTGTGGCAACAAAAATGTCATCCATAAAGAAGCCTTCACTCTTCATCCCATCTCCAGAGACATACAGCAAAGCCAGCATGAGATGGATTGGCTATAACCCAATCTGCATACACTATTGGCCTCATGCATTGCAGGCCTTGCTATTCTCCTTAATCCCGGACCAACTTCTTGATAGGCTCCTCCTAAAATATTTTATCGGGATGCGTGCTCGCGGGCGGAGTAAGGATTCGAAATTAGGGCATTTGGCCGAGAAAAGTTCTCTCAAGGTAGATTCGACAAAGATCAATTGAGGTATATAGGACTAAGGTTTAGTTGATCTTACATTAGTTTTATTGGATCAATATCATCAATGCAGTTCACCCGAACGAACAAAATATTGAATTGGACCGGTTCTTTAAACTTGTGATCTTTTAGTTGTAAATGGTCTCACTTTATCGATTAGATATCTACTTTGGGCCTCCAAATTCCTCTTCAAGTTTATTATACATGAGCGGGATTTATCAAATGCGCATTTCTGTAACGGCTGCGGATTACTCTCATTATCCAAAAAAGAAAATTTAGTTTTTTAATATAGAAGTACTTTGTCACATTAGTAGGTATTTTATTTTTTTATTTGAATTTTTCTATTATAAGTATTCTATCTTAAAAGGGGACAAAAAAATGTGGATAAAAATCAATCAAGCAAAAATTAATAATAGCCTTCATAAAATGCCATTTTTTTCTTAATAATTTCACTGAAATGAAATAAAACACTACTAAGATTCCAAAGAAATTGTAAAATCTTTCGAAGTAAAAAAAAAAAAGCAAAATTAATTAAACAAAGACTCAAACTTTATTTGCAATTTCAACATAATTAATCCTAATTATCCTTAATTAGACCCAAAAACTATGCAAGAAAGAGTTTCTCTTCACAGAATGGTACAATTTCATACAATTACAAATATACCCCTTCTTAGTCTGATCTCATCCTGTTAATCTGATTCAAAGCCGGCTGCAAAATGTTGTACAGAACCCACCCAATCGCCGGCGCCACCACAAACAGCAGCAGCTGCCCCCTGTTGTCCGCCGCCGCCTCCGCCAAAGCAGCCACCTCCCCAGCCGAAGACTCCGGCGGGTGAAAGAACCCCGCCGCCGCAAGGCCGCTCAGTCCGAGCCCAATAACCACGCCTTTGGAGCTCCTCATCTTGTTGATCTGATTCAGCGCCGGCTGAAGGATGTTGTACAGCACCCAGAGGATGGCGGGGATGAGGGGGATGAGGAGGGCGAGGCCGCGGTTGTCACCGTCGGCTATCTCCGCCAGCTGTTGGGCTGCGAAGGCCGGGTTGGCCGTGGAGAGGGCGGAGAAGACGGCGCCCGCGACGGCGGCGGTGAGGGGTTTTGGGGGGGTTTGGAGGGGGAGGAGAGGGAGGGGCTTTGTGGGGATGGAGGCGGCGGCGGCGGTTTTGAAGGATTTGGCGTTGAGGATTGCGAATGATGTCGCCATTGTTGCCATTCTTGAGCTCTTTGTGTGTGTTGATGAAGATGATCAAGAAATGAATAAAAGTTTTATTGATGGGGTTGAAATTGGAATATAGGAAATAGGGTGGGGGGGGAATTTTCATCCAATGGGAGAGTGAGTTCTTGATTGTGTCTTATCCAAAGGGTGAGTTTTAGACCTCATGTTGATGTCTCACCCTCCACTTTCTTATCACAAACTTCTCCTTGATTTTTTGATTTTTTTTCCACATTTTTATTACTCCCTCCGTCCCAATCGATTTGTCTTATTTAATTTCAGTACGGATATTTTGGTGAGTATGTGATTTTGTATAGAGTAGTAAATGATTGTGTGTAGAAAGTGGGAGCATATAGACACTACATTGCAAAACCAAAATTGAACTCGTTTCTAATAATAAAATTGTTCTTTTTTATCATGAAATTTTACAAAATAACTTATTTTAGTCATTCGATGAAGTGTGTAGTTCACGCGCCTTTTCATGTTCGACAATTTCTACCAAAAGACCAAAATCGAACACTTTATAAAGTTATAAAACCAAAATCGAATAGTATCACATTAGAGTACTTAAATTGAATAGAAATCACATTAGAGGATCAAAATCGATGTTTTCTCCAATCTTATTCTTATGAGCTAAAATGGAACGATATTAAACTAACGGGCCAAAGTAAAACATAAACGGGCTAATCCATAAACGGGCTAATCAGCATATTTAAACCCTCTTGAAGCGACATAAAAACATAGCTTGGCCCGGCCCTACCCCACCCCGCATTTTAAGTTCCTAGTGGCCATAAGCCCAAATACTCTTGATGGTTTAATGGAAACCATTTTTGGGCTTATATAACTTAAACCCTCTTGAAGCCACAGACAAACATAGCCCGGCCCGGCCCATAATTTCAAGTTCCTATAGTGGCCAAAAGCCCAAAAATTCCCTTACGGGTTTTTATTGGGCCTCTTGATGGCTTAAGGTATTACTCCCTCCGTCTCATTGACAATGACCATTTTTCATTTTCGGTTTGTCCCATTTGAAATGATCATTTTCCAAAAAATAAAGAAAATATATTACATTCTCTTATATTTTATTATTTCTCTCACCTACTTTATCATTCACTCTCTTACCATTTCACTCATCTTCTCTCTCTTATTTTATTACTTACTATATTTTCTTAATTCTCGTGCTGGAAAGCCAAGAGGGTCATCATCAATGGAACGAAGGAAGTATTATAATAGATGGCCATTAGGTTATTAGAGTATTAGTAGTACAAGTAATGTAATGGATTATTAAATTTATTTTGTTGAATAGAAATGATTGCTTGAGTCTAATTGCTTGACAGACAATATCGAACGATGTATTTAATGTGTAATAACATATTATATCAACTATGTTTGGAAACATTTAATAATCGTGGTCCACCCAATGAACATGCACATTGAGTGTAAAATCCTCTTTATATGTATGAATATTCTTCCCTTGAAGGACAAGATCTCTACTGTATAAGAATGATCAAATCTTGAAATTTCATGAATAATATAAGTTATACTATTTTAGGAATTTTAGAGTAAAAATGGGTAGTTTAATTCTCTTGGTTTTTACATCTTTAATAATGAGTAGTCTCTCCCTCTCTCTCTCCCTTCCTCTCTACCGGCAACATGTAGTGTAGTTGATATTCCCACTTCTGCATGAGTGGTTGATCTAGAGTTGATCTAGTATTCAATCCCCGTTATGATCGATTTAAATTTAATAAATCTCTCCCTTGCTCTCTCTCCCTTGTAATGCGACTTACATTCAGCATATGTTCTGAAATTATTATGATTTTTAGTTCGTTAATTTGTTTATTTATTAGCCATCTGTTTAGGCTTTCATTCGTTTTCATTTTGATTTGGTTGTATTTTTTAGGAAATGTCGCTTTTGGGTCATTCTTAATATGTTGATTTTTATGATATCTACCATATTAAAAGGAATTTTTGCATATATAGTCAAAATATGCTATGAAATTGCAAATATAATCAATCTCCCTCAAAATTGCATCTCACTGCCAATATAGGATTTCTAACCTTATTTTTCTTTTTTTGTTTCTTTGATAATTATGAACAATTTAGTATTAATAAAATTACTACCACGACATTATTAAACTTATTACTCCCTTCTAAATTAAAATTTGACATATTATTCGTAATGAGCATCATAATTTTAATATTTTCTATCACTAAAATATCTATAATAATAATAATAATTAAAATAAAAATATTAATAACAGTTTTAACTGAAATAGTGAATCAGACACTTAATATCAACAGTAAAATTTTAATCATCGAACACGGTATATTTTAAATAAAATTATTTAAAAAATTCCATAAAATAATTTTCAAATAGGCAAAAAATAAAAAAGGCAAAAATAGGGGTAGAAGTCTATATTAGCTAGACGATGCAATTTTGAGGGAATTGACTATATTTGCAATTTTACTGTCTACTTTGACTATATAAATCTCTCATAGTAAAATTTAGAGACTGCACTATTTTTTAAAGTCATGCCTAACTAAGATTTCTTGATATTCTTACAAAATCATAGAATTGGAGGATTTGAAAGCCCAATTGTCACATTTAAATGTGATTAATAAATGTTGAAAAACACCACCACAAGTACAAGTAACAACACAGCTAAGCACAGACTCACATTGTCATGTCTCTTTATAACCTTGTCACATTTAATATAATTTTTATATTATGTATTATATGATTTTCTTAATTCAGTTGAGTATTAGACTTTAATTACCTCATAATCAATCAAAATATACTTCATTCGTTATGTTATTACTGTCCTACTTTCTTAATCGGGTTGTCCCACTATTACTGTTCTCTTTCCTAAAATAGCAAAAACTATTCTTAAACAAAAAATGAAGTGGACTCCTGCTACTTAATACCTATGTTGCACGGACACTCCGAAAAAAGCCGCCGTACTGTGTCGGACACGCGTCGGACACGCCCGGACACGCGCCCGACACGTGTCCGACACGGCAAAAACGTGTCCATAAATTTAAAAAAAAAAAAACGGACACGTTTTCGGACACGGCGATTTGTGTCCGACACGGAACGGACACGGCGATTTGTGTGTCCGACACGGAACGGACACGTTTTTTTTATTTTTTTTATTTTTTTTATTTTATACGTGGAACCCGTAGCCGCTACATTCGGTGCGCACTGGGTAAACCCCGCTCCTTGTGCAGTAGCCTGCAAACCACACAGGAGAGTTCAACCATCCTACGCTAACTATAGGTGACAGGCTCCACAAAGTTGCTTCCAGTAGGATTTGAACTCAGGACCTATCGGTCCCGGGCCTACCCACCTTCACCAATTTTGCCATCCCAAGGGGACAACAGACACGTTTTTTGATTTAGTCTTGTAGTGGACACGGTTGAATGGACCATGTAGTTAGAAATTAGTAAAAAGTAAATAAATATAAAATTAAATAAGTAAAGGGACAGTGGGACACATATATATAATTAGTAATAAGTAAATAAATATATAATTAAATATTACTTACCTTACATTAGTAATAAGTAAATAAATATATAATTAAATAATTAAATATTACTTACCTTACTAATGTATTTAGATTATCTACTTATTTTAGTATTTTACATTTTTATGTTATGGTTATATACTTATCAATTATGACTATGTCATTTGAGTTGATCATTTGAACTATGAGTTTGATATTGAAAAACTTGACTTGATCATTTTTTAATTTATATATAAATATATATATATATATATATATTAATAATTTAATATTTTTTATATCAGCGCCCGTGTCGTGTCCTAAATTTTTCAAAAAATGCCGTATCCCGTGTCCGTGTCGTACCGTGTCCCGTGTCCGTGCAACCTAGCTTAATATTCATCCCTACATTATCATACTCTCTCTCTCCAAAAAATTATCTCTCACACGATTTTCGTTCCACTTCGTACTCAGAAATTTATAATTTTTAACTTTTTGGAAACTTAAAATTATTCCTTAAAATACAATATGAAAAAAAAACAGAAAAAAAAGAAAAAAATTGATTGCATCAACTATGCCCTGCAAAAAATTGAATAAATTCTCATTTCTTCCAACAACTACTCCTTAAAAATTGTGCTCATTTGTTAATATAATTAAAACTCATAAAATACACACTTAAATAAAGTTTCTTAGTATAATTTATGTACAATTTCATAGTTGTTTGAAAGTGTAGACGTTCTTGGCAAATAAAATAATATAATTAAAAGTCGAGATAAATTGTATCGTCAGTGGATAGTCGTCACCAACAATTTTTTACTTTTTATTATTATTAAGATTTTTTGAAAATCAACCCGGTCCAAATTAAACCATCATTATGAATAAATTAATGGCTCATTTTGGATCAAACATGACGTGCCTAGTTTATTTATATGTATTTAATTGGGCAAAGCTCCCAATAATGGATGAAGAAATTGACTCAATCCTCATGTCCCTTTTCACAAACATGTAGAATCACTGGCTTACTTGAATAAAAATAACAATAATGTCCAAAAGTGGGGAAATTATTAACTATTAAGCCAATGGATATCACAAGCCTACACTATTTATTTATATATTTTAATTTAATATTTTCAAAAATTGATTATTCTAATTAAGCTCCCTCTTAGGGTTTCATCTGCTTTGTTTCTTCTAGTGGTGACACTTTTATTCTCTTGATTCTCTTTTTTTTAATGTAATGATAATTTGTTGTATATAGTTTTACTTCGTACATTATTTCATTAATTAATCTATATTCTATTGTGCTCTAGTATCATCAAATCTAAATTCATAAAATGTAATACTCTAAGAGGATTTATCACTTATGGCTAGCTAATTTAAAATTAATTTAGGTAAGAAATCAAGGTTTATTTTTTAAAATATTGATTTACTTTACTATTTTCTTTATTTGGGTATATTTGTTTTCACATCTAAGATAGAAATTTAGAATTTCCACTATTTTCATCTTTGGTAAATTATATGAGAAGATTACACTTTATGTTATGATTAATCACAGTTAACACCACATGAAGATTAAACAATCTATGATTAGAGTGGCATGTAGTAAATTATCTGTATGAGTGGATTATTACATAGATACCATTGATGTGATTGACTTGGGATTGAAAATTATCTAATAAACACATAACAATTATGACAACTATTTTATACTCTATGTAACATTATTTCTGTCTCGCTTTTTCGATTTGGATGTCCAATATTTTTGATTCGGTCTCAATTTGACAAAAAATATTCCATTTGTTTCATTATTTATGACTCGTTTTTTCAATTGAGACGTCTCATTATTTCTGTCTCGATCCCAATTAATTAACTGTGTCCTACTTTATTTATTATATCATTATCTAACTCATTTTTTTTCTCTACTTTATAATCTACTATCTCGTTATATAACTCGTATTTTATCTTATACTTTATCATCTACTTTATTTCATATTTATCATTATTTTCTTAATTCTCATGCCAAAAAGAAATTAGTAAAAAATAATGGGACGGAGGGAATAAATAATTCTCTTTACTTTTTCATCTTTCTATTATATTTTATCTATTCTATCGTTATCTCATCAATTTTCTCTACTTTATCGTCTACTCTCTCATCATCTCCACTCACAATCTCTTTCATACTTTATCATATATCCTCTCTTATATTTTATCATCTACTTTCTTAATTCTGATGACGAAAATAAATAAGTCTAGAAAAAGTATTTTCTAATGACGAAGAAAACAGATGAATTTTTTTTGAGCATGTGGGCATGGCCTCAATTCCAAGGTATAACTGTAAAACACACACATTTTCACGCAGTAAAACGTGTGTGTGAGAAGAAGCCACAGATGGAAACCGGGTTGACACCTCACCCCTTTCTCATTCCATCCGATACAAGAGAAAATAAAGGAGCTCTATATAACCGGTCCGGATTTTCTGGCCCATTTCCGGTGGACCATTTGGTGGCCCACCAATCTCGCTGCGCCACGCGTATATTGGTGGACCCTCACGCCAATAAATTAATATTAGAGTGTAAAAAAGGTGGTCCATCAATGCACGCGTGGCGCCGCGTGATTGGTGGCCACCAAGTGGTCCACCCGAAATGGGCGAGAAATCCCGAGCGCTATATAACCTCACACACATTCCCTCACGCATACTATCTCTTTCCCAACATAAAACTCTCCTCCTTCTCTCTCCTCCCCTCCTCCTCTCTCAGCAGACGCAAAAAGGGAGAAAGGAATTCCTTACATATAATCCCATTTAACCAGATTTCTTAACCCCTTTAAATTTCTAATCATCATCTCCGTCGCCGTCTAAAAATTCAACCACGAGTAAGCACCGAAGAAAAAAATTTAAAATTATCTTGATCATTGTGATGAATTCAAGACTTTTTGGGTTTGATCGGAGTTTTGATGAGTTTTTCTTGGGAATATGTGACGTGGGTTTTGTGGGATATGAATTTTTGATGCAATTTCGGCGTGTGAAACTCTGTTTCTTTTGTATAACTTCGTTGGGTTTCTAAGTTTCTTGATCTGTTTATGTGTTGGAATGTACGGAATCAAGACTCCTCCTGCGTTGTTGTTCTTTTTTCCCAACAGTTTTGTGGAGAATTTCACTTGATCTTTCAGTGTGGTTGAAGAACTAAACTTATCTTGATGATCAGAGAAGATATTCTTGATTTTGGGATGTTTGAAAAATTGAATCTTTACGGTTAATTTCTTCTTGAGATTTGTGTGATTGTGATGATCATCACCTGGGATTGTTTTCATCTGCTACCTATTTCAATTTCTTTGCCGAATTTCTGGGAATTCTTAGATTATGTGAAATTTTGATCATCTTCTTGGGTGTGAATTCGTTTCGATTTTTCGGCTACTTGTTGTGTGGGATATTCGTTTCGATTCATTCAACAGTATTCTTTATCTGGATTGTACGCCTCTACCTTTTTCTTGTGGTAATGCAGTTTGCTTGTTAGAATGTGTTTGCTTGTTGGATTTCAATTGATCGGATGCTCTGTTTGTGGGCTTGTTTCTATACACAAACTCACCAAGCAAATCAAAACATCCAAGTTCTTAGATCTTAGTTCCTCTTTGTTTCGATTTCGATCGCGGCCCGGATCATAATTCTCACCCATATTGACTTTTGATGATGGTTCATAATCTTTAGCATTCATCTTGATTGTGTTTCAATGAAGAATTATCTGCTTATGTTTTCTTGATTGTGGTTTGCAATGCAGGCTGGATGCAAGATTGTAATTTCCTTGTAATCTCTCACTAGTTTGATTATCCATTCTTGCCAAGTTAGGGCACTGCAGAGTTAGAGCGGTGCCCATGGATGCCACTTCAAGTGGAGCCTCAAGTCTCCAATACCACAACATAACCGAGCAGGCAATCGCCCCACTTCCGAGGCAGACCCGCCATTGCTTCGGCAGTGCAAGCCCGGGCGAGTTCCCGTTATCCGCTAACCCTTCAATAGTCCTCCACTTCCTCTCCGCTTGCAATTTGGATCCACAAGATCTTGCAAAACTTGAGGCAAGTGTGTTTGCTTTAACCATTTATAAAGTTGGTTTCTTGATTAGCATTAGTATCTATGATGCTGCTGATTGAATCATACTTCTTGTTTTAGGCTACTTGCTCGTTCTTTAAACAGCCTGCCCATTTCGCCCCCGATCACGAACTCTCCCTAGCCGAGCTTGCTGCTCTTGATATGTGCCAAAAGAGGGCTATATTTAAACCTATGACAGTTGAGCAACAACAAATCTTGAAACAAAGATGTGGGGGATCTTGGAAACTAGTCTTGAGATACTTTCTAGCCGGAGAATCTTGCTCGAGGAGGGAGAAATCGCAGGCTATAGCCGGTCCCGGACACAGCATTGCTGTGACTTCCTCCGGAGCTGTATACTCATTCGGTTCAAACAGCTCCGGCCAACTGGGACACGAAACCGCGGACGAGGAGCCACGCCCTCGCCTCATTAGGTCAATCTACTTGAACTTGCAAAAAGGTCAAAACTTTGCAAGATTTAATTTGACCCTTTTGGTGCAGATCTCTGCAAGGAGTTAGAATCATCCATGCTGCTGCTGGGGCTGGGAGAACAATGCTGATAAGCGATGTGGGACGAGTCTACGCCTTTGGAAAAGACTCTTTTGGTGAAGCAGAATATGGGGCTCAAGGGAATAAGCTAGTAACTAGTCCTCAACTAGTTGCTTCTTTGAAAGATATCTTTGTTGTTCAAGCTGCTATTGGGAACTTCTTTACTGCTGTTTTGTCTAGAGAAGGCACGGTTTATACGTTCTCGTGGGGAGATGAAACGAAACTCGGCCATCAAACCGAACCTAATGACCTCGAGCCGAGGCCATTGTTGGGGGCTCTTGAGGATATACCTGTGGTTCAAATTGCAGCTGGTTATTGCTACCTTCTTGCTCTTGCTTGTCAACCTAGTGGAATGTAAGTTACTTGATCAGTGGTTTTTCACAAAGGTTTGGGTCTACCACATTTGTATACCCTTGTGTAGTATATACTACATGAGTTTTGACATGTGAATTTTTTTGGTATACACAAGAGTATACAAATGTGGTACGTAGAAGTATTCTGGTGGTTTTTACACCATCTCATCGTGTTTTTTTTAGCCCAATTCTACATTGTTTTAGGTGGTTTTGTTTATTTTCCGCTATTTTGTTTGATCGGTTTTTAGACCATCTCATCATTACTCGTCTTAGAGAGAGAGAGAGAGAGGGAGAGTTGATTAGTCTTGGATGATGGTGTTATAAACTCTTGATTGATTTAGGTCTGTATACTCTGTTGGCTGTGGATTGGGTGGAAAGCTAGGGCATGGTACTCGGACAGACGAGAAGCAGCCGAGACTAATCGAAAAGTTGGTAACATTGAATCTTCAGCCGGTCGTAGTTGCAGCTGGTGCTTGGCACGCGGCTGTGGTTGGCAAGGACGGAAGAGTATGCACGTGGGGATGGGGACGGTACGGATGCTTGGGACACGGGAACGAAGACTGCGAATCCACCCCCAAAGTAGTCGAAGCACTCACCGATGTCAAAGCCGTCCATGTTGCAACCGGAGACTACACCACCTTCGTCGTCTCAGACGTTGGTGATGTTTATTCTTTTGGGTGTGGTGAGTCGTCTAGCCTCGGCCACAACATCGCCGCCGTTGATCAGCAGGTCGGGTATTTGTTACCATAAGCTCAAATAAGTTGTTGATAAGCTCTCTCGAACAGGATTCTGAACGTCTATACTGATGTAAAGATGTTCGGATTTGCAGGGAAATAGGCATACGAACGTTCTGAGCCCGGAGCTCGTAACGTCGTTGAAGCAAATGAAGGAGAGGGTTGTGCAGATAAGCCTAACGAACTCGATATACTGGAATGCACACACCTTTGCGCTCACCGACTCGGATAAGCTATATGCGTTTGGTGCGGGTGACAAAGGGCAGCTAGGCGTCGAGCTAGCGGCCGATCAGACCGAGAGGGCGAACCCGGAACGAGTCGAAGTCGATCTCAGTTAAGGGTTTACCTCTCCTCACTACTACTACTACCCTTAGCCTTTGGTAATATAATTAACATCTGCACTGCAGATGGTTGTAGATATATGTTTGTGTTTATTGTGAATAATGGTAGGATTTAGGAGTTGCTGCAGAATTAACATTGTTTAGAAATTCTTGGCTTTATGCCTCAAAACAAGTAAATAGTTTCAAGATTGCTTTGTTAATTTATGTAAATTGATGAAAATTTCTCTTAATTTTAGCCATTTGTGTTTTAAATTTTTTGCTCGAATCTTGAATCTTTCTAGTGTATTATCCCACATCGACTACAAGAACAGACAAGTTGAAGTTCAACATGAAAACCCACACAAGTAGTCATAAAGAGATGAGCCAAAATCCCACATCGACTAAAACATGAAAACAAAGTCCCACACCAGCTAAAAGGTAGCAGTCCCACATCGATCAATACTCGGAGGGTGAGATAACATCATCAATCTTCAGAATCATCTTCACAACTTGAGTTGCGAGCATAATCTGCTGTTGTTTCCCAATCAAGGTTTCGAAAACGTCCTGCTCACGCATGTCGTTTGTCCCAACGTCGTTGCAGTCGATACCACAGAACGCGTTGTTCTCCTGCATATGAAGAACATGCCATATGATAAACAACCACATTAACTACTAATATGTCTTGGACTAACAAAATTACCTTGATTTGCTGAGATTTGACAGCAGATAGAGTTTCGATAGGCTGGAGGCCGCTATTTTCGGCCAGTGCCATTGGGATGGCATCTAATGCATCTGCAAAGGCCCTAATTGCATACTGCAGGAACAAACACATGGTTTTAGCTTAAGAAGCCTTGAAGGTAGTGGATTATGATATGTCCTAACCTGCTCGACTCCGGGGTACTTATCAGCGGCTGCTTCAACAGCAATGGAGCATGAGATTTCAGCTGAGCCACCACCATATACTATGGAGTTGTTACGGATGAGATTCCGGGCAACACATAACGCGTCGTGAAGGCTGCGTTTCGTTTCCTCTATCATCATCTTGTTGCCTAGAGCATCATTGGAAAACAAGAACATGGACCAAATTCAGAAATAAAAACTTATGAAATTATCACATTTAATCTACTCCAAAATAGCATCATATCAAGAAGACAGTAGTTAACAGTAGCTTGACTCACTAAAGATAGAGAAATTTTCGTGGGAAGAACATCAATCCCATTAGTAGTGTCTTTTATTCCCGAAAAGGGTGTCCCATTAGTAATGTCTTGTTTCTAAAAATGGCAAAGAACTTATGCCCACAAATAAACTAAACTACCCAAAAGTCAAACAACATTCACCACACAATATGATTTTCTTAATCTCCGTGCACAAAAGAAACAAGACACTACTAATGGGACGGAAGGAGTACTAATCATAGATTGAAATCATAAATATTGACCTACCACCACGTATGAATATGGTCACAGCCCTTGAGTTTGCGCAGTGCTCAATGTATATCATTCGATCCTTAGTGGTGCCAAATGCTTTTTCTCGAACCAAACCAGCCTGCCGTGTATAATCAAATAGCTAAGTAAATATCGATTCAACAACTGCACTGATGCAGTGAACAAGACATAGATTGGGATGAAGAAAACAAGGTAAAAAGATCATCGGGTTGAAGCTTACGCTGCCTAGTTTTTCAGGCGTCAACTCCTGAAATCTGGGTACAATTCTCCCACCTAACAATGAGAAACAGAGTTTACTAAGAAATCCTAAATGGAAAAAAGTAACACAAGTGTACAAATAGATGCATAGAATAGCAGGATGGGCAAAAACCTGTGGCTATGGCTATGAGCTCCAGTTCTACACCGCCGACCCATCTGACAGCAGGCAAATTTCTATGCATCAGTAAGTGGTTTGCTTCATCATCAAAACCCCACTGGCAGATCACCAAAGTAGCCCCAACATCCTGCGAACCAGAGAGGCTTTTGAAATTACACCAAAGTCTTCAATTTTATAACATGTGAAGGATATAAACTAACAACAAATCCAACAATCACAAGGATAGGCATGATGAGGAATTGGCACAAACTTTGAAAATGTACACAATAAAATGATTATCATAGCCAAACATAATGTAAAAAAAACTACCTTGCATTTTTGAACCATATCATCGAAGTACTTCTGCTCTTGTTGACGCAAAGTTTGGAACTTTTCCACAGTATCAATATCGACCTTATGTTTAGTCTTCGGTTTCGGAGGCTCAAAGGGGCAAGTTAAAATTGCAATCTTCGCATTCTGAATCTGCTTTGGCATCTGGGGATGACTCATATCTTTGTCTACAATAATCCCATGTACTAATTCTGTATCCTCTAGCTTCCCACCTACTTTTGCCTCAACTTTAATCAAGTCTAGGTTAACATCCTTTCTATCTAAATCCGCAACAGCGAGCACTGCTTTGACTGCAATCTCAGCCAAGCTACGTTTGCACCTATTCACTCTGAAAACCAGAGCCGATGGAAGAGTGAAACTCAAAGGACATAAAAACACATTTCCACATGATTAAACACAAGAATGTCAAGACAATCCAAAACTAAAAGAATGTCGAATACAATAGATAGGATATGGAAATCCTAGTAAGTAGTTATTTCACTAGAGACCACTTGGTAGAATTCATAAAACAGAGTACTTTCAGAATCTAAATAACAAAACAATATTCACATTGTCGCACAGACACATCATATAAGCTTCAAGCAAGGCAAAATCAACCACGACATAGGTTTCGAGTAAAAGCAAGGCAAGAAAACAACACTCACATCTTGGAGGATAAAGTAGTCATGCAGGTCTGGATTAAAGACTCTGCACTATCCGCGCTAAATTCAAATTTAGTAGATATACGCTCTAAATGTTCAAAGGCAATCCGCGAAGCCAATTCGTATCCTTCCGCAACACGAATAGGATGAATCCCACGCTCCAACAGCTTCTGAGCTTGTTCTAGAAGCGCACCGGCCATAACAACAACTCCGGTCGTCCCGTCGCCGATTTCATAGTCCTGGCTCCGCGACAATTCAACCATGAGCTTCGCAATCTGATTGTCAACATCCATCAGCTCCAAGATCGTCGCACCATCGTTTGCTGGCAGACAAAAAAAAATCAGGAAAATTAACAAAAGCAACTTTCACTTAAAAATTAAGCCGTACATTAACACTACATACATAAATCAAAACCTAAAAAATAAAACGAACAAACAAAGGGAAAAAGCTCGAGAGCTTACTTATAGTGACCTCGCCGTCGGGGCTCTGGAGAATCTTATCCATGCCTTTCGGTCCGAGAGAGGTTCGGAGGATCCGTGCCACCGCTTTACCGGCGGCGATGTTCGCCTTCTGCGCATCGAGGCCGCGCAATCTGGTTTTCTGCTCCTGCTCGCGCAGTATGATGAACGGCCGGCCGTATTCATCGAAGGCGAGCGCCATTGTCAAGTGGGCTGATCTTTAACGGATCCGAATCGAGAATGGGAGTGAGCAGTGGAGGGAAGGAGAGTGGTTTAAAGCCTTTTCTGGAGAACAGTTTCTGTGCCCTAGTTTAGTTTGCTTATATATGGAGTTTCTAAATTATTTATATTCCACTTTTTTTTTAATTAAATTTATTTTTTCTTTAATAGTTTGAAAATCACATAATTCGAAAAATGTTTTGAAGTTATTGTAATTATTTCTTATAATACAATATGAAAAAAAAAAAAAAAAATATCGATTGCTTCAATTATATTCTGGCAAATAAATTAGATAAGTTCTCATTTCTTCTACTAATAACTCTTTAAAATTATGTTCATTTCTTAATATAATTAAAATTAATAAAATATACATTTAAACAAAATTTCATAATTTCCGTATCGAAATTAAAAGGGACAATAATAGTGGGCCGGAGATAATATATTTTATTAAGAGAATTTAATTGTACACAATGGTCCTAATTAAAATAAATTGAAAAATCAAATATTTTTCTATTATCATTATCCGACCATATAATATTCATCACCGACTGATCTAAAAGAATAAGGAGCCAACAACTCCGCCGGCGGCTAGCGCTCCTACGGCGGCGCTAGTTTTGATTGCCGCGGCGCCGTCTTTGTTAGCTTCCTCTGCCGGCTGGCCTTTCGAGGCTGCTTCCCCTCCGGGCGCATGGGCGGCGGCGGTTTTGAGAGCGCCTAACAAATCGTTAGCCGTAGCATTCGTTATGTTCAGCCCTGCTTTAGCGGCGGCCGGGCCCAGGCTCTCGGCGGCGGCGGTGACGTTTGTTTCATGATGGGCGGCTGGAGCGTTGGGTTCTTGGGCGGCGGTCATCCCCACGGCCACGGTTGCGAAGAAGATGAAGGCAAGAAGAATGGTTTGTTTTGCCATTTTTGTTTGATTTACGGAGCTGCAATTTTTTGGGTTATTTCAGAGAATCGCAGCTCATTGGAGATATGTGGCGGTGATGGTGGTGGGGGCGGCGGTTTTATAGGCCCGAGGCGGTGGATGTTGCGGAGGTGAGTGGCTGAGCTTCCATGCAAAAGTTTAAAATTTTTTAGACCGTTGTTATATTTGCCTTTGAAATTTTATTACCGTTAGTTTTTTAACTGAATTTCAAAACTTATTACCATTTATAGTGTAATAACATACAAGGTTCAAATGTACAAAGACATATAAGGTTACAATTGTGTCTATTCTTGTAAAGCAATAAGCTTCTTTTTTCTCTGATAGATGGTCATAACTTCGTCTGGGTTCGAAAAAAACTCTGTGTGAACTAGCGAGAGCTCCGCGAATCTATCAATACATTCCTTTGAAAACTGAGTTTGTCCGGCAGATGCTTGCTCCATACTCTTCGTACTCTACTTTCGTATGGCAAGCCTATACGAGGAAACAAATTAGCCCTCATTCCTAACAAACATAGTAAGTTGTAGTACTAATTACCATGAAAAAGTCGGGTGTGGAAGCAAGAACCGAGCCCCCAAACCAAACCGCGTATCTTTGTATAGGATGGCTAACGACGTTTACCTCCACCGGTTCAGCCTGAGCAAGCACCATTGAAATGGTGAATCAGACAATCAAGTGATGAAAATGAACTAAAGATTTTACCTTTATATCTCCAACAAGCCTAGTAACGGAGGCAAGAGCTCGAGAATCGACGATTTTTTTAAGATCCCTTTGTAGCCTTCTGTTGAAGTCTTTGAACATGGTTGATCCTCCGGATAACACCACATTCTACATAGTATAAGTTTTAGTAATTTACATTTTTTACCCAGAAAAGTAAATTAGTTAAGTAATTCATAATTCATAATTCATGTCACCTTATACAAAGCCCTTCTCGTGTCAATTGGTGCAGATTGAATGCAGTTATCAATGACTTGAGGGAGAGGGGTGGTGAATTCACTGCTGTAAATCTCAGGGTTGAAGAAGATCTAAACATCAATAGTTAAAAGTTACTGCATTGTTCAAACTATTTACCACTGTTAAATTCTACAACTTTTTACCTCTGGACCAAGGAACCTTTCATAGCCTATATCGCAAGAGTATGGAGCCCCGGTCTTCGATTTAGTGCCTCTCCACTGCTTAATGTATCTTGCTGGCTCTCTGTCATGCTTATTGAACTCCTGACTTGTCAAAAATAACACACACTAGTAAATACTCCCTCCGTCCCGCTATTCCTGTCTTAATCTGGAAAAGAAAAATAACTTGTGGACCACAGTCAATTAAACAGTGGATCCGACAAATTTAACACACTTTCCACCCACATTAACACATCTCCACCCACTTTCTTAAAATCTGTACTGAACATCACTAAGACATGAATAACGGGACGGGGGGAGTACTAAATAACAACCTCTTGATATCGTATGCTTTAACGAAATCTTCATATGATAATGCAAACTTTTTCTTGAAATATGATATTGTCACATATGACTTAAAAGGGTGTGTAAATGTCTATGTGAAGTAGACTATACCTTAACGATGTCCGAACAAGTGTAGCAATACATTTCCTTTACTCTCCGGGCTAATTCAAACGAGTCCTCGGGTGGAACACGCTCTCCTCTTTCCTAAATGTGGAAAGTTATCGAATCAGGGATGGAGAAATTGATGTGTGTATAGAGTAGTGAAGAGTCATACTCTCATGAGCTGCTGCATAAACCGAGTTACGTCCTTCCCTGCAATCGGGATGGACTTGATGCTGCTGCCGATGACGTAACCATCTGCAACTGGGACAACATGAGTAGCCCCATCTCCAACGTCCACCACAACTCCTGTCATCTCACACTAACAGAAAAGGTATTGAAGGTGAGAAAATCAAGAATTCTTGAACAAATTCTTGATCTTGTGGTACCTACCTTGGATGTTGTGTATCCAGCAGCCAAGGCAAGAACAGGCTGCACAGCTATGTACAAGCCCGGAACATTAAACGTCTCGAACATGATCTCTCCGGTGTACTCCCGGCTCTCCGGTGCAGTCAAAGGGCTCTCAGTCAACAAAAAGTAGTGATCCTCTGGATCGCAGCGCAGATAGTCAAATATGCACTGCTGCCAGAACCTCTCCATTGAATCCCAATTATCCACCTGCCCGTGCTTGATGGGATAGCTCAAATTATAAGCACTGCTGGATTTAGATCTAGACATTGCCTCCTCACCTATGAAGAAATCCAGATCCGCCATCACCCCTGCATTATGCTGCCCCATCCAATTGCTGTTCTTCGTTGAACTCGGCCGCGGTTGGTTCGAGAACGAATCGTTCACAGCAACTACAGTTGGGATTGTGAAACTTGGCTCCACATTTCCGGCAAAGCCCATTTTAGTATACCTGCAATCGATCAAACCCAGATGGAGAACTAAGAAATATTCAATCTTGCATAGAAAAAAAATCCCCACCATTCGAAAGTTTCTCAGAGGCATTTCATCGAACAGGTTAACTGCATCTTCAAGACGAACGAAATCAACTGGGGGTTATCAGCTTACCCAGTGCCATTGTCGATGACTACAGCGGGGCGAACGGAAGTAGAGTCCATCAATCTTGAATAAAACAATCTGCTGCTTGAATTTTCCAAGAATTTCAAGGGGAGCAAAACTCATGTTCGTTGAAATACGTCAACGGCGTTCGGTGGGAGTGAGATTGACTTCTCAACGACGGGTTGTTGCAGCGGCAATGTAATCTAGAAAAGATGGCGAAACTCATCACCGACAGAAAAGGCTTCAGATTGTACGAAGTAATAGAATATGAAGTTATGGCAACGAAGATTTTAGGACAGCCCCTCTTGATTTTTTCCAATTCGAGCAACGGCCGGATTCGTGGGTTCGGAATTGATTGCAGTTTGGCAAATTTTGGTTGGTGAAAAGGGAATATTACACAGTGAATTTGTCGGCTATACGGATCTTGGAGTTTGGGATGGGATGGGATTTGATGTGGGAAAAAGCAGATCTCCTGCACCACCTGGACTTTCTTGATTTCATCAAAAACCTAATTTGAGTTCTTACAGTCATTCACCATCTTTTCTACTCCCTCGTTCTCATAATTTTTGTCTTTAATTCTTTTTCGGAACGTCTCACAATTTTTATTATTTTACATAAAATAGTAAATTATTACATATTTTATTTAAGGATCTCACCATATTATTCACAACCAACCACTCTCCTAAATTTCCATACTCAAAAGAAAAGAGACAAAAATTGTGAGACGCGCGGAGGGAGTAACAATTTAGGACAAACTCATAGAAGAGGGTTGTCAAAGATTTAAGAGAATATCGTAGTAATACTTATTGCAAACTTGGTTCTTTACTTCTTCTTGATTCCATAAGATTGTAAAAAGTTAAGTTGTTGCTCTTTCTTTAGTTCAATGTGCAGTATATCTCCACTAGCATCAAAGAAACCATTTTCGCCTCGACTAATTTGTAATCCCTTGGTCTCATTATTTATATCATATTGGAATTGGGTATGAAAATTAAGATTGTGGGTGTAAATGTGTAAAGTTATGTCATAGAAGTATAAAGGGTGGGGTTTACTTGTTTAGATTGATTATGATCCACTCGTTTATTTACTTATTTGGTATGAGAGATAAATAATGAGACAACTAAAAAAGACAAGTGAGACATTGATAATGGAACGAGTGGAGTAGTATTTTCAAGAAAAATAATTTTGGTAAATAAGAAAAAAATAATCTCACTCATGCTATCATGCAACACGTATGTATGTGCGCACTTGGCGGTGGATGTAGTACGTCACATTTATCTTGTCTTACTTTCTTTTTCAGGTTATTTCATTCATTTTGTCTTTTTTTTTAAATAATAATTTATTTATAGATAACTACCCACTTTTCTTTTGTGGGATCCATTTATTTATACAAAATTTTTAACTCTCCTTAATAACCGTGTCGAAAAGAAAAGAGACAAGTTCAATGAGACGGAGTAAGTAATAATTTTGGGAATTTTTAGTGTAATGTATAATTTTTAAATTGAATGTATGTACTACATTTTCATCTAATTATCAAATGAAATTATTACAATTATTGTTGACTAATTCACTGCAAAACAACTTAATTAGTCCAAAGACAATCCCAAATCTTTGTGGGTTTTAGCTGGAACGCATGATCTATCTGTCTTAGGCTTCATTTCCAAAAGGGTTGAAAAATTGCATCAGAAGTTGATGCATGCATCCCTGCATATTATATTGATGTTGAACCTTTCCAAAATAGAAACCTCTATGATAATAAACAGGCATTGACTGCTTGCCATTTGGTGATTCCTGTCAAGTTGTCATAGAAAGACAGAACCAAATGATTAATTATGAATTATGACACTAACAGTCCAAAGGGATGACAGGATTTGAGTCAGGACAACAGATAGCAGTTCAAACACTTCCTTTCAAGAGCAATGCTACTGAAAAGAACTAGAAATCCCATACCCTCTTCATCCTTCTCTCTCTACACAGCATAAAACCTCACAAGTTCGAATCTTGCGGCCTTTCGACACGAAAACTCGTATCTGCTGGTACTGAGAAGTTCAGATGGGAGAAGAAGGTGGACTCTTTAGGTTTGCAGATGGGGTTGACAAGATGCTGATGTTTCTTGGCATTCTGGGCTGCATAGGAGAAGGGCTGGCGTCGCCTCTCACCATGTACGTGACAAGTGGAGCGATAGACGCGTTTGGGACGTCTAACCAGTCCATCGCGAAGGAGGTGGTGGACGAGGTAAGGGCTAAGGAGTCTTGACAACTTGCCTGCATAAGAATTATGTCATATAAACTTCAAAGAGGTGAAAACTGTGTTTTGTGCAGTACGGACTAAGGCTGTTCTATGTTGCTGTAGGAGTTGGGTTGGCTTGCTTTTTTGGTATGTTTGAGGGGGAGAGAAGATAAATCAAACCCTCATAATCATCACAAATCAAGAACTTAACATGATAGTAAAAGATTAAATTTTTATTATGATGCAGAAGGACTGTGCTGGACAAGAACTGCAGAGAGACAAACCTCAAGAATTAGGACAGAGTATCTGAAGTCAGTTCTCAGACAAGAAGTTGGCTTCTTTGACAGTCAAGATTCTTCATCAGCAACTTCCCAAGTCATCACCAACATTTCATCTGATGCTCACATCATCCAAGATGTTATAGCTTATAAGGTTCTTTCCATTCACCTCTTTCTTTCATTAGAAACTCTTTGTTTTTCATCCTCTTTTGCTGCAGATTCCCAATACTGTGGCTCAAGTCTGTGCGCTCGTATTCGGGTTAGTAGTCGCCTTCCTACTCTCATGGCGGATGGCGTTGGCTTCTCTCCCTTTCGCGGTTGGATTCATTGTGCCGGGGATGACGTTCGGACGGCTGATGATGAAGACTGGCGTCAAGAGTAAGGATGCTTATGGCATTGCAGGGACTATTGCTGAACAAGCTATATCAAATGTAAGAACTGTTTATTCCTATGTGGGAGAGGAGAAAACAGTCGGTAAGTACGGAAACGCCCTTCAAGAAACCACGAAGCTCGGTATAAAGCAAGGACTAACCAAAGGCTTAATGATTGGAAGCATGGGGATGCTGTTTGCTACCTGGGCATTTCAGGCTTGGGTTGGAGGCCTTCTTGTTACTGAAAGAGGGGAGAGTGGTGGCCGTGTTTTCGTCGCCGGAGCGAGTATTATCAGTGGAGGAATGTAAGCCCTAACTCTCTCTCTCTATCTCCTTCTCTCTCCTCATTGTCTCTCCATCCATGCATTTGACTCTGTTTCTTGAAAACAACACAGGGCCTGCATGACTGCTCTGCCTAATGTGCCATTCATCACAGATGCATCAGCTGCAGCGATACGAATATTTGAGATGATCGATCGCGATCCAGAAATCGACTCTACGAGAGACGAAGGAACAATTTTAACAAATGTAAGGGGACAAATTGAGTTCAGACAAGTTTACTTCAGCTATCCATCAAGAAAGGATGAATTGGTCCTGCAAGGACTATCTCTAAAGATCAAACCTGGTCACAAAATCGGACTCGTGGGAGGCAGTGGCTCGGGTAAATCCACAATCGTGTCGTTGCTTGAACGATTCTACGACCCCATAAAAGGAGACATACTACTTGATGGGCACAGAATCAAGAGACTCCACCTCAAATGGTACAGATCTCAGTTTGGCCTAGTGAGTCAAGAGCCGGTTCTTTTCGCCACGTCGATAAAGGAGAACATTTTGTTTGGGAGAGCAGATGCAGCTTCTCTTGAAGAAGTCATATCTGCAGCTAAACAAGCAAATGCACACAACTTCATAGTTGAATTCCCACAAGGATATGACACACAAGTAGGGCAGCTTGGAGTTCAGTTATCAGGAGGGCAGAAGCAGAGGATTGCTATAGCAAGAGCATTGCTTAGAAATCCAAAGATTCTCTTACTCGACGAAGCAACAAGCGCTCTCGATTCCCAATCCGAAAGGTTGGTTCAGGAGGCAATTGACCAAGCTTCACAAGGAAGGACATTACTAATCATTGCTCACCGTCTCTCTTCAATCCGGGATGTTGATAGCATTATGGTTCTTGAATCTGGGAGAGTCGTCGAGTCAGGGTCACATGACAAGCTGATGCAAACGAGCAACGGAGAAGGTGGGGTCTACAGCAAGATGGTGAGATTGCAGAAATCAGCTCTAAACCATGAGTTTTCACCAGATCAAGAAAGCCCCAAGAAACTGATGTATTCCCATAGCCTCAGTTCTCGTGGTGGTTCGAGCATACTCAACAGCCCGGCTTTCCACTTTTCACGCGCGTTGTCAACCAGTCTACTCTCTTCAATTCAAAACAGCCCAGCTACCTCCTTCAGTGTCCATTACGGAGACGATGAAATACCAGAACCGTATATTTCCCCAAGCCCCTCAATATGGCGGTTGATTACGATGAACTCGCCCGAGTGGAAGAGAGCCTTGCTTGGCTCTATGGGAGCTGTTGTGGTTGGAGCTGTCCTTGCAGTGAATTCATACTGCATGGGGGCTTTAATCTCCGTCTACTTCGAAAACACATCGAAAGTGAAATCAGAGACAAGGCTATACAGCATCGTATTCATAACCATTTGTGTCATAGTCTTCTTCTGCAACATACTACAGCACTACAACTTCGGTATCATGGGGGAACGGCTAACAAAGCGCATGCGCGAGAAGGTTCTTGAGAAGATACTCACCTTTGAGATAGGCTGGTTCGACAAAGACGAAAACTCGAGCGCTGCAATCTGCACAAGGCTCTCCACGGAAGCCAACTTGGTCCGATCTCTTGTTGGAGATCGTATGTCGTTGCTGGTGCAAGTATCCACAAATGCTGCTGTATCTTTCACAGTTGCACTGACCATAGCATGGAAAGTCTCGCTCGTTTTGATAGCGATACAACCTTTGATCATCATCAGCTACTATTGCAAGACTGTTTTGATGAAACAAATGTCGGTAGAAGCTCAACAAGCACAGAATGAAGGAAGCCAGTTAGCAAGTGAAGCAGTAGTAAACCATAGAACTATCACAGCTTTCTCTTCTCAGAAAAGAATCGTTGACTTCTTTGAAGCATCGCTTGAAGGGCCGAGAAAGCAGAGCCTTCGACAATCATGGATTTCCGGGTTAGGACTATGTAGCGCTCAGTTCTTCACAGTAGCTGCTGTTTCTCTAACGTTCTGGTACGGTGGGACCCTAATGGCAAAGGGATTAATCAGCGCAAAGCAGCTCTTCGTCGCATACATCATCCTGATGAGCACCGGTAGGACCATTGCAGATGCCGGAACCATGACTTCAGACCTATCAAAAGGCAGCAGTGCAATGAGAGCCGTTTTCGCCGTTCTAGACAGAAAAAGCAAGATCGAATTAGATAACACTGATCCAATCAAAATCACAGAAACTCTACAAGGGAAGATACAATTCAATGACATATACTTTTACTATCCGTCGAGGCCCGGACAGATGATTTTCCAAGGCCTCAATCTGAGTATAGAAGCTGGAAAAACAAAGGCGCTCGTTGGAGAGAGCGGTTCAGGCAAATCTACAGTCATCGGATTGATCGAGAGATTCTATGATCCCGTAAAAGGAAAGGTTCTGATCGATGATCACGATATCAGAAGATACAATCTGAGAGAGCTCAGATCACATATTGCACTAGTTAGCCAAGAACCAGCTCTTTTTGCAGGCACCATCCATGAAAACATAGCTTATGGCAGAGATAATGCTAAAGAAATTGAAATTAAAGAAGCTGCAATACTTGCAAATGCTCATGACTTCATAAGGTAAACTAATCTCTCTCTTCCTCTCCATAAAAACACTTAAAAAAACAAGCAGTTTTACAAAAGCTAACCTTTCTATATCTACAGTTCAATGCAGGATGGATATAAAACTTACTGTGGAGAGAGAGGAGTCCAGCTTTCAGGAGGACAGAAGCAGAGGATTGCACTTGCACGCGCGATTCTGAAGAATCCGTCGATCCTGCTTCTGGATGAGGCCACCAGCGCTCTGGATAGCATGTCGGAGAATTTAGTCCAGGAAGCATTGGACAAGATGATGGTTGGCAGAACATGTGTGATCGTTGCACATCGGTTATCTACGATACAGATGGCTGACTGTATCGCGGTTATTAAGAACGGGAAGATTGTTGAAGAAGGGTCGCATTCCGAGCTTCTTGCTCGAGGAGACGATGGTGCCTACTATTCCTTAGTCAGGTTACAGCACTACAACTCTCCATAGACAACTTTTGCCTTCAATAGAAAACAGTAGTAGCATATGAAGGATAATTCCACCGTTATACCATAAATCATATCGTATTCATATAATATTTTCATCCAGAAAATAGCCTTAATGGCTTAATCTATGATAACTTTCACCAGAAACTCATAGCTTCATCCCAAATAACATGAACCTATGAATACGGGCAAGAACCCGAAAGAGGCCATTCTGCACGAATATATCTTACCGAGCTAATTAGTCACCATGAGCATTGAACAATGATATGATTAACAAAAAGGGTATTATATGGCAAGCTAAAAGCAATTGGAGAGAATGATAGATAGAAAGCACAAAAAAGTGCAAAGCAAATCAAGATTACAATTGCAACGTCTTAATGTGGAGATCAAAATACATTGGAGGCAGTAGCATGTATGGTACACGATCCATACTTTATGAAAATCTGGTTCAGCATTATTGCCAGAATTCAAAAATAACAAGAGAAAGATAGGCCATGACAGAACCGACGATCTTAAGCGTAAGAATCCTTGTCTTTCTGTTGCTTATATAGCTCCTCTCTCATTCTCCTTATCTCTGCTTCTTTCTCCATTCTCTCCTTCTGCAGATTACGACAACATCACGATAGAAACATACAGCGAATCCATTTTCCACGTCATGCATCAACGTTAGAAATACAATCAAAACTCAGAACAGTTAAAGTCACAGTTCACTCCCAATATGAGATGCTAATTATTCAAGAGAACAAAACTAAGCTCAGAAGACAGCATTTACTATGCAAAATCGGAGTTAAACCGCGGTCGAGTTTCAATTACTACCTCTCCCAACCTCTTAACTTAAACTTCCAAATTGTCCACAACAAACCCAAACAACATCTAGGAACCCTAAAAAGTATGCCTTGTGAATTCTACATAATTTCATCCACAAGTCACGTTTTTGGATAGTTTCTTGATTCCTAATCAAAAATTTCTCCACTCAATGAACTGAAGAACCGAAATGCAATCTAACCCAAGCTGAGAAATGGCCAATTCCCATAAACCCAAATCTCCAAAATCCACAAATTCTTCTTTTAATCAACATCAGCCCTAGATTCAAATCAAGCAATGATACCAGACAATCGAAATGAAACGGGATTAATTATGTTCTAGAGAGGAAATATTGATTCTTTTTCCTCTCGTTTAGGGATTTTACCCTTTCAAATTACATTCTATTTCAATGAAAGAGAAAATAGATCAAAAACCCATTAAAGCTACAAAACAGAAAATTGAAAATTGAAATACCTTTTCATCCTGGTGAAGAGCGATCCAGACATGGACTTTGTCCATTGTTTCCCAGAAAACGAATGCTCCAACCGACATAGCAAAGAAACTCGCAACTTTCACCATCTTCAAAAAATTGCAGCGAAATCAAAGAATTTCTGAGATGTACCGTACCTGTTAATTTTGGCCATAACTGAAGCAGATGGTTTAAGGTAAACTACATATCATTAAAACGACGGCGTTTGGATGTACGGTCATGACTCGTGGTAGATGATTCAAACGAAATTAATTTTGTTTTTATTTTCTCAATAGAATATGGTAAATGAAATATTAAATAATATATTTTTTGAAAGCACAAAGGTTTAGGTGTACCACAATTGTGTACCTTCGTGTATACTACATCACAAGGGTGTCGACATGTGACACTTTTCATTCAAAATAGTGGGCCGATTATGAAAGTGCATGATGTGATAAACCCGATATTAAAGTTGGATTCTTTTTCCAATTATTTCCGATAAATATTATATTTTTTTTAAAGAAAACAGTTATCATCTTCAGCCAAATTAAAAATTGAAAACTTTGTTTTCCTTAAATTAATCTTTGTAGTTTATGCATATAATAGCTTCTCCATTCGGTGAGGGATTTGAAGTTTTGGGTTCTTGCTTTTTGGATTTTACCAACATGATTCAAAGATTTGTGATTAGATGAGGAGGAAGAGAGAGATTGATGTGTGATGTCTCCACATATATTCTCTGTCTTCATGCAACAAGGGATATCAAGCTAAGAATGTAAGAATACAAGAATACCTTTGCCTGCATATGATGTCTAGTTTCATCACTTTGTCTATACATGTAGATGTCAAAATCAAACTTCAAAAGCTCATGAATTGTTTATATAGATATATGTGTAACATCATACTATGAAGAGAGACTAGAGCAAGGCTCCAAATGAACCAAACAATGGCTAAGAATTATTACATATGATGTCAAAACACTTCACCATGGTTTACAACTGTAGTGGTAAATCAGTTTCTTGCTACTATTTGCTGTGGAAAGACTGAGAATGGGAATCCGGGGCGGGCTTTTCGGGTGTGCGGACGGTGTAGACAAGCTACTCATGCTTATTGGTGCTATTGGAAGCATTGGACAAGGCTTGGGAATGCCATTTACCATGTATATACTAAGTGGAGCCATAGACGCGTTTGGCAGCGCTGATCGGTCTATTTCCAACGACGTTGTGGAGAAGGTGTGTTGAGTTTGAACTTTCAATCGTTGTGTTTGCTTCAATCTGTTGAAATGATGCATTTAACTTCTGATTCACTTATAAAGATTTTTTTTTTTTCTGGTTTTTTTGTCTGCAGTATGCAGTTAGGCTGCTCTATGTTGGCTTTGGAGCTGCTTTTAATGGCTTGCTAGGTTTGTATAGTAATTAGTATCCCTCTTTGTATCTTCAATTAAATCACCGTTACATGGGATTTTTATGAAGAAGTTGGGGATTTTGAACATTAAACAGAAGGGCTGTGCTGGACAAGAACTGCAGAGAGGCAAACATCAAGAATGAGGATGGAGTACTTAAGATCAGTTCTGAGGCAAGAAGTGGAGTTTTTCGATAAGCAAGATCCTTCGTCTACAACGTTCCACGTCGTCTCAAACACATCGACTGATGCCCACACCATTCAAGACGTTATAGCCAACAAGGTTCTTGATCTTCTCATTGATCAAGTTTTCATTTTTGAGGCAGTAGTGTTGCTTTAGTGGACTAATGTTAACCCTCTTCTCTGCAGATACCAAATTCCCTAACCCAGTTCTGCTCGCTCGTGTTTGCATTCGTAGTCGCCTTCCTCCTCTCGTGGAGACTGGCCTTAGCTTCTATCCCTTTCGTTATCGCCTTCATCATCCCGGTTTTGGCATTTGGGAAAGTGATGGCTGATTTGGGAGTCAGAAGCAAGGATGCTTATGGTGTCGCTGGGAATATTGCAGAGCAGGCTATATCGAATGTAAGAACAGTTTACTCCTACGTCGCTGAGAAGACAACAGTCGAAAAATACAGCCAGACCCTCCAAGAAAGCATGAATCTTGGCATAAAGCAAGGATTGATGAAAGGCTACATGATAGGAAGCATGGGGATGATGTTTGCTACATGGGCCTTCCAGTCTTGGGTTGGAGGCCTTCTCGTTACAGAAAAAGGCGAAAAGGGTGGCCGTGTTTTCATTGCTGGAACTTGCATCATCCTTGGAGGACTGTAAGTTTTCAAGAAAGTTGAAAAAAACACAATCTTTCTGAACTATGAATCTATGATTACATGTAAAGAATGCTGTTATTAGTACTTATTAGTGCTTTATTAGGCATGAAAATCGAGCTTTTTCGTGTAATTTCAGGGCCTGCATTACTGCTCTACCTAATGTGCCGTACATCACAGAGGCAGCAGCTGCATCAAAGAGGATATTTGAGATGATAAACCGCGTTCCAAAAATAGACGTTGCAGATGAAAAGGGAAAGGTTTTAGCAACTGTAAGAGGGCAGATTGAGTTCAGAGAGGTTCATTTCAGCTATCCATCAAGAACAGATGAGCCAGTCCTTCAAGGGATTAGCCTCAAACTAAGGCCTAATCAGAAAGTTGGCCTAGTGGGAGCGAGTGGCTCGGGGAAATCGACAATCGTGTCGTTGCTTGAGAGATTCTATGATCCATTAAAAGGAGACATACTACTAGATGGGCATAGAATCAAGAAACTCCAATTGAAGTGGTATAGGTCTAATTTTGGGCTTGTAAGTCAGGAGCCGGTACTGTTTGCTACATCGATAAAGGAGAACGTGTTGTTTGGGAGAGAAGATGCTTCTCTTGAAGATATTATAACTGCAGCTAAAGTTGCAAATGCACATAACTTCATAGTTGAGTTTCCTCAAGGATATGACACACAAGTAGGGCAGTTGGGAGTTCAGTTATCAGGAGGGCAGAAGCAAAGGATTGCTATAGCAAGAGCATTGCTTAGAGATCCAAAGATTCTCTTACTAGATGAAGCTACAAGCGCTCTTGATTCACACTCCGAAAGCTTAGTACAAGAGGCGATCGACCAAGCTGCAGAAGGCCGGACAACAGTACTAATAGCCCACCGCCTCTCTTCAATTAGGTCAGTTGATACTATCATGGTTCTTGAATCTGGGAGGGTTGCTGAATCTGGTAGCCAAGATCAACTCCTTCAGATGAACGATGGAGAAGGCGGGATCTTCACTCGGATGGTGAATCTTCAGAAATCGGCTCTCAACAATGAGTATTCATCAGATGAAATAAGGCCTAATAGACTGATGCATTCACATAGCCTTAAATCAGTTGATGGTTCAAGCTTACATGAAAGCCCTGCTTCCTCCTTTGTGTCTCCCTTACCCGTTAGCGTGCTATCATCTATACAAAACAGCCCGGCTTCTCCCTTTAGTCTTCATCAAGAAAGGGATGAAAAACCATACGCTCAAACCCCTCCAAATCCTTCATTCTTGAAGTTGCTTCAAATAAACTCACCAGAGTGGAAGAGGACTTTGCTTGGCTGTTCAGGAGCAATTGGATTTGGTGTTGTTAATCCGATAAACGCCTACTGTATGGGAGCTCTAGCATCAGCCTATTTTCAAGATAAACCCTCAAAGATTAAATCAGATACAAGATTCTACTGCTTCATATTCTTAACCATAGGAGTGGTTACCTTATTCTCCAACTTACTGCAGCACTACAACTTTGCAGTGATGGGCGAACGCATCACAAGGCGTTTACGCGAAATGGTTCTTGACAAGCTGCTCACTTTTGAGGTTGGCTGGTTTGACAGAGAGGAAAACACAAGTGGTGCAGTTTGTGCTAAGCTTTCCACAGAAGCTAACATGGTTCGATCCCTTGTAGGAGACCGTATCTCTTTGCTCGTTCAAGTCTTCACTAACGCCTTCTTATCTTTCGCTCTTGGGCTAGTAATAGCATGGAGGCTTGCAGTTGTTATGATCTCCATACAGCCTATAATCATCTCAAGCTTCTACTTCAAAACAGTCTTGATGAAGCAAATGTCAGTCAAGGCTCAAGAAGCACAGAATGAAGGGAGTTTAGTAGCAAGTGAGGCAGTTATGAATCACAGAACCATCACCGCATTCTCTTCTCAGAAGAGACTCTTATCCCTTTTCGAGGCGACTTTAGAAAGCCCGAGAAGACAAAGCAAGAGACAATCATGGATATCTGCAGTTGGTTTATGTACTTCTCAATTCTTGACAACAGCAAGCATAGCTTTAGCCTTTTGGTATGGAGGAAGGCTAATGAGAGAAGGGTTGTTAACCTCAAGGCAGCTCTTTCTTGCTTTCTTCGTGTTGATGAGCACCGGTAAGACTATTGCGGATGCAGGAGCAATGTCATCTGATTTATCTAAAGGGAGCGGCGCAGTGAGCTCCGTTTTAGCCTTTCTTGACCGTGAAAGCAAGATTGGGCTAAATCAAGAAAATGTAAAAATGGATGAAGATGCAGAAGGGAAGATAGAGTTTGATGATGTCTACTTCTCCTATCCGGAACGCCCCGGAATAATGATCTTACAAGGGCTTAACCTCAAGATTGGAGGTGGGAAAAGAGTGGCACTTGTGGGAGAAAGTGGCTGTGGGAAGTCTACTATCATAGGCCTAATTGAAAGATTCTATGATGTGGTAAAAGGAAGAGTCTTGATTGATGATCAAGATATCAGAAGCTATAATGTGAGAGAGATTAGATCCCACATCGCTTTAGTGAGCCAAGAACCAGCTCTCTTTAGTGGGACCATCCATGAAAACATAGCTTATGGGAGAGACAATGCAACAGAAATTGAAGTTAAAGAAGCTGCAATGCTTGCAAATGCTCATGACTTCATAAGGTAATAACACTTCCAAAAGGCCTACTATTTCTGCAGCTGATCAATTCTTGAATCTTGATTTGCAGCTCAATGAAGGACGGATACGAGACCTACTGCGGAGAGAGAGGCGTGCAGCTGTCCGGTGGGCAGAAGCAGAGAGTAGCAGTTGCACGCGCTATACTGAAGAACCCGAAAGTCCTGCTCTTGGATGAGGCGACGAGCGCGCTGGATAGCTTGTCCGAGGGGTTAGTTTGTGAGGCATTGGAGAAGATGATGGTGGGAAGAAGCTGTGTGGTGGTTGCACACAGGGTGTCAACTATACAGATGGCTGATAGCATTGCAGTTATCAAGGATGGGAAGGTTGTGGAAGAAGGGAGTCATGCTGGTTTGCTTGCGTTGGGAGATGGTGGTTGTTACTATTCTTTGGTTAAGCTGCAGCAGGACTACTCTCCTTAGAGGCCGGCCATCTTTGATCAAGAATCCAAATTCGAAGTGGAGTTTGTGTGAAGGAATGATGAGTTTGTCTAAAGATTTGTTTTTGAACAATTTCATCCATGCTTTGGTCGTTAGTAGAAGTCGTTATTAGGGTCGGTTCGGAATTGCTATTGTACTACCTTTCAGAAAATGGATCGATATTTCGATTTAAACTTAGAGTCCGGCGGTGAAATGCCCAAATAGGTAAAGTCAAACACATTTATACCCAATTGTTATATTTAAGTTCACTATATACCCAAAAAGACTAAAATATCCCTGCTTCTTCAATAAAGTCAAACGATGGGATGGTCCGATCACGGTCGGCACAAAAAAAATTGTGATCGGCACGACGCTGACGTAAGTGGTTATGGACCCAAATTCCAATTATTTTAGGCCCTTTCGGCCGTTTTCTTATTTTGACTCATTTCGAACTGGAATTAGTTCTAGTCCTTTATCAACGTTGATTGTCATTTGTAATATCACCATAGGCTGATTGTAGGGGAAAATTACATCTTAGCCCTCCTAGATTGTGTAGTTGCTTTAAATTTTCTATATAATTTTAATTTTTTTTGGATATTTCAACTCAAAAATAGAAGATTTTCGGTAATATATTCTGTTTCGTTTTTCTAAAATTGTAAATTTGCACCTCGAAATCGAAGATTATTAGTGTATATATTATGGCATCAATACAATCACTTACCAACGAAACACAACCTCGAAAAACAGAGCAAACACACCCAAAAAAAAAAAATAATAATAATAAAACATTATTTTAATTTATTTCATCTTATATAAGTAGCAGAGGCGGGAAAGCAGATTATCTCCGGCGCGGCGGCGTAATCCTCACTCGGTGCAGCAGCGGTACATCACGTACTTATCCATGGTCTTCCCACATTCAGTGCAAACCACTGTCTCCGGTATGTAACCGGTCTGCCCGGGCAGAACCAGGCGGTGGCAGTGGTGCTCGGGGTGGAAGCCGCGGAGGTGCTTATCCAGCACCGGCACGAATTTGTCCGGGTGGTCAACCTCGTACCCCCAATCGGCGTACCGCTCCACCACCGGCAGCACCTTCTCGCCGATCGCCATGGTAATTTCGTAATTGCCCCTGCTGAAGACCGCCCATCCTTTTTCACTGCTGTCGAAGGTTAGTAGATCGAGAATTCCTTTCATGATGATGTCGTCGTCGACGGTACTGCCGATCTGCTTCTTCGAGTTCCACATGCTGGCGAGCCGCTCCCAGAAGTACCAGACGTAGTCGTAGTACTCCGGCGCGAAGATCTGGCTGAGATTCTCGCGGATGATTATGTCGTGGCATTGCCGGACTTTCTCCCTAGGGTTTCGTTTTCCGACGTAGAGGAGCTCGAGGGTTACTCCGAGCGCCCTCGCCACCGTGCGCGCCGCCCCGGTGAAATTGCGGATCCAAACAATGTCTTCCCCACCGTATAAGCAGATCACCTTGTTCGCGTTGATCTGAAGAAGAAGCACGAATTAGATCTGGAAACAATTGGGGAAAATTAAGAACCCTAATTTCTCAATTATTACCCATTCTTGAATTCGAGGATCAATATGATCAGCCAAGAGCTCGATGTTCCAATCGCTCTCACCCCAGAGCTTCCTCTCCCAATCTTTGGTGAACGGAAAAGCTTTAGCGCCCCAAATCCACATCATCGGAAGAGCGTCGTGATTCGAGAGCTTCCCGTGTGGGTCCAGCACCACCAGCATGGGGCGGTGGGTGAAGTGGAGCTCCTCTCGAGCGTACCTTATCATTACTGGATTCACCAGCGCCGGCTGATCGGCGGAGTACCACGGCATGCTGTTCCGGATTTCGTAAAACTTCTGCTCTTGAAACGGCGCCGTTGGGTCGACGATTGGGAGCCACAGAACTTCGTAGTCGTGGCGTACGGACCTCTCGTTGTGGATGATGTGGAGGACGTGGAGCTCCTCCGGTGGGAGGTCTAGGTCGGAGATGAGGAGAAGGACGTACTTCATCTTCAGCACCGTGAGTTGCTCCTGCCGGAGATTCATCGGAGATTCAGTTCAGTAAGGAAAAAAGATGAAGATGAAGGTAATAACGAAGAAGATGAAGAAGTAATTACATTAGTCCTTCTCGTTCCGTCGTAGAGTGGCCGTTGATCTTCTCTGAACCGGAAGAGTTCAGTGAGGACTCTCATGTTGTCGATGTGGGCAGTTTCTAGAAGCTTCTTGAACTTGATGTAAGCATCTTCGAACTTCTTCCTCTCTACATAACACCATTCTTGATTACTAAGCTTGAATTTTGAATGAATAATGCAGAGAAAAAAAAAACCCCCATCTCACCAATGATGTCCCTGCAAATCTTCATTTGGCTCTGCAAGTGATCCAGTATCACTTTGAGCTTATGTGCAAGATTCAGTATCTCCCACGAAACCGAAGTTGAAGTCATGAATCTAAACATGTCAAGAAAGATTCAATCAACAAAAAAGATCCAATTTTTAGTGTTGTGAGATAGGTTTCATTACTTACTCATGGCCGCCGCCGATAAGGTTGAGTAGTGTGGAGGCGCAGACCAGTAAACCCCTTATGCTCCAATACACGGCGGAGGGGATGTGGGCCGTGGCAGCGGTAATCTCCGGCGACTGAGTACTAATGTAGAGAGGAGGGAGCTCTTTGAACTCTATGATACAGTGAGTCACCTTAAGTATCTGAGTCAGCAGATCCATCACAGCTTCAAACTGCTTCCTCAGTTCTCCGCCGGCAGTGGTGGCGTGAGCAACGACGTCCGGCAAGTCCTTGAGAGTGGCGATGTTCTTAGCAAGAGGGTTCTTGGTGTGGAGGTGCTCCACCAGCCAGAACTCGCCGTAGTTGATGGCGAAGGCGGCGAAGGCAATCACAATCTTAGCATCCCATGAGTAGCTTCCAAGAGATTTGAGAAGGTCCATTGTGACTTGGTGCGATTCTACTCCACCGAAAGATTTGCAGATAATCTGTTCGACGAAAGTATCTAAATGAACAAGCTACACAGACATAGAAATGCTATGAGTGTAGATATTTACCTCGCTTGAGACTTTGTTGATGGGATAAGACAGCACTTTGATGATCTCTGCTTCAAGATAGGAAGCGTTATGGTAGGCCAAGGACTTATCATCGCGATAGGAAGCGTTGTGGTAAGCGCTTTCGTCGTGGTAAGGAGTGGTCTGATAAGCCTTCTCGCCTTGGTATGCACCACCACGCGAAGCCTTATCAGCAGACACATCCAAATGTGGATGAGTTTGAGCTTCCTAAAACATAAAGTGAAGTTCTTGATCAAAATATGAACTGATCATTTCTTGAACTTGAATAAAAAAGTTCAAGAATCTTACAAGAGTAGTAGTGGGAGTGTGATGATCATCGATTTGAGGGCGGGCGAGGCGCAAGATATCCTCGATGATGGAGAGGATCGGCCTCACATTAAGCTCCTCCATATCCGGTGCATGAGTGGCTTGAATCTGCTTACTAAGAGCACTGTCATCGGATGAGAAGAAGCCGCGCTCCCCTGCTCCGCGAGCAGGTAGACCGGATCTCAAGGCCAATGGCTTGACAGTGGTGTGATCCATTTCATGTCTAGGCCTCATAGTATGATCAGTTACTGGGTTCTGAAATCTGTGATCAATCATGGGGTTCTGCACTCGGTGGTCGAGTGCAGGGTTCTGCACTCCGTGGTCGAGTGCAGGGTTCTGCACTCGGTGGTCGAGCACCGGGTTCTGAGTGGTGCCACTCAGAACCGGTGTTTTGAGGGCCGGTGACACACTGGCCATTGCAGGGTTCTTGCTGAGCGCCGGAACGAGATCACGCCCTGCCATTGAGGTATGTATGAAGGGGAAGAAGGGATGTTGAGGTAGTAGAGAAGGAAGTTGGTTATGGTTTGTTTGATTATTTCTTTAGGGTTTATATAGAGTTGGGAAGTCTGCATGGTTGTTTCTTCTTACACTTCAATTAGGATAAAGTGTGATGAATCTTGTTCTTTGCTTCCATTTTGGGCTTATGTTTAAACTTCAGTTAATGTAATAAAAACCCTTTTCTTCACAGTAAAAGGGTTATCTCCCTCCTCGTTTTACATCAAGATTTCAACTTTTTTACTATTCTACAAGAATCAATCCTACAGCATCACCCAATAAGCAAAATTGGATAAAGTTTTCTTGATTCTGCAGGCAAGTGTCTCTTCTTGTACTCTAGTACTCCCTTGGCTTTCCGGCACGGGAATTAATAAAGTAGAGTAAGTGATAAAGTAAGAGAGAGAAGATGAGTGAGATGGTGAGAGAGTGAATGATAAAGCAGGTGAGAGAAATAATAAAATATAAAAGAATGCATTTAGTTATTTTATTTTTTTTAAAAAGGGTCATTTCATATGGGATAAACCGAAAAGAAAAAGGATCATTATCAATGGGACGGAGGGATTACGTGTTTATGACATCATGAATCTTGCATGAGCAAAGAAGTGGATAAGGTTGTAGGAATAAAGGGAGTTTATATGTTTTGTCTCTTGCTCAATCACTTTGCTTGATACTTGAGGTTATTTTATTAGTCCCTAAGGTTTTAAGTGCAGTTCAAGTAAAAGTTCGTTTCTTTTAAAGTATTTTCTGTTTATGCAGCTTAGTATGATTCTGTAAAATTTCAAATCTTTATACATTTAACGATACGGAAAAAGTGTAAAACTACCATGTGTTCTTAATGCCGAAGACAAATTTTATTATTATTATTTTTTTTATAGAATTTGGTAAGAAAGAAAGAAAAACAGACATGGAAAACCAAAATGCAGCTATTTTGCTGTTATTTGCTTCAAAGAAACAGAGTAATACACGCACAACACTCTCTACGCATCACATCTGTAGCAAACAAACTTCTTCATAGGTTGTCTGCATGACCCACAAATCTTTGTCTTCTCAATCAACCCTTCTTCATAAGCAACCACTTGATCACGTTCACATCTATCACCATCCACACGCGCTCCAAGGGCGGTCCCAACAGCGCGTGCTAAGCCAATCTCTATCACATTTTCGCGCCACAAATGGGAGGATTCGAGGCCTTGATCAAGCATCTCTAGGTCGAGTCTTAACACATCTTTCGAACGCCCCCTACCGATCAAACACCACCCGTCGTTACTGCCTAAATCCAGCAACTCTCCCACTCGGGCTGCAATCTCACCACAGTTTGGTATCCGATCTTGCTGGTTTATCGATCTTTTTAAGGTCTCTAGGCGAAACCAGAAGAAATCTACACCGTTGAATGTTAGTGAAGTGCTTAGATCTTCTTGATCAATGGTGCGGATGATGGTTCTCACATCTTGATTAGGATTCTTGCAGCCAACATATACTACTTCAAGATTAAGGCCTAAGGTTGTTATTTTCTTGATCTTTTTGTTGAATTTTCTGATCCAATCCATGTCTTCACTTCCATAGATGCAGATTTCTCTCTCTTGCTCAACCTAAATATTTGCAACAAATCAAGAAAATGGAAAAAATAAAAAAGGCAAATACACTAAAAAGTGAGAAAATTCAGACAAATTCTAACCCATTCAGACAAAGGGCTAATCCCATTGATAACAAGGCCTAAACTCCAATCTGCTTCTCTCCACATCTCTTCCTCTCTTGAAGTGGAAAAGGGAAATGCTTTAGGCCCCCAAATCCACACCATATCGATAGCGTTCGTGTTTGAAACGCTCCCATGTTCGTTCAACACGACTATGTTTGCACCATCTGTGTAGTTCCATTCTTGTCTGATAAACTTCATTACAGCTGGATTAAGCGACCATGGCTTTCGGAGAGACAACCACGGAACGCGGTCTGAGAAAAACTCGAAGCTTGCCTTGTCGACATCACTAAACTCATTTGAAGATGGGATTGGAAGCCACAACACAACATAGCTTTCTGAACTACTTGTTTGCTGTACTAAGAAGAATGCTTTCTCCAAAGGGAGTAGTTCTGGCTTTGTGATCAAGAGCAGTACTGTTTTACTCTTCAGTTCAAGAATCCCAGTCTGTTCAATTCAGACAACTGATTCATAACAATGCTGCCAACAGACTCTTGTAAGAATACTAAGAAGACAGAAAAACCACTCACATTCTTCATTGAAGAAGGATTCTTGAAGGGGAATTCATTCCGCCAAGCAAATAAGGCGCGCAGCGCCTTCTGGTTGTCGTCTTCCTCCTCCTTAAACATATGCAGCAGCTTCTCATACAGCCTTGTTTCTGTAACAAAACCTTAAACTCCTCAAAAGATTGCATTTTTTTTTTCAATTTTAAGAAGTTTCAACACAAAATCAACCTATTTGTTGTTGGCATTTATCAATGCATTTTTCAAGATCAATGCACAAACTACTCAACTTGTTGCCTAAACTGTATATCCCCCATGCTGCAATAACAGTTCTCTCTGAACATCTGCAGTAGGAGAGAGAGAGAGAGAGAGAGAGAGAGAGAGAGAGAGAGAGAGAGTTAGTTCATGAATCCCACTAAACTAAATGACATGAAAAACAAGATTTGCAGAAAGAACATGCACTTGCTCAAGGCTCAAGCTTCTCAAATCAGCAAACTGTGAAGAGCAAACAAGTATGCTTCTACACATCCAGTAAGTAGCAAAGTAAATCTTCGATCTTGTAATCGCCCTATCTTGATCATCCATTAGGTCATGCTTCAAACAAAAAGACTCATACTTGATCACTAATCTAGTCACCTCCATCATAGTACCAACCAACATATTCAAGGCCTTAAACTTAGGCCTCATCACTGTGATCGCGGTAGGGATTCGTTTAACAACCGCGAGCATAGAAGCTAACTCATTTTCAGATTGCTGCTGCAGGATAAGCCAAAATAGGGCAAAGCTATGAGTGAAAGAAGCCAAAGCTACCACCATCTTAGCATCCCACTTGTACCTCCCTAGCATCTCAAGTATTACTACTGTGTTTCTGTGCAGACCCTTTTCGCCCTCCGAGCAACGAGACAACATCTATCAGTCCAAGAATTCATGTCAAGAAAATCAAACATGGGATGCCCAAATCAGACAAGATGGATTCTAGATTGTTGGTTACCTCCTTTGAGATCTTGTATATGATACGCGAAATGGGCTCTTCGGATGCAGAGAGATCGGTATGACTAAAGTCGAGTTCTTGATCAAGAACCTGAAACAAGAAACACATACTTTACTAAAGTGAGACATTACATGAAAACCCACAAAAGAAGAAGAAGGCAACCTACGGTTGCTTTGTCTGTACTGCTGCTCAGAGTAGCCTCCACAAGGCTCAGCAGCAGCTCGGAATCGAGCTCATTACAATCATCTGGATCATGTGTTAACATGATCTCCCTCATCAGAAAATCATCATCATTCCTTGTTGGTGAAGGCATTGAAGAATGATGAATGAGTGAGCGAGTGAGTGAATCAATAGTTGATGTAGTTGAAGAAGCAAAGATCCTCATTTGAAGAAGCATAAAGTATTGTGCTTGAAGAATCCTTTTTCTCTGTTCCAAGCGATGTAATCTTGAAGAAACAAGAGAATTTACTATTACATTATGGCTTCGGACATCACTTAGCTGCTGCAACTAAGTTTGGGACTGCAATTTGCTTAGATTTGTCTGTCCCTTTTTCTTTTGTTGTTGCACTTTAGCTTTGGAAACAGTCCTTAAAGTGAAGGCTTGCAATGCTAAATTAGGCCAAAATCAAAAGCTAAAGTCATACTCCCTCCGTCCCTTTTGAAACGATCCGTTTCAAATGGGCACTGAAATTAATAAAGTTGATGATAAACTATGAGAGATGAGTAGATGATAAAGTTAGAGAGTGAAGATGAGTGAGATAGTGAGAAAGTAGATGATAAAGTATGAGAGAGAAAATGAGTAATTTAATGAGAATAGATAAAGCATGTGAGAGAAATAATAAAGTATGAAAGAAATTATTTTCTTTTTAAGAAACGAGTCGTTCAAATGGGACGTTCTAAAAGGGAAAACAAATCGTTTCAAATGAGACGGAGGGAATATCTATTAATGATGAAGCAAAAAAAAAGTGATTTTGATTGTTTATGAACATGCAAATTAAATCGCATGTGAGGCAAAGGCAAAATTTTGTAAAGACTACAAGAAAAGCACAAATTTGTTGAAGTGATTGATGTAATGATATACTCCCTCCGTCCCATTTGTAATATTATGTTTATTTTGGATACGAAGATTAAGAAAGTGGTATTTTATGATACATATTATTTAAACTTTAAGATAATTAAATTATATCCACATATTCTTTACCTTTTTAGAAACATGACATAATAGAAGACGTTACTAATGGAATGAAAAGAATACTCTTGATTGTTTTAGTCATATGACTCATATCATGACCTAACAAAGATATCATATCCATCGAGGTTTGTAGGATTTAAATTTATATCTATCAATAATTTATCGGATGTACTTTTCGTGTTCCACAATTATTCTGTCTTTTATGTCACTTCTACAAATACTTTGACATGTGACATATATTTTTATTAAATAATAAAATTAAAATCAATTAGACTATATATGCTATATGCCAACACAGTTATGAAATGTACAAAGGAATAAAAAGTATATGAAGTCTTTATAATAATTTAGAACTGTCAAAATCTGCGGGTCAAATCAACCCGACCGAGTCCAATGGGCCGTCTCATAAATTCGGACAAACCTAATAAAACTCACTATCAATCCGTCATATAATAATTTTAATAATTATAAGTGGACAGGTTTAGCCCATAATCTTTCGATCCA
The DNA here is from genome assembly GCA_028984105.1 of Lavandula angustifolia. NCBI lineage: Eukaryota > Viridiplantae > Streptophyta > Magnoliopsida > Lamiales > Lamiaceae > Lavandula > Lavandula angustifolia. The sequence continues at coordinate 239,409 of CM054803.1, forward strand.
AGTCTAAAGGGCCTGCTGGACTGTTGGACCGGGCCATTTGAATTGTTAAGTGATTCTTGTATCCGGGTCGGATCTGAAACCGAATTAATTCAACCCAACTCCTTCAAATTTCTTTTCTTCTTCCCCAAGCTCGCGAAACCGTTTCAGTTTTAACACCGTCTCTCTCTCTCTCTCTCTCCCTCTCCCTCTCCTCTCTCTCTCTCTCTCTCGTTCGTGATTTGCTCAATTTATTCTCTCAGATCGGATTACAGTTAAAGAGTTCTCAGTTGATAATGGCGAAAGTCGCGGAGTTGGCGCCGCCGAAGGGTGGGTTTTCGTTTGATCTCTGTAGAAGAAACGATATGCTCGTGAAAAAGGGCTTAAAGCAACCTTCTTATCTGAAAACCGGTACTACAATCGTCGGCTTGGTTTTTCAGGTGAATATATTTTTGTACTTTATCTTGGCATTTTATTTCTCGTAATTGATTCGATTGAATTGTAGCATGCTGGGGCGTTTCGTACTGTGGTTTCGCTTCTCTTGATTTCTTTGCTTGCATTTTTCCTCTATCAGAATTGGACCGTTCTTTTCGAGATTTAGGTCAGTAGTTGGTGAAATTTAGTGGGAATTGGTACTTGCTTTGTAGAACTCTGATATATCATAGGAAGATTTGCTGATATGATTCGGAATTTGTTCGAAACCCTAGTTGTCTCTCATTGTCAGTTTCGGGTTTGTTTAGTACTACTCTAGTCAGTTGAATCTTATGCAAGTATAGTGGTAACAAACTGGTGTTGCTGTTGATTTACTTGCAAATATGGAAAATATATGAGAGAGATATTGTCTTGTGAAGAAAAGAAGAAATAGTCCTAGAATCGAGATTACTTGCTCTAGATTAGTACTCCCTCCGTCCCATTTATATTGTCCCTTTTGCTTTTCGACACGAGAATTAAGAAAATAGAGTATATAATAAAGTAAGAGAGAGAAGATGAGTGAGATAAGATGAGTGAGATAGTCAGAGAGTGGATGATAAAGTAGGAGAGAGAAATAATAATCTATAAGAGAATGGAGTATTTTTTTTTCATTTTCTGGAAAGAGGTCATTTTAAATGGGACATTCCGAAAAGGAAAAATGTTCATTTCAAATGGGACGGAGGGAGTACTACTTAGTAGTAAGTCATAGTGCTGGACATTGATTAGTGTGGTTGATCTTCGTCCTCGTTGGGAGTAGACACCAATGAATATGAAAAGGGATGAGAAAGGATTAAATCATAAATTCTCTGCATATGCTTCAGGATGGTGTCATTCTTGGAGCAGACACTCGAGCAACTGAGGGGCCGATCGTTGCTGATAAAAATTGCGAAAAGATTCATTTCATGGCACCCAACATCTATTGCTGTGGAGCAGGGACAGCTGCAGATACTGAGGCTGTAACTGGTATGAGTATACAACAATTCTGATTCACCTTTGTTCATGTTAGCTTCTTTATGCGTCTTAATTATCTAATTTTGGGCATGTTTTGAATAATTGTACTTTCCATAGACATGGTTAGCTCCCAGCTGAAGCTGCACCGCTATCATACGGGTCGTGAGTCTAGGGTTGTCACTGCTCTTTCGCTTCTGAAGTCTCATCTATTTAGGTAAGCTTTAATTCTGATGTTGGTGTGCGTAGATCTTTAATTTTTCGCATAAGAATGTTATAATCTAAAGTACATTGTGTTATATATGAGTCAGCTATCAAGGCCATGTATCGGCTGCTTTGGTGCTCGGTGGAGTTGATGTTACAGGCCCGCATTTACACACCGTGAGTTTACTTCTCAGCCTAGTAATATGCCAATACATGAATTTTCCATATTGTTGATTAATTTACTTCTAGATATATCCACATGGCTCTACCGACACACTTCCTTTTGCCACCATGGGCTCCGGCTCCCTTGCTGCTATGGCTGTTTTCGAAGCTAAATACCACGAAGGACTAACTGTGAGTTCTCTTCGTTATAGTGGCTAAACAGTTCATAAATTTAAATTCTTTGAGTTAAAATGGTATAACAACTTCAATTTTGCAGAGGGATGAAGGGATTAAACTGGTTTCTGAAGCTATCTGCTCTGGGATTTTCAATGATCTTGGAAGTGGCAGCAATGTTGATATATGTGTCATTACAAAGGTCCCATTTTGATCTACTTCTTGATTCCCACCTATAGTTATAGAAACGCCTTACAAGTTTTACTCCCACATTGTTTTCAGGGGAAGCGCGATTACTTGAGAAATTACATGATGCCAAACCCGCGCACGTATGTGAGCGAAAAGGGCTACACGTTCACCAAAAAGATTGGTAAGTTCTTTTCTTGTTCTACTAGCTATTCTTTGGTGACTATATACAAGGATATACTTGTTCGTACGTTGTCTACGTATATCCTTATCGTCCGTCGTTCATGTCATTTGTTTGTATAGAGGTGTTGATGACGAAGATCAAGCCACTGAGGGAGGTGGTGGAGGTAATTGAAGCGGGAGACGCCATGGATGAATGAGGGCCTATGATTGAAGTTATCATACATTACAGTTTATGGATGGATTGGTTTTGTTCACTTTGTAGCTCCAATTGCAAGTGTTATGGAACCTTCTTGATTTTTCATTTTCAAGAACATATTTTTATGGTTTGATACTAAATCTTTTAGTCATCTTTAGGAAATGAACACATTGTTCCTATTTTAGGTTGATTGAAATTCACTTAATTTTCGGGTAGTTAATTTGTGACTACAAAATCTTTGTTTTATTTAGAAACAAGAAATTGTACACCCTTTCTGAAATACAAAACACTACTGATAAAACGGACTTTCGGAAATACTAAACACTACTAATGAGGCGGAGGGAGAATCAAGATTTTACCTCTATGATAAATGTGTAATAAAAATCAAATCTTTTTGGAGAAAAACGTTAAAATTTGGGATAAAATAGATGATCTAACCCTAACCCTATTCAAAATGCCCCCACACATTCGAGAATTGGACCAATCAAATCTTGCAAGGTCATATATTGATGATGATGTGGCATTTGACGACTTATGTTTCAGATCTGTGTAATTTGCTAACCTGTGATCTTCCTCTCTCTTTCTTGGCTTACATGCGGTGTAGGGATGTAAGTGGTTTCGGTCCGAATCGCGAAACCGATCGGACCGAACCGAACCAAATCGAAAAATATGATTCGGTTCGATTTTGCGGTTTGGTTCGATTTTTTTTTAGAAACCGTTTACATTCGATTCGGTTCGCGATTTCAAGAATTTTTAAACGGTTCGAACCGAACCGAACTAATATTCTATTTTTTAATATTTTTATTTAATATTTGTCTTTATTATATAAGAATATTATTGAATTTAAATATTAGATTTAAATTAAGATCAATTTTAATCTATACAAAAGAAGATAAATGAGTAACAACTATATACTTATGAGTTTGGAACGAGTAACATCCTATAAATAATTATTCTTGCATTATTTAGGATTTAAAAAAAATAAAAAGGTAAACCGATGAACCGAACCGAACCATTTATAAGCGGTTCGGTTCGATTCGGTTCCGATATTTAAAAACCCATTGAACCGAATTGAACTGAACTATTTCTAAATGTTTGATTCGGTTCCTAAAATACATAAAAACCCGAATCGAACCGAACCGTTGCAAACCTACTGCGGTGCAACTCTCTCTCTCTCTCTCAAGAAAATCAGCACTCTTTCTTGAACAGATCTTTTCTAAATTTCTTCCCCTTTTTTCAACAATAGTTAATCTCCTTTTTTTTCTCACTTCATAGTAATCAAATGTCTGCTGCTTATGCCCAACGACCAATGAACTCGTTCATGTGAGTTTCCTATTTTGTGTATTTTTCTGTTTGTATTCTTGATGCGGTTCTGCGGCTTTTTAGTTATTGTATACTGTTTTAGCTCAGATGGGTTTTTGTTAAATTCAATTTCCCACCTCAAATTTTGCTATTTTTGTTTTTGATTTTTGGGTCATATGATAGCTGTGTGTAGTGGGCTCTCTACTTGGTTGTAGCTTGTGTTTGATTTGTCTTCTGATGTTTGTGCCAAGTGGGAGAAGGAACCTATCTTTTGGTTAGGGGTTTAGGTTGGAGAAATTGGATGGAATTATTTGAATTGTAGTTATAAATTATTGAATATGAGATGCATTTCTTGTTGTGGAGTTGAACTGAATTGGGATTTCTCCTTTTGATGTTTCTTGTGTGAATTTGGGAAATGCAATTTAGGGTTACCTTTTGAAAGTGTGAAAAGTAGTTGAATTCTTGTTTTCTTGTAATTCCGAGGCTTGATTTTGGTGTTGTTAGTTATAGGGTTGTTGAAAAGAATGCTCAAATAGGTTTACTTCTTTAGATCTTTTTACAGAGTGGCAGCTTAGATTTTGAAATGTTAAGGGAGGAAGAGAAGGATCAAGGATCCAGTGTTAGTTGGAAGACGTTTTCAAGGTCGGTTTCATGGACCGAGCGTCCACCAAGAAAGTCTAGTTCGAATCCGCAGTGGAACAGCAAGGCTAGGGCGTGTTTACCGCCTCTTTCGATTGCCCGGCCTAGCATTGAAGAATGGCCGAGAGCTGGCTCGGATGATCTTGGCGTGTGGCCTAATCCCCCAACTCCGGGTGCAAGGCCCGGATCAAAAACACCCCGTGAAAACTCGACTGCTGATTTACCTCCGAGAGAGTTTGAATGCAGGAAGGACAAGCTTGCCTTTTTCGACAAGGAATGCTCGAGGATTTTGGATCATATATATTTGGGAAGTGATGTAATTGCCAAGAACCGCGAGATCCTTAAAAATCGAGGGATTACTCATGTACTCAACTGTGTTGGATTCGTTTGCCCCGAATATTTCAAGAATGAGCTTGTTTATATGATCCTTTGGCTGCAGGATAGTCCTTCTGAGGATATCACAAGCATTCTCTATGATGTGTTTGATTACTTTGAAGATGTTCGCGAACAAAACGGGCGTGTTCTCGTCCATTGTTGTCACGGTGTGTCTAGATCGACCTCTTTGGTTATTGCCTATCTTATGTGGAAAGAAGGTCAAACTTTTGATGATGCTTTTCAGCATGTTAAGGCAGCTAGAGGGGTGACTAATCCGAACATGGGATTTGCTTGTCAACTCCTGCAATGCCAGAAACGTGTACACGCTCTGCCTGCTAGCCCATCTTCCGTTCTTAGAATGTATCGTATGGCACCTCACTCGCCTTACGATCCTCTCCATCTTGTACCGAAGATGTTATGTGACCCGGGAAGTGATAGGCTCGACTCTCGAGGAGCATTCATTGTCCACATTCCTTCTGCTTTGTATATATGGACCGGAAAGTTTTGCTCTTTGGTTATGGCGGATGATGCAAGAAGTTGTGCCTCACAGTTTATTCGTTATGAGAGGGCTAAGGGTCCGGTCGTAATCGTCGTAGAAGGTGAAGAGACATTTGAATTTTGGAATGCTTTTATTTATAGAAAAGTTATGGATGAAGGCTGTAATGTAAAGTCTGCAGATTCTTACATGGGGCCTCCTATTGTTCCTCCATGTCTCGGCAAAAGGAAAATCGATGATTACGACTTAGATTTTGAGGTCTTTGATCTAGCAATTGCTGGTGGGATTGTACCGCCTTGTCCATCATCCGAAGCAGGATCTTATACATGCCTTCCTTCAAGAGAGAATGGTTGGAATAGATTAAGAAGAAAGTTCTCCGATTTGAAGGAATTTATCGCCTTACCTAAATCGGGTGTATCCGGATGTGATAAACCCGAATCCAATCTTTCAAGAACTTCAAGTAGTCAGATTGGTTGCCAAGATTCATTAGAGTCTCCATCACTCAATTTGGTGGATTCTTTTTCCTCATTTGGTGTAAGCAAACCAAAATCTGATTCAACATCGCCATCAGTCTCGCCTTCAACATCTGATTATTCAAGCTCATTTAGCTTCTCACCCTCATCATCCAACTTGTCCGACTTATCATTCGTATCTGCTCAAGCATCACCTACCACACTTGAACCAAGTGATGAGAAATGTCTTCGTTCCGTAGTTGAAACGACATGCTTAAATGATGATGCAAATTCTCCTCAATCAAGAGAAGCAACCTTTGCTTTTCATGTTTCGAGAGCAGCCGGTTTGTGTTCATCCTCCGGACAAAGTTTGCCATCCCATTGCGGAGCATAGAGATAGCATCCTCCCTCCTCGGATGAGTTTGCCCTCCATTGATGAGGAGTCTCATGTTTCAGAAAACTTGCCTAGATTCTTGGAAGATGATAATGTTGAGTGCAAGAACCTCAGTCCGATCAAAGAGCCAATTTCGGAAGCGGATGCTGATGGTGAATTTCAAACTACATTACCAGATGAATTTAAGTATGAAAAATCTCATATTACATTAGATGATAATCATGATATGATTAACAAAATAGCAAAAACAACTGGCCTGGTACTCTATGCATAATGTGATTCTCTTATTCCTATGTACAGGGCGTAGTTGGACATCAAACGGAAGTTTTAGTCGGATGATCGGCAATGAATGCAAATACGAAGATAGCCATGGGCTTTAGCAAAGATGGTCAAATTAAGGTACATTAGCATTACCCTCCTATATTATTCGAAATAGCATTCTACATGGATACATTTCTTTCTCGGATCGTCCTATTATCGTTTGCTGAATGCAGCCTATAGTTTATACTGATTTCATGATGTTAAGGTAGTGTTTGGAAGAGCTTTTATAAGCAGTTTTTAGTTGCTTATGCTTAAAGTTAGCTTCAAATCATGTTTAAGCAAAAGTCGTTAGTGTTTGCAATAGTAGAAAAAAAACAGCTTAATTTTATAGAAAACAGTTTTGCAAACACTCTTATAAGCTGTTTTTCAGTTTTTTTACCAGTTTATGGGCTTCTGCTTATTTTGACTTATTTTAAGCACAAAAAAAGTAGAATCACATATTCCAAATACTCCCTCCGTCCCGAATATATATGATTATTTCACTTTTCACACATATTAAGAAAAAAATTAATGATATGAAAGTTAGATAAATGTTGGTATTGAAATATGAGTAAATTAAATTAAATTACTAAAAAGTTAATAACATAATTGTATTTACTATTTTAAAAGTTGGATAAAATGGTATTTTTCTACATTATCATATTAATTAGACTTCTAGAAATTAGTGAAATATTTAACTAGGCACAAAAAAATTGTTAATAGGCATATAAATTTGGGACAGACGGAAATGGAAATGAGGCATATATATTTGGAACGGAGGGAGTATTAAAAAAAGTGCTTTTGCGGAAAATAAGCTCAGAAGCGCAGCTTACTTAAGTTGTTCCAAACACTACCTAAACAACAGTAAGGTGGAGAAGCGATTACGTATGCTATTATAAGGCCTCAACCAAGATTTGCAGCCATTCCTTCCTTACAACTTCCACCTACCAATCCTCCTTAGAGATACTGATTTTCAAGAAATGCTCATTACTAAAGCATCTAGAGGGAGTTCATTACTCTTAAGAACATTTTTCAGACACCCTATTGGTCCATTTGGTTAGAAATGAACATGAGAGAAGTTTTTCAAGATGCCATGTTGAATTCTTCCCTTACAATTGTATATCATAGCTTGTTGTATTAGCAAAATGGATTCTTGCTCAACTTGAAGAGCCCATTAGGCTCAACTTCCTCTCATACCTTCTGAACTTTCCCTTTTCACATGGCTCCAGATAGTGAAGGAAGGTGAAGAACCAGTGCAGCTAGACAAGGATCTAGATAGTCGAATCGAGTAACGGTAACAAGAACTATACAGGTTAGGCAGGATCTTTTCTGTTTTTTTGGAACCTCTGGTTGCTGCTCTAATGAGCTGCATTGGCATCCCAAAGCAGGAGATGTAAGAACAAAATTCATTTTAATTCCAAAACAAGGAATAATTTTGTATGCTTATGATGTAATAAGTGTTACAGCTAAACTTCGATAAAGTAATAATTTTGGGACCGAGAAAAAATATTCATTTAACGAGGTTATTACTTTATTGAATATTATTTTAGTACATTGACTCATATCGGGACGGAAGAAATTATTATCTTAACGAAATTATTACTTTATCGAATATTACTTTATCAAGGTTTAACTGTATCTTCCCTATCATTACATAACCACTCTCTTCCTAGAAAGTTATTGCAGCAACCAATCCATCCATCTTCACATGGTCTGTGAATAGGCACACAAAATCAAAGCAAAATTTGATTTTTTTTTTTAAATAATTGTGGGCCATGTTTCTATAATTGTAAAGGAAGTCAATTTCTTTTTAAATTTGTTTACCACTTCTAGAATGAAGTATTTAGTATGCAATGACGTAGAACGATTAGTTGTCATAAGAAATAAAAATTCTTAATTTATTTTTTTGGTGAGGAATGGTATGGTAGAGTATTAAATAATAATATAGTTAAACTTCAATAAAGTACTAATATTTAATAAAATAATTATTTTGTTAAAATAATAATTTCTTCATGTCTTGATATGGGTCAATACATTAAAATAATGTTCGATAAAATAATAACCTCATTAAATGAATATTTTTTCTCGGTTCCAATATTGTTACTTTATCGAGGTTTAACTATAATTGTCTTCCCATGCAACGTCATTTTCAAGATGCATACAAATCAACTCTATGTTAATGTCACCAAATCAAGAATAGACACCAAATCAAGAATAGACAAATTAAAACGGTAGTATTCATTTTCTATGAATGTATTTTTAAAAAAATTCAATAATTATTGGGGTTTATTTATTTATATATACTTTGCCGCCTTGTTTGGTGGAAAACGGGATCATCGACTCATTCCTGCAGAATCTCTCTCACTGAAGAAATTCCGCAGTCCAAGGATCTCTCTCCTCTCTCTCCTGCATCTAGTCAACGATCTACACTTCAAGAAATCACACAGAAATGGTGCCGTCCATTTCAAGAACACCACACCTCTCTCCGCCGCCGCCACCATTCTTGTTCGCGAAACCGCTAAATTGCATCATCCCTTCAATTATCCACCTAAATCCGCAAAAACCCACCATCAAGAAGCCATTAATTCCACGATTCGCGGCGAAAGGCTCAACCTTTACCCCCTCTTGCGTGACAATCGACCGTCGCGCCAAGGTACAACACCCCCCAAGCGTGTCGGAGAAGGTACAACGATTAGGTTTCGAATTCCGCTCGTTACCGGAGCCGATCGATCGGGTCAAGAGATTACTGCATTACGCCGCGATTCTGCCGACCTTCGAGGAATCTTGGCGGAATCAAGAGAATCGAGTTCTGGGCTGCACGACGCAGGTCTGGCTTGAGGCGGTGATGGATGGGAATGGGGCGATGAGATTCAGAGTTGATAGTGATTCCGAGATTACGAAAGGGTTTTGTTCTTGCTTGATTTGGGTTCTCGACGGCGCGGCGGCGGAGGAGGTTTTGAGTGTGAAAAGTGATGATTTGGTGGAGATGAATGTGGGGTTGCCGAGTAGGGGGAATTCGAGGGTGAATGCTTGGAATAATGTATTGATTAGTATGCAGAGGAGGACTAGGGTTTTGGTGGAGGAGAGGGGAAGAGGGAAGTTGGGAGAAGCTTCTTCTTCATTGAGATCTTTTAATGGGAGTTCTTGTAATAAGAAGAAAAAGGTATGGCCATTCTTGAATTTATCTTCACTTGTTTTTGATTCTTGATTTGGATTCTCACATAATTGAATGTGGAATAGTGGAAGTGTCTTTGGATTCTATTGATTATGCTATGCTTAGTGGGTAAAGATATTGTTTGGAGTGAGATGATCTTTTTAGGACTATTTATGATTTATATCATCTAGGGGTGTCAATTCGGTTAAATCGAACCGAATCGAAAATTCGGTTATGAATTTTGCATAACCAAATAAAATCTGAGAAAAATGAAAGGTTAGCGTATCAATGTTAAAAGAGTTGAAGAAAATAGATATTTTAGACTGGTTTTAAGATATATATGTAAAATCTTTTCGATTCGTTTAACCAATGATTAAATCATAAACCAAACCAAAAACCAAAAATTTAAAAAGTGAAAATCAAATTTCTTTGATTCGGTTCGGTTCTAGTCGATTCAGTTCGGTTCGGCTGGTTAACCGACCAAATTGATAGCCCTAATATCATCTATGATTCTAGAGAGAGAGAGAGATTCCAACTAGAATATGTATTATTGGAGGCCATAGTCTACTTGATGCAATAACTTAGGAAGATTGAAAAGTGGAGTAATTTATAATATATTAGTCCAACTTGTTTGATGGTGATAGTGAGTTAGAATGGGAAGATATGTTGCATCATTTTCAACATATATTAATTGTCATGAGGCCCCATATCTCACTTTCTTGATCTTTATGGCCTGAGAATTTACACTCGCAAGATTCTTCTTCAACAGTTCCAAAGGATTAGAGATTCTGATCATACAACTTCAATGTGATTCTTCGAATCTTGCAGGCACCGCATAGGATGAGTGGATGAGATTTACTTGGTTGGTTGCATATCTTCCATAAGAGATATTATGTGCAGATTGCCTGCAATGGTCCTGCTCGTCTTCGCTACTCGAAGGTCGACTTACTATTCCGTTATGCATCGCGTAGTTTGGAGGCCAGAGGCGATGGGTTGTTGAATGGAGGACTGGAATCAAGCTTGCTAGATGGGATCAAATGATGGTAGAAGTATAGAAGAAGAAACAAATGTTATGAATAGAAACAGAGTAGGCAGATTTCTGCTGTGAATTGTAAGGTTTCTTGATGTATTTATTGATGCTGAATCAAATTATAAGAATCTTGGATTCATAGCATTTAGAGCTAATGTCTCTTTTACTTGTTTCTTGTATGTTGGGTGCACAAGAATCGGATTTTCTGTCGTATCAATGTGCGTCATATGTATAATTCGTGTCATAGAAAGTATTTCATTTCTATGGTACACGAAGATTAAGAAAATGGAATTGTGTGGCGTATAATTTTTGGCTTGTTAATTTTGATCCATATATTGTTTGTCTTTATAAAAAATAAGACACTTTCTATGAGACAGTTCGAAAAAAAAACAAGACAATTTTTATAAGACAGATGGAGTATTATCTTTACAAGTCAAATTGCTATCCCATTCAAAGCAAAAGCAGAAGGATGAGAAAAGTTGCTCCTTTTGACATTGCACTCCCTCGTCCACAATTATTGTCTCACTTTCATTTTCAGATCGGTCAATAATTTTTGTTTTATTTTCTAAAATAAAAATAATTACAAATATTTTATTTGAAGGGTCATCATCTCTAGATACAACTAATAAACCTTTTAAAATTTTGTGCTCAAAAGAAATGGAAAAGAAATATTACAGTTAAACCTCGATAAAGTAATAACCTTGTGACTGAGAAAAAATATTCATTTAACAATGTTATTACTTTATCGAACATTATTTTAGTACAATGATCCATATTGGGATCGGAATAAATTATTATCTTAGCGAGATTATTATTTTATCGAGGTTTAACTGTATGTAGCAGAGAGAGTACCCTACGATGGAGGAGTGAGAAAATAACACTCACTATGTTTTGTTAGAAACGTCTTTTTTTTAGTACGAAAATTAAGAAAATGATATTGTGTTAGTTACATAGTGTTGGGATTTTGTATACTAGAAGCAAATTTTATGCTTGTATACAATGTGTTGTCCCTACCACTATTTTATTCTCCTATCTGATAAATTTATATATTTGCACATGTTATCATTTATCTTGTATAAAAGTTAGATTTGTGTGGTGTGTCGGGTATCACAGAAGACAACACAAATTGGTTGAACTGACAAGATATAAACAGTTATCACAGCTGAGACAACTTCAGGAAAAGTTATCGGTTTAAGCTGCAGTTTAGATAAGAAGTGGCTTGTCTTAACTGCTTGTCTTTACTGGTACACTGAAGGTGGTGTATTGATGGATCATAGTGAGATATGTTCTCCTAACTGACCTTAGTGAAGAACCAAGATCTCGGTGACTTAGCTGGTCTTAAGCTTGGTAAGACTTCAGCTGAGCGCATTTGGCTATCTATCACTTTGACCTACTATGGTGAACGTCATCGTGACCGAATCTACGTATCTTGGGTATTAGTAGTTATTTGTGGCTCAGGCTGGTTGTCTGTATCTTGCAGCCGTATCCTAGTAAAATGGGTTGATAATATCCCCTGAGGAACTCGAAAGGATTAGCACACTAAACCCGGCCGGTTGATTAAGTTCAGGTGTGTTTAGGGGTATAAGTGATTCCGCTCCGAACCACGAAACCGATCAAACCGAACCGAACCAAACCGAAAAATGTGGTTCGGTTCGGCTTCGCGGTTTGGTTCGGTTTATTTTTTTATGAACTGTTTACATTCGGTTCGGTTCGCGGTTTCAAGAATTTTTGAACGGTTCGAATCGAACCGAATCAATATCTTATTTTTTATTTAATATTTGTCTTTATTATATGAGAATGTTATTGGATTTAGATATTAGATTTAAGTTAATATCAATTCTAATCTATACAAAGGAAGAGAAATGAGTAACAAGTCTATAATTATGAGTTTGGAACGAGTGACATCCTATAAACTATTATTCTTGCATTATTTAGGATTTAAAAAATAAATAAAAAAATAAAAAGGTGAACTGGTAAACCGAACCGAACCGAACCAAACCATTTATAAGCGGTTCGGTTCGGTTCCGATATTTAAAAACACATCGAACCGAACCGAACCGAACCATTTCTATGTGTTTGGTTCGGTTCCTAAAATGCATAAAAAACCGAACCGAACCAAGCCGTTACACCCCTAGGTGTGTTAATAAGGTTGAGTGGTACTATTAAGGAATATAAGATATTAATTAATTTAAGCTGTCAGTGAGCTTAATTAATTAACGGATATTTCTATCTTAAATACGGAGATCGATTAAGTCTAAAATACAAGTCCTTGCTCAATTTGGGATGAAGGGGTAAGTCAGCACGGATTCTCTAGTGGAATGAATCGGTGTTTATTAATTAATTTCGCTCTGGGCTGAGCATAGATAATTAATTAATTTGAGGCCCAGATTTATTTCTTGTATTAGATCCCTGATCTGGCCCAATTAGTTGCCTATTTATTTATTGTCTCTCAGAAATCATTATTAATGAATTAATGTATTTTTACATTATTTAATAATGTTATTTATCTGGAATTGATTAGTTGGACCAATTAATTGAAAAATATTAGTAGCCAAGTGGATTAACTAATTATATTATGGGCTAATTATGTGGAAGCCCATTAGAAATATAATTAAATTAATGGGCTACAAATATATTAATATTATATTGACTTTTAAAGCCTATATATATTAGTATTATGTTCAGAAACAGAATACACATACACAAAAATTATACACGCCTGCGTGAGTTGTGTGGAGAGACTGTAATCTTATTTTCTCCAGAAGATCTGACACACGAGCAACAATCAGAGCTGCGAAATAAAACGATTTTAATAGGACATCCTATTAAGAAATATAAAGTTTTTGTTTTAGATTATTTAAGGATATTAGAAGGGAAATAATAATAATGTTAACTAAAAAAAGACAAAAATAAGAGGATGAAAAATCCACGTAGGCAAACTGTGGTCAAACTTTTTTTTTTTTTTTTTTGATTTGAGGAACCCGTAGCCACTACATTCGGTGCGCTCTGAGTAAACCTCAACTCCTTGTGCAGTAGCCTGCAAACCACAAAGGAGATTAAACCACCCTCAGGTGACAGACTCACACAGATATAGCTTCAGTGAGGATGGAACCAATGACCTGTCGATTCCGAAAAATCTCACCTCACCTCAAATTTGTTCGTGGTCCATGTGGACCTGCAACAAAAGCTATAATATGATATTTTACTCTATTTCTTTTTATGCTAGGGATGAGAACTGCACTAGTCCCACCTCAGCATAAAAGAACCCCGTTATCAGAATTCCAGCTACTCATTGTTCTCCACGTCATCAGATTCATATGCAAGTTGCAAGACTGAGCCACCGCCTCACTCGTTGGAGCGTGTATCCACGCGCCTCCGCATTCTCGCGTTGGAGAGACGTACATCGTTCCTTTTTAAGCCCTAATTATATATAAACTGCGTATTTTTATAATATTTTGAAATTTTCATGGAATTCGGAGCCCCAATTTGAAACCTAGTATCTACAGAAGAAGATTTAATCCAAGTTTTTGAATATCTTTCCATAATTAAACTCGCAGATTTATGGGGGAAAAACTAGACACGCAAAAGAAATTCGCATTTAATCAGAGGAGATCTTTGCGAGAAATGTCGAAATCGGCATGGGGAATCGGCGCATGGGCGGCGGAAGCCGAGCGGGAGGAAGCGGAGGAGCGGGAGGCGGCGGCGAAAGCTGCCGCCGATGCGGCTAACTTCCCCACCCCGAAGGAATCCGCGACCACCGGCAAGCAGAAGAAGAAAACCAAGATGACGCTCCAGGAATTCAGGCTGCAAGAGTCTTCGGCGGCTGCGGGCCGCGGTCTGACGCCGGAGGAAATGCTCCGCCTCCCAACGGGGCCGAAGGAGCGGTCGGCGGATGAAATGCAGTATGGGAGATTGGGCGGCGGGTTTTCCAATTACGGGTCGCGATCAGGACCCGGTGGGTCGAATATGGGTCGGCCGCGGGAGTATGAGGGCCGGAGCTCTTACAGATTCGAGGATGACGGGCGGAGGGAGGCGCCGCAGCAATCTAGGGTTTCGGACTTCGATCAGCCTTCGCGAGCTGATGAGGTTGATAATTGGGCGTCGATGAAGAAACAAACCCTACCGGCCGATTACAATTCGCGCGAACCCCGGCCCTTTGGAAAGTACAATTCACTTGGCGGCGGCGGCGGCGGCGGCGATGGCGGTGGCGGTCCGTCGCGGGCCGATGAAGTCGACAGTTGGGCTTCTACGAAGAAACCCTCGCAACCACAGCCGCAAGCTAGGGTTTCGAGCTTCGGGTCGGGCTTCTCCAATCCCGATTCTGATCGTTGGACGCGTAATGAAAGCTTAGGCCCGGCTCGGACTCAACCAAATCCGAACTTGAGTTTGAGTTCTTCGAATGCCGAGGTTGCAGAGGCCGTGAAGGTTAGCAAACTGAGTCCATTTGGGGGGGCAAGGCCGAGGGAGGATGTGTTGGCGGAGAAAGGTTTGGATTGGAAGAAGATTGATTTGGAGATTGCAGAAAAGAAACTTCAGCCTTCAATTAGTGGTGGGAGTAGACCCACTAGTTCGCATTCGAGTAGGGCCGAAACTCCGCAGGGCGAAGTGGAAGTGAAGCAAAAGCCTAAAGTTAATCCATTTGGGGATGCTAAACCTAGGGAAGTTTTGCTGGAGGAGAAGGGCTTGGATTGGAAAAAGATTGATCTTAACTTGGACCGACGCGTCGACAGGTAGTGACTTTTGTGCTATACATCATGCTGTTGCTCACATTTCATTTTTGAGAAGGCTTTGATGATATAAATATGCTTTGTTACTTGATGTACATTTTGGATGGAAATTGTTTGAGTGTAAATAATTTGTTGCAGTGTAATTAACCTTGTGAAATTGGATTTTGCTTAAGAACTTATGACAATGTTGAGGTTTTTGTTGAACACAGCAAACATTGGAGGATGATAAAGTCTCTGTTGTTTGAGACACATTAATCTTTTTTATGAACAAACTGTTCAATGTTAGTTCATTCGTGGAAAAATTCTCCGTTGTACATATTTGGAAATAATCTAGTGTAGTAGTATCACATAATTGGCAAGTGTGTCCAGAATGGATATGAAATTTAGTTGCAACGGAGCTCTTATCTATATTCCGAACATAACTCACTGAGTTCAGATGATTATATGTTTTCATGCTATGGTGCATCTCTTTCATTACCTTCTTGTTTCTTTCCAAATTCAAGATTTCTAATCCTGATGCAGGGGTTCAATGTTGATATTTAAACCCCTGGATCATGATCTGGTTCGCAATATAGTCATTTTATTACCCTTTAATGGTGCTTCTAAATGTTTCGTGTTTGATTGTGTACATCATATTGGAGAAGGTGCTTGTAGTGTACTATTAACCTCACTAGTTGTAAACTGCTTGTATAATCTTTTGATCCATGCTCCTGGGACAGTAGTAGATCAAATGAATTGGTTTTTATCTATGTTTCGTTAAATTGTTGGTATCTTAATTGCCTCTAGTGATACTCCAATAGACTGAAAAAAACTAAAGCTTTAGCATGGATACAATATACTTTTATTGAGCTAAAGGGAGAGCTTTTGCAGGCCTGAGATAGAGGAAGAGAAGAATTTAAAGGAAGAAATTGAACAACTGAAAAAGGAATTGCCACAAAAATCCGGTGAAGAACAAGCCGGCGTGCAAGATCTAATACGTAAAAAGGAGGAAGAATTAGAACTTCTGACCCGTCAGTTGGATGACAAAGTTCGGTATAGTCAGAGAAACTTCGAGAGGCCAAGTTCTGGAGCCTCCCGGGGCGATAGACCTCCTTCTCGAGGATCATATGACGAACATAGAGTAGGCTATCAAGATAGACCACCGTCTCGGCCTGGTATGTATGAAGATCCTCAAGCTGGCTATCATGAAAGACCCCGTTCAAGATCTGGAGCGTATGAAGATAACAGATCGTCTTATCATGAAAGACCCCGTTCAAGATCCGGTTTCAGAGATGAAGCACAAGTAGAGTACAGAGCTCAAGAGGCCAACGAGATGCCTCGTTCACGTGGGAACTCATGGCAAAGACCGAGTGATGACAGAAGATATTTTCAAGGAAGTGGAGGCAGAGGATTTGGAAGCAGAGATGTGGATAGGTACTTTCTCTTTTGATATTTCTGCATTTCATATCTTCTCCCTCACTTGCAATTTTAAGTGGCAAAATCGGACCTTTTGAACTTCCCTTATGACTTGTGTAGTAAATAACCAACGATTGATATGTTCGTGAAAATTGGACCGTTTGAGGTTTCTTGAAAGTTTGTCTTGATTTGTGAAACTCCCATGAAATAGCTTAGAACTTCCGTTATGAAATGTTTCGCGTAACAAATAACACGCGATTGATCGATGTCTTCGTGTTATTTGGCAGGTCGGGGTCAAGGTGGTGAAATTCTAGAACTGGATTTGATTCTTCAAAGTGTCTCACTTGTGTTCTGACTAGTTAGATGCAATAATCCATTGGCACCCATTATCATTTCATGGTTTTTTTTGCTGGGAGGAATGGTGCTAAAATTACTAAATTCTGACCACAGACATGCATCTTGATGATGTATTGATGTGTAAAATCCTCAATTTTCCCTTTGAATCTCTTGTTGTAGTGGGATAACATTTTCATCTTCTCCAGAGGGACATGTAATTCTGGTTTCTGCTCATTTTTTGTTTACCTAAGAATGAATATATCTTGTTATTACACTGTTCTTGCTTTAATCAATCATATATGTTCTGATTCTGCTGCTCTTCCTTTTCAATTGGTGTCTTCCTGCAATAGCAATTCAGATCCTGCTATGTCAGAATCTTCCTTAAAGATTCCATCTGAGTCAAATACACTTTTCCACCACCAATAAATTTAGGGTATAAATTATTCTTTCAAGAACACCAAAAGTTAAGGGTAAGCATTGAATTTTCCCATTCTTGATTATAATATTGCTGTAATGGGGCCTTCATTGATCATTCAGATGATATATAAAATGATGAAGAAAAGCTGATAAGGTAACATTTGATTCTTGATGGAGTCTAACTTCTTGCAAGCTTTGCTCATAGCTGAGCTTCTTCTCCCAACCTCAGCTCTTCCCTCCACCGCCTGCAACTTCCCAGCCATCTTCAACTTCGGCCACTCGAATTCCGACACCGGTGGCTTCTCTGCACTATTAGACCAAGCTCCTCCTCCCAATGGAGAAACCTTCTTCCATACTCCGGTGGGCCGCTTCTCCGACGGCCGTCTCATCATTGACTTCATAGGTAAAATTCCTCTTAAACACAAGTATTTGTATACACTTAAGTATTCGTTTTCTTGATTCTTGAATCTCATTCTTGCAGCACAAAGTTTGGAACTGCCTTATCTCAGTGCCTATCTTGATTCTGTTGGCACAAACTTCAGCCATGGAGCTAACTTTGCAACCTATGCTTCCACCATAAGGCCTCAAAACTTATCCTTCTCCAAAGGAGGGTACAGTCCGGTCTCCTTAGACGTTCAACGCGTCTGAGTATCCGGATTTCCTCGCAAGATCACAGATTTTTAAACAACAAGGTACTTACATTGTCCATTTTTTGCAAATCTTCGTGCATGAACTTAAAGATTGAATTTTTCATCAAGGGTTCTTCCACAACTTGCTACCGGAGAAGGACTACTTCTCCCGCACATTATACACTTTCGACATAGGCCAAAACGACATCACTACTGGCTTGGATACCAAACTCACCCTTGATGAAATCAAGGCACAAGTCTCTGATATGATAAGGCAGTTCTCTAATGTAATCAAGGTATGAAACATGAATCAAGAATCATAACTTGCTTATTATATGTTTGAGTAGTTTTAACATATGTGGAGTGTTTTGTTATGAACAGAGTATATACAGTCTAAGAGGAAGAACATTCTGGATACACAGCACAGCACCATTAGGCTGTTTGACATACATTCTAAATGCTCTAGCAGCTAAAGCACCACAAGTTGATAGCTATGGCTGTCTAATCCCATACAACGAGGTTTCGCAGTACTTCAACCTTAAACTACACGAAGCAGTTCCGGATCTAAGGAAGGAGCTCCCTCTAGCTGCAATCACATATGTTGATATATACTCAGCAAAGTATGCTCTCATCATCCAAGCAAAGAAATTTGGTAAGTTTTCTTGAAAAAAAGATGTCAATTTAACATGAAGTGCATTATGTTAAGAACATTCATTCATTCATTTGTGTGATATGGTTTGAAGGATTTGTGGAGCCAAATATGCTCTCATAAGCCAAGCAAATAAATTAGGCAAGTTTTCTTGAAAAATTCATGTGAGAATTTTAACATAAAATGCACTATGTCATCCAAGCAAAGAAACTAGGCAAGTTTTTTTGAAGGAATCATGTCAATTTAACATGGATTTTAACTAGTATAAAATTATAGATTTTTTTGTATAAAACATATAAGAATTATGCATGGTTCGTAATTCTCACGTTAAATGTGATGCATTATGTGAAGCCCTTTTGTGTGATGATTTGAAGGATTTGAGGAGTCATTCAAAGCATGCTGTGGCTATGGAGGTGAAGACAGTTGTGAATGGGACAGGGGTTGTTGTAGCCAAGTCATGTGAGGATCCATCTGTTTGGATAAGTTGGGATGGGATTCACTTCACAGAAGCAGCCAGTAAATGGATCTTTGATCAGATTGCAGATGGTTCGTTTTCGGACCCCCCGGTTTCAATCAAGTCCGCTTGCAATAGGGTCGTTTGAATTGAAAGAGTTAAACTCGGGGCACTAAGTTGGTGAATTAAATTGAGTGCTGATTTAAGATTATTTTCCCCGTTTTAACGAATAAATTTGTTTGATTGATTAGCAATTGAACAAGTAGTGGAATTTCAATGGTTCCAAGATTTGGGGTTTGAATAAAATAATAGGGCCTTAGTTGTAGAACTTTAGACCAACCGTTTCTTGTATTATAATAGGGACCAATTATATTACTCCCTCCGTCTCATATAAAGTGTCTTTACGAAGATTAAGAAACTTAAATTTTACGAGTCAATTTCATTCCCTAATACTCTTTCCGCCTCATAGAAAGTATCTTGGATATTAAGAAAATGAGATTGTGTGGTGTATATTGTTTGACTTTTTGGCTTGTTAATTTTAGTTCACATATCGTTTGTCTTTTTAAGAAACAAGACATTTTTTTATGGGACGACTTAAAAAGGAAAAAAAGACATTTTTTATGGTACCGAGGAAGCATTAATTATTGAGGCTAGTAGCATAGAAATGCATGTTTAGGTGTGGTTGTAATAGCATGGAATGTTAAATGTGCTCAAGATTTCATCTAATGTTGTTGCATCCTTTTTTTGGATGACGAGAGTACACACAGGAGGGTAATCATAGGTGACAATCTTAGATTAATCATAGGTGACAAGCTCACACATAGTGGTTTTGGTGGATTTTGAACCTATGACCTTCCAGCCACAAATTACCTATCTTAACCGCTATGTCATCCTAAGAGGACTAAAATGTTTGCTTTTATTAAGTAATGTTGTGAGTTTTTATCCTCACTATTAGCCATTTACGGTCCTAAAAAAAACAAATGAAAATCAAGGATTTGGAGATAAAGAAAGTATTATTTAAGGGTTTGAGAATTAATATTATTTTTTGGGTTTAGGGTTTGTGAATAAGAGATTTATTATTTGAGGATTTGAGAGATAAATATTATTTTTAGGATCAAGGGTTAGAGGGTCATATTATTTTTAGAGTTGAGGGTTTGGAGATAAAGAATTTTTTATTTTGAGGGTTTGAGGGATAATAATAAATAAATATATAGGAGTTTATTATCAGTTGTCATAAACAAAGTCCGAGCCTAGCTCCAAGCCTAATTATGGGCCAGAATGAATTATTAAGGGCCCGACTATATATGGGCCTCATTTACTTGGGCCCAAAAATAATGGGCCTAGTCATATGGGCCGGAACAGATTCTACAGGCCCAGATACCTAATGGGCCTCATGACTGGGTCAAATAATTGACTAATTGGTGGGGATGACTACAATATGGGCCAGATACCTAATGGGCCTCATGACTAATTATTATCCATTCTACCCTTGCGTAGTTTCTGAGATGGATTTATTTCTGAAGAAACTCAAAGGTACCTTTGGATTTTGCCAAAAAATGACTACAACACAGGGGCACTTTGGGTATTAAAAAATTAATATGGGAAAAATATCAACTCCCCTTTTACACACGCTAATTAGTACGTAATTACTCACTAATCATCTAAAATCGTCAGCATTAGTGGATCAAACCTCTGTGGCGGCGGCGACTGCGACTGCGGCGGCGGCGTACCCTTCTTCGAATCGAAGCAAAACTGCGATCTCGAACAACTTATCACCAACCCGAAACCTAGAAATATAAGCAAACTCATGGCTGTTCAAGCCACCTACTTCCGGCGGCGCCGCCGCCGTTGGGATCCTCATCACGCACAAGATCTCCGATAGGCCCTATCTTCGATCTCATTCGCCAATTCATGGAGCGCCGTCGAGAGAATCGGAGACGGCGGCCCTCCTCCGGAATTCGGCGGCGCCACCTATTTCCCGCCGCTGGATATTCCCGAGTTCTAGCCGAGCACAGAAATGATAAAGAAAAAAGCCAAGCCTAGCTCCGAGCCCAGCTCCAAACCTAATTATGGGCCAGGATAAATTATTTAGGGCCCAATTATTTATGGGCCTCATTTGCTTGAATAATTAGGCCTGAATGAGATAATGGGCCTACAATATGGGCCAAGGCAGATTCTACAAGCCCAATGATCTAATGGGCCTCATAACTGGTTCAAATAATTGATTAATTGGTGGGGATGACTATATGACCATTCTGCCCTTACGTCGTTTTTGAGATGGATTTATTTCTGAAGAAACTCAAAGGGTAACGGTTAACCTTTGGATTTTGCCAAAAAATGACTACAACACAGGGGCACTTTGGGTATTAAAAAAACTAATATGAGACACCCATCAATACGGCATCGCAGGCACATTAGCACGAGAGACTTTTTTTTTTCAAACTAGTAATTAGTGAGTATTAGTAACTAATTAGTGAGTATTAGTAACTAATCAATTGATTCACGATGCATCATTATAATTCATTGATTTCATTATAGCCATCATAACGAAACATCAAAATTTTACTAAAACAAGATCAAACACAACAAACATGAAAACATTTATAAAATAGGAAACATATCAAAAGAAACAAACAAAATATTCGAAAAATCAAATCAAACTCTACAGTGAAGAACTACGATCATAACCATAACAGCGAATCAAAAATAAATAAAAAAAATTTGCTTTTTTCATGCATCTACATCTATGACTGTGAAAAGTCTTTTAGTAGGAAAAGCTTAAGATAGCTTCAGCAGCTCAAATTAATCATGGAGTCTAATGCCTTCACAAACAAGGTACTAATGATTTTATATGCAGATGTTCTTGCAATGAATTGGATGTAGATAGTTTGTTTTCTTCTATGATACTACTACGTTCATGTGGGATTAGAATAGCTCAAATTCTTGTGTTTTTTTTCCTACAAAATATAATATGTTGCTGCAAATTAAGGAGAGCAAGAGCAAGACGGAAAGAGCAATAGGGAGAGCAAGAGGGGAAGAACAACAGGGAAAGAGTGAGAGGGAGAGCAAGAGTGAGAGGGCCTCAAATTAATTAATTATATATGTTCAGCCCAGAACAAAATTAATTAAATAAACACAGAATCATTCCACTAGAGAATTTATGCTGACTTATCTCTTTATCCCAACTTGAGTATGAACTTGTATTTATAGACTTAAATGATCTCCGTATTTAAAAACAAATATTTGTTACTTAATTAAGCTCACTAATAGCTTAAATTAATTAACATCTTATTATATTCATGAGTAGTACCACTCGACCTTATTAACACACCTGAACTTAATCAATCGTCTGAGTTTAGAGTATTAATCTTTACGAGTTCATCATGGGATATTAACAACCTAATTAACAGACATGTAAGATACAAATAACCAGCTTGAGCTACAAATAACTACTATCACTCAAGATACGTGGATCCAGTCGCGATGACATTCACCATAGTAAGTCAAAATGATAGATAGTTAAAAGCACTCACCTGAAATTTTATCAAGTTTAAGACCAAATTAAGTGACCGAGATCTTTGGTTCTCCACTAAGGTCAGCTAGTAGAATGCATCTCACTGTGATCCATCAATACACCACCTTCACTGTATCAGTATAAACAAGCAGTCAAGACAGACCACTTCTTATCTAACTGCAGCTTAAACAAACAACTTGTCCTTAAGTTGTCTCAGCTGTGATAACTGTTTATATCTTGTTAGTTCAACCAATTGTGCAGTCTTTTATGATCTACTATACATTGCGCAATCTAACTGTTATACAAGATAAATGACAAACATTCACGATTATAATTAATCAGATAGAAGAATAAAATAGTAAAAAGGAAAAACGCATTGTATAGGTTGCTTTCGGTATAGAAAATTCCAACAGTAAAAGGGACTGCAAGAGGGAGGGAGCCAAAAGGAGAGCAAGAGGTGGAGTAAGAGGGAAAGCAAGAGAGAGAGAGAGCAGGAAGGAAACCAAGAAGGAAAGCAAGAGACAGAGAGCAAGAGGAAGACGAAGAGAGCAAGAGGGAAAGCAAGAGGGAGAGGGCAAAAGGGAGAGCAAGAGGGAAGGTCAAGAGGGAGAGCAAGAGGCAAAGCAAGAGGGAGAGAAAGAGAGAAAGCAAGAGGGAGAGAACCAAAATGGATGGCAAGAGGGAAAACAAAAGGGAAAACAACAGGGAGAGCAAGAGAGAAAGCAAGAGGGAGAGAGCAGGAGGGAAAGCAAGAGGGTGAGAGCAAGAGAGAAAGCAAGAGGGAGAGCAAGAGGCAAAAGGGAGAGAGCAAGAGGAAAGCAAAAGGGAGAGAGAAAGAGGGATAGAAAGAGGGAAAGCAAGAACGAGAGAGTAAGAGGGAGGGCGAGCAAGAGGGAAAACAAGAGGGAGAGAGCAAGAGGGAAGGAAAGAAGGAAAGCAAGAGGAAGAACAAGAGAGAAAGTAAGAGGAAGGGCAAGAGGGAAGGAAAGAAGGAGAGCAAGAGGGAGAGCAATAGAGAAAGCAATAGGAAGAGCAAGAGGAAATGCAAGAGGGAGAGAGCAAAAGGGAGGGCAAGAGGGAGAATAAGAGGGAGAGCATGAGGAAATGCAAGAGGGAGAGCAAAAGGGAAATAAATAGAGAATGCAAGAGGGAGAGAGCAAGAGAGAGAGCAAGAGGAAGAGAAAGAGGGAAATCAAGAGGGAGAGAGCAAGAGGGAGGGCAAGAGGGAAATCTAGAGGGAAAACAAGAGGGAAAACAATAGGGAGATCAAGAGGGGAAGCAAGAGGAAGAGAGCAAGAGGGAAAACAAGAAGGAAAACAAGAGGAAAATCAAGAGGGAAAGCAATAGGAAAACCAAGAGGGTGAGCAAGATGGAAACCAAGAAGGAGAGAGCAAGAGGGAGTGAGCAAGAGGGAAAGAAAAAGGGAAAGCAAGTGGGAGAGCAGAGAGAAATCAAGAGATAAAGCAAGAGGGAGGGCAAGAGGGAGAGAGTAAGAGGGAAAGCAAGAGGGAAGGTCAAGAGGGAGAGTGCAAGAGGAAAGAGCAAGAAGGAAAGCAAGTGGACAGAGCAAGAGGGAAAGAGCAAGAGGGGAGAGTAAGGGAGAGAGAGCAAGACGGAAGAGCAAGAAGGAAAAAGCAAGTGGGAAGAGCAAGAGAGAGAACAAGAGGAAAATTCCAAGAGGCAAAGAGCAAGAGAGAATTGTATAGTTGTGAAGTTATAATTTTAAAACTAATATTACAATATGTATTATATAGAAAAAATTATATTAATTGTTAGGTTATAACTTTATAACTAATATTTCTATATATTAATAAATTATATACAATTACACTTTTAATATCCAATAGAGTCATAATCTCTTTTGGATTATAATTTCTTTCAGTTTTAACTTAAGTTAATGCACTAAAATAATGTTCGATAAAGTAATAACCTCATTTAACAAAAAACATTTCCGGTCCGAATATTATTACTCTATATAGATTTAACTATAGTTAATTTCAACTGACAAACCATAACAAATTTATGATAAAACTGCACCAAATCTCAAACAATGGGTTACCAACAACTTTAAAAACTATAGATTCATGTTAGAACTAAATTAGGCCTCTGTATTCTTTAAATCAATTACCATGACAGTAATATCATCCAAACTACCCCTGTCCACAGCAAGATCAGCAAGCTTCTTGCAAGCAGCCATAATCCCAGCAGGTTTCTCCATCAACACTTGGTTCTCATTATTATGAACCTTTGCTTGTTTCGAAAGTGATATTCTCCGCGACTTGGATGGAGGGCTTCGATTCTCACAACAGCCATCGTCTCCACTTCTTCTCTGCTGGATGGTAGCCTTTTTACAGCCAGTAGGGCGATTTTTCCTCTTCGATCTTCTTGGGATTTTGCAAGGAGATCGAACAAGTTGTTTCTTGCAACCCCAACACGATTGCATCACAACGTCTACTGCTTCTTGATTGCTAACCTGCAGCCATTGGATCAACAGAATAAGGAGGTATTTGGAGTAGCTGAAGCTTATTGATAAGTGTTGAAGCTGCTTTCGGCAACTTATTTGAAAATCAGTTAGTGTTTGGAAATAAGTGCTGAAAGTAGCAAAAATAGTGTTTGAGAATATTGATGATAGAAGTAGCTTATTGTTACTTTTTAAAAGAAATGTCTGTTTTGTCCTTAGTATTACTAAATAATTATTATTTATAATAAATAATAAAATTCAGAAATTATTATTATTCAATATTTATTTTTTGCTGTATAATTTCAATCTAATACTATAAAATACTAAATTAATCTAAATATTATATATATTATACAATTATATCTTAATTTTAGGTTTAAGGATATTTTTGGAATTAGATAAAACTATTAAGGGTAATTTGGTCCGGAAAAAACATAAACTATAAGCTGAAAGCTAGAAGCTGGGGTGGAGCAGCTTCATCTGCTTCTCTATTTTCGACCTAATTTTAGAGAATCTCAGCTTTAAGTTGGGAGTCTCAAACACCCTCACACCAGCTTAAAGTTGTTCCAAACACCCACTAAATCCCACAAATTCTTGCAGAAACACATCATTGATGGAGATTTGAGCAAACAGATTAGATTTTGAGTCACTCACCTCTTCCCAAAGCCCATCAGAAGCTAAGACAAGATACTGCATATCTGGAGTCAAGCACAAAACTTTAGTATCAGGCTCAGCCATCACCCAGTCTTTGAGATGAGCATCTCCAATGCTTCTTGAAACTGCAAGTGTCCCATGAACTCTCCAAGTTCCGCGATGAATCTCAACGTATCCACCCTGCTTGTCGTAAACAAGTAAACTCAGTTCCAGACTCAACTCATTCTATGTATGTAAGAAAGGCTCAAGTTGGAGGAGTCAATACTTTATCCTCTATTCTTCTTCTCTCCTCCTCTAGCGTCGGTCTATGGTCCGTTGTGAGAGCTTCTGCCGACCCTCCTCCCCTACATAGAACTGCTCTACAGTCTCCCAAGTTTGAAACCACCATTTCCCTCCCTTCAATCAATGCAGTGACACAACAAGCACCACTACCCAAGTCCTGCAATTTAGGCTCATTCATGATAACTCCTTCAAAGTTGATTTCAATCAAGATTTTGCAAGATTGGTTTCAATCAAGATTGTTTTATTTCCAAGATTGGTTTCAATCAAGATTTCTCACTACTAAAGTGGTGTAATGTTAATGGAGCAAGTAGTTGAATTCATGAGGAAGAGTTTAGTGCAGAAAATCATTATCTTTACCATTTCAAGAAACACAAATTACCTCCAAAAATCACACAAACCATTATGATAAGGAGATAATCACACAAAAAACACGAATTTTTCGATCTTAAAATCCGATGAACAAATGAAGAAATTTACCTGCTTCAAGAATTCCTCATCTGTTTTCAAATACCCTGCCTTACAAGCTGCTTCTTTTGCTTCGTTTTCTGAAGTGCCATCCAACATCTCAATAATCTTGAGATGCAAATTCTCCGCCACAAACTCCGCCGCCTTGCTTCCTCCATGCCCATCATACACCCCAAAGAATCTCTACATTTCAAACCATTTACATCTCAAATCATCATCACCTTCCAAAGGTGATCATACACACACAAAAAGGAACAACAAGAATCTGCAATTATCACCTAAATTCCCACAAACATTAACTCAAAATCTAATCAAAGCAACACTTAACCACCTAATTAAATAAAAGAAACAAGAATTCTCAACAAATGATTCAAAAAAAAAAAAAAACAAGATCAAGATTCGATTTTTACACTACCTTTCCACCATTTGCAGAAGCAAAAACCTTGTATGAATCCTCCATGAACTTCTTCTTCCCCTTCAACGCATAAACTCCAACCCCATCATCAGCAAAACTCAAAGAATCATGACCGCCGCATTCCTTAAGAACATCAACCTCAATTTCAGACAAAACATTCGGGATCTCGATCTTGAGTGGCCACTTCAACGAATCATCCATCTCTTACCGAATTGAGTTGAATCAGTTTTGGAGATGAGCGGTCGATGTTTGTTTGTTTTCGTCGCAGCCGGTCGGAGATGTGAACGGACAAGTTTGATTTCGAATTCGTGGAATGATATAACGGCTCGAATGGTTTTTGTGGGACTTCAAGGTTTGCTACGAATGTTTGTTTCATAGCCGTTAGAATTTGGATGGAAATAAAATCTGAAATTAGTTGACACAGACAACGGTTCTACATTTTTGTCAACATCATTCTTTACCAATCCCTTGATTATTTCTTTTTTCAAGATTAAATGTTTATATAAGAAGTAGCAATCTTCTTGAAATGAAATAACTTTTCAGAATTTTACTAAGTTAAGTAATTGACCCTTTCAACTCAATATTAGTATGAAAAAGGTTTTCTTTTGTTATTTAATTAATTTGGTCTCTATGGAGATTTTTTATTATGTACTCGTCGTGTCCGTTTTTTGTTCTATAACTTTAAAAAATCCTCATAACGGTTATGCTTTCCTTTTCACACATTAGTTTAGATGATGGGAAAGGGAGAGCATATCGAAGACCAAAATTGAATGATATTTTAAATTAAAAGATTAAAAGATTGATATTTAAAAATATATATATATAGGATCAAAATATTATATGATTAAAAAAACGAACATTTTTTTTAAACTATGAAACCTAAAACGGGCATGGCCACGACCACATTAATGACAAAAAAAAATCAAAGATCATATTAGAGAACGAAAATTGAAATTTCATCATATTAATAGTGATTCAAAACTATAAAGATTTGGGTGTACTGCCTTTATATTATCTTTTTTGTACCATACCACGTGTGGTAAATATAGCCTATTTTTTTTAACGATAAATATTATACTCTAATCCATCCCGCTGTTACTATCCTTTTTGGTTTCGACACGAAGATTAAAAAATTTATTTAAGTGTGTATTTTATGAGTTTTAATTGTATTAAGAAATGAACATAATTTTTGAAGAGCGGCTGGCGGAAGAAATGAGAATTTATCCACATTTTTGCAAGGCATAACTGAGGCAATCGATTTTTTTTTAATTTTTTTTCATACTTTATTTTAAGAAATAATTTTAAATTTCCAAAAAGTTAAAAATCATAAATTTTCGAGAATGGAGTGAAACGAAAATCATGTGAGAAATAGATTTTTTGAGAGAGAATATGATAATATGGGGATGAGCATAAGTAGGAGGAACCCACTTCATTTTTTTTTAAAGTAATTTTTTCTATTTTAGGAAAAAAAATAGTAATAGCAAAATAACTCAATTAAAAAAGTAGAACAGTAATAGCGAGACAGATGAAATATATCAATACCTTTAGTATAGTACACACAAGAGCAGCCCGCTCCAATTCAAAACGGTCGATTTTGATATTTGGAAAAAATGTGAATCCCAAAGGCCAAATTCATATACCATGACAGGTATGAGTAAAGAGATTCCAACGGTCAATTCAAATTAAAAGGCAAACTTTTATGATTAATTATTTAAATTAAATTCCATGCCAACATGACAAGAAAACACAACCACAAATTATTGAAGGCATCAGATTCTCAATTTCATTTGACTTCATCAACATAATTTCACTCCCATCAATATTTACAATATTCCACTTAGAAAAACAAGAAAACCAGCTATCCATCATCAACCACCCAAAGACTCTCCATCCAGACAAGACTTAGCTGTAATAACAAATGTAATACATTAGCGGAGTTTACCCAATACACACTTCGGTAGCGACTGCGGGTACCCTCGTCATCAAAAAAAAAATGTAATAACAACACAACTTCAAGAACTGAATCATCATCTCCATTAGAAATTCACAACAGTTTTGAGAAAGACTCAAAATGAAGAAGAAGAAGAAGAAGAAGAAGAAGTACAACATGATTCACAATTATCCCACACCAAAAACTTCCCCAGAAGAGCCGATTTCCCCCCTCAAAACACCGATAGCATCGGTTTGTATGAAATCGAATCGAATCGAATCAAGAAAGATTATATACAAACCTCAATCTATAAGCCCATGTCTTCCCCAAGGCAAGAATGATCATATAACCAGGCTGGATATGCATAGCATGGTTATAAAACCAACACAATGCAGCCAAGAATCGGTTAAAACTCAACACCCTTACCCGAGCTGAAGGCTTTGTACAAAGAATACACATCTTCATACGCGTAACTTAGCCACTCTCCCTTATGCAATTCCCCGGTAGGAGGAATTTGTTCTCATCAGCAGCTTCCAATAGATATGCTGGTAGATGAACAGCCGAGTATGAGTGTGGAATCGGACCCATCTTCCCGATTATCTCCTTAAATGTATACTCCTCCGGAAGCATGTCAAAAAGATCGGCCCCTTTGCATATAACTTTTTGTATCCTTTTAGGGCTCAAGAAATGGGAAAATCTCACTCTATCGACATGGCTGTAGGCCTTCATCTTGAAAATGAATTCACTAATACGACGAAAGCAGAAGCTGCAATGCCACCCTGCATCAGCCAAGATGTCATCACTCTGTCTATAGTGGGCGTATTTCGTCTTCCCGGATTGGTAAACATGCACGGAAGCCCTCCAGCTGTTGTTATCAAGAAGAAACTCGAACGAATACAAATAATTCTTCAAACGGAGATGAAGAATCGGAGGAATCCCATCACACCACCTCAAGAGATTGATCGTGTTTCTACTCGGAATCTCATCAACATCCGACATTATTAGTAAGTCATCATCTTGAATCCCGGCTTGTTTCAGTAAATAGTCCAATGCAAGCCTTTGATAAGCTTCCTCGACAAAAGGGTTTTCCCCTCTCTTGAATCTACCCGGGACTTGCCCGTAATTCAACCGAGGCTCAACAAACTTAAACTGATCTCTCACCGTTGAAAAGAGCAAAGGCTTAGGCAAACCCGTGAAGGTAGAATTCGACTCAAGAATCACAAACCCCGTCACATACGGATACAACTCCTTCCAACGAATCTTGAGTATATCAACCTCGTTGCTAAACAACACCGCATCATAGACACGCCTTGGATACTCACGGATCCCCCAACCATGAAGCTTGCAAAGATTCTCCATCGACACGTTCTCGTGATAGTAGTGAGGCCTCTCGTGGAAAGGCTTAGGGGGAGACTCCCACAAGGGTCTTAGAAAGTACGTTATCTTCTGGCCGTGCACGTATATAACAACGACACAAGTTGGGATCAACAAGAAGAGAAAGAGTAGCGCTTTGAAGTCGAGGCCGCGGAGAATGCATCTTAATCTAGTCATACTTAAAGCCCTTCCTGAATCCTACAGTTTATGAACACCAAACCAATTTAGAGAACTGCATCAAGCATTCAAGACAATACTTTGAAGCAAGAATCTGAGTTTTCTCTAGAACTTTTCAGAAGAATCTAAATAACTAACAACTCTTCTCTTCTAGAATAATTTTCAGTCTTATCCAGCCCATTGAATCACAGAATAATTTTCGCATTCAAGCAAAATAAATTCAAAAATTCAAGAACAAGAGCAAAGAAAAGGATATGAAACCAGATCGGACTCTAATGAAACACTAGAAAATCAGAAAAAAAAAAATTACCATCCCTAAAGAATTCCATAGAAAAATCACTTGATCTTAAAATTTATCTCATTGATTCCCAGAATAAAACTAGAAATATAAGAATATTATCTAATACAGTTTCAAAGTACTCAAATCCAAGAAAACCCAAATGCTAGCCCATCACCCAAAGCACAAAAAATTCAATTGATTTTTCATCAAGTTTAAAAAATCAAAAAATCGAAAAGCTATTCCAGAAATTGAAGGGAAAGGGGAGGAAAAAACCCACAATTTTTTATGCTATACATTAGCAAAATAAATTGAAAAAAGAACAATTTTTTTTTACCTCGCCGCAAGCATCGCCACATATATCATCAGATTTCTTGGAACAAGTCCGGGATCCTCCCTCCGCCATCATATTCACCTTCTCCCAGATTCTTGATACAGATACACCGCTCATCTCTATCACCGCTTTCCCTCTCTAAACAACCACCCTCTCAATCTCAAGATCAAGAAATGCAGACCCAAATCGATATCTCCCACAAGGGCTTCCACCTTTACGATCGGCCGCGGAAAGGGAGACGGAATCGGATTATTTCTCAACTACCCAAAATTAAATTCAAATACAAGAGAGAATAAAATTGGTAAAAGGGCAAAAACAGAGTGTGTTGTAGGCCGGATGAATGGGTGGCAGTTGTCGATTTTACAATGAAAAGCCGTCTCTCTCTCTCTTCTAAACAGACTGTAAATCTCCTAACGTTAGGAAATACTAGGTTTACTCTGACCAAAATGCCCTTGTAGTGAAACGATTAAACGAGGTTAAACAAGGGTGTTTTGGTCTTTTCAAGATAGGAGAATTTGGTCTTGTCCCGTCTTCGTCTCTATGACACGGCAATTGACTTGCTCAAGATTGTAAGTCTTGCGAGTAAATAAGAAGGGTCTGTCGACCAATCGTGACTTCATGATCGAGATCTCTCGATTTTAAATTGAATGAAAATATACCGAGCGATATAAGTGAAATCATTCTAAGGAGTTTATAACAAGTTCGTGATATCCGATGGAGCTTTGGATGGACCAGAAATAAAATTTGGACAACATTTGCAAAGCTGTATGATTTTGACAATATTAATTTGTTGTATATGCATGGCATGATAGTCACTTTTGTACAAATATAGTTATTACATATTATAAATTACTAATTCTATGAATAAATACCAAAAACATAATTTCCAAACATCAAGGGAGTAGGCGAAATGATTGTCATAGTTTTGATAAGTATAATTTGAATACTAAGTCTTACTTTTTCAAAAAAAAAAAATACTATTATAAATATTATTGAAATGCTTTTTATTTCCAAATTGGAATTTTCTCTATTTATAATTAATAATCATAAAGTTGAAAAATGCAACGATAAACGAGCCTACTAAATCAAAGGCAGCACATGGTTTATTAATCATTGGCATATTACAAAATGCCCCATAATTATTTTAAATTTATTTATCAAGATTATTGAATTGGTTTGTGCTTTATCCTCTACACTAAATGACAGCAGTATCTCCCAGTCCAATGCATCCAACAACTCGCGTGGCATATAATCTTAATTCAATAATCTACTTATCCATCAGTCCCATCGAGCTTGTCCACTTTTTTTTCGATGCGATAATTTAGGAAAATTGGTGTAAATTGATAAAAGTGTAATATTCATTTAATTAATTAATATTTTTTAAATTGATTTGAGTTGTTAAAAGTGTGGGACTTACTTATTTTTTTAGAAACTGGATAAGTTCGATGGGATATCCTGAAAAAGAATACTGGACAAATTCGGTCGGACGGAGGGAATATTATATTATACTATAAAACAAAATATTGTGTTTTTTTTGTTTTTCTCTTTCATAGAATCTTATTTGAGGCTTTAAGTGCGGATACAAAAATATAAATTATGGAGCGAAGTTTACGATTTCGAAATAAAGGAAGCGAAATTTACAATTTCAAATGATGGAATGATATTTCATTTCTTAAAAATTAAAATTTAGCACGATTCATGGAAGTAGCCCCATCTACGGTTAGATCCATCAATAATTATACTTATCATTTAGTTTTAAAATAGATAGAAGGATAAATTATATTAAGATAATCATATACTTGAAACTCAGTGAATATTTTTAACCTAAAATATACAGAAAAATCTATTTAAAGTAATAGTTTTGTAATTGAAAAAAATATATTTATTTCACAAAGTTATTACATAATCAAATATTATTTTGTCTATTGACCTGAGTTTGGGCCAAAATAAATTATTATCTAAATGATGTTATTACTCCATCGAACATTACTTTATTAATGTTTAAGTATATATATATACAGTTAAACATCGATAAAGTAATATTTAATAGAGTGATAATCTCGTTTAAATAATAATTTCTTTCGGTCTCGATATAGGTTAATGCATTAAAATACCATGTGCGCACCAAAGGTAGCGGCTGCGGGTTCCTCGTCAACAAAAAAAAAAAATCCGATAAAGTAATAATCCCGTTATATATTTTCTTCCGGTCTCAAGGTTATTACTTTATCGAGGTTTAACTGAACAACGTTTTGATGGTTGTCCCTCAAAATGTGACTGAGAATTCAATGCAATTAGGTCCCTATTCCATAACCATAAGGGTTGAATTATACAAAATAAGACTTGCAATTATTAATTTAATTAGTGATATTTCCAGCTTGGGAGTCGAGACATTAAACCTTAGAATCTAAATATGCTGTTTTGACCTTGTAATTTCTGACTGTTTTTTTACCTTGTTAGGATCCATTTATTTATTATCATATATATTAATGCCACGTCAAGAATATTAATTTAAGGATTAAAACATGATAAATAATACTTTTTCCTTTCTCTTATTTTTGTCTAAGTTTCCTTTTTCGGCAATCCGCTATTTTATCTTTGTACGGAAAAAAAAGAAAAAAATAATTTGTAGGCTACAACATTACCACCCATTTTAACCAGCTCCATCGATTTTCTTAAACTCCGTGTCGAACACCACTACGACAAGAATAGGGGGATGGAGGAGTAATAATAATAATGATACTTGGAAATAGCCTGTTTGGTTATCTCTTAAACGAGTTTTCAAACTCGTTTAATCCTTCTGGGGAAGTAATTTAGGCTAAGGCTTTTCCTACTTAGTGCCTTATTTGGCTCAACTAATTATTATCTCTTGTCCGATTAAGCGCCATCTGTACGCGTATTAGTCTAAAGCAATTTGGAGACACAAACGTCGATTGCTCAGTCGAGAAAAAAAATTGGAAAAATGCCAAACACGTCATTATCATTAGCCTCATTGACTTGGTAAGCGTTGGGTATCAAATTGCATTGACTTGGGCAAAAAAGAATTATTGAAAATTCTTGTTTTGTCTTCAACGTTTCTTTTACCTTTTCCCCTTAATCGAGTCTTATTAATGAGTGAGTGAGTGTAATAAGATAAGATAAACTTGATATTATCGATCTCGTTTTTTTTAACAGAACTGTCAAAATTGGTCCGAAATAGTCTGATCTCATTCATCCAAACTCTTGTTAGGTAAGACTCAATATTTTGAGGCTAAAATACAATCGGGCCTAAACATTACGCCACTTCGTAAATTTCTCTCTTTTGGTAATACTTTAAATTAATTTTTCAGACCTCAAAATATCAGAATCCATAACAAAATCGAACTACTTTACTTTTTAACGGGATTTACTTAATGTACACTTTGAATAGTAACGCTCAATTTCGTTTGTTAAGAAAAAAAGAGACTTTTGTACGGGTAAAGCTCATTGCACACGATATTACAAACAAATAAAGCCCATTTTAATATTCCCAATACTATCTAATACTACTACAATAAAACATACTCTTGTATTGAATCAAATCAAATTACATAACAGATTATTTGATTTGTATTCATAATTGGATTCGAGATTGATATTTGAATTATTCGATTCGTTTTTAAAAGTATTTTATAATTGGATCATACATATATCCACCCACAACATTCAATATGTAGGTACATTTGTGGAGGGTTTGGGGGACAAGAAAAAACAAGAGCCTCATATTTCTGTATCTCAATAAATGCCCTCAAGAATGAAATTTTCACATTAATTCTATTAGCTTGCAAATCATCATTTTAGTATTTTACATATAAAGTATGTTACTAAATTAAAATATGAAATTAAATATCGCCATAACATTAAAAAATAAATAAAAATCGCATGCATTGTTTTTTTATGCCACATTTTTCTTTCTTTAGTGAATTGAGTGAATTGTCATTTTGGTGCCTAAACTTACAACTTTTTTTAGTTTTGGTACCTATACTTTAAAAATTGCAAATTTAGTTTCCAAACTTAAGAAATGATTGCGATTTTGGTGTCTTCTATTAAGTTAATAATTAAATAATACCATAATGATTTTGAGAAGGGTAAAATCATAAAATACGTAATATTTCCATTAATTTTTTTTGATAATTTATTAGTAAATACAATTAGTGAATGAACACTCTTAAGAATTAAAAACTAAATATCGTTAAGATTTATGTAGTACTCCCTCCGTCCCACTAGAAACGACGCGTTTCCCTTATTGAGCCGTCCCACTAGAAACGACACGTTTCCTAAAATGGTAGAAATTGTGTGGACCATGTTTAATTGCTAAAAAGTCAAACAATTTACACCACATAACATCACTTTCTTAATTCTCGTGCCCAAAAGAAATGTATCGTTTCTAGTGGGACGGAGGGAGTACAATTTTTTTTTACCAAGAATTTTTTTTATGTATATGGTTCAATTTTCTATAAAGACATAGTTCTTAAAACTCATTTTAGTATTGTAATATTTGTGCAACATAATAAAATATTATTTACATAAATTAAACATAAATTAAAATAAACTACTATTAAATTATTTTAATCGTTGAAAATAAAAACATAAATTATTAAATCATTAAATATATTGACATTAACTATTAAACTATTATAGCCTATTGTCTTAATAGATTAAAATCATTATAATTATTAAAATTATATTATATTATAAAAAGATTATTTTCTAAAAAAATTATATGATCTTGCAATTTTATCCTTCTTTAAATCACCATTAATATTATTTATTCATTAAAATAATTAGACACCAAAATTGCAAGTATTTATAAGTTTAGGAACCAAATTCACAGTTTTTTAAATAAAAACACCAAAACTCAAAAAGATTGAAAGTTTAGACACCAAAATCACTATTCACTCTAGTGAATTTGGGTCATGTCCCACTCATCATGTCTTCTACAAGAGAATCTTTGACAAACAAAAGAGGTTAAAATTATTAACTTGGGGAATCGCAATAATAATAATAATAATAATAATAATAATAATAATTTCCACCAATAATAATAATAATAATAATAATAATAATAATTTTCACTAATAATTTCCATTTAATATGTAATGATTGTTATCTGAATACATTAATTATGACGAAATTAATTTTAATAGATAATTATGTCCCACCAATCCATGGCCAATTGCAACGGATTAAACGGACGACAATCTTCCGACCAACCAATCCTACGAAGATTTGTGCGTGTAATAAAGTCATGAGAAAAAGAAGCCCACATGAGGCCCATTAGAGCATATGCTGCAGAAAGGAGAGAGAGAGAGAGCGACGTTGCATGATCAAAGCCTCCGAGTCGACTCACTAACCCACCCGCCACCATGTCACAGACAAATCACCGATGTTTACAACTCGAAACCTTAAACCAAAAGATACAGACACAGCGCTGTGACAGTAGCAGTCATCCATCTACTTCAGTTGTGCAATTCTGCATGCTCTTATACGTCAGAAGATCATCTCGCCCATTTTTTTGGCCCCTTCCCCCCCCCCAATCCCCACCGCTCCCGTTTCACTTAAATCTCCGCATCTTACGTGGCGCCACCTTTTTTAAAATCAAATATTAATTTAATTGAGTGGTCACCCCCTAATCATGCAGCTGACGTGATTGGTGGGCCACCAAGTGTTCCTCCCATTTTGGGACAGAAGATCCACGTTGCTCTTGTACCCCGCACAAATGATAATTAGCGAGGTTGTACGGACACCCGATACGATACGGATACGGGATACGACGTGTTTTGCGATTAGACTCGATACTGAAGTGGTAAATAAATTAATTTTGTATTTTCCATTAGAATTAAGTGTAATGTATACTAAAATGTATTGAACACAATAATTGAAGTGTCGTGTCGTGTTGAATGTCCGACAAAATTAATAATTAAAAAGGAATAATAGAAACACGAGAGGAGGGGAAATGCTTTCTCTAACCAAATTCTTGTTGGTCGACACGCGGTAGCATATCCAAGAATATGATTTAGGTAATAAAGTCGGTAATTTCATAATAGAAAGGGGTGATATTAAAAAGAAATATTTTATAAAAAAATTAAAATTTGACACGATTTAGAGAACAGTGTCCCACTCGCCCATTAAATCCGTCAATGACGACACGTTAATTAGTAAGAGTAGGTGTAAATTTGTGGAGATGAGATATAGAAGGAAAGAAGAAGAGGGTCCAATCTTTAAAGCTTGTTATGTCGATTGGTTTACAGTAAATCCAGAATGTGCCTTTCAATTAGGTGGTTCTACAAATTCAATAACAAAATATATTTAATTAATTTCATTAAATATAATATAATACTCCATTCGTCTCGTTATTATTGTCCCTTTAGTTTCGGTACGGAGATTAAGAAACTTTGTTTAAGTGTATATTTTATGAGTTTTAATTGTACTAAGAAATGAACACGATTTTCGAGGAGTGGTTGATGAAAGAAATGAGAATTTATCCAAATTTTTGAAGGGCATAGTTGAGACAATCGATTTTTTTTTCATATTGTATTTTAAGAAATAATCTTAAGTTTCCAAAAGGTTAAAAATCATAAATTTCCGAGTACGGGGTGTGAGAGATAGATTTTTGGAGAGAGAGTATGATAATGTGGATGAGTATTAAGTAAGAGAGTCTCACTTTATTTTTTGTTTAAGAGTAGTTTTTGCTATTTTAGAAAAGAAGACAATAATAATGGGACAACTCGATTAGGAAAGTATGACAATAATAATGAGACGGAGGGAATATATGTTATTTTCATCACAAAGGTGTACCACAATTTGTGTACTCTTGTGTGTACCACATCACAAGGGTGTCGACATGTGGCGCTTTTCATTCAAAATAGTGAGTCACATACGTCACATGTCGATAACCTTGTGAAGGATACACAATTGTGGTCCACACAAATCGATCTCATTTTCCACTCATTGATTTTCTTGATTTTTGTTCTCAACCAGCTTGAGATTACAACACAAAAATATTTTATTATATAAATTGTGTGTGCGCGTGTGTTCGACTTCTAGTGGACAAAACTTTACGGCTTTACCAAAAGAATCCAATGCAGAAAAAATGACTTGAGCCCCACCAACTGACAAATTACCTAAATTTCAACTAACAAAATTGAATTCCTATTTCTTGTTTCTTCTCTCTCTCTCCCCCCTCTCTCTCTCTGTACCGATGGTGGCTCAGCCAAGAATATACTCCTCAACTTGTTGAATATACACACACATATATATATATATATATATTAGGATCTTCGGACCCTCCAAAAATGTGACGAACAGGTTTTTGGAAACCCAACGAAGACAATAACAAAGAATAACACAAAGAGAAAAGAAATAGGCACAAAGAATTTAACATATTCGGTCAATCAACCTACATCCACGGGCGGCGGAAAAACAATCCACTGATAAAGAGGATAATACTAAATGGGCCTCCGGAATATGGTCATAGGCCCAAAAAGCTCATACCCACAAAAAACGTGGTCAATTAGTCCAACTAACTAATCCCATAACATGTGGGCTATGATGCATAGAAGCACACTTAAAACAATTAGAGAACCTATCTATTTATAGGTGAAATTAATGATACTCTTCATTAATTATTCGATGTGGTATAGGAGTCAATTTCCTTTAAGGATTAAGATTTGAGCC
Organism: Lavandula angustifolia; assembly: GCA_028984105.1. Lineage (NCBI taxonomy): Eukaryota > Viridiplantae > Streptophyta > Magnoliopsida > Lamiales > Lamiaceae > Lavandula > Lavandula angustifolia. The sequence continues at coordinate 278,233 of CM054803.1, forward strand.
ACATTATAACAATATATATGTTGATAAAAGAACAGCAACCAGAAAAAGGTTGTGTTGTGTGAACCAAAAACAGTTTTTAAAAAACATCCAGCTGTGTCATTGGCGTCAATACATTCTAGTAGTAATAATCTTAAACAATACTCCTTCTGTAACAATTATCTTGTCTAGTAAATATATTCTCTAATTTTAATTTTTAATAAATTATTACACGTAATTTTTTTATGAGACTCACAACTAGGGGTGGACAAACAATTCGGGTTCCCGCGCCCGTACCCGTCCCGTTCGGGTCGGGAAAAACGGGTACGGGTACCCGTTATGCGGGTACCCACAAAAAATCAAGCGGGTCGGGAACGAGAACGGGTTTTATTCTTAAATACCCGTTTCCGAACGGATACCCGCATTAATATACATTTTTTTTTACATGAGGTCCTCTTGCGTAGAGGTGGGCACGGGACGGCGCGGGTACCCGTTTGCATGTTTTGTGCTAAAACTAGAGTGTGACTAAACAGTTTTCCACGGTAATTTTAATTATAAGAATCGATGGTTTCATAGTTGATAATCATATGGTTGGTTTTATAATTATAATTTATGGTGAAACACCATTGAAACATAGTTTATAAAATAAATTATCTACTCCTATAGTCCTATTTAGTGGTTTAAATATATTGGTATTTTTTAATTTTAATTTATGTTTTTAAAATTTCATTTATTGGTATTTTTTAATTTTTATTTATGAATTTACATATATTATAAATAGGTGGTAATATTTGCGGGTAAACCCGTACCCGTACCGTATTCGCGCGGGTACCCGCTCTATGCGGGAATGGGAATGGGTATTAAAATCAATTACCCGCAGGCGCAGGTATCCGCAAACGGGTACCCGCGCCCGTCCCGCGCCCTCCCCTATTCACAACTTCACCCCACTTTATGTACAACCAACAACTCTACTAAAAAATCGTGCATTCGATAATTGTATTAATGATATTTTGATGGGATTGTAGATTCTTTTTCATGTCCATGTCAATTTGGGTGGAGAATTTGACTGAAGTGACATGGATTTATGGAGTGGTTGGTTGATTATCTGGACTTCTTTTCCCTATTCATTACATGAATTTTTCACATGCTAGTCATTACGTGAGGATTCTTGCTAAGTTCTCCACTTTCATCTTTATTTGCTTCTGCTGCTTTAGCTTCAAGTGAGGTGAAGTAGGACTGAGTTTTCTCTTTTGGTCGGATTTTGGGGTTGTAAACTAACAAAGCGAAGAACAAGTTTCCCTTTTGTCTTTTGTTGTCTGAATCTGAAATGGTGTGTTGATTTGAGTTGGGACAGTTTAGTACGAGGTAATTAATTTAAGAAGGTGGAGAATATGAAGTTTATGAAGCTGGGATCTCGGCCTGATACATTCTACACCACAGAGGCTGTGAGGTGAATCTTTATTTTTTGTAATTTATTATTATTATTTTTTTTCAAGAAAATGATTAAATGTTTGTCCCTTTTAGCTTAGCTACAAGAATTCTTGAGGAAATTGCAATTTTTCTAGCTTAGAATAGTTTATCCCTTTCTTAACTGCAAGAATTCTTGATCAAAATACAATCTTGCTGCAGCTTGATGCAATTATGGTCCAAGAAACTTTGTTTCTTGATTTTTAGGTGAGAGAAAGATGAATTGTTTATTATCCCTTTTAGCTTGGCTGCAAGAACTCTTGAGCATAATACAATCTTGCTGCAAATCTTTTCTTGATTTTTAGCTTAGAAAATGATTAATTGTTCATCCCTTTTAGCTTAGCTGCATGAGTTCTTGAGAAAAATGCAATCTTGCTGTAGTATTTGATGCAATTAAGGTTAAACAAATCATGTGTTTCTTGATTTTTAGGTCTGTTTCATCTGAGGTTTCAAGTGATCTTATAGTCCAAGTGAAAGGGAGCAGATATCTACTCCACAAGGCAAGTTTCATGCTCATTTCAACTTCATTAAACTCTTCCATCAGAACCAAAACCCACATCGAAATTCAGAATTCATCTCGAAATTTTAAAGATTTATCGATACGTATTGTGGATGAGTAGAATCTGATCATTTTTCACCTCTTTGCAAGCACAGTTTCCTCTCCTTTCCAAATGCTTGCTCCTGCAGAAGCTATGTTCCGAGAGCCATGAGGCCTCAAAGCTCCAGCTCATCAAACTACCCGATTTCCCGGGAGGCGTGGAGGCGTTCGAGCTCTGTGCAAAGTTCTGCTACGGCATCACCATCACCCTCAGCGCCTTCAACATCGTCTCCATCCGCTGTGCAGCAGAGTATCTCCAAATGACAGAAGAAGTGGACAAGGGCAACTTGGTCCACAAAGTTGAAGCCTTCTTCAATTCTTGCATCCTTCATGGATGGAGGGACATACTTGTAACTTTACAAACCACTAAAGCCTTCCCTTTGGTATCCGAGGAGCTTGGCCTGACCGGTAGGTGCATTGAGGCCGTCGCTTATAAAGTTTTAGCTAAACCGGAGAAGGTGAGCTTGTTGCATAGCCACTCGAGAAGAGGAAGAGACGAGTTATCGAGTAATTTATCCGATAGGGCTAAAGGGTGGTGGGGTGAAGACTTGGCTGAATTAGGTCTAGATTTGTATTGGAGAGTAATGCTTGCAATCAAGGCTGGTGGGAAGGTTTCTTCTTCGATAATAGGCGATGCTTTGAGAGTTTACGCGTTGCGTTGGCTTCCAAACTTGCCTAAATCTATCAACATGAAGAGGGGAGATGAAGCAAGAGATGATAGTAAAGAAGTAGATTCAAAGCATAGGCTTATTTTGGAGTCAATTGTTAGCCTTTTACCAGCTGAGAAAAATGCAGTTTCTTGCAGTTTTCTACTGAAATTGCTAAAAGCAGCTAACATATTAAGAGCCTCTCTCTCATCAAAGACAGATCTAGCAAGAAGAATTGGCCTACAATTACAAGAAGCCACAGTTTCTGACCTATTACTCCCTAATTGCTCTTCTTCCAACACTATGTATGATGTTGATACTTTTGCCACTATATTGGAGGAATTCATGCTGCAGGGTGAGACCCCTAAAAGAGACGAAAAACGGGCAGAGAGGCGAAGATCCCGGTCCGCAGAAGACATAGATTTCGAGTTTCAAGAAAGGAGAAGATCCTCATCTGCATCACATAGCTCCAAACTCAAAGTTGCTAAGCTTGTGGATGGATATTTGCAAGAAATTGCAAGAGATGAAAATCTCCCTCTATCCAAATTTATCTCCATAGCAGAAGTAATCCCACCATTTGCAAGGCCTAATCATGATGATCTCTACAAAGCCATCAGCATCTACCTCAAGGTTTGTCAAAAAAACCAACTTTCTTGAACTTCACAAACTTACACCAATGGATTCTAATTTCTAACATTTTGATCTTGATCTTGATCTTGCAGAGCCATCCGGAGCTAAACAAGAGTGAGCGGAAACGGCTGTGTCGAATACTAGACTGCAAGAAGCTATCAGTGGAAGCATGCATGCATGCTGCACAAAATGAGATGCTCCCATTAAGGGTGGTGGTGCAAGTCCTCTTCTTTGAGCATGCAAGAGCTGCAAAGGCGGGTGGCGAAGTTTCCGTGCTTCCTAACAACATTAAAGCTCTGCTAGAAGGGTGTGCAACTCCATCAGAGGCTAAAGCCTCATTCAGCACTACCGGCCTAAAGACTCCACAGTCTAGTGTCTCCACACTGAAAATGAAGCTGGATGAAGATCAAGAACCGGATAACCGGGTTGCTAAATCTTCGAAAACTATGAGCATGATATCCACTAGACCTAAAAGATTGTTCAGCAAGTTCTGGCCTATTAGTAGAGTTGCAAACGAAAAGCATTGAGGCAATTTTTGTTCAAGTGTACCTTAAATCCTAATTCTTTTTTAGTCTATGTTCTAATTCTTGCAGAACTCTGCTGTAATCATCAGGAAAATGAAATCCCTTGTGGTAATAATTAAAAAGATTGGTACTTTTTTAGTTTTTTTTTCATACAGTTAAACCTCGATAAAGTAATATTCGATAAAGTAATAATCTCGCTAAGATAATAATTTCTTCCGGTCCCGATATGGGTCAATGCATTAAAATAATGTTCGATAAAGTAAAAACCTCGTTAAATGAATATTTTTTCTCGGTCCCAAGGTTATTACTTTATCGAGGTTTAACTGTAAATGCAAATTGTATTCAAGATTTGTGAATATAAGCCTCTACTTAGTGGAGTTGCAAGTGGAAAGATTTGTGGTTCTTTACTTTGTCTTAAATCCAAATTCTTTTTAGTATTTGCTCTAATTCTTGCAGAAATCTGCTGTAATCATTAGGAAAAGCAAATCCCATGTGGTTATAATTAAAAAGATTTGAACTTTTTATACACAAAATGAAGATTCTGCTCAATTCATCAGACAAAATTGATCAAGACAAACACAAGTCATCATAGTTCTTGATTTGGATTACATTTAATTATAGGATGTTATGATGCCTCAAACTTACACATGAGCCCATAAAACTGATCAAGAACTTAAGACAACATAGGATCAGACAAGCCATGAGCAACCAATCCTATGACTACTAAGCATCTACTGCATTAGTCTTGATAGAGGCACACACATTAGTGTTAGCTTTAGTCTTTGAGTCTTGATAGGCTGATGAGCCAATGCTCTGAGTCCTCCGGAGGACTGGGGAGCGGTGCAGCCTGCAACGGAACGAGCCAGCGTGTGTGGTGGGAGAGCAAAGGCAAGTGGACTTAGTGAGGCTTCCTTTCCTTACCAGCATGCCTTGTGGAGGTGGTGGTGGTGGTGGTGTGATTTCTGGGATTTCCACCTTCATGTCTTTTCTGATCATTCCTGCATTCTCCATTGTATTGTTACAACCTTAAAATCATCAAACAGATGATCAAAATCATATGGGAAAGAAAAAGGAATAGAAGGGATTTCAAAGGTTGCTTGATCAGGCTTTTCTTGATTCAGCAACTTACAGCAACTACTTGTGTTGGGGAGTTTAAATAAAGAGAGAAAGGGGTTTGCATTTTTGCATTATTTGGTCAAAGATAAGAAAGGTGATTGGGGGGGAGAAATACGTGTTTTTTCGTGTGGAGGGATCTTCTATTTCACATCGTGTATCATTCAGAATGGAGAATTATTGAGTACGTAGGGTTTTGCAATTTTGCGTTATTTGGTCAGAAGGTGATGGGGGAGAAATAAGTGTTTTTCGTGCAGCGGGATTCTCTATTTCACGTCGTGTAAGATCTAGAACGGAGTATTATCGAGAAGGTATATGTGGTTTTATTATTCCCAATCTCTATCAATCACATGTTTCATAGTCTATTTATCCCAAACTTTTCCACCACAAGAAATCCACTTTTTGTAAAGTTTCATCCACTCTAGTGATTACACACAAGAGGATGAATAGGAATTTCCATCCGAATCTTTAACTTTTAATCATACATTTATTTATTTTCTTTTTCTTTTTCCTATTTAGGATTAATCATGAGAATACCATGATAAGAACAGCACTTTCTTAAGGGACCCAATTTCCATGCCCTAATTTTGAAATATTGTGGTGGAAGAGTATATTCTTGGTCATTTGTTTGCAGCCTAAATAATTGGGTCAATTATATGGTTTAATTACTATATTTGGATTTGATACACTTTTTTGGAGTTATTTACAAATGCATCCTCGTATGAACTAATTGAGATGGTTAAAGGTCACATGTTCGAATCTCATCGACGTCGTTAGAGAGTCTAACACACATGATCATTATTAGCCTAGTGTAATTTGAATCTTCTATCTTTTGCATCTTCTTATATAGAAATGAAGTTTACCAAATGTACATTTCGAATAACGAATGTGAATTTCATCATAAAAGCAAAATATGCATGAGATATCGTATGAGAATGACCTAGTATTCTTAATTCCTAATTATTGGGCTTTGAGTCATAATTGGGCTCATGATGAATTAAAGCCCTTGGAATTAAATGATCTTAGTGGGATGGGCCTTTGGCCCAACACCGAATATCTCTTTTTCTTTTGTTAAATGTAGTATATATTATTATTATTATTAAATCGATCATAACGGGAATTGAACATTAAATCAATCAATTATGCAGAAGTGGAAATACCAACTACAATATATGTTGTCGGTGTATATTAAATAGCTGGTTAGGGAGATAATTGATAATTCTATTATAATCTCTCTGTCTCATTCATTCTCTCATGTATGAATCCGGCACGGAGATTAAAAAAGTGGGTGTAAAAGTTAAAATAGTGGTGAAAAGTATAAGATCAAGGGGTCCACTTGTTTAGATGATTGTGGCCACTCATTTTCTACAATTTTAGATATGAGACAGTATGAATGAGACAATCCAAAATGATGTACATGACAGTATGAATGAGACGGGAAATATATAATTATAGGCATTTATAGTTCCATATTTTTCTATAATACTTTAATATTATATTCCACGTTTTACTTCATTAAATACACATTGCGTGTGAATTTATTATTGGAGGTTCACAGCCGTGTGGACCTTCAATGAAGCAAACATATATAAATAAATATTAAAAACTCTTGAGATAAATAAAGATTGTACGAAAAATTATTGCCCATCGTTAATGGTAAGTAATGTTTCTCCAATAAGATAGTTTCCTCATAAAAGCAGCCGGCAAACCATTTGCATCAAGTTCTTGAATGCAAGCATGCAACACTTGATTTATTTTCATCTATAATTGCAATGCAACTTACCAAAGAATGGCTCAAACAGCTGGATTTTCTTCGTAAAGGTGGTATATAAAATAAAACGTTCAAAACGGACTCAGGATTTAAAATTAGGGGATGAAATATCAAATTTAAGCGTATATATCAGAAAGAAACTACGGACCCGACAAGAAATTTCGTTACCTTAGGACCGTTATAATTACGGCCGCCGTTCACCGGGGCTTCGGTCGCCGTCTCCCCTGTCATCAGGTCACCAATTTAGAGAGGGTTTGAAATTGAATTATCAATTATTGTTATTGAAGGTGAATTAATGTGATAATGGTTGTGGGATTTGCTCAATTTGCTTGAAAGATGTATTCATGTAAAAGTTCACATGTTGTATGAAGATTACACAAGAGGTGGCTAAATATTGGTCACTATTTTTTATTGTCGGATTGTCGTTTGAGATGCCAACATATTTGAATTGTAATAAATTCCTCTTAATGGTGGGAATTTATCATTTTGAGAGTTTAATTTCACAATTTTAAAATTTTATTATGAAATGAATGTTTAAGTTCTTTGTGTGCTATACATAATTTTCATTTAAAGTTGAATTTATAACAATTGTAGTATAAATATATACTCCCTCCGTCCTAAATATATATCCCTCCTTTCAATTTCCGTCTGTCCCAAATTTATATGCCTATTAATAATTTTTTTGTATCTAATTAAATATTTCACTAATTTCTAGAAGTCTAATTAATATGATAATATAGAAAAAACCATTTTATCCAACTTTTATAATAGCAAATACAATTATGTTATTAACTTTTTAGTAATTTACTCATATTTCAATACCAACATTTATCTAACTTTCATATCATTAATTTTTTTCTTAATATGTATGAAAAGACAAATAGACATATATATTCGGGACGAATGGAATATTAATATGAAGGGACTTTTGCATGAAAATATAGATAGATAGGGACTAACCCCATATTTCAAAAAACACTAAATTTTACATTATATTTTTCAAAAAAAATGTCATTTCACCCTCCCAAAACAACATATAATTATATTCATACCTCCAAAATTCTAAATTCTAAATTTTGTTTATGAAAATATGAAAATAATGTATATATATTTATATGACAAAATGAAGTCATCATATCTTATATTTGATCCCACAAATGATTAATAAACTAAAATTTAAATACGATAATGATAATAATCCTCAACATGAAGAATGCAATACAAACCATGAACAGCTGTTCATGCATTCTGCATGTTAGTTAGCTTCAAACAGATTTGCAGATTCTGGATAATTGAAAATGTCTGCAAGAATCCCACTTGATCCATTCGATCCTTCAAACTCACACTCAAATCCGAATAAATTGCTCGTGGAATTCAAATCCCCAAACTGGGTAGCAGCGTAATCAGTAAACAAACCTAAGTTACATTCCGGCGCCGCCGCGCTCCGCCGCGGATCCTGCATCTCGGAGTATGGGAGAAATCCGGTTAGAACTTCATGCAGCAATCCAGAATCAGACCTCTCGGTTGGGAAGAAATTCACTGGATTTGCAGTTGATGATAAGATTTTGGGGGTTTTGTTCTCGAGATTTTCCGGCGATGCGATGAAGGTGGCTTCGGAGACTACGGTGGCGCTGACCTCTATGGCTTTCGCGGTGGTGTCGCAGAGAGATCCCATGAAATTCGAGGAGTTTTTGAAAAAATCCGAATTCGAGTTCGTGTTTGCGTCGAAATACTTCGGATTCGATGAATTGATGTAATCGCGGAGGAGAAATCGATGGGAATTGACGGGGTTCCGATTGAAATCGAGATTAGGGTTTCCGAAAGGGGAAGGCCGGAGAAATTGGCGGGAATATACGATCGACGGCTGAGATAGCAGCTTCCCGTAGCCGAACGGAGGGACGAGATTCTCCGCGGCGGCGGGGCTGGCCGGGGAGGCGGGGTAGACGAAGTTGGTCCGGGCTTTGGCGCCGCGCATGGCGCGGGCGGCGCTGTCGTAGGCGCACGCCGCCGCCTCCGCCGTGTCGAAGGTTCCGAGCCATCGCCGCTCTTTGGACTGGGGGTCGCGTATCTCCGCCGCGTAGCGGCCCCATGGGCGGCGTCGCACGCCGCGGTACCGCATGTTGCCGCCGCCGCTGGGCGGTGGGACTCCGTTATTGTGGGACCTCTTGGCTGCGGCGCACCGCTTCGCGGCGGCGGTGGTTGGCTTGATGGAGCCTTTGGTAGTGGTGGAGGTGGCGTTGAGCCTTCTCAAAGCCTCTTCCATTTCTTCCGATGAAAATGGTGTGATTTATTAGTTTTTTTTTTCTTTTTTTGTGGAGAAAATGGTTGAAATTAATCAGTTTGTGATTTTTAGGGTTGAAAAATGAAGAAGGTGGTGTTTTTAATGTTGGTAGACGATGATGTTTTTATAATGAGAATTGAGAAATGCATTTAAGAGAGAGAGAGAGACTAATACAACTTGAAGTACAAATTTTAATTTAATTTTTTTTAGCTCAAGTATGGCTATTCAAGTATTTTATACACTATCATTTGATTATTACATATTTGAAGTACAAACGATTTGTCAATGTCTACAAAAACAGGACTAAATATACTTAAATTTAATAAAATCTTGTTCGTTGATATATCGATTGGTATTGATATATCGATTGGTATGAGTTTGTCTACAATCAAAAATCACGAGTTTGAATCTCACCAACATCTTGTAACTTATGATTATTTGCATGTTATTACATAGAATTAACTACTATCTACCTTTTTTAAATAAATTTAGTTAATTGCAAATAAAGTATAAATTATCTAGATTATATAATCACGAATAAAACAATTTCATAAAATTCATCAAATGCATGTGATTTATCGAAAAAATATACTATATAAATTTAAATGCCGAGTGTAACGGTAACCAACCTAGCCACTTCATTAGTTAATTCAAGCTAGAAGCTCCTAGATAATTACACACTTAATCACTCTTAATTCCAATGGTCCAAAGTATTTAATAATTTAGTTAATGATGTAATAATAATATTATCCCCATTAATTCCACATTTGTATATATACTTGCCAATTAGTACTTAGTAGGGGAGCCTCTCGTAATTTCCAAAATATCTAATAGCTAGGATGGGCAAAACCTAACATTTAGATGACAAAACAATTGAATTAAATCTTGATCATTATTTTCCTTATTATATACTACTCTCGTATCCGAAAACTAGCAGTTCGCCCTAACTTTATCCGAATCGTACTCTACACCGATACACGGCATGGTTATATTAGTTTAACTTTATTTAATACAATTATATAGGGTAATGATCTGGTACAAAGACATAATTATATAGAAAATAGGAAGTGTGTGTATTCTTTAATATTTACATGTATATTTTTTTATTTTTTTATGCATAAACTTTGTAATTTTTATATTTTTATCCTTAAGTATAAAAATATATAAGAAAAATGCATTATGAATATTACAGAGCATATTCAATCCAAAGTTCCAAACCATCGAATTATAAAACGGATTGTGCATATTACTTTTTATTTCTTATTTTAAGAAAGCCTTCCTATATGATCCATTCCTCATCCATTCCTCATCCTATATATATATATATATATATATACACAATCAAATACTATAAAATATCATACATCAAATTTGCATCTTTTATTTGAATCGTACCATTCAATCGATACATGTCATATATGTATTTTTTTTTGTTTTTTAATTTCTCAAGATATGTACATGTATTATATAACAATCAAGTACATTTAAATTTCGATAAAGTAATAGCCTTGGGATCGGAAGAAAATATTTATTTAACGAGGTTATTACTTTATCAAACATTATTTTAGTGTATTTACCTATATCGGGATCGAAAAAAATTATTATCTAAGCGAGATTATTACTCTATTGAATATTACTTTATCAATGTTTAACTGTATTTATGTATATATATAAAGCATAATACTGAGATTGAAAGCCTCACCATGCTCTAAATTTCAGGCAATATAATAGAAAATTATTGGAACATTAAATTATGAATAGTAATGTCTGATAAAAAAAGCATGGCAAATGAATTATGAGGTGGAATTATTTATCCACGTGCGCTTGTAATAATATGAGCAAATTTTAATTTCTCTTACAATTTCCTCCACAATAAATCCACTTTCCAGCTGCATGAGTTAACTAAGCCAGTTGGTAATATTTTCTTTTTACAATTTCCTACACAAAATTATTAAAGTAAGAAAATAAATATTTGAGCATTAACTCATTGGTATGCCTTGCAATTTAAAGAGAATTATTGGCAAAGAATCAAACCATATATTATGTGATAAAATTGCAATTATGGATAAGTAATCAGCAAATTAATCTAAACGAGGTTAACTCTTATGCACGCATGTCTGCCTGAGCCTCACGTGCGTTCTTATTTTGTAAACCGTTACTAATGATGTGTGTGCGAAAGATTGATGTATTCGAAAAAAGTAGACTATTAAAAAGAAAGTTTATTCAGTACGTAACTCGATGACAATAGTCAATAGATAACCATAGTAAAAAAAAATGCTTACATTAATAGTCTATTCATGCTAATCAACTTTTGCTTAATAGTCAAATTAATAATTTGTGGGTGTTAAAAAGCCAGGCAGGGGTACCTATTTGTATTTTATTGAGCACACATTTTGCAGGTGTAATCATAGTAGAAGATTAACGCTAATCCCAATTTAAGAGTTCCTAGTAGAGTAGTTAATAGGCTTATTTATTTAATTTTCTTTAGGAGCAAACTAATAATAAAAATTAGTTTCTAGAAACCTAAAAATGGTTATCGTCTTCCTTCAAAAAATTCTTCTAATCTATAATTATCATCAGAAAAGAAATCAATAATTAGTATAATCAAAGTAAGAGACATTGATCATGAATAAATCTATATGTTTTTCTGCCTCAATATGGGTAACATGAATGGCGTATGAATGAGTGATTATCATTAAGGATTTAAATGAAAAAAAAAAACGGAATTGGGGGAAACAATTTAAAATTTTTAAGTGTGATTCCAAATGCTTATTATAAATATTTATTATTTACATTTACAAAAAAATACTACATCTGTCCCGCTATTATTGTCTCACTTTTCCGAAATGGACGTTCCGTTATTTCTATCTCATTTCCTAATTTGGAAAATAACTATAATCATATCTCCTACTTTATCATCTTCTCTCTGCTACTGTATTTTACTTTTTCATTTACTGTCACACATCTTCTCTCTCTTATACTTTATCATTTTTCTCTCCTACTGTCTTTTACTTTTTCATTTACTGTCACACATCTTCTCTCTCCTACTTTCTTCTCTCTCCTACTTTATCATCTACCCATTTTTCATATTTTACTCTTTTAATTTATGTTTCGAAGAGAAGTGAGATAGAAATAACTGGACGGAAGTAGTATATTTTAAGAAAATTATAAAAAAATACTTATATTAAATGCAAGGGCACTAATTTAAAAACTACAATCGTAAAACTAAAAATATCTCAATTGATGTCTATAACATTCAAAGGTCAAAGGGAAAAACGAATTTTTGATTGGCCCGACCCGGATTTTTCACCGGGTCACGATTGAACCGGGCCAACCGGCCGGGCCGGGTTTGATAACACAGCTCTTAATAACAATCCAAAAGGATTTTGAAAAAATAACAAGCAAGTAATCCTTACACAAGTATTGAAAAATAAAAAATAACATGTTAGCTTTCAAAAAGAGTATAAATATAACTGGGACAAAGCTCTACTCTACACAACATGATCTTGGCCGAGTTTCAACCGCCGCCGGAGCTCCGCCACGAGTCCGCTTCTCGGAACCTCCTCCTCCGTCGCAGCCGTAACATCCTTCAGCTTTACAACACCCTTGCTGAGTTCTTGATCACCTACAATCACCATGAATGGGATCTTCGACCCTCTAGCGCGGTCGATATGCTTGATGACTCTCTTATTCACCATAAACTCAGCCTTCAGCTCTGCATCCCACAGTTCGCTTACCAGCTCCGCGCCTAAGGATAAGTCGTCGCCTAAGATGCTCACGAGGACTTGCGTTTCAGTGGCCCGGATCTCCTAAAAGTCGTAATATGTATGCACGTTACGCGTTTTGGGTGCATTTCCTTACCATTACGGCAAAAGTGGATAAGAAGTGCTTACCTCGTTTTTATCCTTTTGCTGCTGCTCCATGATAGCAAACACTCTCTCTATTCCTAAGCTGACTCCAACTGCAGGGACTTGCTTTGTTCCAAACATACCTATGAGGTTGTCGTAACGCCCTCCAGCAGCGATTGATCCGACCTGCAGTATAGATTTTTCAACATCCTTAAGCATGATCTTACGTCGTCTGAATAACAGAGAGACGAGTAAGTGCGTATGGAATGGGTTCTTGAAGTGTCTACTCGATTTTCTTTAGACATCCTTAAACATGAGCTTATGTGATCTATAATAACAGAGAGAAGAGAAAGTGCGTATGGAGCGGAACGGGTTCTTGAAGTGTCTACCCGATTTTCTTTAGACATCCTTAAACATGATCTTAGGTAGTCTGAGTAACAGAGAGACGAGTAAGTGCGTATGGAACGGGTTCTTGAAGTGTCTACTCGATTTTCTTTAGATATCCTTAAACATGAGCTTATGTGATCTATAATAACAGAGAGGAGAAAGTGTGTATGGAACGGGTTCTTGAAGTGTCTACCCGATTTTCTTTAGACATCCTTAAACATGATCTTATGTAGTCTGAGTAACAGAGAGAAGAGAAAGTGCGTATGGAACGGGTTCTTGAAGTGTCTACTCGATTTTCTTTAGACATCCTTAAACATGAGCTTATGTGATCTATAATAACAGAGAGAAGAGAAAGTGTGCATGGAACGGGTTCTTGAAGTGTCCACCCGATTTTCTTTAGACATCCTTAAACATGATCTTATGTAGTCTGAGTAACAGAGACGAGTAAGTGCGTATGGAACGGGTTCTTGAAGTGTCTACTAGATTTTCTTTAGACATCCTCAAACATGATCTTATATAGTCTGAATAACAGAGAGAAGAGAAAGTGCATATGGGACGGGTTCTTGAAGTGCTACTCGAGCGTGAGAAATAGAAAGTTAAATCAGAATTTGCACCTCAATAGCCCTATTTACTATTTCAGTTATCACAAAGTTAAAAGTAATGCTGCCATAGAATTTTACAGTTTTGTCGCACTATGTCTATAGCAATACAGTTAAACCTCGATAAAGTAATATTCGATAAAGTAATAATCTCGCTAAGATAATAATTTTTTCCGGTCCCAATATGGGTCAATGCACTAAAATAATGTTCGATAAAGTAATAACCTCGTTAAATGAATATTTTTTTCCGGTCCCAAGGTTATTACTTTATCGAGGTCCCAAGGTTATTACTTTATCGAGGTTTAACTGTAATTTTTTTTTAAACCTAGTTTCATTTACTATGCATATATAAATATGGTAGGCTTCAAACATAAAAGATAGCAAGAAGATGTGGATAAATGAAGTTACCTGTGCTCCTCCTTTGAAAACCGCTTCATAGATGACTCCGGTGTAATAGTCCAGACCCCTTGCAAGACTCAAGTCGAAAACTATTTTGTGTATACACTTGGACTTCAGCAGCGCTTTGAACAAAATCTCCAATTCATTCAATGCAACCGCAGCATCACTGTTCGATAAGAATTCGCTGCCTTCCTGTTTTAACGTGGACAGCAACTCCAGAGGCGATCCTCTGTGTTTAACAAAAGTCCCAATTTTATCCGCGGTCTCCTCAGCTAAACCTTTTTCTCCCACCTAGAAAGGTGAAATATATTCAACCAATAAATCCCAAGAGATAAAGAGAGAGAAGTCGATAGCTTTTTCTTAGCGGATAAACCGAATTCTGAGATATTCATTCATTTTAAAGGACATATGATCCATGAACTTACCATTTCCTTCTTAACTTGCTCAAATGTTTGTTTGTCTAGCTTGTCAATACTCGAACAAATAGTTCTAAATTTCTCTTGTGGTACCCCACATATAGCCAACATGCCATCAAGTAACTTCCGGTGATTTAGTTTCACCTGAAAGATACATTGTAAGACAGTCAAAAACCCGAAAACAATGAGTTGCGAGATCGTAAAGCAACAAAGAAAATTTTTAACGCAGCAAAATTTATCCTTGTGGAATGCAAAAAAGGATGATGTAAAACAACACGGTCGTAAAATAAATAGAAGTTTTACCTCGTATTCTCCAATATCTAGTTCATCCAGCAACTCTGTCAAGGTCTTTATGGCCTCAAAATCTGGCCCCATTTTTTCAAATTGACCGGCTATATCAAAGTCACATTGATAGAATTCACGGTATCGTCCCTTAGATGGATTGTCCCTTCGGTAAACCTTTGCTATCTGGAACCTTTTGAATGATGTTAAGCCATT
Organism: Lavandula angustifolia; assembly: GCA_028984105.1. NCBI lineage: Eukaryota > Viridiplantae > Streptophyta > Magnoliopsida > Lamiales > Lamiaceae > Lavandula > Lavandula angustifolia. The sequence goes on from CM054803.1 coordinate 293,387, forward strand.
CATAGCAACATATCGAGCAAAAGGAACCGTCAGATCATACCGGAGTGAACAGAGTTCTCCACCCTGTAGAGTAGATGGTCTTTGTATTAAAGTAATGGAATATAAAGGAAGGGACCCCAGAATTTTAGGCATCAAATGTTCATGGTGTTCAAATTGCTGATATAGTGACGAGATTACGCTTCTAAACACAAATTATTATGCTGAAACCAATTCATGGACATCAAATCCAGGCAAACAGAGATCAAACATCAAGACATAGATGATTCTACAAGATATGATAAATCAGTCCAAGGTTGGCAAACAGCTCGAGATTAGAATTCGAAAATTAGACTGGCAACTAGAGAATTAAATTTTTAAGAAGGCATGATTTGAAACATTAAACGGATATGTTCACCTGATCAGCAAGGTCATAGATCAACTTTGAGTCTTCCCCATATTTTCCCATAAGAGTCTCTCTTAACTCAAAGACCGGGGTATCTAAAGACATGGCTCCATGCTTTTTGAAAACCTTTACTATAATTGCAAAAACTTTCTCCCTGGCTGCCATCTGCTCTTTTGCAAAATCCCGGGTACCCTGAACATGACAGAGACAAGAATTACGGTATAATATGAAACATTGTTTGGTGAATACAGCCATGAATGACATGCAAATAATGCACATATAAAGTGGAAAATAAAAACAGTCCTAATAAAGGGAAGCCACATCTATCAACTAATACTCAAGTGCGGCAACAATTTTAACATGAAAATGCAAAATCTAGTATTTTCAAATCATTCTATCAAAGGCAAACCATTGAAGAAAATTTTGCAGGCTTTCTTTAGCTAACCAATTATAGCCATAACAAGTTTTTAGCCATCAATGATATTTATGAAGGACATTTTAAAACAGTTTAAATGGTGAGAAATGACAATAGAGTTTTGCTTTTGTATCATGTATTAATCAAGCAACTATTCCTCATTTTCATTTTAGCTTAGTTAAAAGTTGATCAATAAGATATCAATTAAATCATCTCAGTGATTCATGCTCCAGAAATAGTCATGTGATCCAACGAGATAATACTTATGGAGAGACTGAAGCAATAAGATACTAATGTTAAAAAGAAATAAGACAGCATTATACCTTAGCGATCTTTGGAAGCCTTCGACTTTCATTGCTTTCCACAATCTCTTTCACTTTCGTGAGGAGATCACTAATACCAGTACCTTTTGGATCCAGTAATGACTGAAAATCGTCAGCGCATTTTAACAAGTCATATTTTGCAGCTCCGCCTAGCAACCTGTCCTTGATGAACTGCATGAGAGCAGTAGTTCCCTTCCCCAAAACAACTTTCTTCTTCTTCTCACTCTTCTTATCAGTTTTAGGATTATCTCCAGTTGAAGGCTCACTCAAACTCCCATTGTCTCCTCGATTTCCATTAGAGAAAATCTCGCTTCCTTCAAGTGAAACAAATGCAGCTATAGCCTCCCACGAAACTATATTCCTCACCGCATCAAGTAATTCATAAATTTTGTGCAAGAACAGAAGATAATCCTTTTGTCTAAGAGCAGCTTGAGAAGATGCCAACAGCTCTTCTAAAGCATCAGGACGCACGCAATTGACAGCCAACAATTCGGAGAGGCGAGAACGTAATTCAACATCAGAAATTGAATTGTTAACTAGAAGCGCAGTACGACGAACACTATTATCCCCCAAATTCAAAAGTGACGAAGCCAAAGACAACAATGCATTCGACATACCCTTCGCCGAGCCAGCTCTGAAACCCGAGTTCAACTGAACCCGAGTTTTGGAGTGGAGCGATCGAGAAGTCTCCCTAAAATCTCCATGGAGTGATGGAATCTCCGCCACAGAAGAATCCGAAAGCTTCTTCCCCGAATTAACCAACTTCGAACCATTAAAAAATACTTTAAAATCAGATGCTACAGCAACGGCGTCCTTCGGCGACGAACCGTCTCCGGAATCCATCAAATTGAACGGCGCCACGTCAGCCCTAAGAGCCTCACATGATAGAGCTGCAACGGCATCGGCAACGGAGGCCAACGCAGAAGAGCGGTGATCCAGGACAGCAGAAACACCATCAATCGCAGCATCGGAGTAATTAATCGCAGCCAAATCATCCAATGCGACGTCGTTCAGCGTATAATCCGAACTGAGAACATCTGCCTCGAGGATTTCGACCAACTGAGCAGAGGCGGAAGCGGAAGAAGAAAGCAACAACTTATTCACCAGGAGTAACACAGAAGCCCTAGCCTCCTCAGGCGTGAAATAATTAGGAATCGAAAAACTGAACTTTCCGGCGGAATTGGAAGAAGAGGAAGAGCGACGAGATAGCGCCGAGGAGTCGATGGCGACGTGTGCGAATCCGTTGGCAACTTCGAATACGGATGATGATGTAAGTGAAGCTCCTTTGCCACCAAGCGTCACCGCGCGCCTCGCTGACGCCGCCGCCGCCATCGCCGCAGTGTGCAGTTGAGGTCACAGAAACAACAGCTGATGAGAGAGAGAGCGAACGGGAATCGTGGGTTTCGGAAATGGTAGATTTAGTGGGCTTATTTTTATGGGTTATTACCAAAAATTATTAATTACATGGGCCTATTAAATAGATGAAAAGCCCAATTTAGGCCCATTATGATCATATCCTAAATGGGCCTATATAAATACCCACTATAAAACATAGCTATATAAAATATTTACGTTTTAGAAAACAACTTAAATAAAGATTTATTGTATAAAAACTTTTCACATAAGTTCTTAAATTTGCGTTTGCATGCACATATTAATAATAACTTATACTATTATACACTATAAAAAAAATTATAGTATAAAAAATTACAACAATTATGATTTATTATTTAGAATAAATTAAAATAAGTCATTTTTAATCTCTTTCAAACTTTTATATTTCCTTCTTAAAGCGATATATCTCAAATTATCTCAATGCAATGCGGGACATTATAGTTTTTTCCCAAATTGCCTTGTTACGTGATTCGAATTATTATCGAATTATCAAGTATAGTAGTATATAATAAAATATTTCCGACAATTTGAAATAGAGAAACTCTACATTCGACATAGACACCGGTTAGGTAAGGGAGCTCTCCAATAACGACGAAACCAACGGATTCGTCTATTGAATCTTTGTCCGATAAATTTTATCCAATCAAGATAGAAAGGGGCCATGTTTTCATACCAGATTAATCGCTTATCTCTGCCTTCATCTCTTTCAGATGTTTCCTTTTTCTAATCTTTAGTATAAATTGATTTGACCCATATAAAAATGTCCCTAATCTTATCCTCACCAAAGAAATTAATAATAATCACAATTAGAGGATATGTATGGCTACAACATTTGGAATTCAACGAAATAAAATTAAGAGAAATGTATAAAATAATAATCAAGAATGGCAAATTATATTTTATTTTTCAAAATAATACGTCTGCTGAAATCACAAAAGGGTGCCCACTACCCACATTTATCACCATATCCATTGTGACCTCATCAAACTCATATAGATGAGATAAGAATTAATTAAAGTGTGCACTGATTAAATCCTATTATTTTTTTTTTGAATGATAAGGATAATCTAATAATAATGTAACCCGCAGATGCTATCGAAGTGTGCACCACATTAATTTCTTTTGAATGACAAAGGTAATTTTTTTTAAAATAACAAGGTAATTCGCAGCCGCTACCGAAGTGCGTCCCATTAATTTTTAATGACGAGATTAATCCGCAGCCGCTACCAAAATGCGTGCTGGATAAATCTCGCTCATGTGCTATAATCTACAAATAACATAGGAAGGTTCAACCACCCTAAGCTAACCATAGGTGGCAGACTCACGCATAACGATTTTAGTAAATTTTGAACCCATGACCTTCCGATCATAAGCTACTCACCTAGATGAGATAAGAATTAATTCATTATTTCATTATTCCAAGACTCTTGATTTCTCAAGATAACAAATGTTAGGCAATAGTGATGTCATTGTCATCCACTTCCAAATTCTCATTATGAAACACAACACTTATTTTGATAATATCCGGTTCTATCTTGGATATGCACCGAGCGTGCATCCCACCTTACACTCGACGAATGTATAATACATTATACGGGTGTAGGGTAAGATGCACGCTCGGCCACGTTGGGTTCATGTGACATGGGGCCCATGTAGGACCAAACATTTCATAGTCTCATTTAAGTTGAAATTATGTAGGTTGGAAAAGCTCAACCAATCCATGCCCACCATCACCCAATTCCCCAATTTTCTTCCAAAGAAGTCGCATTTTTTGGTTCCCACGCTTTTATGACTTGTCCAATGTTAGGGTTTCTAGATTCCTCTTTTCTCCATTCAAAATTCATCAATCTCCTCCATGTAACTTGGTAGTTCATCGAACCTCCACAAAATGGAAAATATTAAATGAGCAAGATACTAGTCAAAAATCAAAATCAAGAACATGTCATGATAATAAATATTTTAATGGTATTAAAAATTTCCCACAAAAACACAAAGAGGGCAGCTTTAAGTTGGGGTTCAAGAATTCATAAGACTTTCAAGATTTGAGGACCTTTGGTCGGAACTTGAAATCGGATTTGGGTTCGGAATTATTCATCAAGAGATAGAACGGAAAACAACCCAAATTCTTAGATATGATTCCGAAAGACTATTTCTAACGTCTTATATGAAGTTTATACCAATTTCGGATCGTGAAACCCTATCTCTCTCCAACACACCCTAAGATCACACATTAACAAACAAATTCACATTAGAAAAGTTGAGCTATAATTCTAGAACAATTCCCTTCATACCTCTCATTGACTTGACCAGGTAGAGATCTCAAAACCTCCCAACAGTTTTGCCCAAGTTTTCTTGATCCTCCATCCATCCATTTAAAACTGAAATGAGTTTCTAATTCACCTGAGCATTTTGGGATGAAACAAAGAATTCAGATTGGAGAAACAAGAAACCTCCTCCACCTGCAAAAAAAGAAAAAAAAAAAAAAAAACTATTAGCAAAGAACAGAGCAACAGACTCCATACACATTACTCACAAAACAATAAAAAATGCATAAATGAAAATCCCAATTACCAAAAAAAAAAAAAAACACGAAGATCCACAAGAATTGAAGTTAAGAAAATACCAAATAAATAAAAAATAAAAATCCACTGACGCTGTCGTATGCCATTAAATTTGGTTTGGGGTTGGAGAAGAAAAAGAACAAAGAGCTCACCATCAAATTTGCTGGATAAAAAGACAAAAGGACTCAAAAGTTTCATTAAAATCTGGAGCAAGCAGACATGGATCAATGAAAATGGATCCCTTCTTAATCATATACACATTCCCACACGCATCTCACACACCATATCCATATCATATGCATCTCCTTTATTTTTGTTTAACTCAGTATTAAAGGTTTTTAATGAGGGATTAATTGGTCTCCACTTTCACGAGGAACTCGTTTGCTATTGCCAGTGGTTGCCATTTTGAACCACAAAAACATGGCCACCGTTGGGATATTGATACACATATTTATGAGGAAGTTTGCCGGCGGCTTTCTCACCGATAATAGGGTGAACCGGCGGCCTCGAAGGATGCCGTACGCACCGTACGCCGACGGAGGTCGGGTGTCTAGGTGGTAACGAGGAGTAGAACGGCGATTTCGGCGAGATTGAGCCGTTACTGCAAGATGAGGCGGAGGCGGAGGAGGAAGGAGGGGATGACGATTTATTGGTGGTTTTGGGGGCGGAGAGGAATGCCCTAATCTTCAGAGACGGCGACGGCGACGACGCAGCACGGTCGTATTCCTCGATCAGGTTTGCGAGATCTTCGTCGGACGTGATCGACACTAGCGCGTCCAGATCTTCCGTCGGAAATTGGCACCTCAGAGTCACGGAGCTCCCGCACATCTCCGCCAATTTAACCAGCAGCTCTATTGAAAACAGAAATCACCAATCGAAATTAAGTAAATCTGAAAAATCGACGGTGAAGCCTAATAGAGAACTCGAGATCGGAAGAGGAAAACGGAACTGACCGGAAAATGAGATGCAGCGGTCGACGGAGAGGACGCGTGTTTCGCCGCCGTGGTAGCGGAGCTTGCCGTCGGGGTAACGAGGTAGGATCCTGCCGCCGTAACTACAGAGGAATTTCAGAGTGAGCTTGTGAGAAATGATCGGAGCTCCGACCATGATTCGCTCTGATTTCTAGGGTTCCAGCTGGATGAGTTGAAAGGGAAACTTAGAGAAAGAGAGAGAGAGAGACTGAAGAGGATTTTGGAGTTGTTTCTTCAAGCCTATGTAAGGTTCACTTGGGCAGTTATTTATAGAATTTTCGTGAAGGAGGACGGGACCCACTAAGGAAATAAGTAATTAATAATATCATACTAAGGAAATAAGTAATTAATAATATTATAAGTAATTTCATTTTATGAACAAATATAGAAATTTAAATAACTTTTGTTATTTACAAGTTACCACCTCTAACAAACAATTAATTCTTCGATTCTATAGAAAGTGTTATATCTATTTTTGGCATGCTAATTTAGAAGAGTTTATTTTAATTACTAATTTGCGAGATTTATACAATTAATTAATTATTTGAAATTTAATTTGTGAGGTAGAAATATAAAACTTTTATAATTAATTAATTTTTTGAATTAATTTAAATTGGTAAAAGTGAACGGTCCATTTTCGTTTTAAAAAATAAAATACTTTTTATGATATGCTCAGGAAAAAGAAAATAAGATACTTTTATAAAATGAAGAGAGTATTATATTTCTTTAATTTAATTTTTCCAAATTTAAATATGCGATTCTTAAATTATATTTGGCTAAAAGAATCATTACTAACGCATGTTATACCTAAAATGGGATTCCTTTTCTACTTTCGAATATATAACTCAATACTCAATCGAATATTAAGATACTATACCATGCACATAATTTATTTTATTTTTAATTTGGCTTGTATTAATTTTACATCAGATTTATGATCCGATTTATTTAGGTGGGCCCATTGGGTGGTCCCGGATAGAGCAAGATGTTTGGGCCCTTCGGCCTCCACATGTTAGCAAGTTGTTGGGCCCTCTTACGCATAATTTATCTCATAAATAAATTTGTAGGAAATTAATTATTACCATACACATATAATATCGGAGGGGATCCTCTGTCTCAAAAAATGGTGGATCACTTGGTGGCCGACCAATCACGCTCCGCCACGCGTGCATTGGTGGACCACATTTTTATAATAAATCAACACATGTCCTCACCTTATTGGTGGGACATATAGTGGTCTACCCAATGGGGCAGAAGATCCCCACTCATATAATATCGGAAGAGATCCTCTGTCCCAAAAAATGATAGATCACTTGGTGGCCCACCAATCACGCTCTACCACGCATGCATTGATGGACCACCTTTTTATAATAAATCGACACATGTCCTCACCTTATTGGTGGGACATATAGTGGTCCACCCAATGGAGCAGAAGATCCCCACTCATATAATATCGGAGGGGCAAGAAAGATTGTTCCAAAATTTTCTATTCATGGAATATTTTTCATCCACACGTATATATAAAGATACAATCGTGCAAATGACATAATTAACTTCAATTATTTCAAGATTCATTTGAACTATAACGGGATTTTGAAATCAAACTTATTGTAAATTGTAATTAACATTTAAATTAGTACTCCCTCTGATCATAAAATGTATCATATTTTTCTTTTCAGGTATTTTATAGAAAGTGTCACATTTCAAAAAAAGCAAGTGGATCACGTACCTTTACCAACTCAAATCAATTCAAAATTATTAATTAATTGCATATGTCTCAGCTCTTTATCTCATAAATTAATTTTAAATAATTAATTAATTATATGAATTCTACATCTTTACCCACTAAAATCAACTCTCCTAAAACTTCGTGCCCTATAGAAACAAGACATTTTCTATGGGACGGAGGGAGTATAACAATAATTATCGGTATTATTGCATTTTGCAATCTGTGGGAAGCATATCTCTATAATGAGATTTGGTCCGGATCAAGTCGGTTGCTTTTTAAGGATTACTTTTTGACCAGCTAACTCATATTTCCACAATTATTCAATCATCTTTTGTCTTTTAATTTTCCTAAAACACATAAATCGTACACCATTAAGTCCTATTAGAAATTATACATTTCTTTTGGGCATGTGATTTAGTAAAAGTAAGTTATTATATGCAAATATGTCAGATTGTTTAGGACCCCCCTTTTTTCACAAGTAACAACTCTTTTTTAAAAACCGGCACAAAAAGCAAAGTAACAATATAATTGGGATTGTTTTTTTTTTTTTTTTTTTTTTTTTTTTTTTTTTTTTTTTTAGTGAAATGCGATACGTATAATTAATTTTTATTATTTTAGAAAATGTGTTATTAATAATAAGACGTCACAATAAAGGAAACATGTCATTTCTAATTCTTGGCCGAGTAATTGAGTTACTATAATAGAAAGAATACTATATAGAAATATAGAATTTGGCCACGTTACGGTTATATTCGGTTATGTGGGCCATAGCTAATTTATAGCCTCAAATTCTTTTGTGTATTTTGAGTTTGCATTGAAGCTTTGGTTTGGTAGTTGTGATAAAGGGAGCAAGGCATATCCACCTTTATCATCTTATTATCCTTTGAACATTTGAATGAGAGAGGAGAGAATGAAAGCGTGTTCCTTGGTTCCTCATCTCAATGTCGGATTCAGAATTTATAATTTAAGAATGAAATTCCGAATTTATAATTTTGAGAGTGTAAATTTATAATTTTTAAAATATGAACATTAAACTTTTAAGAAAAAAATGGGGTTCAACGATCCCAGTACATGCGTGCGTAACATATCAAATACTCCATCCGTTCTACCATTCTTATCTCATTTCTCTTTTCTCTTTTCAAGTCATTCAATCATTCTTGTTTCATTTCCTAAATTGGTACTCCCTCCGTAATATAAAATATGTCTTACTTTTCTTTTCGATGTCCCATGGAATGTGTCATCTTTCCAAAAATAAAAAATTATTACAAATACTTTATTTGTATGATCCACTACTTTACACAACTCTGCTCACAACTTTCAACTCTTCGTAATGACCGTGCCCAAAAGAAACAAGACGCATTCTATGAAATGGAGGGAGTAAATTATTACAAACACTTTTTTTAAATGCTTCATATCTTTACACACAACTAGTAATTATCATAAATTACTTCGTTCAAAAGAAATGAGACGAGAATAATGGGACGGAGGGAGTAGATGCAATATTTGGCTTGTAGTGCTGCGACTTTCAAGAAGCGTGGGATGCGAAACATGTTTCAAGAAATAGCAATTTTTCGCAATGTGATTTGCCAAATATTGGGTGGGTTTGGCATCCTTCATATCTATATACTCTCTCTCTATATATATATGAGAATACATATATATATACATATTAAAATAATTGTCATTTCAACTAATTATTTTATCAACAACATTCATAAAGTTATATATTTTTACTAATGGAGTTATATAAATATTGCTAAATATTTATAATAATATCATTACATATAATCTCAAACGTAAGATTTGTGTACGAAACTGATTAAAAATACATAGATATCGACAAGTTCGTTTGCGTAAACGTCAAACTCAATGCGTTAAATGTTTTTTCATGAATAATTTGTTTTGCAAATTAACATAAAAAATATATATATTCAAACAAAGATAATTATCATAGCTACAAAATACCAGTGGCGTAGGCAGGGGTGGGGCAGTGGGACCCACCGTCCTCATTGAGTTTGAAATTTTTAAATGTAATTTTTTATTAAGAATTTAACTTTAGTCAAAGTTAAGATGGTTTGATAATTTTTATAGGTAGTTCAACTTCAAGACGTGAATTAATTTTCCTTTTCTCTCTCTTTTCCTTTTCTAATTCACATTTATTTATCTTATTTCTCTCTCTTTTCCTCTTTTAATTCACATTTATTTTCCTTATTTCTCTCTCTTCCTCCTTCACGCTCGAAATTGATTTGAGAAAAAAATGAAAATAAAACACAAATTTGAAAAATTATTGGGAATGTGGAGACGTGTTTGTTAGTATGGGCCGACTAGAATTGTGTGATTCTTGAAAGGATCTTCAAGGAATATACTTTGTAGGCCAATCTTGGATCTAGAAGATTCTTTTTATTTTTCTTAATTTTATTTGGTTTCTATTAAATGGGCCTAAGATTGTTTGATGCAAGTCAAGCCCATTAACCAAGACAGGCCCAATATAAATGGGCTTTTTATGTTGTAGGCCTATGGACTTCATGTTTGCACATTCCCTAGACAAAAAATTAGATTTTATGGATACGGGACACGACACGACACGACACGAGACAATAATATTTTTTTGAAAAATTTAGAATACCACACGTCGGTTACACTTCTTGTGCTGTTACTATTTCCGTTGGTCCAACTTTTGCTGTTGTTTACGAAAGTGGTTGGAATAATTTTATAAGTAACTTTTACTTACTTATGCTTAAAGTTGGTTAAAGTTTCCTTTAATTAAAGTTTTATGAGTTTGTAATATTTTAAAAAAAAGAGTAGCTTAATTTTAGAAAAAAACAACAATGCAAATATTCTCATAATGTGTAGTACATTGTTTTTAAACTTTATTTTAAGCTTAAAAAACAGAAACATAAATTCCAAAAATTAAAAAATAACTTATGCGGTGAAAAAACTTAGAAGAAACTTATTTAAGTTATTCTAAACACTGCCTACTTCTTCTAATCAAGATTAAGAACTGATTTTGAGGCAAAGACATGTATATAAATGTAGGGTATGGATCCGGTGAGAAGGCATAATTATGTAGGAAGGTGAGAAGTATGCATATTCCTTATATGCTTTATGCATATTCTTTATTTTTTTATGCATACATCTTATATTTTTTACATTTTTGCCCTTATGCATAAAACATATAAGAAAAATATGCAAAATGAATATTTCAGAGCATATTCAATCTAAACCATAAAAAAAATGAAATCAAGGGTGCAAATTCCTTCTTATTTTCTTATTTTAAGGAGGCTTCTCATATGATCAATTTCATATAAATGTATGTATGTATACTTACAACAGCAAATAGTGATATCTTGTTACAAACATTATACAAATTCACATTCATAGGAGCCACAAACTTCTTTCTCTCTCATATGACTAGCTAACTTGTCCCTCCACCAATTGTTTCCTCTTTCCACTGTTTTAGCCTCTCTTCTGCCTTGAAACACTGCAAGAAAAAAAAAAATAATAAATAATAAAATAATAATAATAATAATAAATTATGCTCACAACTTTTAGTACAAAAAACTCATCTTCTTACCTCTGTCTTCCAATTTGTCTTCCAAATCATCCACAACAATAGGCTGGTCTGCAGGGCCAGGCCAAGCAACATCCCACACCAAAGCCCCTAAACAAAATCCACATTTGCTAGACTCAAATTCTTGATTGATTATATCAATATTTCAAAATATAAAACTTGTTCATAATCACCTTCAAACCCATATCAAGCTTGTAAGCCATTAGTGCTCCCAAAGGAATCCCAATCAGAAAGTAGCTTCCAATACTAATGTAGGCCACATGGACTTGCCACCCGGCCCCGATCGCGACTCCTACAATCGCGTTGTAGTTAGTTTTACACGTAAAAGACGAACACAAGTATGATCAGTGTAATTACTCCCTCTGTTCAGTCTGACTTGTCTCGTTTCTTTCTAGTACGAAAATTCAAAGATAAGCAGTTGATTACGTGTAAACGAGCGTGCCCCACGAAGAAAAGCGTGCCCCACGAAGAAAAGTGGCAGTTTGTGCAGTAACTATTTTCCATTTTACGAAACAGGATAAGTTAAATGGGACGGAGGGCGTAGCATACTACCTTGTAGAGCATATTGGACATTTGTGAAGACTATGATTATCCCTAGCAAAGGAGTGATCTCATCAACAAGTTGTTGAACTTGAGGGCTGCTTGAGAAGATTGCAGGGTACTGCTCCCTATATATGATGAGGATGAGGGAGAAGAGGAGGCCGATGAGTAGAGAAAACGCGCCGCTTACCACCACCGCAAATCTTGACCTTCTTGGCTGCCCACATCCTAGCTCATTTGCCACCCTCACACTGCACAAATCATCACAATATCTCTTATTACAACCTTAATTAAGTAAGCATGTTTGATCTAAAAGTGTGTGTAATTTGTAGTAACGATTTTGATGCAATAAAACTTTGGGATAAATTCTAAACACATTAAAACCCCTTGCCAATCATTCTACATTTTGTCCCTTGGATTATGAAAATGTATATTTTACCTCTGGACTATCGGCTCTGTGCATTTTTGTCTCCTTAACAAAAAAACGAACAATTTGCCCTCTAAACTATCTAATTTGTTGCGGGTGGGTACAATTTCGGCAAAAAATTCTCGATAGACATGTAAATTAGGGGTAATATATTCTTGAATTATTTCGAAATTAATACTCCATTGTGTAAACCACACAAAACTAATAACTCAAGATAACATCACCCCTAAATTTACGTGTAAGGCCAGGAATTCTGACTGAAATTTTTAACTTTCTGCAACAAATTAGGTAATTTAAGGGACAAAACGTTCAAATCTAATAATACAAGGGGAGAACTGCATATTTTTATAGTTTAAAGAGCAAAACGTAGAGAACTAATAGTCTAAAAGATGTAATGCATTTAACCCTAAAACTTTAATGATGAAAGAAAAAGGGTGTGTACTAACCTTGAGGCTACATTGAGTCCTACAGCAACCATGCAGGCCCATCCAAGTAAGTTATTGCTGCAAATTTTGTAGCACAAGTAGTATCATCTTCTTCACTAAAAGTGTGTATAAGTATATACGTACTCCCTCCGTACCGTCTGACTTGTCTTATTTCTTTTCGGCACGGAGATTAAGATGAGTGGTTGGTTGTGTGTAAAAAGTAAGTCTCACAAAGAAAAAGTGAGAATTTGTGTAGTAATTATTTTCCTTTTTAGGAAACAAGACAAGTCGGGTGGGACGGCTCGAAAAGGAATACAAGACAAGTCGGGCGGGATGAAGGGAGTATTTATTAGTATATCAAACTAACCATATGGAGAAGGCATCAATAGAAATCTCAGCATCTTCCAAGTAACCAGCAAACAGAGTTAGAGCCCACACATACCATAACTCCATGCTGCAATTAGTGTAACCATGATGGTAAGTACGGTTAACAAAGAGAAATTACGGTCTGTATTATAAGAATCGAACGAACAACGTTAAGAAAGGTCCAGAAGCGACCTTTCCCCCAAAGATACATGGCCAACAAAGTAAACAAACTAACAAATTAGAAATCGTAATAATCTCGAAACATCTGCTGAATGTAAGCACAAAAGCTTGTGTGTACCATTTTCGTATATCCTTGTGTGTACCACACCATAAGGGTATTGACATGTGTTAAATATGACCCACTTGATTTAATGAGAGATGCCACATGTCAATACCCTTGTGGTGTGGTACACACAAGGACATACGAAACTGGTACATACAAGCCGCTCCGGAATGTAAGCCGCATGCCAAACTCAACGAGGATTAACAACAATACAAAAGCATTTGATTAGCAAGTAGTATAAGATTTTACCACATCATCATGGCAGAGGCAACAGACAGCTTAAGAAATCTCCACAGATCATGAAAGGCCTTCCATGAGAAACCTTTCCAAGATTCACCACAAGTCCCACAAACAATGATCAAGAACTGCGCCACCGCCATGAACCACCAAGAAGCATCAAGGGCCAAGCCAGCACCACCCAAACCCCAGCCAAGAACAGTCACTAGAAGCCAACTTAACAAAGCATGCAGACACAATGCAGCAGAAGATATCACTGCAAGCACAACCACTTTGCTCTGGGCCTGCAAGAACTTAGTAGAGGGGAGTGCCATGGCATATGCAAAGTGCTCCGGGATCATCCATAGGGCGAGCTTCCCGGCCTCGTTCGACACGGATGAAGTCTGTCCGAGGAGGTTCAGAACAGGGGTGGCAAGTATGAAGAGAGGCAGAGAAGCCAGTGCCACTCCATTGAGGACTACTAGTGTTCTCTGCATGTAGATTCCTAGCATTTCATACTGGTGGGCCCCATAAGCTTGCCCACAGTAGGTCTCTAAAGCACTTGACATTCCAAACTGTGGCAAACATGAAGCTTCAAATGATCAAATCAGTGTAAAAAAACCAATCTTTTTTTTTTTTGTGTAAAATGATCCTTTTTTTTTTTTTTTTTTTTATTAATTATTTTTTTTTTTTTTTTTTTTTAAATTTTTTTTTTTTTTTTTTTTAAATTTAATTTTCTTTTTTTTTTTTTTTTTTTTTTTTTTTTTAAAAATAATTTTTTTGTTTTTTTAGTGTAAAAATGCAATCTTGATTGTATAACAAAGCAAGAAGGGATATATACCATTAGGCCATAAGGAAAGCCGGAGATGATGGAGTTTTCCACCGAGACGGCGGCGAGCTGGGCGGTGCCCAAATGGCCGGCGAAGATTTGGGTGATGGTGATGAGGCCAAATTGGCAGAAGGAGGTGAAGATTGCAGGGGCAGCAAGGTACCATAGCTTCTTTGATTCGATGAAGAATTCTTTGGCGAAGTCGGTGACGCCATTGATGGGCTGGATATCACCATCTCCGCCGTGTGCGGCTGAGAGAAGGGGATGCTCCACCACACTACTGCCTACCATGTTAGTGGAGGGGCTTGCTTTCTGGCTTGAGAATAGAAAAGATTAGATCCTGGTGGGTATTCATTAATATTATTATTAGTTTTATAAAAATATTCCAACTTTTTTGCTTGATAGTAATATTCTTGGAATTTATGTATAATGCAAATAATTTTTTTTGTACTTTTTTGCAGATTTTTTTAAGGGGAAGTTGCTTGAATTATTGCACGTTGTTATAACCTTGTAAAAAAAATCGTAGTAAAGTTGACTTTTTGTCTCTTGGTGATGATAAATTGATAGTTAATTAATGATCATTTTATTTGTTTCCTTTTTGTCAACGTGCAATTAATTAACACTAACACTGTGTTTGGTTCTAGAGAAAATGAAGAGAAATAATTTGAGGATAGGAGAAAATGAGAGAAAATCAGATTTTACCTTGTTTGGTTTGCAAGAGAAAATGGGAAGAGAGAAGAAATTGTGTGGGGCCCAGCCCAAAATTTTTTCTCCTCACAATTGCGAAGAAAATGAGAAGAAAAAAAAGTTGATGGATAAATTTACAACTATAACATTAAGAAGCAACCCTTTGGTTTCTACGTAATCACCTAAATTGTGTGGGACTTGGAATCTGGGTCACCCGCGTCTCTTTTAGTAGTGTTGTACACATTATATAAAAATGGAAGATATTTTAGTTCATAAATAAAATTTAAAATGATCATTTATGTTTGTTTGCTAGATGATTATATTATTATTAATAATTTATTAACATTTTTTAGCTTTCTTTATATTAAGGATATTTTTGTCTTTTCAAATATAATATTATTTATCTTTTATTACTTTCTACAAAATCAAACAAGGTAGAAAGAGAAGAAAATACTATTTTCTCTTCTTTTTCTTTTCTCTTTCTCTCCTACCAAACAACATATAAAATTCACTATTTTTCTCTAGTATATCTTTCTCTTTATTTTCTTTCTCTTTATTTTCTTTCTTCTCAATTTCTCTTGTCTACCAAATAAAGGCTAAGAGAATCTTAAGGCAATTTATTATTCCGAACAGAATGCAAGTACAATCATTACATTCCTTTTTGCCTTTTACTTTTTACTTTTTTATATTCCCATTTCTTTCTCGTATTCAATCGACCCCTAATTTAAGTGTTTCTTGACATCAATTCAATGAAAAAGCGTTTAACATGGGGCTTTCAGCCAAGGCCGGCTATAGAGGTAAAGCAGGTGAAGCCACCGCTTTAAGCCCTTGACCAAGAGCAAGGTCCCGTCAAGTATTTGTCTTCAGGATTAAGGCCTTAAATTCTTTCATGTATTTTTGTTTTGCATTCAAAAATTGATGGCATAGCATCGTTTAGTGGTAAAATTTTATTTTTATACGTCATAGAGATTCAGATTCAAACCCTATTTCTAACAATTTTTTTAACTTTTTTCCAAAACAAAATAATAGATTTTGTAGAGTTGAAGATTTGAACTCGGATGACTTCCTAAAAATCATAAATATTCTTCCACTAAACTAAAGCCAGCTCGTTATAGTTTGTATGTAACAAAATATGTTTTAATATGTCGGTTTAAGCCCCTAAAAAGTTTAAGCCAAAACTTAGAAAAAGCGATTATACAGTGACTTTGAATACTACTTTATGCAATATCTCTTTCCATATCACTGGTTTTCTACCTGTATATGATGTTGATTTTTTAAAGAAATGTTAGTTGATATAGATTTTTTAAGAGTGTGAGTTGAAATAGATTTTTTAGAGAGATGTTAGTGGAATTATTGCACTTTTTATAACCTTGTGAAAAAGATTGAATAAATTCCAATTATTAAAGTCGACTTTTTATCTCTTGAAGTCTTGGTGATATTAAATTGAAAATTAATTAGGGGAGAAGTGTACACATGTACCTATAAATTTGTGTAAATGTAAAAATGTATATATATATATTTTTTTCTAGAATACATATACATTTTTTCCAATTTAACCCCTATTTCGGGACTGTTTTATGATAATGAAACCAACCAATAAAAAGCATTAATACTGCAAAGACCAATGCACCGATTATTGTACAATATAATTGTAATTCACAAGTTATTCCATATACTCGCTCAAATCTAAAAAAGTCAGAGGTTATCGCCTAAAAGTATGTTGAACTAATAGCCTACCACCCTATGCTCTCACCTTTTATCAAAGTTGACACATGGGCATCCCATAATTAGATGGATAATCAATATTCATTAATATTCGGTAATTATATCATAATATTCATGAATTGTTAAAACTAAATGTCGTTAATAAAGAAAAAGAAACATGTATAGTGGTGCAATTATAGGGAACATGTTTGTATAGAAAAAGGAAAAGAATACGAGCAAATTGTCCACGTGTATATTTTTGCAATTTATGCAAACACATGTATATTTTTGCATTTTAGACATTCTTGACATTCTACTCATTAATTAATTAGCTAGGAGAATCAAAGGGAATTTATTGTTCCGAAACCAAAGAAAATGTACAATTTTAATCAACCCATCATAAAGATTTCACGACTATTACATGTAATTCATCTAAGATGTGTAGTACAAAAGTCCACAATTTCGAACATCAAAACCATCCCAAAAGAAATTACGTACAACTGTTTAGAAGCAAATATAGCACCATATTTCACTATATACATTCTATGTTTGGAAGATCAAAACACTCAATCAAGCTCAAGATCAACTCAACAATGTAGGAGACAACAATCTGCTCATCACAAGCAGTAACAAGCTAAGTAGAAGTCCAGATTGGTTCACATTGTAAGAGAGAATACCTGCAAGGAAATCGAGGGCTCAGCTCGAGGAAGGCAAAGCACGCCACGTGTCTGCAAGAACCATCGCCCTATCGCGAGGAGATATACAAATATACAATAAATGAATCAATGCTTCCTCCCAAATCAATAATTTTTAATTCCAACCTTATATACTTCGGTCCGACTTATTTTGTATTTTCTTTTAAATAGATTTGATAAAAAACTATTATCAACAGAAATTGTTTTTTTTTTTAAATTTTATCAATCAATTTGTTAGAGAATCGGAATCTTCCAATTTAAACTCGAAAAGTCCCTTCTTCGTTTTCAGAAGGAAGAATAGATTCCGAGAAAGGAATAAAATCTTTATGAACTCAAATTTTAATTGATGATAATGGGCAGCGCGAACGGCGCCGCTATCCTCTCGAGGACGTCGTACGGCAGCGCCGAGAAATCGGAATTCTCAACCGCCGGATCTAGGGTTTTCGGATTAGGGGACGTGTTGAAGAACGAGAGGGGGGTTTTGGCGTGCTTTTCTGGAGCCGATGAGGAATCGTGGTGTTTCCCGAAAAAGGGGAGGGATGCGAAGTGGTGGTGGCTGTTAGATTATATATAATCATACATAGATAACATTTAATGTGAGCTTATTTATTAGTGAAGAATAAGGGTCCCTATTTATAGGATACAAATGAGAAAGGAAACTACTAAGAGTTAGATGTGGGACAAAATGCAAGCAATAGAAGCTATGCTAACAATGCTAACATCCTCCCTCAAACTTGCGATGGTGACGTGAGTAACATCGAGAGTTTGCCAAGAAAGAACCGGTGACGCTGGAGGGTGTGGGCCTTTGTAAAGAAATCTGCAAGTTGCATTGATGATGAGACAAATGGTAAAGAAAGAGTGCCTTTCTCGAGATGATAACGGGTAATATGACAATCGATCTCGATATGTTTGGTCCGTTCATGAAAAACAGTGTTGTGTGCAATATGAATAGCACTCTTATTATCGCAATACATCGGTGTCGGATCACTGCAAGAGACGCCCATATCAGCTAACAACCATCGTAACCACACAATCTCACAGGTAGTAGAAGCCATAGCACGATACTCCGCCTCAGTGGATGAACGAGAAACAACATCTTGTTTCTCGCTTTTCCATGAAATAAGTGAATCTCCTATGAAAACACAGTAGCCAGTAGTGGATTTACGATCAGTTTGATCAGTCGACCCATTCTGCATCAGAAAATGCACAAAGCTCCAAAGACGAGGAAGATGAAAACAAGAGACTTTGATAAAGTGTTCCCCTGAGGTAGCGAAGGATACGAATGACTGCAGCCCAATGAATAGATGTAGGAGCACAAACAAACTGACTGACGATGTGAACAACATATGTAATATCAGGACGTGTAATGGTGAGGTAAATCAAGCTACCCACAATAGACCTATACAAAGTGGGGTCAGAAAGAGGTTCTCCATCAGTAGGGGCGTAACATACATTGACCTCAAGAGGAGAGTCAGCATTACATGTATCTGTAAGACGAGCCTGCTCAAGAATATCCTTAGTGTACTTAGACTGAGAAAGTAGATATCCCTTCTTAGAATAAGCAACCTCAATACCCAAAAAGTAGCGAAGATGACCCAAATCTTTCATTTCGAACTGGCTAGATAAGGTATCCTTCAGGGTTGAAATACCGTGAACATCATCACCTGTAATGATCATATCGTCAACATATAACAAGAGTATAATATATCTTGCAGGAGATTTTCTGACAAATAAAGTTGAATCATTGGTGCTCTTGGTAAAACCAAGCGACAACACGACAATGGAGAATCTATCGAACCAAGCTCGTGGAGCTTGTTTGAGACCATACAGAGCTTTCTTAAGTTTGCACACCTGCCCTGGTAGGTGAGAAACACCCGGTGGCGGACACATATAAACTTCCTCTTTGAGATCACCATTCAAAAATGCATTCTTAACATCCATCTGCAAAATTGGCCAACGACGGACAGAAGCCACTGCAATAAGAACTCGGACAGTGGTCATTTTAGCAACGGGTGCAAAGGTTTCCTCATAATCCATGCCATACTCTTGTGCGAAACCTTTAGCCACCAAGCGTGCTTTGTATCGCTCAATGGAACAATCAAACCGAGTTTTTATTTTGTACACCCATCGACAACCAATAACCTTCTGACCAGAAGGGGGAAAGACCAAATCCCAAGTATCTGTCTTACTCAAAGCGGATAGTTCTTCCTTCATAGCCTCTTGCCAAAGAGGATCCCGGGCTGCCTCAGAGTAGGAAATTGGCTCACAAACAGAATCAATTTTGACTAGAAATGATGCAAATGATGGAGAATAACAAGAGTAATCAAAATCAGAAACATGGGTGGATCGACGTGCTCGTCTAGGGTAGCGAGGTGGATCCGGATCAGCAATCACATGTGGTGGATTGGGATCATCAATCACAAGATGATCATGAGCAGCCATAGGAGGGGTTGTGGTATCTATGTTATCAGACCTACAAGAGATGTTAGGAGAAGTAGCAGATGTATGCATAATATCATAATCAGAGTCAGTGCTGAACGGATCAATTCGAAGAAGATCATCTCTCGACATGTCATGTGAGATGGGTGGGATGGAAAAGAAAGGAACATGCTCAATAAAGGAAATATTTCGAGAAACATACAATTTTTTTTCGAAATAGGGTCATAACAACGATAACCTTTCTGCCCAATCCCATACCCAAGAAAAACACAAATAGCAACACGAGAGGATAATTTAGTACGTTCAACATGTGGACGGGGGACAAAACAAGTTGAGCCAAACACCCTCAAATGAGAATACAGTGGACTTTGACCAAAAAGCCTATCATAGGGAGAAATTCCATAATTATGTGAAATTGGAATTCTATTAATAAGATAAACAGACGTGAGTACAACCTCCCCCCAAAATTCACTAGGAACACTTGCTGACAAAATCATAGATCTGTCAGTCTCCACAATATGTCTATGTTTTCGTTCAGCTACCCCATTTTGTGGTATCGCAGAAGATTGATGTATTGTACCATCTTTGAAATTCCCTCACCCCCAAGAAGATTGATGTATTGTACCATCAGCTTTGAAAATTCCAGAAAGATCACCACTAGTATATTCACCCCCTAAATCAGCACGAAAACATTTAATAATGGCAGAGTGTTGAGTTTTCACATAAGCTTGAAATTCAGCATAAGTATGAACAAGATCAGAACGACGCTTTAGTAAGTAAACCCAATAGTAACGAGTGTAATCATCAATAAAGGAAACATAATATTTGGAACCGCCCTTAGTAGGAACAGGAGCCGGTCCCCAAACATCAGAATGAACTAAATCAAAAGGTGCAGAGGAAGTGGAAACACTCATATTAAAAGGCAAAGCAGAAAATTTCCCAAGTTTACAACCACTACAAGCAGATATATCATCAGAGGGTAAATCACCCAGGAGACCAGAAGTACACATAAAACGAAGGCGAGAGGCCGATACATATCCAAATCTAGAATGCCACAAATAAAATTTTGAAGAAGAAGCAGTCAAATGAAAAGTAGACAAGTTGACAGGCGTTGTTACTGCAGGAGTGCTAAGATGCAGCTCGTCTAAAACATAGAGACCTTTCCCTTTCCTATGCCCTATCCCAATCACTTTCTTGGATTGTAGATCCTGCACATAACAAGAATCAGGAAAAAGGCCAACAAAACATCCAGAATCACATATTTGACCAGCAGAAGCAAGATTCATATGTAATTTAGGAATACAATACACATCAGATAGGGATATGAAGGAGTAGGGTATGCACCGTACCAATGCCGATTAATGACATAGGTGTGCCATCGTCCAGCCACAACCGTGGTGGATGGAGGTTTACCAGACATAGATATGAAATTAGATGGATTAGGGGACATGTGATTTCCTGCTCCAGAGTCTAATATCCAGGGGGAAGGAGTGATACCTGATCCAGTGGACGGTGGTGAGGGACAAGGAACAAGAGAGAGCATGAGACTTATTGGAGTTTCGATATTTGCCGGAAGGAGAGGA
Source organism: Lavandula angustifolia (assembly GCA_028984105.1). Classification (NCBI taxonomy): domain Eukaryota; kingdom Viridiplantae; phylum Streptophyta; class Magnoliopsida; order Lamiales; family Lamiaceae; genus Lavandula; species Lavandula angustifolia. The sequence continues at coordinate 314,928 of CM054803.1, forward strand.
ACTGCTTTGGAATTGCTCGACCAACAAATGCGGACTCGAGTTTCCAATAGCTTCGAACCGGATTGATTCGGGGGATGGGACCAAGGGCTGCCGAGTAGGTGGATGAGAGTAATGCTTGCCCCGCCCACCGAGATACCGATTTGTAGGTTTATATCCTTGTCATGCCTTGTGGAGGCTTGGAACCTTGCCCCGACTGTTGAGGCTTCCAACCAGACCCTTTTCGCAATTCTGGACATTGATTTTTCCAATGCCCTGGTTGTTTGCAGTAGTTACAGTTTCCAATAGAGGAGGTTTTGTGCTGATGAGTAGGAGGTGCAAAGATCGGGACAGTAGGAGAAACTGCCAAGACGGATGTGGAAGCAGGATGCTCCCCCTTTAGAGTTTTCAAACAAGTTTCTTCGGCCATGAGTTCATTTACCACATCTTCGACAAAAGGCAGTGGTTTACGGTGCAATAGTCCCGAACGGCAGTTATCAAATTCTGGACGAAGACCCATAAGTAGGTGGACAAGACGGTCTTCATCCCTACACTTGATATAAGCGGTACAAGCTTGCAACTCAACAGATTCTGTCAAAGCTGAATGGCGACTAGAAAAGCGACTGTCGACATGAAGAACGGTCCTCGAAAAATTTCAGCCCTCGAAAAATTTTCACGAAATTTCAGGGCTTAATTACCGTGAAGAGCGGTCCTCGAAAAATTTAGAGCTCTGATACCATGTTAGATTATATATAATCATACATAGATAACATTTAATGTGAGCTTATTTATTAGTGAAGAATAAGGGTCCCTATTTATAGGATACAAATGAGAAAGGAAACTACTAAGAGTTAGATGTGGGACAAAATGCAAGCAATAGAAGCTATGCTAACAATGCTAACATCCTCCCTCAAACTTGCGATGGTGACGTGAGTAACATCGAGAGTTTGCCAAGAAAGAACCGGTGACGCTGGAGGGTGTGGGCCTTCGTAAAGAAATCTGCAAGTTGCATTGATGAGACAGGATTGTGGGACAAAATGCAAGCAATAAAAGCTATGCTAACAATGCTAAGAGTGGCTCCCAACGGGATTGCACGGCCATGTCTTTTGCTTCATTGGTGGCGGTTGCGGTGGCGGTGGCGGTGGCGGCGGAGGTGTTACGTCAGCATCAACAGAAACACTTGGCGTGTGAGAATTATGCGAAAACGATTTGCCACCAAATAAAAAATTCAATTATTATAAAAAAAATATACAAATACATGGATTTTGAATGATGGACTTGGGCTTGGTTCCGGCCTATGATTGTTGGGCCTTAAATGGGCCTTAGTGGGCTGGGAGTTGTTGGGTTGTGCTTTTATGGGCCCATTTAGTCCGATTAATTTGGGGTTTGTGGCCCATATATATTTTAGGCAAATTGGAGAGCAAAATTGTAAAAGGGTATTACCTTAGAATGGTGTAGTGTGGTGGGCTTGAAAATAAACTATTATTCCCTCCGTCCTATCAGTAGTGTCCGGTTTTTTTTTAGCTGCGAAGATTAAGAAATTGATGTCGTCTAGTATATGTTGTTTGACTTTTTGAATAATTAATTTCTGGACACAAATTATTTGCCTGTTTTAAAAATAATACATTACTAATGGGACATAGTACTAATAAAACAGATGAATTGTTTAATTAAAAAATTATATTAAATTAATCATACACAACACTTCGAATTAAAAATGCTAATTAGATTAATTTTTTTTACTATAAGATAACTATCTCAATAACTGTCTTAAAATAACCATCCATAATTAAAGTACATTTTGTGTAGCACATTCTCCAAGATCCAATACTTTTGAATTATTTTCCACATTTTTAGTTTATTTTGTCATCTCTGCGTTGTATAATATCTCCAAAACCTTCTTCATACTTCTCCAAATTTCTGCTAAATTCCTCCGTCTCATCCTAATATACTCTCACATAAGAGATTAAGATAGTGTTTGGAACAACTTTTTAAAGCTATTTTTGGTTTTTCTACTGCAAAAATATTTTTTAAATGTTTGGAAGCTTTTTTTTTATATTTAAAATAAGTCAGAATAAGCATAAACCTAAAAGTTGGTCAGAGGGTGTTTTTTAAAAGCAGAAGCCAAAAATAACTGAAAAGCACCTTATGCGAGTGTTTGTAAAACTGATTTTTCTAAAATTAAGCTATTTTTTTCTTCTAATATTTCAAACACTAATAACTTTTACTTTACAACTTTAATCAACTTTAAGCATAATTAACTAAAAGTTGTTTATAAAATTGTTCCGAACACTATCTAAATATTCATAACTTTTAGTTTTTGTAATGAAATATTCATAATGATTAACAAATAACAACTAGGGCTGTGCAACGGCCGGTTCGGTCGAAAAACCGGACCGGAAATTCGGTTAACCGGTATTTCGGTTTCGCCGAAACACTGACCGAAAACCGAACCGAAAGTGTTCGGTTCGGTCCGGTTTGTTGACCGAAAATTTCGGCCGGTTCCCCGGATCGGCCGAATTGACCGTTTTTTTTTCCAGTCATCAAACAATTTCCTACAGTCAGCATCGATCAAGAAAGAAATGGAATGGAGCAAACAATTTCCTACAGGCTACAGTCTAAGGCATCGACAATAAACATATATTATTCAACAAAAACCTTACAAACCAACAACGAAACTTGGAGGAGAGAGTCGACATGCAGCTGGAGCCGAGAGCGCCGCAGGGAGGAGAGAGTCGAGGGACTGCGCAGCAGGGGAGACGAGAGTGCTGCAGGGAGGAGAGAGTCGGTGGCTGGAGCTGGAGGCGCTGCGCAGCAGGGGAGACGATAGCGCCGCAGGGAGGAGAGAGTCGCGAGCGGATGAGCTGATGTGCTGAGAGGGTTTTCAGTTTTGATTCAATTTGATTATTTTCAATTTGGGTTTTGATTCTGAAGTCAAAAATTAAAAAAACTCAAAATGTAATACTTTAAATTAATATTTAATTGTTATGATTTAATTCAATTTTAATTTTTTAAATATTAAATTCGGTTATTCGGTTCGGTTCGGTATTTTCGGCCGGAAAAACCGAATCGACCGAAAACCGAAAATGCCAAATTATTTCGACCGAAGACCGGACCGAAAGCCTTCGGTTAGGTTCGGTCTCGACCGAATAAATTCGGTTCGGCCGGTTTCGGCCGGTTCGACCGAATAGTGCACAACCCTAATAACAACTGTGTTAAATGAGCCACTTACACCCTTACAAGGCCCTATAAGAGGAAGAAATATCTAATCTTATACAGAGTAATTAAGATCTTCACCAAATCGATGTGAACATGATAATAAGATTTAATACGGCCTCATGTGTAGGTCGATATGAATATCAGATTACTACACGTGAAAACAAATGATCTATAGAGACTAGTCCAACACGAGGACCAAACAAATTACCATTGACCAAAGTCTACTCTTATACATGAAAAGTATGAGTCACATTTCCCTTAAAACCCCTTTTATGAGAAGATATTGAATATTATATAGAGCATACATGATCTTTACCAAGTTGATATAAAATATAATATCAAACTATTACACGTTAGAGCAAATGGTCCATTTATAGGGACGTGGCCCAACTTATCAAACTGTATATAATTTTTTTTAGTAAGAGCATTTTAGCATTATTAATATTCTTAAAAATTGAAAAATATTGAAAATAAAAATAAGTTATATCTATGCGGGAAAAAGTGAAAAATCACAAACCCATATCATGTGCTGTCTCCAATTATTGAAGCTAAAGACATTTTATTTTCTCTCTCACCTATTGTCACCTTACTCACTACGTGCCAAATCGTGAAAATTACAAAGACGTGTTTCATTTTGGTTTGCATATTTTGTATTGCACCGATCTATTAAAATATTAAATAATGTATTTAAATTTAACTCTTATTGGATGAATAAAACAAATATAATTTTTTATTGGGTAGACATTATTTGAGTCTCTAGTGGTTTTGGCAGTTTTGGGGATTGTCGTATTGCACCGATCTATTAAAATATTAAATAATGTATTTAAATTTAACTCTTATTGGATGAATAAAACAAATATAATTTTTTATTGGGTAGACATTATTTGAGTCTCTAGTGGTTTTGGCAGTTTTGGGGATTGTCGCACTCAATAATTTAATTAGAAAAACAAGGCAAATTGATAAATTTGGTCTTCAATGTTTGTCACTTTAGATGAATTGATCCTTAATTTTTTTTAGTTTATTGGTCCTCAATGTTTGCTAATTTGGATAAATTGGTTCTTCTGTCAAATTTTAAGTTAATTAAGTTTTAATCATAGAGGTATTTATGGAATAAAAGTTTCAGGGACCGATTAATCCAATTTTTAAATAAAACTTTAATTTTTTTTAATTTATTTTTAAATTATGATTTTTTTCGAAAAAAAATAATTTTTCAAATAATTTTTTATTTTAAAAATTAATTTTTTTCAACTAATTTTTTTTCAAATAATTTTTTTGGTAAACAAAAAAAATTAATTAATAATAATTTTAGGGCAATTCATCTAAATAATTTTTTGAATTAACTTTTTTTTCAAATTTTTTTTATTTAAATAAAATTAAGTAAATTTAGATTAACTAATAATTTTGCATTTCACGGTGAAGGAGGGGAGCGGGTCAACACAACAGTTGGAGAATGTGTTATGTTCTTCGAGGAGAAGAGCAGCTGGACGACTAGGAGGTGGGAGGTCATAACTAGACGACTAGGAGCGGGTCGTCCACCGCTTCCTCTCCTCGAAGAACATAACACATTCCCCAACCGTTGTGTTGACCCACTCCCCTCCTTCACCGTGAAATGCAAAATTATTAGTTAATCTAAATTTACTTAATTTTTATTTAAATAAAAAAATTTGAAAAAAAGTTAATTCAAAAAATTATTTAGATGAATTGGTCCCTAAAATTATTATTAATTAATTTTTTTCGTTTACCAAAAAAAATTATTTGAAAAAAAAAAGAAAAAAAATTAGTTGAAAAAAAGTAATTTTTAAAAAAAAAAATTATTTGAAAAATTAATTTTTTTCCGAAAAAAAATTATAATTTAAAAAAAATTAAAGTTTTATTTAAAAATTGGATGAATTGGTCCCTAAAACTTTTATTCCATAAATACCCCTATGATTAACACTTAATTAACTTAAAATTTGACAGAATGACCAATTTATCCAAATTTGCAAACATTGGTGACCAATAAACTAAAAAAAAAAAGATTAGGGACCAATTCATCCAAAGTGGCAAACATTGGGGACTAAATTTGCCAATTTGCCGAAAAACAAAAATAAGAATACAAAATTAGGCGTGATAGTAGTACTATCTAAGTTTTTTAGGGATGAATAAAATAATTAAATAGTGTATTTTTTTAATACAAAATTATATCGTTTTAATTCAAACATTAATTGGAATATGAATTTATTAGACATGTGATCTCATCCCAAAATACATAGATATGCGTTTTGATTTGTCTAATCGAGATTTTGTATCTATTTCCATTTTAATTGTGCACTTTCTTTTCATAGTTATTTTGTGAATTTAAATATGAGATGTATATAATAATTGTTTAAAGTTGATTTAGGTTGGTAAATATGTGAAATTTATTTTTTAATTTAGAAACTGAACAAGTAAAATAGGATGACCGAAAAAAAATACTGAATAAGTGTAATGGATGGAGAGAGTGATTTCTTTTGTTTTCCTCCCTTCAAAATTTAAAGATTCTAAATTATGTTAATGGATATTGACCATCTTTGTCAATTAATTCAACAAAATCTCAAAATTTTAATTTATTTAAAATAAAATTTAAAATTACAGACTCCATCTATCTTCGTTCGAAAGTACTTTTTCTATTTTATAAAATGTGTCTTATTTTTTTCGGTACGATAATTAAGGATAGTTGAAAATTGTGAGTTAAGTTATATAAAGTGATGAATACACAATCTTATTTCAATCACGCAGACTGATTCACATCAGAATATCTATTGAGTAATCTAAGAAACAACATTAGGCTAACAAATTACAATCGATCAATCTGGTTCGAACGACGTCGTTCGTCTCAATCAGTTTCGAACGGCGTCGTTTGCCGTTTCATTCTGCTTCTACAACACGTGGTTAATTACGAATTAGGATCCCTCAAGGGCCTCAACCCTGCGTGTGAAGATCGAGTCCAAATCGGGCGGGTTGAAGAACTCTCTAGCTCCGCCGTAGTGGCATGATCTCGACGGCGGCGGCGGCGGCGCCGACGATTTTCGCTTTCTCGGGGCGGGCGGGCACGGCAATCTCGTCGGAATCCTCGACTCTGCATGCGTCGGAGTCGTCGGAAAATCCTCGTCAGCTTCGATTCTCTCCAGCCAGCTTAGCGAAAACTGGCTTCAATGAATTCCGAAGAGAAACTCCGGCGGAAATTACCCAATTTTCGGAATCCACGACTGCAGTTTCCATTGGATGAAGCTTTTGTGAAAATCTCATTTTCCAAGATTGGATTTTGATGGGTTCTATATACGGTGTAGGCTAAAATAGTAAAAGGGATTCTTCCTTCTTTTTAATCCTCTCTTTTTGTGTTCTTTTCTTGATGTGGGGAAGATGGAATTGATTCTTGAGAAACTTGTGGGAGGAACAAACTTAATGAAAAAAGTGGATTTTGTGGTGTTCTTTTTTTCTTTTTTATGGAAAGAGAGCTTTGAATGAAAGGAGGAAGAGTAATTGTTAATGTTGTTGTTTTTGTAGTGAAAAATAGGTAATAGGATACGAGATCACATGTTCCATAAAACCGTATTCGAATACTATCCCATAAGGATACGCATCTAGATATTTATGGAATAATTTTACGATTTGTACATTAGTTATCTAGATATCTATCATATTTTATAGGGTTTAGAATATTCTTTTTTGGACATGTGAATCATGGAACAAAGATGCCTACTCTATGTTATAGCCTTAGAATAAGGTTTTTGGGACATGTAATCTGAGTATGGAACAATTTTACGATTTTGTAGGATATGAGATTTGATTATGGAATAATTTTATGATTTGTACTGTAGTCATCTAAATGTCTATTCTATGTTATATCATTAGAACCACAAAAGCTTGTGTGTACTACTTTAGTATATCTTATGTGTACCACACTAAGGGTATTGACATGTGGTAAATATGACCTACTTGATTTAATGATAAATGCCACATGTCAATACGCATGTATAAGCAGTAACACAAAAACAATAAAATACCACATCCCACCCCTTTAGAACATGATTTTTGGAGCATGTGATCTTATCCCAAAAAATACTCTCCGTTTCATTAAACAATTTAAATTAAGAAAGTTATTTTTTGTATAAAATAGATAAAGTAGTGGGGTCCACTTGAATATATTAAGTATTATTTTAAGTTAAAAAGGAAAGTGGATTTATGGACCCAAAAAGAAAAATAATGGATGGAATGGGAGTAGTATGCATGTATGGGTGGGAGAGAGAAGAAAGAAAGAAGAGAGAGAAGAGAGTCAACATACATCAAGATTTTGACTTTTGAGTTATGGCGCCAATTCTTTTTATTTCCATTATTCTCCTCATGATTCATTCATAGCTATAAACACCACATCAAGAGCGGGTCAAAGAATTTATAATTACGGGGCGAGATCTATAATTTACGATATATAAATACATAATTTTAGAAATATAGCATCTTTAGCCACACCCTTTATAGTACAGTTAAATTTCAATAAAATAATATTCGATAAAATAATAATTTATCTTTAGATAATAAATTTTTTCGGTCCCGATATGGGTCAATGCACTAAAATAATGTTGGATAAAAAAATAACCTCGTTAAATGAATATTTTTTTCTGGTCCCAAAGTTATTACTTTATTGAAGTTTAACTGTATTGATTCCTAAAGAGTCACCAAAGGTTGTGATGAGTGAGAGACTTTTTCCAAAGTAAAATTCCAAAGAAAGATGAGGATAAAATCAAAGTATCTTGTGACAAATTCTTACAGCATTTTACATAAAACAGAAGTTGATGTCTGAAGCCAATATTATACACAGTAGCAGACAGATGCTTCACCACTTCTTCACATTCTTGAATACCCTCCGTAGTCTTCATACTGCTCCATAAATTCATCATTAAACTTCTTGAAACTCGCCATGATCGCCGGCATGTCTTCCTCCGCAGGCAAGATGGTGGTTCTCAGATGAAACACCCTACGTTCCGGCCAAGGTGGATCAAAATCAACTAACTCATCGAAAAAAAAAAAAATCTCAGAACTTTTTCATACCCTTCTTTTTGTCCAAAGCCAGATCCCGGCACGGTCGAAATTCCGGTAGCTTCTAGAAGCTTCAGACAGTAGAAAACATCGGCTACTTTTCCCGCCTTTTTTGCAGCCTCGATAGCCTTCGGCGGGAGGCGTATTTGTGGGAAAGAATACATAGCACCTAAAGATTGTAAACTTGAATGATTCATTACACCATTCTTGAACTAAAGCATGGTTTCTTGCCATGTTGGCGTACGATTTTTCGAGCCTACTAACCTTCGGTGAAGTTGCAAACGACGTTCCTACAGCTGTTGAATCCGTCCGTCATTATATGTGCTCTCTTCCTCAGTGACTCAAGAATCCCTTTGCTGCAAGAAACAGAGTAAAGAATCAAGAAAACCAGCATCTTGCTGGCTTAATGCTTCTCTTTCAAGAGCGAGAGAGAGAGAGAGAGAGAGAGAGAGAGAGAGAGAGAGAGAGGGACAAATGGTAGTACAATTTAAAGTGGTTGTGTTACATTATGAGAATTTACCTTTCTCTCATGTATTGATCATATGATATATCTCCGGGTTTAGGAGGATTCACCATTAGTCCCATCTGCAAAAAGGTCAAATCTTTAGAAAAAAATCGACGTAATTTCGATCCGGGACACGAGCTGCATATACAAGAACTTACAAATATCTGTGCAGGAACATTTGGACTGAGTGATATGGAGGCAACCTTGTATATCTCCTCTACTGTCTGTAACAAAACAAAATTTGCAAAAATAGTTTAATAAAACATATTCTCGCTCAAGAATAAAGCTTTCAAACTCAACTATGTCGCTTCGAACTAAACTATCGACTAATACAAACAAACGCAAACCTTTGGAGAAATGTTGGTCATCTCAAAATACCCTCCGCGTTGCCCACATTCTCCGAAGTAGCCTTTGGAGACGGTGTGGAAGGAAACGAGCTCGACCTCCTTGCTCATGGGCGGTCCCATGTCGAACAAAACCTTTTACATTGGTTGATAAAAAGCATTACTCATTAGGTTATAGAGAAGACAATTTTTAGCAACATAAATATCTCCCATTTTACATACCTTACGAGCGCTAACGAAGGGGCGTTCGTCTTGGTATATGTTCTGCTGATAAACCTCATCACCAAGCAGCACTAGATTGTTTTGGTAGCAGAAGTTTATCACTTCTTTGAGATTTGCTTCACTGAGGCATTGACCGGTAGGGTTGCCGGGGTTTATTATCACCATCGCTCGTACCTTACCACCATTTTAATCCAATTAGACATAACTTAAAGTAAAACATAACACCACATTTGCAAAATTATCAAGATTAAAAAGCACGGATAAAGAAGGATGGACAAAGAAGCATACGGTGATTCCTTGTGAACGAGCGTGAGTAACGGATTGACGAAGGTTGCCAACGTCAAGACCCCAATTTGCAGTCTCTTCGAGATAGTAAGGAACTAGGGACCCACCGAGCAAAGATATAGTCGCGGAGTAGAGCGGATATTGTGGCACCGGGACTAATATCTACACACGAAAGAAGCCCTTTAGAGGAGTTTTGAGGAAAAATGAGAGAATCAAGAAGTTCATGAAGTATATATTACCCCATCATTCGCATCGCGTATAATAGACTGCAAGATCTGATTCACTCCTTTGCTAGCACCGTCCGTAAGGAATATAAGCTCCGGATCACTGCCACAAATGAAAAAACACAAAGATAATAAGTTTAACAAGCTCGTATAAGAGATTCAAGAGCCAGCATTGTATTGTTCAAATTTTTAACCTTGGATATCCATCGCGCCTCTCGATAAAGTCTGCAACTTCCTTCCTAATTCCGGGCAGGCCGCGAGAATCACTGTAAGCACCTGATCAATATAAACATGTTAGTCTTAGAATCTTAAATTCTTGAAGGCTTTCTTGATTCTTAATATATTTCACCACATAAATCTTGATTTCAACTTTACAAAATCCAAACTTTTGATTAATTTTAGCCCCCCATCAAAACTTATAACCCCCACCTAACATAACTGCAGAGATGGTACAATTTAAAGTGGTTTTGTCACATTAAAGAGAATTTGTTAAGTACGAATATACGATACCTAGACCGCCTGAAGTAAGGGAAAGATAATGTTTGGCTCTTGCAACGGCATCAGCAGGAAATAGAAATCCAACATTAGGATCATCCAGCAGGAATGGAGCTTGGCAGAGAGCAACAACCTGCAATGTGATGCATCTCATAGTAAACAAAAATGAAGCAGCGTTAGATGGAAATATGCATACGGAACGTGAGTCCGTTTTCAACCTGGCGAGGGAAGGTCAGAGGTTTCTGTCCAAGAGCATGAGGATTTCCAACATTGGTGAAGATGATCTGCACACAAATGATAAGTCACCAAATGATACTATTTCTCACTTTCTAGGTTAAATGTTTTGATGCTAATCAAGTATCGTACGAACCAAATATAGCTAGCTAGATTAACAAATAATTCGATCGAAGTGAGATATTCAAGAAAAGTTGCTATTAGAATGTAGAATGAGTAAAATTTACCTTCTTCCCTTCCTTCTGAAGCTCAGAAGCTCGAAGATAGAGCTCTCCTCGGACAGCGTACTGACACTTCTTGACATTCTCATTCAAATTCTCATAATCCATTGATTTGGACATGATGAAGGATGTATGTTCTTAAGGGCTCAATCCGAATACGAGAGTGCAATTAGAGGATGTAAGAGAAACTTAGCTAACTCCACACCTAAGAATCACAGAAAGTAAAATAGTTGACAAACTTCATATTCATGATGTAGATGCCATAAAACCTTCTGAAATCAAACACTTGATCATAATTCAACATCAATCTTAGCAGCAAACCATGGGATGTCATGTTTGAATATTTCTAGTTGAATCCAATTTTTAAAACCTTAAATTGCAGGAGTTATAGGCATTGGTTGAGAAATCAAGAGAAAATCATTGTCAAGCAAGAACTATATATGCAATATCAGACTAAAGAAGAAGAAGAAATGATTCATCTTAGCAGGCAAATATCAACAAATGCAACTTAACAACTAAAATCAAAATCAAATGGGTAGTGTCAACTCCGGGCAGTGTTAACTCCGGACCGGTGTTTCGCGCACTATCCCAGATATAGGTTGAGAATGCAGGTGGCAGCACAAACATACAAGAACAGAGTTATGCAGTTTCTAACTCTAGAAACAAAATTGATAGAAAAATCCACCAAGAATTCATGCCAAAAGTTAAATTCAAGAAGCAATAAAATCACCCAAGTTCCAAAAACCAATACCCTTCTTCTGTAATCTCACTAAAATCATGCCATTTAACAAGGAGTTGATAGAAATATGCAGAAAAACAAAGCAAAAAGCTAATGATCACAAAAAAGCTCAAGAACCCTCAACTTATACAACAGAATCATTTAAAGAAAAAGAGAAAAAAAAAATATCAATCTATCATGAAATGAAGCAAAAAAACCAGTCTTTCAATGAAAAAGAGAAATCCCTCCAACCAATAAAGGGGCATACTCTTTTCTTGATTCGATTTTCCAAGAATGTATGAAAAAGGTAAAGATGCCCTAAATTTGAAGCTGCTCACCTGCGGCTCAGACTAGCATATGTATATGGGGGCTCCCTTCTGCTCCAATTGGGAAGATGGAGAGAAAAATGTTTCTATATTTACAAAGAGATTTTCTTGAATTTTTGAGAGAAATTTTGAAGTGGGACAAAGCGGATATTATGTTAATGCTAGGTGGCAATGTGGGAAGACATAAATTTTAAGGCAGCACTGCAGCCACTGAAGTGGGGAGATGCTGGATTGGTGCAGTGCAATTTTTGGGCCTTTATTTGGAGTTTAGGATAAAGCAATTGAAAATAGGAGTGGCTCTGCTTCAAACTGAACTTTTTGACTTGGACATTCTCCCTCTTGATCATATAGGTGTGGATATAATCCCATCGAATTGTTACATCTCTTGTTTGAGATGTGCCGATTCTTGATTTCGAAACTCTCTTATCAAAATATGACTCAATTTTATCAAATGGTTGTGTAATTAAAGTTATGGTGTCAAAAAGCGATTTATGCTTTAGTGAGGGGCTGAGTTGTAAATATGGAAACTTATTCAAAGAGAGAAAATTAATTTTGGTCATTTAATGTGACTTCTGTATGATTTTGGTCCTCTAATATAATGGTGTCCAATTTTGGTTATGTAATTTTATATAATTTTCGATTTTGGTCCTCTAATGTAGCAGTGTTCGATTTTGGTCTTGTAATTTTATAATGTGTTAATTTTGGTTCTATAACTTTAAAAGTATTTGATTTCGGTCATCCTACAAAAATTGTCAAATAAAAAAGACACATGAATTACATCATTCATTGCATTACTAAAATAAAATAATTTATAAAGTTTCGGGACAAAAAAAACAAACACTTTTAAAATTACAAGATCCAAAAACAGTTATAAACTACATTGCAAAATTAAAATTGAACTAGTTTTAATAATAAAAATATTCATTTTTTTTTTGTCATGAAACTTTCTTAGTTTAATCCTTCGACAAATGTGAAATTCACGCGTCTTTTTATGTTTGACAATTTATATTGAAGGATAAAAATCGAACACTTTATAAAGTTATAGGATTAAAATCTAACACATTATAAAATTATAAAATTAAAATTGATCACTACCACATTAGAGGACCAAAATCAAACACTATGTAAAGTTAAAGATCAAAATCGAATAATATCATATTAGAGGATCAAAATTGATTTTATGTAAAGCGGACCTCTATTAATTTAATAATAATTATTCGCCTTTCAAACACAAATACTTCGCCATCTCCAGAAATTCGAGAAATGGCGGGAATGGCGTTGCCGATCTCCACCTCCAACACGGAACGTGGAGACTGCGAGATCCCCGCGGAGATCGGGGAATGGCAGGTCGGATACGCGCGCTTCATCTTCTGCAGCTCATCCGCTCGTGCGAGTACGAATCCTTCTCTGGTGCCGGTGGCGAAGAATCGCCTCCGCGGCACCTGGATATCCGCCGGCGCCGCCGTATCAGTGAAGCTCGTCTACGAGCTGTCCTCCGTCGGAAAGGATGACGCAGTTCTCACCATCTCCCTGGGGTCTAAAACCCTAGTTAGTAACAATTCTCTAGATCGTTATTCGTCAAGTACTGGTAGCTGATTATTGTGCTCGAATCAGCTAGATCTGAGCCCTGGTTATCTCCTTTCGTTGATTCATGCTCTAATCGGACTGATCGAACAACTTTTTGCTTTAATAGATCGTCTTCGTTGGCAAAAGTTGGTAATATCGTCATCATCCTTTGGTTGGTAGGTCAATTTTGAAGTGATCGTAAATTAGATCTTTGTTTGGCGAACTAGATATGATCATACGCTTGTTTTGTTTGAGACTGAGCCGTTTATCCTTCCTGTTCAATTCACTTAGTTCTGTATGAACATGATGCATTTTCAATATGGATTTTGTAGGAGGTGCATTTCATATCGAAGATTCAAATCTCATGGCCTCAAGTATTGTGTATGTCTGGGTTTCCTGCCAGGGGAAGCAGGGCTGTTTTACTGAGCTATAAAGACGGCAATGGCCAGGCAAGCAACCGAAAGACTTTGTTCATCTCGTTATCTTTTGTAGCTATTACCTTTGGAGGTTGATATGTTAATGATGATGATAGCTCGATAGGATTAGCCGAATTGGTTACTAACAAAATTAGGTTACATTGAGTTGCATAAACTTCAGTATACCTAGTTGTTTTTCCAGTTTATTGGTTAAGAATCAAAGGAGAACATGCGTAGATTATTAGATCACTGTAAAGATGTAACAACATTGATCTAAATTGCTGTTAATTCTGGTTAGTCGAGAAAGAGTATCAGTATAAGGCCTATTCTCATAGGAAAGATTAGTTTGGCATTAGGCAATGATGCATAACTTGCTTGGTGCCTCTGTTCATCTGAGATGAATGCGTTAGCACTTAGCGCGTACATATAGCTAAATCGACTATTTTATAAAGCTCTAGCTGGTTTGGGTTCAATTTAGTATCCATACCTAACTGCAGACAGCAGACTTCTAAATCAGTGCCTTTAGTTATCACTGAAAACTGTGCCTCACTCTTCTATGCAGATGCAGAAATTCGCCTTGCGATTTGCATCTCTCTACAAAACAGAAAACTTCATGAATGTTGTTAAGGTGCTTACAAGTTGCATCCAATGATTTTACATAAATGAGGGACTTATTTGTTTTTCATGAATATCCATTCAGGAAATCATGGAAACTGGAAGTCCTAAACTGCTCCAAGGCCCTGAATTTAACTCCGGTATGTCATCTGAAGCTGAGGCTACATTATCTCATGTTACTCTATCCAAGTAAGTAGTATGGCATCCTTCTATCAACTTCTCAATGTTTTCTGATGATAAGCAACAAGCAAATCTGTGCCCAGAAAGAAAATGGAATTTGACAGTATGTTGGTGTATATACAGAGGCAATAATAAGGGCAATAGTACCCAACTGAGCTCTGTTCTTAGACCTTCTCAAGATTCAGAACCACATGAAGGGCTAGGAGACGGTGAAGCCGTAACGGCAGAGCCCTTTTTCCCTCCAGGTTTCACACAGTTGATGAATAGCTGCTGTCCTGAAGTTTCGGGAAGCTGTTCGCCCTCGTCTATCGTCCCCCTCAATGCATCACTAGCTGATTACCTTGGTGCAGCAACAAAGTTAGGCTCAGGAGATCTGAAAACCCAATTTGTGGTGAAGTTCTAATTCTCTTAATGAAGTTTCCATAGCATAGTAGATTGACTACTTCTGTATAGACAACGGAACTGAGCAAACGCTATGCCTGCTAATTTTATCGCGTTAATCTTTATGCAGCAATATCTGGAAGGAACTTGTTTTAAAGGTAGACTAATGACACTCTCCTCTTTGAATGTTTGCAAATAGCAATGCTATCTTCTCCAACAATTTGCTTCATTTTCTTCAATATTTCAGATCTATTGGCTACAGTTGAGAACGTTATCGGGCGATTGGGAGACGACATGGTGCTGTAGGTTCTTCGAATAAGAGGTGAGTAACAAGAACAATTCTCCATACCTTCTCTACTTATCCCACTTGAAACATGAAATCTTGATATTTCTTGAAAACAGCTTCACTATATTGTCACTATATCTGATCATGTTGTCAATAGCATCTAATATAGATTTCATTAAGTAGGCAAGTCTTGATACCACATGAACTACATTTCCATCTGATCATGTTAGCATTGAAGCAAACTCCTTAGTTGATAGCCCTACACTGCTTCCTGACCTCCAAGCACATCAGTATCCCTCAGCCTCCTCATCGCGTTCGTAAACTTGGCGAGCCACCCCACCTGATCCCCAACCATCTTCTTCATAACCCCATTCGCGCGAGGCTCGTTCACTAGGTTCTGATCCGACTCGATCAGCGCCTTCTTCGTCAGCAGCTCATTATAAAACTTGGCATCCATCTTATTCAGAGAAGATGGATCGAACGGCACGTCCTGATCCTCACTCGTGCAAATCATCAACGTCTGCATCTTATGCAAGTAACCCCTGTTGATCTCCTTCGCCTTCTCCTCGTCGTGGAACCGATCACTCACGACGGTGCAATGCGCACTGCCGATGGAGTGCGTGCCGACGAGGACGACCAGCTCCTCCAGCGTGAACCCTTTCCGGCGAAACAGCTCGATGTTCTGCTCCGCGGTGAACTCGGGAGTCGGAATGTTGCCCTCGACGTTGGTGACGATGGAGGCGTGGCGGCCGGCGGGGATGGGGTGGCGCGGGACGCCGGTGTAGACGAGCGAGTCTCGGGTGGCAAATGCGAGTATGTCGGCGCAGGAGACGACGCCGGGGCAGGAGCTGGAGCTTGATGTCGTCGACAACTTCGTAGCCTCGGACGAAGGGGCCGTTTTGGGGGGCTTTCTTCTCGACGAATTCGTGGGAGGGTGTTGTGTCGAGGAGGATTGAAGCATCGCAGCCCTGCAGATTAGTGGAGATAAGATTGGAGACTACTAACATACTAACAATAGAATACTTCTTACACATTTATATGAAATTATAAAATTAGGGGGTAGGATCTGAAATTATGCAAGGGAAAGTGAAATATGAAAATTCACGGGGTGAAATTAAAAGAAATTTGGAATTCTGCATGATTTAGGAGCAACAATCACTTAGTCCATGCGGGGTGGGGATCTTCTATCTCACTATATGTCCCACTACATGTCCAACACTCAAGGTTGACTCAATTAAGAGTTAGATGGAGACATGAAATTAGATTAAAAGGACATATGTCCTCACCTTAAGGGTGAAACATGTATTGGGACATGGAGTGGGATAGAAGATCCTCATCCGTCCATGCGGAGCAAACGACAAATAATTATTTGGTAAGAGGGAATCGAGGTCCCAACAAAAAGGATAATCGTCATTAGAAATTAAAAAAAAAGGGTAAACTTTTAGAATTGGATTAGCTACCTTTCTTGATTTGAATGTCTTATTAAAGTTGGTCAGTTTCCGAATTTGATAAATAATTAATATTAAAATTGGGTTACTACCTTTAATGGATGTCGCTGCAAACATGATTTATCATTCTGGAGCGCTTTTAGTATATGTATCTTAAGAAATTTGCGTTTCCAGTCACATAAAGTTTTATTTTATTGCAGATTCAGTCTCATAAATTTTGCTACTGCAGTTTTAGACCCTGATTTTTATTAACTTGAATTTGCGGGTTGTTATTTTTGATCTGCAGTTTTATTTTCATGAATTTATTTAATTATGATTTTACCCCAAACTTTATGAGCGATGATTTTAATTTTTAATATTATTTTACCCCAAACTGTATAAATATATTTTAATGTTTGTAAAAATCTGTTTTCTACATTAATTTATTTAAAATTGAATAGTAAATCGAATTGAATCCATAAGCATCTATTGATGTACTTTTAGTACTTAAAATATAATAATTTTTAAAATTTCTATAAATATCTAATTTATTTTATTTTGATACCCAAAACCCCTATTTTTTATTTATAGCAAGTTTATTTTACCTTCCAGTAAAAATGAATAAGAAGTTAATTATTCTTATTTATATCAAATAAACAGGGCAAATATAAGCTGCGGTAGTTTTAGCTGAGAGGAGAAAGAACGAACTTAATTATTCTCCCAAATCTGTCAAACACTGACAGGAATGATTAGGGCAGTTTACCCCTTGATTTCCACCTACTGACGGGATCAGGAACGGATCTCGGAGCCATTGATTCCACCAAATCGCGATCTACGACTCTCGTATGCAATTGAGCCGGAGAAATCGAGCGGAATACCGACTGATTCGGCGCTGGAATGGCGGGAGCAGCATCGGCGCTGTTCCTACTGGATATTAAGGGTAAGGTTCTGGTGTGGCGGGACTACCGGGGAGACGTCTCTGCCGTGCAAGCTGAACGCTTCTTCACTAAGCTCATCGAGAAGGAGGTGAGATTTCTCCCTGATTTGTGATTGGATTGGTTTATTGCTGCTCGTATTTGGTTGTGCTTGTGAGTATGATTCTGAATCGGAATAGTAATAACTGGTTGTCAATTTGGGGAAAATCATGAGCTTGATCTGATCTTCCGGCTTATAATTGCTTTCATTTGATGATTTTAGTCATTTTTTATGTTGACGTGAGATGATTCTTGCGTGTGATCGGAAGACAGAGTGATTGTGGGTAGCTGAAGATTTAATTAGTTCAATTGAACTGGATGAGAATGTGGAAAATGGGTTGAATGTAGCTTTGGTTGAAACTTATTACATATAGACTGCTTTTAGGGTTTGTGTTGATGGAATTGAATCTGTTTGTATTCTTATTTTGCTTCATGGTAGAAGCGAACTGATTGATTGATTGATTGATCGATAATTTGTTCTTGAGTTAACCTAAGTAGAAAATTAATATATTTCTAATTGATAATAATACAGGGTGATCCAGAGACTCAGGATCCCGTTGTGTACGACAATGGTGTGACATATATGTTTGTACAGCACAACAATGTATATCTCATGACTGCATCACGGCAGAACTGCAATGCTGCTAGCCTTCTTTTATTTCTACACAGAGTAGTTGATGTAAGCGTTTTTGGTAATCAAAGTTTCATTCTTTAATGATATCTATAGCCCAGTGCACTATTTCTGTTATCAATAATCACAATCTTCCAACAGGTCTTCAAACATTACTTTGAAGAGTTAGAAGAGGAATCTCTTAGAGATAATTTCGTTGTTGTGGTATTTGTCGCTCATTGTCCTTTTCTTTTCAATAATATAAATCATAACCTCGATGAAAGACTTATTTCTGATATTTTTCAGTATGAGCTACTGGATGAAATTATGGACTTTGGCTACCCGCAATTCACTGAAGCAAAGATTCTAAGCGAGTTCATAAAGACTGATGCTTACAGGATGGAAGTGACGCAGAGGCCTCCGATGGCAGTCACAAATGCAGTGTCGTGGCGTAGTGAAGGGATACGCTACAAAAAGAATGAAGTGAGTTTTTTACTTTGTAGTATCTGATGCATTTTTTGTACAGTGTTTTTATGGGCTTTTGCTGGCTATCCAGGTGTTTCTTGATGTTGTTGAGAGTGTCAATATACTAGTCAACAGCAACGGCCAAATAATTAGGTCAGATGTTGTCGGGGCACTGAAGATGCGAACATACTTGAGGTTAGTTCTTACTATATTTTTACAGTTTCCTGCAGTTATCTTCATTCATTCTGAATCTTATGATTCACAGGCCAAGTTGTACCTTATATTTGTAATAGTTCGAAAGCCATGAGTCTCAAGGAATAGTATGAACTATGCATGAATGCTTCATGTGGTAAATTTATGATCTCTAAAATCATATATAGATGATTATTCTATCAGTATATGCATGTGCAAAAGTGGCTAGGATATGAACATGTATATTTTTCTACCAGTTGATGTCACTTGTGAGCTTTCTTTTATTCAATCAAACCAAGACTCAGTTGAAGGGAGTGTGGTTTATTTAAGTTTTTGCAAGAAGATTTCATATCTATGCATGGGCCGAGTTTAATGTTTACCTTCCATTTGAAGTTACTTATAATGGTGCATGCTTTGCAGTGGTATGCCCGAGTGCAAGCTTGGACTAAATGATAGAATTTTGCTTGAGGCACAAGGACGAACTACTAAGGGAAAAGCCATTGATCTTGATGACATCAAATTTCATCAGTAAGTAATGGAGCCTTACCATTTTTTGTCAATTGAATAGCATAAAGTCTATGTACATCTCTACCTAGTGTGCAGAAAGTGCCAATTCATGTATGGTTACTATTACGTACCTATTACTATAGTTTTGTATTTTAGATTAGCTATAGATATATGTAATAGGTTCCCCCAATCCCCATTCAAGCCCTGTATTCCCCAACCTCCCCCACGCATCCCCCAATCACCTCCCTCCAAAGGGGATCTGATCCCCTATTCCCCGCTCCTCTCTCTCTCTCTCTCTCTCTATCTCTCTCTTCTCTTCTCTCCCTCTCTCCCCTATTATTACGTAGCCATCAAGTAGTAGGCCTCTATAAATAAGAGGCCACTCTTCCTTGTAAATTATCCAAGAAAGGATCAAGGAAAGGTATTAGGCAAGACTTGTCTTGTGCTTGGGCTCACTTGTGGGTAAGTATTTATTGCTTTCTCTCTTGCTTTCCCCTCCCAAGTCCAAAATAATCTCTCCCTGTCCCCCCTCCCACACTCGCTGCAGGGGAGTTGTTACTCCGGTTGTAACAGTTTCACCGTCACTAATATTTTAGGTGGAAGATGTATAATGCTATATGTTTCTAAAGAAAATCCACCCCTGATAGGGATATGCGTGTGTGCAGATGCGCATCTGCCCATATCATTTTACTTTGGCTTTGCTTCATAGGTCTTACTAGATTTCACTTCTTGTTATTGATTCAGGTGCGTGCGCTTGGCTCGGTTTGAGAATGACAGAACCATATCCTTTATACCTCCTGATGGGTCCTTTGATCTTATGACTTACAGGCTCAGCACTCAGGTTGGTTTTTAAATCTGCGATTCAGTTTTGTGCTCCTCGAGATGTAGTTAATTTCGAAACTTCTCCAACTTAGAGTAATGTTTTCCCTTCAAATGTTAATACACAATTACTAATATAAAAATATGCTTAAACTAGAAAAAACTTGTGAAATTAAAGAAACATAAATCGATTTCTTATTTGCTGAATTGTTGGACTATTCTCGAGAGATTAATAATTTCCTGATTTAGTGATATTATCTCTTTCTTAAGTTGATTAGTCGGTTGGATAACTCAGTTACCATTTTATTCCAGGTGAAGCCTCTATTATGGGTTGAAGCTCAGGTAGAAAAGCACTCTAGGAGCCGCATAGAAATTATGGTAAAAGCCAGGAGCCAGTTCAAGGAGCGTAGGTATTGTACCTGTGTTCTAAAATTTTCTGCACCATATAATTTTTACCTGACTAGTATCTTCTGGATGTCAAATTAATCACTAATTTTACTCTGGACTTCAGCACTGCAACTAATGTTGAAATTGAGTTACCCGTGCCTGCTGATGCTACAAATCCAAACGTCCGTACTTCAATGGGATCTGCTGCTTACGCTCCAGAAAGTGATTCACTAGTTTGGAAAATAAAATCTTTTCCAGGTGGTAAGGTATGAATTGTTACGGCACAACTTCGATTTCTTTCTCTTTTCACTTTCTTCGCGAACGTGTTGGACTCTACGCGCAAGCACAAAACCCAATGAATTATGTTGTTTGTTTTTCAGGAATATATGTTGAGAGCAGAGTTTAGGCTTCCCAGTATCACATCAGAGGAAGCAACTCCGGAAAGAAAGGCTCCTATCCGGGTCAAGTTTGAAATTCCATATTTCACTGTTTCAGGAATACAGGTTAGCTCAAATGGGGTCGTGTTTAAAGAGTTCTCTTTCACTAATCTTATCACACCTTGATTCTTGATACTCTCTTATTGTTCCGCATTTACAATATTGTGTTTTTATATTTCCCTCCAAAACTTGGATATTAGCTATAATATTCATTTACTACTACACTAGTTTGCAATAAGTCGGTTTTGGTTACTGCATTCATCGTATAAGCAGATGATCTGCCTTGGTGATTGGTGAATGAGTTACTAAACATCATTGCTAGCTACTTCTTTGATGTTGCTCAAACTACTTCTATTGTTAAGAAATTCCTTGCTTTTTACCTTTGAAACTTGCGTATGTAGGTTCGGTACCTGAAAATCATCGAAAAGAGCGGCTACCAGGCTCTCCCATGGGTAAGGTATATAACAATGGCTGGTGAGTACGAGCTTAGACTTATTTGATCGCCCTGCAATCAATCAACAGCCATATCAATCATCTTCTAGGAGTTCTTCCATCATCATGGTGTTTGTATCATGCGAATTTGTAATCATTAATGCTGCATTTGCTCAATCTCTTTTCTGTAAAAGTTCATGTTTTTGGATTCAATCCACATTAACTCTCTGTTTGATAGGAGAAGCAGTAATGTCAAATTAGTTGATTTTGGTACTAGGTTCTTCATGGCTGTCTTTTTGGAATATGGAATCTTAGTTGATTTTTGGAATTGAAGGTTATGGGTTATATTATTGTTAGAAAGAATTGACGTTTAGGGGGTTATTTTATTTTTAGAATTGAATGTTAGGGGGGTAATATTATCTTTAGGATCAAGGGCGTTCTGCCCGACTTATTTTGTTTCTTTTCGACACGGAGATTAAGATGAGTGGGTGGTTGTGTGTAGAAAGGTAAGCCCACAAAGAAAAAGTGGGAGTTTGTGTAGTGATTATTTTCCTTTTTAGGAAACAAGACAAGTCGGGTAGGGCGGCACGGAGGGAGTGTTATTTTTAGAATTTTAGAAATTCTGAACATTAGATTCTATATACTCATCATGGTGCCGATGCTTTGAATATAATTAGTATTTTGGACATCTAACATTTCACTTTCAAACTCCCAAAATCATAATTCATAAACTTCACCCCCGAATCATAAATTTGTGAGCCTTTCTATACAATAATCAAGAAAACATACTGATCTAGATTGAGGATTGGTTGAAGCTGAAAGCTTGTGATGGACTCAAAATCAATCTGGCTTTTCTTCACTTTTATTAGAAAGTTTTGATTTCTTGAAGCAATTCTATTCACTTCTTCTGCCTCTCACTCTACCACAAAAGTCTGTGTTTCACGAAGACTTCATAAAACCTCAGCGTGTAGTGTCGGACACTTTCATATGTTTAAATCTACGTTGCATCTAATTCTAATGAAAAATACAAAATTAATTTATTTTACACTCCAATCATCGTGTCGTGTCCTAAATTCTTAAAAAAATATCGTGTCCCGTGTCCATACAACATATGTTGGACTCCAAGTTTGTAGGGCTCTCACTCCTTAAATGATAAATAGATACTATCACATAGTTTTTGTATTTTATTTTTTATAATATTACAATTGACCTGTAACTGAAGCTATCCGTACATTCACAATAATCTATCAACACAATCTTGTAGTTTAATTGGTACAAATTCATCCTTTATGAATTAGGATGAATTATGTAACCCAATTCTCAAACTATTTAATTTCACTATTTGACTTGAATGTATGTGAAAAGCCTACAAAAGTACACAAGCCAAACAAGCAAGACAACATCTACATTGCTTCCATCCCAGCCAAACAAGAGAGAAAAGCAAACAAAGAGAAGATTAAAAAAACCTACCAGTTTCTTCTCTTCATCTGTTACAGTTTAGGAGGGCTAATGAGTGATCTGGTTCGGCATCTTCGGATTCTTTCTAAACGCGTGCTTCCTGCATCGCTCAAAAATGCTGTCGTATACAAGATCAAACTCGACCCCTGCTCTCTCTCGGTTCACAATGAATAGAATGTGATCTCCTTCCACAATCTTGTAGTACCTGCAAAGATGTCTCAGCTCTTAATCAAACAAGAACTGATAATCCTACTAAGATACAAAAAGTAGTGTGTGTTAAGGCACAAACCAGATTCCGGGTTGCAAAGGTTGGCATTCTGAGTCTTTTACTACAAGGTGACTAGGATGCTCGATTGGTAATCGCGGGTGTGTCATGGATATGGTGTTTAGTGCTCCATCATTGTCCCACCAATCTTCATCCCTGCAGAAAGTTTCAATCTTTAGTTCAAATTCAAGAAATTGAACTCTCGTTAGGCCCTATTGTTCAATTCTTGGAAATGCAGTTCTTTACCGGTAGCCTTTGTAAGGAGGAGGGAGATCGGAAGGGTGGCGCCATTGGCTCATCTGCAAGACTCGGATTAGAAGCAAAGGGTGTATTCCCAACAGGCCAGAAGGGACTGTAACGCCCATGAATTTTCTTGTTCGTTTGGTTGCATAGCTGAAGTAGTACGTATCTGGGAACGTCTGTATATGGCTGTTCAATGTGATGGATCCTTGGATGGTGAGATCGGGTAGAATCCAATCTCCGGAAGCAAACGGACCGCTCTTCCCCATGAGGCAATTAACAAGACCCCACATGCCTATCTTCTTCCAAGACATGTTGTAATGATCAAATCCAAAGTTGTAGTAGTTTTTGAGTAGTGGGATATCGAACCAGTCGTAGAGAATCACTCCTATCCGGAGCAACTGCAGTAGACAGATGGGCTTCAATGACTTCCCATCTTCTGGCCTATGAACAACCAATTTATGGGATATTAGGCCAGATTGCAGCAGGAAGATCAATCTTATTGACTACAGTTAAACCTCGATAAAGTAATAACCTTGAGACTGAGAATTTTTTTTCATTTAACGGGGTTATTACTTTATCGAACATTATTTTAGTGCATTGACCCATATCGGAACAGGAAGAAATTATTATCTTAGCGAGATTATTACTTTATCGAATATTACTTTATCGAGGTTTAACTGTATTTTGCAGCATTGATCATAATGAGATGTTAATTAGCTAGACTGCAGCAAGAAAATCGATCGATCGAATTGAACACTTCTATTCATCAATTCATACTCCCAAAAACGCAAGCTCTCAACAACATTCAAGTTCTAAGATTGCATCAAGAAAATCAATCTCATCCACTATAAGAACTTAACATGTTATGCTTAGGCCAATTCAGTGTCATGTTGAGACAAGAATTCATCAAGAAAATCAATCTTATCCACTACTTTACTAAAATGCATCATAGATATCATAAATAGATGCTAATCAAATGTATACAACAACTTAACATGTACAAAACTTACTGCATTCCATCCAAATAGGCTCTTGTTGTACCATTGAACGCACCAGACAACGACGTTATGCTTAGCACCCAGTTCGGTGAAGTGTTTTCGTATCCCTCGAATGCCTAAAATTGCACTTAAACTTACTACCATTTCTACTTTGAGATCATATAGCATTGAACAAATAACTAATTCATCAAACACTCACCTTATCAGCAAGCATTTGCTGCAAGACTCGAACAACCTGCCCACCAGCTGAATGCCCCACAAAGTGAATAGGATGATCCTCATCCCATTCAGGGTAATGCCCTAACAACACCATACATTGCATATAAAGACACGAAACCAACGTCGAATACGAGGATTAAGTAATAAACAAGTTCTTGTCTTGTTTGAACAGAACTTGGAGGTTAAAGTTCCAACCTTTTTCATAAACTCTACCAAACTGAGTGTGCCCACAAGCCTTGCTATGTTCTTCACCATAATCAACTTGGCCTCCTTTTAAATAATAGAACAATTCTCTAGCCCTAAATCAAGAAAATGAATCAAACCAACGAACAAGGATGTAAGAAACTTGAGAAAAATGGCATTTTTAAGAGAGATTGAGATCAAAACCAACCTATCATATATGCTAGTTAATGAGCCTAAATCTGGGACAAGAACCCTCTCATCTTTCTTCTCTGCCCCTGCAAAATAAGACAAACCTCCTAATTTCTGCAAAAAACAAGAAAATAAATTAATCTTGAAAATCCCAAAATCCTAAGAATTTAAAAAAGACCATACATACCCCTTTTCCAAAACCAAAGATCCCATGAACTAAAACAATTGGAGGCAAATCATCAGAATTGGTGGAGTTTGGCTTCTCAGAATCATCCCTTTGCAAGACATCAGCCCAATTAGGCTTGAAAACCAAATCACTTAGTGTTTGTGAGAAATCCCCAGCCACAGCAGAACTAAATATGTAAAACCCATACAACAAATGCACCAATGAGCTCACAAACAGCTCCACTAATTGAAGGCTTGAAACCCACCACCTAAACATCCTCTCCCTCTCTCTCTCTCTTACAAGAGCTCAGAATTTATATGCAAAACAAGAATCTTGTGTTTGGGAGCCTCCTACAAGAAAAACAAGAGAAGGCTCTCAAACATTCAAATCAAGAATTTAAACCTCCAATCAAGAGAGAAGTCCCTTATGAAGAATCACAAGAATAAAGGTAAAGAAAGAATTTAAGCAATGCAGAAAATCCTAAATTTATTTCCTTTGTTTTTTTTCCTTGTTTAGACTTTGGAATTGACTCCTCCCCAAACTTTTCTCCTTTGCCTACCTCTCGGCCACCTCGCCTTTCATCCAAGTTGCTTGCTTTATTCAATCTCTCTCTCTCTCTCTCTCTCTTCAGAAAAGGCTGGTTAAGAATGATGCAACTGTAATTGACACGCCTAGAAACAGAAGAAGATTTTTGAATTAGATAATTAAAGACTGACGGTTGGATTTGAGGGGAAGAATCTGAGAAAGATTTAATCTTTTTTGTGGGAATCCTTACTAGGCCGGGATTAGATTAAACAAGAATCTTCAGTTCATACTAAACAATTTGAATATGCTGGATGAGAGCTGGAAGCTTCGATTTTTGTGTCAAACCAACTCCAAAACTGCCCCACCCAACTATTCCAAAATCATACGTTGTCAGTTTTCTCTCTCTGCCATGTGGTTCCAATTCCAAATGGCACAATTTTTTTTAAAGGTAAATTGGCAAAAATAGTCCTCAAATTTCGTGTTTTTGCGAATTTTATCCTCAAACAATTTTTTTTGTTTTTTGACCCTCAACTCCTTGTTTTTGCGATTTTAGTCCTACCGTTAGATTTTCCGTCAATTTTAACGGTAATTCAATTTTAATTTTAAAAAATAAAAAATAAAAAGGGCAAAATCGAAATTTTTATTTATATGGACCAAAATTGCAAATGAAAAATTATTTGGGATCTATTTATCAAAATTAAATAGTTTAAGGACTCATTTCACAAGTTTTAGACAAATAAGCTAATTGCTTCGTATCGACGAGATTTTGCATTAAATTTTTGATTTTTCATATAACTTTATTGCTTCGTATCAAATATAAGCTAACGAAGACTTCGTAGTTCGTAGCAATATAAACAACATTTAATTCGAAATGCAAAATATTACTGTGAATTAACCATTAAAAAATAAAGCTATTATCACCCAATTTTTTTTACTTCAAAATAACAATTTAGAGCATAATATTTACTTCAAAATAACATGAATACGAGGAAAATATGTGTCAATTCGTATTTTACGATGAATAATATGTTATAAAAAATATTTAATTCGTAATTTTTCATGAATAATAGAATACGAGGAAAATATGTATCAGTTCGTAAATAACATAAAATATTAGTTTTATTTGCAAATACTATAATATGCCAAAAAAACTACTTCAAACAAGGTTAGTCTCGTATTCACATTCTCTGCATAGAACTGCCATGACGAATCCCCAACACCACCACCCGCCATTGAAGGCCGTAACCATAACTCACGTCCGCTACCAGCGCGATGATCAGCTCGGCCATTTCCTCGCCTGGATCTACCTCGTCCCCATGTTCATTAGCTTCGGCGGATTCGTCTCTCACTTCCTCTTCCGCTGCGAGCTCCAAGGAATGTTCTTCGTTGTCGGCCTCCTTCGCAATTCGTCAGCGAGCGCATCAATTGCGGATTCGCAATTCTCCTCGTATTCTAGTTATTTTGAAGTAAATATTATGCGCTAAATGGTTATTTTGAAGTAAAATTTTTGGGTGATAATAACTTTGTTTTTTAATGATTAATTCACAATATATATTTTGTATTTCGAATTAAATGTTGTTTATATTGGTACGAAATCTTCGTTAGCTTATATTTGATACGAAGCAATAAAGTTATATGAAAAATCGAAAATTTAATGCAAAATCTCGTCGATACGAAGCAATTAGCTTATTTGTCTAAAATTTGTGAAATCAGTCCTTAAACTGTTTTATTTTGCTAAATAGGTCCCAAATCATTTTTATTTGCAATTTTGGTCCGTGCAAATAAAAATTCCGATTTTGCCCTTTTGATTTTTTATTTTTTTTAAAAAAATTGAATTAACGGTTAAATTGACGGAAAATCTAACGGTAAGGACTAAAATCGCAAAAACAAGGAGTTGAGGATCAAAAAAAAAAAAAAGAAGTTTGAGGACAAAATTCGCAAAAACACGAAGTTTGAGGATTATTTTTGTCAATTTGCCTTTTTAAATTATTAGTTGTTTGTATAGAGTAATATAAAGTTGTGTGTCCCATAAAAAATTAATTATAATATTTTTTTAAAAAAAATTGAATAATATATTCAGAATGATTTGAAATAAAATATTGGATAAGATAATGGGATTTAGGTCCCGTTTAGAAGAACTTATCATCAGTTTATTTCAACTTATTCTAAAAAATAAATGTTTATGCATGCGTTTGAGAGAGAGCTTATGAAAACAACTTATTTTCATAAATTGATAGAAATAGCTTATGAAAGTAAGTGAAAAAAGCTTATGGAAAATAGATTCTCATATTAAATCCCTTTACAATAATTTTTTACACTATATGTTAATTTTTTTATAATTAAATATTTATATATAAATGTATCCAAACGCAATAGCTTGAATTTAAGCTGTTTTTCAAAACGGGTGTTAGACTATTTCTTGAATTAATTAATCTTAAATCTTATGAATGTCAAGAAATGATGATTGAGTTTAATTTTAACAATTCGTGCTAGCCAAATCTAGAACGTGCAGTTGTAGACCGCCGACCGGTCTAAGCGGACCCACAAAAATGGATAATAAGATAATTAATTAGTTGTTTAATTTGGGGTTGTTGGGATTTATTTAATTGTGAATCACATGGCTTGATTCACTTATTTAATTGATGAATAGTCGGTTTAATTATTTTATTTTATCTTGATATCCTTTATTTTGCTGGTGGGACCTACATTCAAACAATTATTTTTCTTCACCTTAATTTTTATAGCTGTCGAAGAGGGTTACTAATGATAATACAACCTCTACCAACATTTCAACCTACACTATTTATGGAAAATATAAAACCACATTTCATTATTACTCTCTCCGTACCATTCTCCGTACCATTGAAATAATTCAGTATATTTTTTTGAGCTATTCAATTGAAGTTATTCAATTTTTTTAAATAAAATTATTATAAATATTTTTTTCGAGGGACTCACAATTTTATACAACTCTACATACATAATATAACCAACAATATTTTGTGTAGTTGATATTCTCACTTCTGAGTAAGTGGTTGATTTAGAGATGATCTAATGTTCTATTTCCGTTATGATCGATTTAAAATTAATAACATATATCAACTACCCTCTATAGAAACCGCGTCAAAAAGAAATTAGATTGTTTCAATAGGACGGAGGGAGTATCTAACAACAAATTATTCCAAAATCAAACATAAAATACTTCTAATGGGCCTGGTATAAACCCATTAGGAGTTTAAGTGGGCTGAGACTCGACTTTAGTGGGCCAGATATTAGCCCATTAGGAACATGAGCGTATTATTAGATGATGGGCCTGGCCCATATTTTAATTTTTGTAACACTAATAATACTCTAAATTAGTTAGGGCAAAAAAAAAGTGCATTTTCTAACATCAATCCTAAAAGCTTACACCACATGAACATGTATGGTGTTCGAAGGCATGAATTGTCCATGTCAAAATCTGCAGCATTGCAAGGTATATTTATTTCATTGAATGGGAGATTGTGATGTGGAGAGAATATAAATTAATCATAGTATATATAGAGAGAGAGAGAGATGTATTTTTAATATATATATTCATGGCCATGATGACAACAGTGACATGGTCTTCTCTTATAATGTTCTCTCTTTTGGTTATTATTATATTATTCTATTTTTTTTTATCTTCGTTGAATTTTCAAGAACTCATTTTTTTTTATTATTTTTGGACGGTGAAAAAATTCTAGCACCATGGAGTGGAGATGGATATTGCTTGTCAAGTGGGTGGATTCAATTAAGGAGGAAAGAGGAAGACATATACCAACATCCATTAAAGATTTTTATGAAAATAATCCAAAATTTGAACCTCTATATCATATAGTAAAAGCACCAGTTATAACCCATCAAAAAAAAATCAGTTATAGGCTAGAGTACATGAGCGGAGTTTACCCAGTGCACACTTCGATAGCGGCTACAAATTATCCTCGTCATAAAGCATGTGTTATATATAGATCGAGTATATCGCATGTAGTATAATAGACTAGTTTCTTTCCATCATTAAAATATTGTTGGTTGACTTTTTTTTTATCAATAGTTGAGTTTGAGGCGACATCAAATCTCATTAAATTTGCAGACCATTTAATTTGAAACCTAATAGACGTTCAACCACAACATTAATTGTGTTATTTTTTTGGTAATAATTGACTGCCATTTTTATGACCCCAACTCATTATAGATGCAGGCCAGCTATTGCATCAACTGCTATGCAGTCCTAGTAATTTTTTTGTTTTCACATTACTAGAAAATAATTCAAGAAAAGAAAATGCACTCATATACAGTACCGGAAATTTCTACCCTAGACCTGATCTTGTAGACCTTGTGGTGTGGAGCAATGCCACGTCATATTTCAAATTTTATAAGTGTTTTTTGTTTTGAAAAATAAGTGAGGTGTCTTTATTTTACACCACAAGTCTACAACTTAAGTTGTAGACCCGGTCTAGGATAGAATTTTCCTACAGTACCCCTCCGTCACATTTGAAACGATCCATTTCAAATGGGCACGAGAATTAAGAAAGTTAATGATAAAGTATAAGAGAGAAATAAATGATAAAGTAAGAGAGAAGATGAGTGAGATAGTAAGAGAATATATAATAAAGTATTAGAGATAAAATGATTAATATAATGAGAATAGATAATGTATGTGAGAGAAATGATAAAGTATTATAGAAAAATTATTTCCTTTTTCGGAAACAGATTGTTTCAAATGAGACGTTACGAAAAGGAAAACATATTGTTTCAAATGGGACAGAGGGAGTATGTTTTTTTTTTCTAAAATAGTCATTTGGAATAAGGATAGAACAAAATTAGCTAATACTGTTTATAATAACATTCACAATATAATTATTACATTTTACAAAAATCTTTGTCTAGTTCGATTTTACTTTTTACGGAAGTTCTAATTTAGTATTGTAACATTTCAAGAATATTATATAAATATAACAATAAAAAAGTATAAAAGAAAAATACTATTTTTACTATTTCACTCACAACAATTTACATTGCCCCTAAAACTAGTATATAATTAATGGATCACTTTTCTTAGATCCAAGCAAAAATCAAAAGAATATAAACCCTCATATCTCAAGAAGAAATACACCTAAAATCACCCAAACGAAGAAAAACAAAAAAACCCATTAACAATGTACTAATTACTTTCAAGGACATCTCGAATTTCTCCCCGGTCCTCCATAATAGAAGTAATTACCCCAAACTTTATTAACCCCACCTCGTATATCATAACAATTTGCATGATCGGCCAAAACTCGAAGATTCGACAAAGGGATTAGGCTATTGTCCCAATCAACAACTTGGAGGTTTCTGAAATAAGAGGCTTTTCCGAACCCTTCTCCTGCAAAATGCCCACTCCCCATTTGGGTCGACGTGTGAGCCCCCGAACTTCTACTATTCACAACTTCGCCCCCGAATTGTACCATATTTGCACGATCACGAAGATGTGTAAAAAGGAAAGAAGGCCAATAACCCACTAATACTCCCTTTCCAAATTCCAACCACCAATTTCCATGCTTCGGATCCTACAAAAGAATAAATGAATACGATTCAATTATATAATACAATGGTAATTTTTCTAAAATACACAAGATAAAATTTAGTAATTTTTTTTTAAATTTGGAGGGACTTCTCCGATACTTCCCGAATCATGTAGAGTTTTCGATTTTGTGTATTCTTTTTGAAAAAAAATCATTATTCTATCACTAGTGACGGAACTAGAACTTTTTAGTCAGAGGGTCGAAATAGACATAAAAAAGAAATCGTACCGATAGGAGGGTTGAATGAAGTGAAAAAACAAAAGCGGAACAAAGAATTTTAAACCCCTATAAAGGCGAAATTCTAGCAGCCAGGGGGGTCGGCCGACCCTCCCGACCAGTTCCGTCCCTTTCTGTCACTGTATCTATTAAAATTACAGATTTGACCCTAATTCGTAATTTTGGATCCCGCAACATAGTGGATGGGTCAAAAATGTTTGCTTGGGAGGGAAGAGTGGAGAAGAATCTAAGAAAGCAAACATAAAAAGGAAGGAGCAAAATAATTATGTCCGTTGGAGTTGTTCGATATGGTGTGGTGTAGTGTAGTGTATCTCACTACATGCATCATGAATATTTACTATTTAGCTCCACTCTTACTTTCTCCCTCCCCACCCAACAAATCCCCAAAAAGTATTTTTTGAAAAATCAAATAAAATCTAAGCCTTATAGGAGCATTCATTTTATTTATATAATCACTACTTATAGAGATTAAATAGGAATTACCTTCCAAATTAGTAAGCTAATGTCAAATTGGCCACCATGATATGATGAAGTTGGAGAAATTGCAGCCCCAATAGCTATTTTATTATTTGTTTGAACAAAGCCGGAGCACAGCAAATTATAACACCCAGTTGTTTGATATGCATCGCTCTGCAATAATATTAATTTAAAATTAATCATCACATAATAAATTAAAGTAAAAATTCATACTACTTTTTTATAAATTACTTGTTGGAGTATTTAAGACCATGATTTTACTTACAGTCCAGTAGGTGAAGAACCTAGGATAATTGTCCCCATAGATCTCTGGGCTAACCTGTTCATGAAATTAATTCAATTAGCAACCCCATATTGAGAGGTGGTTGAAGATGTAATTGCACCTTTAATGTGCATAATACTATAATTTTTTCGAAAAATTATTTCGATGTTACATCTCGTATTTCACTATATCGAACCTGCCAACCGGCTTCAATGGTGTTGAGATCGTGGCCAAAGGAGCCTCCTATAACCCACATTTGAGACAAGCTGAATTCGTATTGATTAGCCACACGTGGAGCCCACACGTTTATACTTGCTTTGGCTCCATAGTATTGATCTCCACTTACATAACCCACAGCATGCTGAAATTTAACAGCAAGAAAGATTTAATTCTGAATAATGAGTAATGGGCTAGCCGGAATCTTGGAAACTTGTTGAATAAATAATCAAGATTCAATTTTTATTTTTATTTTTTTTATTCGTGGAATACGCCGCCGCTATCTTCGGTGGTTCAACCACCTTAATGTGAAGGGTGACAGGCAAATCACATAATGTTGGTGGAAATTGAACCCATGACATATCGGTCGCAGACCACCCACTTTCACCACTACACCATCCCATGGGGACATCAAGATTCAATTTTTATGAGAATTTGAATTTGTGAAGAGTAGAAATATGAGCTATTCATGCTGCATATGCAAATGGTTTCAGATTGGTTGAATTCTTGAAAATTGGAAGGTGGGTTGGTTGAATAAATAATCAAGATTCAATTTTTTATGGAAATTTGATTGGATTCTTGAATTATTTATTACCTCGTGGCCATTGCTGGAAGAATCTCTTCTGATGGGTTTTCGGATCTTGCGGCCGAATCGACGGACGGAGCTTGCTCTCAGGAGATCTTCCTCTGTTGTCCGTCGGATTGGGACGGTGTTTTCTGGGCAACATTCATCGGACATTGTCCAAATTTGGTAATTTTCTTTAAGCATTTCTTTTGCTGTTGATGTTTGAAAGAACCCTTTTGGCCTCTCCGGTGGATCCTGCAAATTCAAGAATTTAAGCATCATATGCATGGATGTATGATCATGGCTTCTCTCTCTCTTTCCCTCTCTCTCTCTCTTGATTGAGTCCAAGTTTTCTTACCATGGGCTTTTGGCCTTGCAGTTGAGGATGATCAAAAGCAGGTTGTTCATGAGCCAACACACAGTCTATGATATCTCCATCTGGGCTCTGAAAATCAAAACCCCCACAATTAAATAAAATATCAAAATTAATCAAGAAATTAAATCTTGTAGTTGGAAGAAAACAAACATGGATAGTCTTGACAGCAGGTTTGTTGATTTTGAGGAGATGGGCTCTGATGAATCTCATTTTCTTGGTGAAATTCCCAGCCCTAAACTTCTGATTTGTACCATTGAAGCTCTGTGATGATTCCACGGATGTAATAAAAAAGAGGAAGAAAACAAGAAAATAAATGATTGAAGAAATCCTGCAGCAGGTGGAGGCCATTTTTAAGGAACTTGATTCTTCTAACACAACTTTTTCTCCTTGTCTACATTGACTTTTGTCTTCTTCTTGCAGCAAATCCATGTAAAGAACTGTACAGCAGCCTACTGTAGAGAGAAAGCAAACACAAGCACACAAACACAAACACCTCACTCTCTCACCATTCTTGATTCTTGAGAGAGAGTGTGAGATGGGGTTTTTTGCTTTTATATTCTGACAATGTGCAACTTGTAGGCATGAAGTAATAGAGTGAGAGACATTTAAAACATAGGAGGTGTGAATTTTTAGGGTTTTGCCCATGTGGGGTGGGGGATATTAATATGGGGTTGTGACCAAGACATGCAATAATAAGCTTTCTTGAAATTTGAAAGAATGAGACTTGGAATGGGGAGGGTGGGGTGGGGTGGGGGTGGGGTGGGGATTTGGAGGGGTAATGTAATGTTTCCAGTCTCCAATACAAAGACTGAAACTTTTACTTTTCTCTTATCAAATTATATGTTCATATCTTTTTTTTTTTAATGACGATAACCCGCAGTCGCTACCGAAGTGTGTACTGAGTAAACTCCGTTCCTGTGCAATAGACTGCAAACCACACAGGAGAGTACAACCACTCTCTAGCTAACCATAGGTGACATAACGGTTCCAGTGGGATTTGAACCCACGACTTATCAGTCCCGGATCACCCACCTTCACCCCTACGTCATCCCGAGGGGACTATATTGTCCAAATCTATATAATATCATCATGGGTATAGTAATTTGTGTTTTTCTTATAAAAATTGAATAAATTCGTGTTTCTATGTAATAATCCGTAAATCACAACTTGAGGTTAGAGGACAGATAGGATTTGGGTTTTCCAAAGTTCCTTGCTTTAGGTCCTTATTTTCTTTCTCATCTCTCTACCCGTAGTTCGAAAAATGTAATAGAAATTCTCGTACTCGTTTAAACCTTAATTTTAATTCATATAATATAGTTTTTATTTAGTGGAATTGTAGCATGCGCACTGCAAGCATTCATGCATTAATCTGCATGCGCATATTTTGGGTTTCTCATTATTTGGGGGGAATAAACAGCAGTTACCCTTTTATCCAACATAAAATCATTTTCCTTTTCCTCTTCTTTAATTCAATTTGAATTTTACAGCAACTATTTTGTGATTGTTATTGCTGATTAATGCCAAAAATAAAATAAAAAATTGATTAATACAACCTTAATAAATTAAATGTGACCGTGATTATTGCAAAGAAGGCAGAAATTCGCCGGAAAGTTGTTTGATTAGAAGGCTGCAAAAGGAATAATTTGCTTTATGAGAGGGGACAACATATGATTTATTTTTATTTTTATTTTTATTTTTAAATAAAAAGGGCCGTTTTAGAATTATTAAGACCACATGATACCTTTTAATTATTCTTAATTACACTTCGAAAGTAGCATCTCCTTACAAAACCCAATCATACCATGCGTGTGCATATGTTTGCTATCTTGCAAGAAAATTCTTTAATACTCCATTCGTCCTATAAAAAGTGTTTTGTTTTCCTTCTTGAGCCGTTTCATAGAGAGTGTATTGTTTCTATAAAAAAATAAAGAATGTGTGGTCCATAATTAACTGCTCAAAAGTCAAAAAATATACACCACACAGTACAAGTTTCTTAATCTCCGTGCCCTATATAAAGGAGATACTTTCTATGGGACGGAGGGAATACTATCTTATGTGATTTTTTTTTCTTGTTAGAATCACGTTCTTGTACAATAGTTCGTAAATCGCATCTCACGGAGTGCGAATATATTTTGTGAATGGAATAGAAGAATGGAATTTAATTGGGTATGTATTGATGTGAAAACATAGATTAGGAAAGAGGTGGATCCAAATAAAAGTCTTGGAATAGTATGCTCCATTAAGCTTTGCTTGGTCAAAATCTTCTTGTTAAAAGATTCACATTCTAAATTGGATTAGCAAGTGAAAGTTAGCCTTTAAGATGGAAAAAGGATGTTGATTAATGGGATTAGACCCTAAAGAAAGATGCTAAGCCATCATTATGTCTAAACTGCAAAGTCAGTCTAAAATACAGACTTTTACAAAGACGAAGAAAGAAATTCTATTTTCTCGCCTATTTAATAAGCCGAAGGGCAATTTGGCATACCCCAATTACCCCACCCCACCTCAACCCCCAACCCACCATTGAAAAGTGGAGATTTTCCTAAATCATGATTGAAGAAGGGTATAGGAATTAGGATTGGAATAAAAGAATGAGGAATGTTGCCTACTTATTCCTTTTGGCTGGTGGCATCATGTGGGCATGGCATGATCATGGGCTCCATTTGCATGCATCATCATGATGCTCTACATGATGTTGCTGCTCAAGCCAACTACACAAAATGTGAACACCAACCCTCTTACGCGGCATTACCCATCATTATCATAATCCTCAAATGCTCATGTCATCGGGATGAGATCTCATGTCCCAAATCCTCCGCCTCAATGCTATCTCGTATCAAAATTAGTTTAAATCTATGTTGCACGGACACTCCGAAAAAACCCACCGTACTGTGTCGGACACGCCCGGACACGCGCCCGACACGTGTCCGACACGGCAAAAACGTGTCCATAAATAAAAAAAAAAACGGACACGTTTTCGGACACGGCGATTTATGTGTCCAACACGGAACGGACACGGCGATTTGTGTGTCCGACACGGAACGGACACTTTTTTTTTTTAATACGTGGAACCCCCGTCAAACCGCTACCCCGCTACCCTTGGGTGCGTCCGGCAAAACCACACGGCGATTCAACCATGTGCCAACTATAGGAGCTCCACAAAGTTGCTTACGGTAGATTTGAACTGGCTGTCGTCCCGGGACCTTCACCAACTTTGTCTCCCAAGGGGACAACGGACACGTTTTTGATTTAGTCTTTATGGTCACTTTTGAATGAGTCATGTAGTTAGAAATTAGTAAAAAATAAATAAATATAAAATTAAATAAGTAAAGGACATCGACATGTATATAAGAGGTAAATTTCTTAAATACCCAAATTGATATTACAAAACTCAAATTTACCACATTCTTATATTCTATACAAAATACCCAATTTTACATTAAAACCCCTATTTTGTGACTTGTCTCCACAAATGATTGAAATCGGAGGATTTTGAACTACGGAATCCCGCTCAAAATCCCGCTCGCGTCCCGCTCCTAATCCCACCTTCACCCAAATCCCCTTTGCTCAAATCCCGCTCCCGTAACTCAAATCCCGCCCGCACCAACCGAACCACGCTCACTTTTGCTTTATCCCCTTGGACTTCCCCCCAGAAATCCCGCCTTCGACCTATCGAATCCCTCGACTTTTGACTTTTTCATAAAGTTAGGGGTAGTGTAGGTAAAATTGAGTATTTTGTGTGGTAAATATAAGGATTGGGTAAATTTGAGTTTTATTATATGAAATTGGGTAAAAGAGAATAATATCAGTATATATAATTAGTAATAAGTAAATAAATATATAATTAAATATTACTTACCTTACATTAGTAATAAGTAAATAAATATATAATTAAATAATTAAATATTACTTACCTTACTAATGTATTTAGATTATCTACTTATTTTAGTATTTTACATTTTTATGCTATGGTTATCTACTTATGAATTATGACTATGTTGTTTGAGTTGATCATTTGAACTATGAGTTTGATATTGAAAAACTTGACTTGATCATTTTTAAGTCATTTTTAAATTTATATATAAATAAATATATATATATATATATATATTAATAATTTAATATTTTTTATATCAGCGCCCGTGTCGTGTCCTAAATTTTTCAAAAAATACCGTATCCCGTGTCCCGTGTCCGTGTCGTACCGTGTCCCGTGTCCGTGTCCGTGCAACCTAGGTTTAAACACTTAAGTGTACGGTGTCATGTTATAACTAAATCATAAACACATATGTTTACCGTTATAAGACATCAATGAGACATGAAATTTGGGGCAGATGATCTGCTCGCCATCTAATTTCTCTTAATAAGTACTTCATCCGTCCCACTCATCTTGCAACATTTTTTTTTTCGGACCGTCTCACTCATCTTATCTTGCAACGTTTCTTAAAATAGAAAAAATGAGTGGACCACAATCATCCTAGACAATTAGACCTCATTATCTTTTACTTTACACCACTACTCTACACCTTTACTCCATTATCTTAAACTTTGTATCCAATTTCAAATGTTGCAAGATGAGTGGGATGGAGGGAGTAGATGTTATATGATTCTTTGACGTATTTTAATAAAATATATGAATAGATCATATACATGTCCAATAAGCTTTAATTTTTAATTTTAATAACTCTACCAAGTAACCAACCCGACTTTGGACCTCTTATATGAACTTTGAATTCTAAGACCCTAATAAAGTAATCTAGGCCCAATAACTACGATTTACCGGATATAGGCCTCATTTGGGCCGCATATATGATCTTTGAGTTCAAACCCAAATAAAATGAATCTAGCCCAATAACTACCGAGTAATGTGCTAACGTCGTGAGCCGCTTCGCTAATTAATACTCCATTGTTTGATTCTGTAACGAAGAGAGTTCGAAAATCTTGCCAAACTACTTGTGAAACCAAATTCCGAATCAACGGTGGAGATTGGTCACATTGTCGTATATGAATTGAAATATTGAATGTCACATTTAAGAGTTTCGCGTCCCACATCGAAAATAAGAAGACTTTGCATTGTTTGATTCTGTAACGAAGGTGTAACAATGGAGATTTCCGACGAATCTTTGAAAAGATTCTCTCTTCCGGTGGATTCCGAGCACAAGGCTACGAAATTCCGCCTCTTCTCCTTCGCGGCACCGCACATGCGCGCATTCCACCTCTCGTGGATTTCCTTCTTCGCCTGCTTCGTCTCCACCTTCGCGGCGTCGCCGCTGCTCCCCGTCATCCGCGACAACCTCAACCTCACCGCCACCGACATCGGAAATGCCGGAATCGCCGCCGTCTCCGGCGCCGTCTTCGCCCGAATCACAATGGGGACCGCCTGCGACCTCTTCGGTCCCCGTCTCGCCTCCGCCGCGCTCGTCCTCGGCACCACCCCCGCCGTCTACTTCACCGCCGTCGCCGACTCCGCCGCCGGCTTCCTCCTCGTCCGCTTCTTCACCGGCTTCTCTCTCGCCACCT
This sequence comes from Lavandula angustifolia, assembly GCA_028984105.1. Taxonomy (NCBI): domain Eukaryota; kingdom Viridiplantae; phylum Streptophyta; class Magnoliopsida; order Lamiales; family Lamiaceae; genus Lavandula; species Lavandula angustifolia. Next base: position 353,927 of record CM054803.1, read on the forward strand.
TCGTCTCCACTCAATTCTGGATGAGCTCGTTGTTCTCCCCTAAAGTCGTCGGCACCGCCAACGGCCTCGCCGGTGGATGGGGAAATCTCGGCGGCGGCGCTACGCAGCTAATCATGCCGCTCGTCCTTGACCTAATCGCCCAAATCGGCGCCGCCAAATTCACGGCGTGGCGAATCGCCTTCTTCATTCCCGCCCTTTTCCAAACACTAACCGCGTACGGCGTCTTCTTCCTCGGCCAAGACTGTTACGCCACGGCCGGAGGACGGAGAGAAGGTCATCGGAGAAGGGAAAGTGAGGAGATTGGAGGAGGATGGTTTCGAATTGGAATTAGGAACGAAGGAAATGAATCTAGAATGTTATCCAGTGAGATCTAATAACCTTTTGACTTTGGGAGGAGAATCGGACATTAATCAACAGTGGCTAGGATCAGATCTTGGGAACATGGGCCGGACACCCACTATTCCACGTGTTATCTTAGTCTTTAATTAAGTACCTTTTAATTACTCTTATATGTCCTAATATCTAGGTTATGCGTGTACTTTATAAGGCAAAGTTTGTTATGTTTTATGATATGAAAAACGTTCCGCCTCTCCCTCTTTCTTCTCTTGTTCTATTCCTCTCTTTCTCTCTCATCTCACATTCTCTCGTGCTCTTAATCAATCTTATGTCTTACAAGAATTAATACATACATTCACGATTCTACCTCAATCAATTTAAACTACTTCGGTGGATAGCGTTGCGTGGTATCGGGACGATCTATGGCGCTTCAATCGCCTCCCATCCTCGAGGATGGTCTTGTAGGAGATGAAGAGGACTCGGTTCTCGATATGGATGAAAAACACGGTTTATCGATACTTAATCAAAACACACGCTCTCAACAACAATTTATCGAGTTAGATACACTTGGCGTCGTTTGGATACGTGGAATCACAACTTCATACGGATCTAGGCCAAATATCGCATGTTAGGCCATCAACACCACCTATGTAACCCCACAATACGAGTAAACCCGATCTCCCCGGGTTTAAGCGCGTGGGAAAGGGTGGATGAAGGAAGTGGATGGTGTTCATGGAAGGGCCCGGGGCCCGGTGGTGGAATGTATATGGAAACTCCCGATTTAATGAGGATATGAGGCCTTCTATATTGGGTAGTGGTCAAACAAGGCTATAACACTCATCCAACTACTCAAACTCTATGGGGGTTAGTACTAAGGAACGGGTTAGATCACCACTGTAACTCGGGAATACACGGGGTGTTACCTCGTAGCAAAGATCAATTTCCCTAAATTTGATGGAAATCGATCTAGATCATGGCTAATGAGGTGTCATAGTTATTTTTCTATAGTTCGAATACGAAGAGCAAAAGTTACTTTTGCTTCTATGCACTTTGAAGGGAAGCTTTGAGTGGTATGATAATTTGCCTTTTAAGGGTGAAGAGCTTATTTGGGCCAATTTGTAAGGTTGATCTCTAGCCGGTTTCAAGATTTACAAGCTAATAAGGCATTGGAGAATTACATAAGGACACGACATGAGGATATGTCTCAGGTTTGAAATTAAAGCTTTTGTCACCAAGTGTGGAGAATTTGATGAAACTCTTGGATTCTTGCTTTTGTGATGGACTAGACAGGCATCATGGTTTAGAAATGCTCCCTAACTTCCTAGTCCCTTCATCTAGCACAGTTCATTGAATGACTCTCGAGGAAACTCAAAGAGTCGAGCTAACGTCACTCAACCTAGGAAGGACAAAACCTACCGAGGTCAAGGTTCGATCCTACGTTACCTCTCCGAATGGATCAGAAGGCTCGGGGCTCCTATAACCGTGATGAGTTGCCCTGGCCAGTGTAAGACAAATTAATTTCATGGTTATGACGTTGAAGAACAAGGGGATTTCTTAAATAGAATTGAAGTGGAGGCATGAGGAGGATTATGGGGATGCAAGTGATGAGCTAGGTATGGCCATGGTAACTTTGGGATCTATGGAGGAGGAATGGTAAGGCTTATGAGGCATGGGGAGTTAGGGGACGAAACTAAGAATCTAGTAGGCGTAGGAAGTTCCCTTAGTTTCCTCAATTCGACTTCCTCTAACGGGAAGAAATTTTGACCCTCTAGACCTCTCAAGGTTTTGGTGGCTAATGGGAATATTATGGTGAGTGACAAAAGATTAAAGGATTAAAGTGGAGGATCGGAGTATGACTTCATCTATGATATCAGTTATTACCTCTTTCTTTGGGTATAACTTGATCTTAGGAAGTGATTGGTTAAAGAAAGGGTCTCCTATCATCTTGATTATGACAACAAATTCTTTTCCATTATGCACAATGGTGAGAGGTTTATGTAAACCGCAAAGGAAGAGGTGTTCCGTTCTACCTGCACTGCTTTTATCAGCTTGCGGAACTCTACCACACCGAAGAGTTCTGTTGTTGGCTATGGGGAGGGAAAGGATCAAAACAATCCTCAATGGATCTTGTTGCAATCCATCGGATGTCTTTGAGACCCTAAAGGCTTGCCACCTAGCGAGGATTGAGCTAAAATTATCTTGACCTGGCAGCACCCAAACAACAGTACCCATACGAGTTTCTCATGCACAAAGCGAAATTGAAAAAACAATACGATCTATTGGAATGCGGGAGATCCGACTAGAAAGCCCATTTTCTTCTCTGTATTTGGTGAAGAAGAAGGATGGGACATGGAGAATGTGTGTTGATTACAGTGATTCTTGGGAAAATATTTACAAGTGAGAAGGTCTTGGAGATAATGAGGGCATAAGTTATATGCAAGATGAAAGTGTGAATTTGGAAAGAAGTCGTGTCTATCCGGGACCATTATTTCACAACATGGGGTGGCTCCGCCCGACAAAATTCTTGATGATGGAATGGAAGACCCTATTAATTTGAAGGGATTGAGAGGCTTCTTAGAGCGCGGTATTACGAAGATTCATTAAGGGATATGGAATTCTCGGCAAGCCACTAACTAATCTATTAAAGAAGGAGCTTTGAATGGGGGCGAATAAGGGGCTTTCGAAATTAAAGGAAGCTATGGTTACTACACCGTATTGGCTTTACCGATTTCAAGAAGGATTTCATTCCGAGCGATGATGTGGAACATGTGGGGTTGTGCTTATGCGAGGCGGCCCATTGCTATCTTAGCAAGGTATTAAACCGAAAAATCAAGCACTATCTATATATGAAAAGGAATTCCTAGTATTCTCTTAGGTCATGGAAGAGTTATTTGCGGTAATCACTTCATCATAAAACCGACAACAAGCTTTAAAGCCTTGTTGGATCGAAAATTACTACCCCCTCCAACATGGACCCCAAAACTTTTGGGATATGATTATTATAAATATAAGAAGGAAAGGAAAACGTGGCGCAAATGCCGTCCGAAGAGCACTTCGTTCAGTATGCTAGTGTTATACCTTTGTGGATTAAAGAGTGGGAGAGTTATGTGGGGATTCACACTTGCTCCTTATTTCGCCAAGATGATTGATCCTACCACAAACCCCGATTATACCTATTCGGAATGTTTTGAGGAAACGGGTAAGATAGTGATTGGGAATTTTGAAGAATTAAAGAGGGATATAATCGGGAATTGCCAATTCTGCCTAGGGGCTGGTGAGGAAGGAACCATCAAAGGGTGAAAAGATATTTTGTTTGGAAAGGAATGAGAAAAGAGGTGATTGATGGGTGAGTTCATGCTCTACATGTGCGAGTAAGTCCGAAGGTGCCCGATCCGGCGTTCCCACCTTTACTATACCGCGGTTGGACACATGTCTCCATGGATTTTGTTGAAGGCTTACCTAAATCACGGGCGGGTCAGAATCCTAGTATGGTGGATATTGACTAAGTACGTCATTTTATTGGGCTAAGCCACCCCTACAATGCCCTTTCCATAGCCCAAATTTTCTTGGATAATATAGAAAAGCTTATGGAAACCACTCAGATTGTCACGATAGGATCCTGTGTTCACTAGTGTGTTTTGGTCGAGTTGTTTAAGCTATTGGGGACAAAACTAGACATGACTTCTTCCTATCACCCTCAATCGATGAACAGTGAGAGGGTGAACCGGTGCCTGAAACATATCTCGGATGTATGGTGAGACATAACCCTGCATAAGGCATAAATGGTTGTGCCTGGCTGAATATTGGTATAACACCAATTTTCATTCCAGCCTAAGGACAACTCCTTTTGAAGCCCTCTACGATTACAGTCCTCCTATATTTACTATAGGACCATATCCGCGAACCGACTCTCTTGGATCTGCACTCGCGAAGAGAGACTACATCTCAACGAAACTCGAGGAGAATGCTTGAAGGCTCAGAAAGAATGGCTAAAAACGCTATAAGCACCGAACTGAGGCGGTTCGGTGTAAGCGAGAAGGTTTATTTAAAGTTACAACTTTTCGACGTCCCAGTGTGGTTATCCGAGAATCGAAATTGTCCCACGTTACTACGGGCCTATACTATCACGAAAAGGTTGGGAAGTTACCTATCGCTTAGATCTTCCACCGGGTCCAAAGTGTGGCCGTGTTCCACGTATCGTTGCTTAAGAGATCCGTGAAACCTAACTGTTTCACTCGCCTCCCTACCAAATCGGAAGAAGATGGATTCGTGGCTTTCACTCCTGAGTCAAGGGAAAAAGGAGTAAGCTAACAAGGAGAGGAAGAGTCATCCATTCATTTTTAATGGAATGGGATTTTCAAGGGGAAAAACTTGAATCTTGGGTAAGTGAGACGTACCAAGCAACACTATCCGACCTACAACCTTGGGGACAAGGTTGTTAAGAAGGGGACATGTTACGCCACGGCGGAGGAGGTGAGAGAAGGTCATCGGAGAAGGGAAAGTGAGGAGATTGGAGGAGGATGGTTTCGAGTTGGAATTGGGAACGAAGGAAATGAATCTAGAATGTTATCCAGAAGATCTAATAACCTTTTGACTTTGGGAGGAGAAATCGGACATTGAATCAACAGTGGCAGAGGATCTTGGAAACGGTGGGGCGGTGGACCCATTATTCCATTATCTTATCTTTAATTAAGACCTTTTAATTACTCTTATATGTCCTAATATCTAGGTAATCGCGTGTAGCCTTTATAAGGCGAAGTTTGTTATGTTTTATGATATGAAAAACATTCCCCTCTCCCTCTTTCTTCTTATTTTTTCTTTCTTTTTTTTTTTTTTCTCACTTCTCTCGTGCTCTTAATCAATCTTCAGCTGTCTACCTACAATCTTCAGCTGTCTACCTACAAGAATTAATACAATACAATTCAACTGCTTCTACCTACAATCAATTTAAACTACAGATTCTGGTGGATAGCGTTGCAAAGACCTCCCCGACGGCAACTACTCGCAGCTCCACAAATCCGGCGAGAAGCACAAGGACAACCTCTCCGACGTCCTCCGCACCGCCGCCACGAATTACAGAGGCTGGATCCTCGCCCTAACCTACATCGCGCAGTACTTCTACGACCGATTCGACGTCAATCTCCACACCGCCGGCACAATCGCGGCGAGCTTCGGCCTCGCAAACCTCTTCTCCCGACCCGGCGGCGGAATGCTCTCCGATTTCGCGGCGAAGCGATTCGGAATGAGGGGGAGATTATGGACGCTGTGGGTAATCCAAACCCTAGGCGGAATCTTCTGCATCTTATTGGGGAAAATCGAAACCCTAACCCTATCCATCGTCGTTTTGCTCATCTTCTCCGTTTTCGTCCAAGCCGCCTGCGGCCTCACCTTCGGAGTCGTTCCGTTCGTCTCACGGAGATCGCTCGGAATTATCTCCGGCATGACCGGCGGCGGCGGAAACGTCGGAGCGGTGCTCACGCAAGTCATCTTCTTCAGAGGATCGAGATACTCAACCGAATCCGGCATATCTCTGATGGGGGTGATGATTATCTGCTGCACGCTTGTAATAGCTTTGATTCACTTCCCGCAATGGGGCGGAATGCTGCGCGGCGCGGCAGAGAGGACGACGGAGGAGGACTACTACGTGTCGGAGTGGACGGCGGCGGAGCAAGAGAAAGGGTTTCATAAGGCCAGCCTTAAATTTGCAGAGAATAGTAGAAATGAACGTGGCGCCAAGATTGGTTCTGAGCCAACTCAATTTACAAATAGTTTGTAATCCCAAATCTTGAAAAAGTGGGCCCATTTATTAATTCTTGGGCTTTATTTGGGCTTTTAGTCAAGCCCATTTGTGTTTTTTTGCAGCCTACTTAATTTAATCCTAAGAAAACATACTAATGCTATAGAATAAAGTGTGATTAACTATGACAAAATCTCGATTTTGCTCCTCTAACGTGACATTTGTTCCTTTTCGATTTTGTAATGTGAACAATCATTCATTTTTTATCCTCCGACAAGTAGTTACTCGCATGCCCATAGTTTATAAAAGTTGGGTTATCGATAATATTCTCGAGTTACCGTAAAAAAAAAAAAAAATCACTGATAAATTCGGCGATTGATAAGAAATGTATGAAGTGTTCTCCACTAATAACGAACTGATATCGCATTATATGATTAAAATCGAAATTTCTTCCATTGACTAATATGATATGAGTGATAGCAGCTTTTTGCTTATCTTGGATTTTTAAAGTGTTTATTAATTGGTGCGCATGCAGTTAAAAGATTCATAAATAGGGGGAAAATGGACGGTGCCTACACATCTCCAAGACAGTGTACATATAGCTTTCTGTGCCACCAAACTATAACAATAAAGTGAAGGCCCACCATTTGTCTTGCACTTGCCTCTCTCTTCTCCTCCTCCTCCTCCTTTCTCATCTTTTTAATTTCAAACTAACTCCCACTTTATTCTGTTAGTATTGTCCGGTTTCTTTTCGGTTAAGGGACTAAAAAAATTAAGTTAATTATATATTTTAATTATATTAAAAAATTAATATAGTTTTCGAGAAATGATTTGTTATCATTAATTTTATTAAGTTATGAGAATTTATTCATATTTTATTAAGTTTTCCCGTATTTAATCAAATTTTATTCAAATTTTATTAAGTTATCATTAAAGCAATTGTTTTTTTTTTTTTTTCATTTTGTAATTGAAGAAATAATCTAAAGTTTCAAATAAGTTAAAAATCATAATTTTATGAGTTCGTAATGGAACGGAATCGTGTGATTAGGGCTTCGAATACGCCCGGATACTCGATTCCATATTTGACTTTAGATTTTGGGTATTGAATTCGGAAGTTTTGGTACGAATTCGGAAATTCGAGATCGAATACGGGCGGATAAGCTTTCGATCGCCGAATAATAATAATCGAAATATAATCAAAATATTATTTTCTTAATTTTATCGAGCTTTCGAAAATCGAGCTCGATATTTAATATAAATTTTAATGTAAATTCGAGTTTATATATATCGAGCTCAAATACCATGATTTTTTATCGAGCCGAGCTCGAGCCCGAATATGAAGCTCTATGTCATCGAGCAATCGAGCACTCAAGAGCCTCGAATGCCTTGTCGACAAAATCATGATGGAGACTAATCGAGCTTCGTTAGCCTCGATACGAACAAAGCTCGGCTTCGTTCCGTGAAATTAATGAATAAGTGGGAACAAAAAATAACTAACTTTATTATTTTCCCACTTTTTTTCGTTAGTACTTGTCCGGTTTCTTTTCTTGGTTGGCACAAGAGGACTAAAAAAATTAAGTTGACAAAATTGAATATGATTTTCAACTTCATATTAAGAAAACACATTAACCCCTTTCTCTCTTATTTTTTTAGTTTTCAAGAGGAGAATGATCACCGCGGTTAGGAAGAAGAAATCCTTCCGGGAATTTATTCAAATTTTATTAAGTTATCATTAAAGCGTCCGTCCACGTAACGGCCTTGGATTCGTCAATCAATGGTTAATTGTTTATGTTTTGTTTTTTATTTTTTTTATTTCTTACTTTTATTGTAATTGAAGAAATAATCAAAAGTTTCAAATAAGTTAAAAATCATAATTTTCTGAGTTCGTAATGGAACGGAATCGTGTGATAGAGAAACTTTTGAAGAGAGAGAAAGTGTATAAGAATGTGAGATGACTAGTGATATAAAGGAGCCCACCTCATATTTTTTAATGTAGAGTGTTTTTTCCATTAAAGAAAACAAGACAATATTATTGTGACGACCCGAAAAAGAAAATAAGATAATATTGATGCGACGAAGGTAGTATGTATTAGTCTCAATACTATTATGGTGGCTATTCAAACGTTTAGGTCTATTGCAAGTGCTAGAATCTTGAATCTTGATGATGTTAAACATACGAGTAAAAGGGCTAATCAAATTCGATTCGATTTATTTACACCGCCTTCTGCATCTCAAAACACTGCAGAAGGGAGAAACTTAACAACCCTTTATAATTACGAACTCACTCATTTACAAACAACTAACATCGTGGGACCTCGAGATCCTCCGAACATAATCACTCCCACTCCTCACACAATAATCCATACTTGCAGGGGGCAAGAGGCCCTAATGACTTCCCATAGGAGTTCCAACACAAAGCCTTTTGAAACCCACTATAATTAGGAGAAGGCCTCATCTCTATTGAGATCAGATCAACGTCCACGCATGGGATGGAGTTGCTGCAGGCTAGATGCACCGGCTGCACAGAATAAGTCCCCTTTATCTGCTTGAATGTAACTCCGGACACTGCAACTGCACCAGTCTGATTCTTGCACACATTCTTGTCACAGTAGAACTGATCAATGGTGATTGGGACCTTCACATCTTCGATTTGTATGTCTGCGAACGTCACGTTCGTTACGGATCCTACGCCTCCCTACGATACGAATCCGATCAAATTACCATAAAAAATCGAATCTTGATTATACATTCAAGATTTCCAAGATGATGGTTTTTAGCCTCCTTGCCAAAGTGTTCTGCAGTGTGATGCTTTCGACTACTATGTTCGATACACAAGCCATGCTCTTGCCTTTCCCTAGTCCTCCTAAACTGTTTCATCACAACATGTGTTAGGATTAGTAAAGATAGTTACTACCTCCGTCCCCCTATTTATGGCACACTTTCCCGAAATGGACGTCCCGCTATTTCTGACACACTTCCTAATTTGGAAATAACTATCATCTCTCTCATACTTTACCATCTTATCTCTCCTACTTTTTCTTACTTTATCATCTTCTCTCTCTTACTTTATTATTTACTCTCACTCATTTTATGTCTCCTACTTTGTCATCTACCCATATCTCATTCTTAATCATTTACTTTCTTAATTTTCGCGTCCAAATGAAGTGTGCCGGAAATAGCGAGACGGAGGCAGTATGTTTTTATGTAAAGATTAGATTTTTTTTTTTTTTTTACTAATTTTTACCTTATTCCATGGCCGGGTCCACAGTTAATGTGATGAACATGAATGTTGGAGCAACCAGTCTGTATTGAAACACAATCATCTCCTGCTCAAGAATCAGAATGTCATGGAGAAGAATTGTACATATGAAGATAGATAGGATCTGTGCTTCAACCAATCAAGAATGTGTCTTGAATCTTGCCTGTCCCAATATCAGAATCAAGAATCTCAACATCTTGGGAGTTCTGCAGGTGGATTCCATCAGTGTTGGGGCTGTCCTCCGGTGCAGAAATCGTGACGTTCTTCACCTTCGCGCCCTTCGAGTTGTCGAATTTGAGGTGGCATAAGGGGCTATTGATGATGCTAATGTCAAGAATTTCAATATCATAGCTTTTGTAGAATCTCAATGCCTGTTTTGAATCAAGAACATCACTTTCATGTTAGTAGGCTAATAATGCATTTAAACATGAGAAAAATGCATGAAAAAGACAGAGAAAAAAGGCTGTTACAGTTGGTTTTATGCCTGGAATTCTTTTAGCTTTCTTCTGCAAATATGTTCATACAAAGCAAAGAATCATCAAAATTTGTATTCCACCAGATCAAAATTCTCGAAATTCAATCCGGATCTTTTGTCCACTTTCTTGTGTCCCACTCTCTCGTGTCCCACTCACATTTTAACTGTAAGCATGCTTATGATAACCCTAAAATTCAAACCGTAAGCACCTAGATGCTTACAGTTAAAAATGACAATGGGACACAAGAAAATGGGACAGAAGATCCTATAGTCTCGAAATTATGTAAAATAAAAAAAATAAAAAAAATAAAAAAAAATACCACATTACTTGATTAGATTGAGAAGAGATCCACCAATTTGAGCCTTGGCCATCTACTGTCCCATAACCTTGGATGGTGAAATTCTGAAGCCATTTGAAGTTTATCCATTGATAAAGACTGGATTTTGGCCATGACCCGATTTTCGGAGGGGCTAAAAGAGTTCCGTCCACCTATGCAATAGTCGGCAAACCATGAATCGCAACACCGAAAAACACCTTTCTTGAAAGCAAAGAGAAAAGGTGAAAGTGAAACTAACCCTGAGAACAAGATTAGGCCTACATGGCCCTTGTAGAGTTACTGGCTTGATCAGAAACTCAAGCCCTTTCGGTATTTCCACAACGCCTCCCACTCTGCAAGCCGATTTCCAAGCTGCTAGAAGAGCCTAATAAACAATAACACAACACAAAATGTTAGTAGTTCAAGAAATGCATGCTTTTTCTGCACTAAAACACATACAAAAACTTGCCACACCTTCGAGTCATCGGAAACTCCATTAGCCTTCGCTCCGAAAGACAAAATGTCGAATACGTTCGACTGATCGGGCTGTGGAGCTGGTGCAGGAGAATGAGATAGATCTCCATTTTTGTCACCATCTTTACTTTTCTTATGCTTGTGAATTCTACTCTTCTTTCCCTGGTGTTTTTGCGCCTCGATTGTGGAGAATGCAGTTAGAGTGAGAAGGAAAAGAAGGAAGAAGAGTATAAGTGAGGAGGTTTTAGCCCTCTTCATCTTTCTATCTGATTCTGATCTATCTTCAATGAAGGTAGTTAGTGACAGTTTATATAGTTGCATGTTGCAGAAACAGACATGGGATTGTGAAAGTACAAGATTACCCTTTTTTTTTAATTATGAAAGAATAGTTATCCCTCTGTCCCGCTATTTCTGTCCTACTTGCCTAATCGGGTTGTCCCGCTATTTCTGTCCTCTTTCCTAAAATAGTAAAAATTACTTTTAAATATAAAATGAAGTGGGTCCCCCTTACTCACTACTCAACCCCCCACATTCTTATACTCTCTCTCTTCAAAAATCTATCTCTCACTCGATTATGTTCCGCTCTGAACTCAGAAAATTATGATTTTTATCTTTTTGAAAACTTTAGATTATTTCTTCAAATACAATATAAAAAAATATAAAAAATAAAAATCGATTGTCTTTCACTAGCCTTGCAAAAATTTGGATAATTCTCATTTCTTTCCACCAACCACTCCTCGAAAACTGTGTCATTTTCTTTATACAATTAAAACTCATAAAATACACATTAAATTAAAATTTCTTAATCTCCGTGCCGAAGTCAATTGAGACGTTTTTAGCGGGACGGAGGGAGTAATATTTAGTGAGTTTTTTAATTTTTGAACAATTATTTTGCAGCTTATCTTGTTGGAAAGTTAAGTATCTTGTCATCCTTTGTTATAGAAAAAATTAGTTTAGTGGAAGTTTACAATGCATCACTAGGTAAAGTTTAGGTTTTTATGTATATTTTGTGTGGTAATATTTTGTAATGTAGTGGGCTTAATTTTAAAATAATTATTTGCTTGATAAATCCACTAGCCCCTCCTAATTTACATTGAATTCCCAATATTTGTCAAGAATTATAACATTGATTTTCATTATTATCTTGAATCGTAAACCTAACCTAAATTCTCTAGCCCAACACCTCCACCAAACTAAGAAAGACCTAACAAATAAAAGTGTTTATCCAAGAGCCATACCACTATCCCAAGTAAGTCAATTAAGAATTTCACTAGCCTCTTGTCGTCACGTGTTTAAAATTCACTGAAGCCATTATGTGTGAACTTGTTATCTATGATAAGCCTAAGCCGGTTTACTTCTCTTGTGGGGTTTACCGACTATTGCACAATAACGAAATTTATTCAGTACATATTTCGGTAATAGCTGCGAATTTTCCTCGTTATAAAGAAAAAGACCTAACAAATAAAAGTGTCTTATCCAAGACCCATACCACTATCTCAAGTAAGTCAATTAAGAATTTCACTAGCCTCTTGTCGTCATGTGTTTAAAATTCACCTAAAGCCATTGTGTGTGAATTTATTATCTATGATAAGCCTAAGTCGGTTTACTTCTCTTGTGGGGTTTATTGGTTATTGCACAATAACGAAATTTATTCAGTGCATATTTCGGTAACAACTGCGTATTTTCCTCGTTATAAAGAAAAAGACGTATTCCCTCCGTCCCAAAATTCTTGTCCGCTATTCCATTTTGGGTTGTCCCAAAATTCTTGTCCACTTTCCTTTTTTAGTAAATTATTACACACAACTTTTTGTGGGACCCACAACTTTATACCAATCTACACACAACTAACAACTCTCCTTAAAAACCGTGCAAAAAGCAAATTGGACAAGAATTTTGGGACGGAGGGAGTAACAAATAAAATTACATGTCTTATACCACTATCCCCATTAGAATTTCACAAAACCACCAAGGATCTAAGTAGGTCAATATAGTGTTCTAGGTTTTGTAGCTCTCTCTCACATGAACAAAATGTTCACCCCACAAACTATCAACATTCTCAAAATGGTGTCTTGTATGTAAAGTTTACTTTATGTAGACAAAAAGTGAGTAAATAAAATAAAGCAAAAAATGGGACAAATGAAAAGAAGTACTCCATCCGTCTCAGCCGACTTGTCTTGTTTGGTTTCGACACAGATATTTTGGTAAGTTGGTGGTTGTGTGTAGATGAGTATGTGATTGTGTGTAGAAAGTGTAAATTTGTGTAGTAATTATTTTCCTTTTTAGGAAACAAGACGAGTCAGGTGGGACGGTCCGGAAAGGAATGCAAGATAAGTCGGGCGGGACGGAGTGAGTATATATTCGGGATAAAATGATTGAGGAGGCAGCTGTGACAGGTTATTTAGTTTGTGCAGGAGTAATTTGGGCACAATGGATGGTGATTCCCATGTGGGGATAAAAAGTTATATTTCTTTATTATTACATAATTTTGTATTATTATTTTAGAAATATGTCTGATATTATTTACTAACTGAATTATTTGGCTGTAGGAATTTGGACATGCTCTTCCTGCACGCTTAGGGCCATGTATGGGAAGCTAGAGAGTAAGACTTCATTATCTCTAGAATTCTTTAGAGCTACTCACAACCTTATCTCATAGAGAGAGAGGGTAGGGTTGTTTAACGGATGTTCGGACGAAAAATTGAACCGATCAACTCATATTAACTTTGACTGTCCGATTTTCCTAAAAAAAAATAATATTAGTTTATTTGATTTGGCTTAAATCATAAAAATACCAACAAATTCATATTTTTTGAGCTTTTTTATATGTATAAATATATATTTTTATTTTTAATTAAAAATTTAGCATTCTAACCCATTTTAAGAACCACTATATGATCCACCAATCAGTGATGTGTGTGTTGTGGTGGGTCATGCTGCTAATGTTGTGGTGTGTCACGAGATTTGGTCCACCATAATACACACGCACCACCTAATTGATGGATCATGTAGTAGTACTTAAAAAATAGGGCTCAGAAGATCCGCAGAAAATTTAGGGCTTTGTGATTGCAATGGGCTTTAGGAATTTCCAATACATGGGCTTTGACGGTTCAGGCTCAATGGGCTTTAGGGCTATTTTGGCCCAATGGGCTTTGGCGGCTATTTAGGCACAATAGGTTGTTATGGCTATTAAGCTCAATGGGCTTTCACATTTGCTACTTGGGCTCATTTCTTTTAATAAAACACCTAATATAATTATAATTTATTTTTTAAAATGTACCAGTATTTAATTATTTAATAAAAGTAATACTACAAATTATAATACACCACTTTATTAGATTAGAAAAGTCGATCTAAGGAATACAAACAAAGAGGCAAAGTCTCTCTCTCTCTCCTCTCTCTCTTATTTGTGCAATAGGTAATGCTCAAATCTTTAGTTTTAATATGTCCATTAGTGAAGACATACCCCATTTTGATTCACAATCACTTAATTGTGTTTTTTCAAGGACCACTACATAATCCATCAATCTAACGTCACATATATATCAATCCAACGGACTAAAAATAATATTTTCCATGGATGACAAGCACTTGATATAAAATATTTGATTCGATAGTAAAATGTTAGAAGTGATTCATCAAACTCATCCAAAATATACAGAGCACTAATTTAAGCATCGCCATTAGCAACATCTCTACATACAACACTACAAATATCAATCCCCAATGAATAAATGCCCAGAAAGATTCTCCATCATAGCCAAATGCATATTCTCAGAAGGCTTCCAGTGCCTCTTCCTCTGGTTAATAAACCAGTTGTTGATCTGCTTCTGGTCCAGCCCCGTCGTCTCCGCCAACGTAACCTTATCGACCTCCTACACACCATCGCGTTAATCATCGAAACGAGTCCATTTCGGATTTATTTTAGAAAATCGACGTGTATGTTAGTTACTCACCGTGGGGTACGGCCATTTGTAGTGAACGTTCCACCATTCGAGCAGTTTCTGCCTCGCATCCTTCGGCAGCTTGCCTTTCTTCTTCTTCTTTGAGAATTCTTGCTTTAGGCTGTTGATGTGGTCGCCGTACAGAAGCAAGAGCCTTTCCTTGAGTTCCCGGTCTTCCGCTTTCGTATGCGCCTCCGTCTCTCCGCCGCTTAGCTCCTCATCGGACGACAAACCACCATCATCTGAACAAGAATTCGAAAGAAAATATCATATTATTATCCAGAAACAAAGGAATCTTACTAATGTGGGCCAATTGATCAATGACGAAAATTTCTACCGTGGACCGGGATAAGCCACATCATCTAATATGGATAATCTGCCTAAATAAAAGTATCATCTGATAAGAATAATAGTCTTGAACCACAAGATCCACGGTAGAATTTTCCGACCAATAACTGGGTCCCACGTGTAATGGGGGCTTAAGACTATAGTAACCGCAGTCAACGGCTATTCCTGCCTACAAGACTAAACTCCAAAAATCCAGTCCCCACATACTAAAAGCAAGAAATTACAGCAAAAAAAAAAAAATCAATTCAAATTCATAAAAATAGAAATGGAGAAACATAAAGAAGGAACGGGCCCACAAAACATGTAGAGAGAGAGAGAGGGAGAAATGATAAGGCCCAAAGTCCAAAGATTAGCATTAAAAGGCAAGAGAAGGTGGGTTCATAGTAGATGTGGTGTGTGCATGTGTGGCTGATTAAATGCTCAAAAAGTGGGCCGGGCTTCAGCGTAAAACACGGGCGCCCCACGTGAAATTCGACCACCCGCTCTATCCGGGTTTTTTCTCCCCCATAAAGCCACCTTTGCTACTACCCCACTTTCTCTCTCCACTCTCTCCCTCCCTCTCTCTAAATAATTTCATACTCCCTCTAATTATCATAATCTCACTTCCTCATGAAAAATAAAAATGTGGGAGAAAGTCCAACATATAGTGCAACTTTATGTGTACGACATGGAAAGCATAATGCTTAGATCACATCAACATATACAAACAACAATCAAACAAACCTCTTCCCAGATTTAACATCGATCGTCCATTTAACAAGGATACGAAGCACAATCGAGTAACACTAACTCGAACTAGAACGCCCCCGACAAGATAATGCATACATAGTGTAAACCACACTAGTACTACAAGATTCAACGTGCTGATACAGCATAGAATCGAACATCAGCATATGAGAAAATAGTATCTTAATGTGCCAAAAAAGGGTTTAAGATCCTTAATCCCATGTTTAATTTAAGCATTACTAATGTACGGAAACTAAGCCCACACAAGGCCAACTATAAACAGACAAGAACATATCTGACAAGTTAGATTGTACTTTTAATTGAAGAATAACTAATTGCAGCTGTCAAAAAATATAATCTTTACCTACTTGAGTCCTCGTATTACAGTTAACATAATAAATTCATGAACTGATGGGCAAGGCTTAAAATATGTAGCAACTTTTCTTGGTTTGGACAAGTATGCATGCTTAAACTAAAGGTTTGTGAATGCAAATGGAATCCAAATCCGATCCTAATTGTACTTGTTATTACACTAAACTATAGTTCTTGCACTGGTTATTAAAATCAAGAAAACATAAATCCACTATGTTGCAGTACCTGCATAGTCTTGGCTGTATGAAGGTATTTTTGTCTATCTAAGTACAATTCCCTTTCATTAAAAATAGTGCAGCTGTGTGTGGTGTAGTGTAGCCAACCGTCTACAGAAGGAAGACATCTTTAACTGCCCACCAATTAGCAATTAGACCATTTCCAATGTTTCCTTAGGCTTCATGAAATTGGAACTTGAAATCCATTTTAAATCACCACAGGCATCATAAATAGACTGAACTCAGTTTTCAGACAAATGATTCAAAATCCACTGAGTATGCAAGTGATGTTTCTTTTTCTCCTTACAGGGTAAAATCATGTGTAGTGTAGAAAGTGTAATGTAGCATGAATATGTGACAAATTAGACCACACATACAAACACGAGGCGGGCAAACACCACGGATGCTCGACTCTTTATAGAAAACATTTGAAGAGCACATTCATCAAGCCTAGTAAATCTTTGGAAGCATACTTTTTCCAGCAACATGTGTCAAAACTATTTTTCACTGATGTTCTTTACCGATAGATTACGAAACGATAGGCTCGATGGCAATGGTAAGACACCCCGATTAGGCCGTCAATGTCATTCAAGAACCGAAGAGAAGAAAACCACGAAAAAATCATAAACAAGTTAACTATCACTGAACTCTAGAGCACTAATGAAGACTAACATACATACACTCATTTAGTGTCTAATTTTTCATGTTTCAAATCGTATTGTACACCGTATCGAACCACATCAAATGTACCAAGGAATCTACAATACACACATATATATATAGATAGATATATATAAAGGACCTAGCACTGTTGGACAAAAAAGAAAGCAGTGCTAGGCATGTCACCTGGGCTACTGATACGTCAAAATCAGAATCTATAGCTGTGAAAGTTTCATTTCTTTCAAGATTTAATTTCTTCTGACAAAAGACAACCAAAGATCAATGTTAAAGAGGAAAACGTTTAATGAGAAACAAGCCACAAGACAAAAAAAATAAATGCAAGCTAACTTAGAAAAAATCATAAGAAAACTGTTCTGAACTGAAACTCAAACTAAAGATAATAAGGGTGGGCAACAGTGTTTGGCGAGAGTTTCTTGTGGCTCACAGCTTGACCTTTTTTCGTTTAAGGTTCACTATTTCCTATACAACACATGTCGTAGGTAAACACAGTCTTAAATGAACATGAAAAAATCTCAGAGAGACATGGTCAATATAGCACGAAATGTAAGAGGGAGAAACAGTTAAAAAGCGCTATCTTTTGATATTTTAGGGTTTCTGTGTGGTGTTGTCAGTTCAGGATTCACACTTTACCAATAATATACGCGAGGGAATTACAGTCAATATCGAGCAATAAGAAAATAATGCATGAAATGTGATGAAATTGACCAAAGTTAGAGAGAGAGGAAGAGAGAGAGAGAGAAGAGAGAGAGAGAGAGAGAGAGAGAGAGAGAGAGAGAGAGAGAGAGAGAGAGTGCCTTTGCAAAGATTGCCGAGTTGTGTCTCGATCTTGTTGAGAAAGGAGGTTGCCTCATCAAAAGGCCTCGACAAATCCGTCTTGTACTTCACCAATACGTCGCAATACGTTTCCTTTACATAATTAAAAGGGAGAAATCTTGATTAACATGGACGTCGTCAAATGGTATGAGATGCAGCAAATTAGAATTGCAACGGGATGAAGACGAAGTCGATTTTCCAAATGGTAGCATAAAATAACTGATGTTTAAGATGTGTGTTATGTGCGTGTTCTAGAGAGAGAGAGAGCCATAAACGCGTGTTCTGTGTGCGTGTTAGAGAGAGAGGGAGAACCATAAACACGTGTTCTGTGTGCGTGTTAGAGAGTGAGAGAAAGAGGGGAGAACCATAAACTCGTCTAGTTCAGGATCAACTCCGAAGCAAATCGAAACGGCGCCGTGTGTAGACGCGTCCTTTTCTCTTCGGATTTCGTCGAGCAAACACGCTATCTCCGGCGGCGCTCCGACCTGAATATAACAACACAAAATTTCAACTCAGAGAGAGGAGAGAGAAACGGAGAGAGACAAGGAGAGGGCAAAGCGGTTAGGTCACGCTTTTCAGCAACAGAAACACGAAAATTAACACGCCGAAACTCAAAACTACAAGCAAAATTCACCTAAAATCCGTAAAATTGAAGAAAAAATCGCGATGATAAGCTATACACACACAGATATACAAATATATAAAACCTTCTGACAATCGATATAAGCATCAAGCAGTTTGTGATAGGAAGGATGAGAAGCAATTTTAGCCTTGATCACACCGGAAGCCAGCTCCTCATTATGATCTCCTTCTCCGCGAACATTAATGGAAGCCGATTCCGAAACCGCCGAGCACTGGAATCCCAATTCCTCCGATTCAAACCCCGGAATCCGGTGTCCAGGAACAAAACTCTCGTAGTGGTGGTACTGTCCGTACTCCGCCGCCATCATCATATTCTCCGGCGACATCAGAGCCTTGTCTCCGTAGAAATTACCACCACCATACATTTCGTCCATCGGAAAAGCCACACCAAAAACCACCTCAAAACTGCAATATACGTATGTATATTGAGATCAAGATGAAGATATAGAGAGAGAGAGAGAGAGAGAGAGAGAGAGAGAGAGCTATGCGTTAGCAGGTTTAGGATTTATGGATTTTGGAGAAGAAACACAGAATTGAGATGGTGGAGGAGAGGGTGAGGGGAGGCCCATTCTTTCCATTATTAGTTTCTGAAGAATTCTTTGGTTTTATAGTTGTTAGAATAATGGAATTCGTCTTTTTCTTTTTTTAATTTACTTTTTCGTAGATTAATGTGGCTTCAAGATTATTGGATGACAGAATGTAATTAATCTTAATTTTTTTATTATATTTCTCAGTGGCACATGCGTCATTAATTTCACAAATCAAGTATATTTAATAGGGGCATTTTCACTATTAGCCAAATAGTAAACATTAAAACACAAATGTAGCCAATCACTAAAACAAAACACAAAAGTAGTCATTTTGTCTTTATCCGACGGAGGGCCGATGGAGGGCCTATGGAGTCCATCGGCCCTAAAGAAAAAAATCAGAATAATTACTGGGTAGAGGCCGATGGAGGGCCGATCTCCATCGGCCCTCAACATATTAAAAAAAAAAATTTAAGAGGGCATCGGCCCCGAACAAAAAAAAAAAAAAAAAGGTGAAGCGGAGGGCCATCGGCCCTAAAAAAAAAATTCAAATTTTGGGGCCATCGGCCCTCAAAAAAAAATTCAAATTCAAAAAAAATTCAAATATTTAAGTTTTAAATATATATATTCAAAATTATTAAATTTATTATATTAAGTTTTATAAAATATATTTTTTATAAAAATATTTTTATAAATGTATTATATATTTATATTTAATTGAATATTTTCGAATATCGAATCGAATATCATAATTTTGTATTCGTATTTGAATACTAATCGAATCGAATCAAATATTTATATTCGAACTTGAATATTAAAAATTCGAATACGAATATCAATATTCGAATAGAAATACCGAAGGGGGAGTTCATCGGCCCCCATCGGCCCCTCCCCGATGGAGGGCCTATGAACTCCCCCCATCGGCCCTCCCATAGGCCCTCCGCCGATGGAGGGCCTATGGACTCCCCCCATCGGCCCCCATCGGCCCTCCCATCGGCCCTCCGCCGATGGAGGGCCTATGGACTCCCCCCATCGGCCCTCATCGGCCCTGCCATCGGCCCCGCCTAATAAAGACAAAATGGCTACTTTTGTGTTTTATTTAAGTTGCAGGCCATATTTGTATTTTTTTTTCGGTTTTGGTCAACAGAGGGTATTACCATTATTTAAAACATAAAATGTTTTTTACATTAATCAGAAAGTTACTGGTAATTTCTAATAAATTTCTGTTTAATTAATGTTCGATTCAAAACTAAATAATTTTGAATCAAACAACAATTGGTTATAGAACTATTGGTTATGAATGTATTGAACAAGTGGTTACATTTCATAAGATTATGAATGCTTAGTAAGATAATTTGATGAATTCTGTTTAAAATTAGTGAAGGATGTAGAACTCAAATTCAATTTCACGAATATTTTTTTTTTTGATAACGAGGGTAAACAACAGCAGCTACCGAAGTGCGAACTGGGTAAATGTCGCTCATGTGCTCTAGCCTACAAACAACACAGGAGGGTTCAACTACCCTTGATTAACCATTCGCTCACGTGCTCTAGCATGCAAATAACACAGAAACCCGCAGCCGCTACCCTACCCTAGGCTAACCATGCACTACTCTGCTCTAGCCTGCAACAACACAGGAGGGTTCAACTACCCTAGGCTAACCATGCACTCATGTGCTCTAGCCTGTAAACAACACATGAACCTGCAGCAGCTACTGAAGTGCGCATTGGGTAAACCCCGCTTATGTGCTCTAGTATAAAAACAACACAAGAGGGTTCAACTACCCTAGGCTAACCATGCACTCCTGTGCTCTAGCCTGCAAACAACAAATCTAGCCTATAAACAACATAGGAGGGTTCAACTATGCTAGGCTAATTATGTAGTCATGTCCTCTAGTCTGGGCTAACCATGCACTTATGTGTTTTAACCTACAAACAACACAGGAACCCGCAGCGCTACCGAAATAAGCACTGAGTAAACCCGGCTCCTGTGCTCTAGCATACAACCATGCATTCTTGTGTTCTAGCCTGCAAACAATATCGGAACTCGCAGCCGCTACCGAAGTGCGTATTGGGTAAACTCCGTTCCTGTGCTCTAGCCTGCAAACAACACAGAGGGTTGAACCATCCTAGGCTAACAATTGGTGACAGACTAACACAACGGTTTTGGATAACTGTAGGATTAATCATCCTAGTCTAATCATAGGTGACAGGCTCACACATAGCGTTTTTTGTGGGTTTTGAACGCATGACCTTTCGACCAAAAACTACTCACCTTAATCGTTATGTCATCCCAAGGAGACACGAATATTTAAATATACATATAGTTGTTAGTGGGTATTTTGTGTCAGTTTTCTATTTACTGTATAAATAGTTAAACTAGGAACTTTAATGAAATATTATATTTGTACCGTAACACGTGTCGGTGAACCACTGTCTATTGAATATCATGATATATTTCTAAATGTTATTAATGAATTTAAATGGATAAAAAATCTTATTTTAATTTGAATGTTCGTCCAATTTAATATTCAAGCGTTAAAATAAAGTTGATTCATCCATTAATTCGAGTAAACAAATTAAAAATGTAGAGTTTCCTATAATTTGGCCTAACTTGGCTAAAGATTCACCTAATTTTAGGTATAATTTGCACTAAAATGAAGAATCAAATAGTGCACTCATTTTCATTTTGTCAATTCAGTGAAAATCTTAAAGTTTTATATTCTTATATATATTTTAATTTTGCATAAAAAATATTATTAAAATGCCTAATTAAGTGGTAGAACACTATTTTTTTGCATCTTAGAAGTCTTGGGTTCTAACAATTATTTTCTTTTACCCAGAAAAATAATAGATATGAGAGCTCGAATTTTATTTCAAACAATTTTTTTTCTTTTACCCAAAAAAATAATAGATATGATAGCTGAAGATTCAAACCCGTGTGACTTAATAAAAATCATTACTATTCTTCCACTAAAACAAAACAACTCATCGTATTTTTCATGTACTAAAATATATTTTAATGTTGCGATTTAAGTCCTCGAAAACTTTGAGCCAGCCCTGATTGATGCACAATTTTTTTTACTATAACATTTGAAAAAGATTGAAACCCGAACATATCAAGTCTGAAAAAGTGAAAGAAGCTAAGGTTATTTTGTTAATCACGCCTATATTGTTTATGATATTATAGAACAACTACTTGTATGTTTATGTTATCATAAATGGCTATTTTTTAGTAAAACTACTATTAAAAAACAATATAATTACATAAGTTAACCTAATCTTATGACAAAATAATTGATCCAATTAAAAGAGACACACACTAGGCTAATTAAAATACAAGAATGAGGGAAAAAATGTCTGAAAAAGTTTTATGAAGTACAGAGGCAAAGGAAAAAACAAGTTGATGAGAAGCATACTTTGATTGATTGATTTGATTTTGATTTGATATGTAGGTCAGTTAAAGGTGAAAAGGAGAGAATATATATAATTAATTTGTGTATATATTTACATGTACATGGCCCAGCCTCATTCTCTTCATAATAGCTTAACCTAGTTTTCAACTATACCCTTTATAGGGATGTATGCTACTCGAATCATACTCCCTCGGTTTAATTGAATTTGTCTCAATTTTTTACCATACGTGTATTAACTAGTTGTTTGAAGTAGTTAAAGTTTATCGACAAGTGTTAAAAGTTGTTGAAAGCTGCTGAAAATGGTTGAAAGCAGTCGAAAGGTGTTAATTTTGATAATTTGTAAGTGTTTGAAAAAAATATTGAAAGTAAAAAATCAATATTTGAAAATATTAATAAAGTAGTAGTATTTTAAAAATGAAAATATTATTTATTTCTCACTTATTAAATAAATTTAGAATTTTTATATAAATAAAATTTAAAATTTATTTCAACTCATATAAAATAGTATTTTTAATAAAAAAATATTATTAAAATAAAATTAGTAAAAAAATTAAGTATAATTAATATTATTAATTAAAATTAAAAATAAAAAAGATTATAAATTATATTAATAATAAAAATAATTACTTATTCTTTATTAAATGATAGATAAAAATTATACTTATAAATAAGCAATATCAATCATTAATTAAAAAAATAGTTATAAAATTATAATAGAATATATTAAATAAAAAAGTTAAAAATTATAAAAGTTATAAGCTATCAGCTTCAGCTGCCCAATACCAGCTTATGAAAATTCTTTATCTTGGACCTAAATAACTTTCAGTATCTCTATAAGTTGGAATTCTCAAACACCAAATTCATTTTTCGAGATATTTTTCAGCTATAAGCTGATTCAGATAAGCTATCCGAAATACCCCCTAAGAAGAATTATTAGTTGTAAGTAAGTGGGTGAATTTTACTAATAAGAATTTATAATTATGAGTAGAGAAGTTGTTTTTTTTATGATAAGATTAATGAGACAATTCGAATAGAATGGAAGGAGTATTTATTATGGTAACTATACTAGTAGTTATTTTATTACAATTTCGTAATATGGTATAAAAAAATTAGGTAAACGACTTTAGTACAATAATAAGCTTCTTACATTCGTGATTTATCATCTATTAAACTAATTTAATAAGTAATAAAAAGAATCAAATATATTGATAGTTCCAACAATTCAAACTTTAAATTGATAAATCTCATTCAAAATCAATATTGGTATTTAATTTATCTCACAAAATCCAAGATGATTAAATTCGAAATATAAATATAGTATTAACAATTAAATAATATTGAAAATAATGAATAATTGTTGGGTACCCGTTGGCGTGTAGAGTTCGGCGATGGGATGGAAGAGTGGCCCCTTCTCTGCAACGGAGAAGTGATATATATATATATATATATCTATAGATAGAGAGAAGGATATATACATAGAGAGAGAGAGAGAGACTGACGAGTGATCTGGTAAACTAAACAAAACTGCCATTTTCGAAGCTACGTACGTCAAAGATGGTGAGATGGTGAGAGAGAAGGATGTATGTCTTGTCATTCATTCATTGCTCGAAGTTTCGAGGCTACTGAGTTTGTTGTGAGACTGCCTTTTATGTATAGATATATATATATTCTTCAAAAAGTCTTTCATGCAATTTTTTTTCTTTTTAACAAAGATAACTAATAATCACTCGGTCCCGTTATTTTAATTTTTTCGATGCGAAATTTAAGAAAATGAATGAAAATATATTAAAAGTAGTGAGTTTCATTTTTTAAATTAATCGTCGTTTACCATATTTTTTTCATTTTTTAAATGAAGACAAGAATAGCAGAGTACTTAATATTTAACCAAGGGCGGATACATGAGACAAGTATGTGATTCAGATGGTGTCGGAATTCAATTTTTTCATATGTAATTATTAAAATCTTCATTATTTCACTTTCCGCTTCACCTTAAATTCGAAATTTCGCCTATCTTGTACTCTATTTTAAAATTCGAATATGTTAATTTCATTATGTAAGAACAAAAAATGTTTAAAATTCGAAATTGTTTGTACATAATGAAATTAATCGGATTGTCTACTCTCGAACAAAAAATAAAGTGGGTTCCTCCTACTTAATACTCATTCCCCACATTATCATACTCTTTCATACTAAAAATCTATCTTTTACACGATTTTCGTTTCCATTCCGTACTCGGAAATTTATAATTTTTAACTTTTTGAAAACATAAGATTATTTATTAAAAATACAATATAGAAAAAAATAGAAAAAAAATTGATTGCCTCAACTATGCCTGTAAAAAATTGGATAAATTTGTATTTCTTCTATCAACCACTCCTCGAAAATTATATTCATTTATTAATATAATTAAAATTCATAAAATACATATTTAAACAAAGTTTCTTAATCTACGTACTGAAATCAAATGGGACAGTAATAACGAGACTAATGGAGTATTAAAACACGTTTACTTGCATAATCATAACAAGACCACGAGTGGATCCCTCATTACAACAAACGAAGATTTAAATAATTGCAACTTTAGGGAGATAATCTATAAAAACCAAAGTCAAACCACAACGTGGATACACAAGACAACGTTCAAAATTGTCACACTCATTGTCAAGAGATACCAAATATGGAATTACCCAATTAAATTAATCATGTCTTTTTTTAAGTAAACGACTCTAATTGCACAGAGTGACATAACACGATTAGCGTCGAGACACGTAGTTCATCGGAACATCTTATCATGATTAAAAGAGGGCCAACCGAAAATTAATTAATGAAATCACTTAGTAAAAGGTCCGAAATGATTTTTATCGTGGTATATGACAAGAGGTCTGAATTGAAGTGCTGGATCGATTTTGAATTTATTCCATTTTTTGGTCAAACGGGCTAGGCTTACGATTGTATAAAATATATTATTAGCTTTTGAGAATAACCTTTCCCTCCGTTCCTTTAACAATAGTTCATTGGCTTTCCGGTATGGGAATTAAGAAAATAAAATAAGTGATAAAGTAAGAGAGAGAAGATGAGTGAGATGGTGAGAGAGTGAATGATAAAATAGATGAGAAAAATAATAAAATATAAGAGAATATAATATTTTTTTTCTTTTTCTGGAAAGGGGCCATTTCAAATGGGACAAATCGAAAAGGAAAAATGATCATTATTAATGGGATGGAGGGAATAAGAATTTTAGCATAATAATGGGTTCAAATTTGTTTTTTAATTTTAATTTTTTAGTTTTAGGCTACATTTCATAAAACAACTTAAATAAGTGTTTATAACATAAGTGCTTATAGCAAAAGTGCTGATGTTATAAGTAACTAAACTAAATAAACGGTTGAGTTTCGATACATTTATATATAAGCACTTAATTAGAGAAAAATAAAATAATATAAAAATTATCATCAGTGGGATTTGATACGAAAATCTATTTTCCATGAGTTATTTTTAGCTTATTTTCATAAGTTAATCCTATCACTTGTGAAAATAATCAAAAACAACTTATTTTTCAGAATAAATTATTTTAATAAGCCCTTCCAAACTCGTGTATAAACACTTATTTTTTTAAAATAAATTGAAGTAAGCTGTTGATAAGCTCTACCAAACGGGGTGTATTTGTTTTTTTTCTTTTTTTTAATCATTATTAGTGTATAAGATTTATCTTTTTTGTTAGGATATAGATATTTCTAGATTTTGTAGAATTAGATATTTTATTTTATTTTCAATAAGATTTTGATATTAATGACTCTATATAGAGCTCATTAGTCCTAATTTATTTATATTTTGATATTAAATAGTACAATCAGAATTTATTCCAAACCTAGTAGATTATAGTGTTGATTTGGTGGATTCCAGCGTTATTTTTTCGAGAATATATTGATTTTAATTTTCACGTTTTCATTCTGCTGAGAATTCTATCACTGTTTCTTAAGTCGATTCATTTTTAAAGTATTGTTCAGACACCACGATATAATTTTCGTTATCTACTTATAATTAGAAGAATAAACTCAAATGAGTAACATATGAAAAATGATTTATTATGTGAATATGTGTAAATTCATTATATTATGCATTTATGCTCAATGAATTCTAAAATATTATTTAAATATACATTTAATTTCTTTTAATATTCGTAATTTTTAATGGAAAAATGAGAATACTATAAAATGGTAAAATGGTCGGGGTTAACGGGCCGGGTTATATTGGATCCGGATTTATTCGTTCCTTGATCTTCCCAATTACACAATTAGGGTTTCTACTTTTGGGGGAGAAGTCCAAGCTTTCTTTATTCGTTCCTCCATTTGACAGAACATTCCTGGTAGATCTCGTTTTCAATTTGAATTTCGCTCTTCACAGCGTTGATTTCTCAAGATTTCTGAATTTCGATTTTGCAGAAGCCATGGATGAGCAGAAATTGGAGGAACTGAAGATCCAATTCCATCGGTTACATAATGAAGCACACGAATTTGTGCAGAAAATCCCGCCAACGCAGCTCTATGGTGCTATTGGAGTTGTCGTTTTCACTATGCTTTTCTTCTTAATCAGTAAGCTGCCTTCAATCCTTAAGGATCTTACCTTTTTTTTTTTTCCGCTGAAGATTTTGAATTCTGCGTTTTTTTGGTGCTATGTGGTTTTTTCCTTAACTTATAAATTAGTGTATACATTGCTCTTCTTTCTGTTAAGTGATCGATTTTATGCATTTTCTATGTGTAAATCCTTTATTTATAGCCATGCTTAGCCGACCTGTAACCGCTAACTGTAGCTGAAAATCTCTAAATTTAAGCTTGGTTTATTATGCTTAATGGAGCTAACTGAAATGAGACTTGAGCAACTGGTATTGAGTCTTTCAATGAAATAGTTATGTTGTGATTCTCAGAATAATAGTTAACTCTAGGATGAATTTGGTTGTCCTTCGAATATGCTTGCATTGTTTAGTTGGGAAATGTAGAATAACTGAGTATATTTTAGGAGAAGAGGCTGAAAGACATAATTTTGGTGGAAAAATTATGATACATATCAGGCACGAGTTTTCCATATTCAGGGTTGTATCTTTGACTTCACGTCTTTGGTTATGTTGTATACTATGTTCATTTATATGAAATAATTATGTGTGCAGTTCGCGTTTTCAAGCGTAGATCATCTAATACCGTCGTACTAACTGGATTAAGTGGAAGTGGCAAAACTATTCTTTTTTATCAGGTAATTATGCAAGAAGTTAGATGATTAGATGTCTTTAACTGAACTTGACTGCTGCTGAACTTTCAATTTATTACTCCAGCTTCGGGATGGCTCCTCCCATCAAGGTACTGTGACGTCAATGGAACCGAATGAAGGAACATTTGTACTACACTCCGAGACGACTAAGGTGATACACTTTATTTTCTCAAGAGTGGGTTTGAAACAAATCTTTGAAAATCCTTTAGCATCTATTTGGAGCAATATGACTTTTCAGCATTAAGCTCTGATATTCTTAAATGCAACAATTGCAGTAGAATTTGTTACTTTGTCATACATAGCTTGTGGGGTTCCTGTTTATACCATATTTAACTTAAGAACAATAGTAAAAGCTGTCTGCTTAATTATTATTTGATTACCTGCAGAAGGGAAAAGTGAAGCCTGTCCACATTGTTGATGTTCCTGGGCATTCACGTCTTAGACCCAAACTCGATGAATTCTTGCCTCAATCAGCTGGCATAGTTTTTGTAGTGGATGCAGTGGAATTCTTACCAAATCTTCGTGCTGCTTCAGAGTATGTTATATCTAGATTTTAAGCATTGTATGCACAAGCACATGATGGCAACTCATATTATTCGTTTTAGTTTTTGACTATTTGCTGTTCGTCATTATATTTTACTTTAGGTACCTCTACGATATTTTGACCAAGGCTAGTGTTGTGAAGAGAAAGATTCCTTTGCTACTTTTGTGCAACAAGGTAGACAAAGTTACTGCACACACAAAAGACTTCATCAGGAAACAGCTGGAGAAGGAAATGTAAGATACTTATTCGCTCGATGACTACTCTTTCGTATTTGCTAATCGATATGTGTTTCTATTGTGGGTGAGAATATCTTACTGATAAAGAACCTGGACCCTTATGTTGCTAGAAACTGTGATCTTATATGATAAAAGTGGTATAGAAGTGGACGAATAATTGCAAAAATGTCAAATCAGCCAAATAGCAATGCTGCCTATGGAGTTGGGTTAGATTATTGCATATAAATGTAATGAAACTTGATACTTAAGTCTTGAAATGTGTATATGGATTAGATTTGTTGAAGTTAATCTTATTTTTTCTCTGAGCTTTTCTTTGGGATTGTATTTCTCGTTTCATCGAGCAATTACTTGTTTTTTGGTTCAGCGACAAGCTCCGTGCATCAAGAACAGCATTATCTTCAGCCGATGTTACTAATGAGTATTCACTCGGGGTACCCGGAGAAGCTTTCGCGTTTCATCAGTGCTGCAACAAGATTTCGGTTGCAGAAACGTCCGGTTTGACCGGCGACATCTCTCAGTTAGAGCAGTTCATTAGAGAACATGTCAAAGCTTGATGACCCTCTAAGAAGTTGATTGTGAAGCAGTGAATTGAATTTGAACATCTTTTATAATTTTCTATTTCAGAACAATTGTGACAATTGTGTATTGGATATATGTTCAGTTCTAGCAAATTATGCCTCCTATGATGCCTTTTTCTTGCAGAATACGTTTCTTGATCTTGAATACAAGATAGAAGACCCCAAAACATGGGATTTGCATCAGCCCAACACCCATGTACCTGCCAAGTTTGTTAAAGAGTAAGTTTATCGACAAAATAGTACTCCTTCTGTCCTGCTCGATTTGTCTTGTTTCTTTTCGGTACGGAGATTAAGATGAGTGGGTGATTGTGTGTAAAGAGGTATGACCCACAAAGAAAAAGTGGTAGACTGCGTAGTAATTATTTTCCTTTTCAGGCAAAGATCATGGTAGACTGTGGTAAACAGTGGATAACCCACTGGAAAACAACGAACACGCACGTCCACAGCGCGAAGTATGCAATTCGGCATATCGCAACGGAGTTAGTAACCCGTAATTTGCAGGCTATTGCACGAGAAACGGAGAGGGTTTCACGGGACTACCATAGAGTTCAACACACTGTCGCCAAGGAGAAAAACTGCATTCACAGAATGCACGCAAACCTCCAGCTGCCCAAGAAAGTATACACCAAATCAAACTTCCATCACAAAGTTAGTATACACACACAGTTCATAGAATTTTACGAGCAATCGAAAACCTCGTACTCACAAAGGTTAAAAGGCACCATCACACATCTGCAAATAGAAAAAGGATTCCCAAATAGATGCACGGTTGTCGTATGTATTCAAGATTACGTCGGTGGTGTTCGAATCTGCATCCTCGTGTGCCACGAGAGAGCCCCGCTCGTCATCTTCAGCAGTGGAAAGATCCCTCCTTGTTTGAAGGCAGACATTGAAACATCCTAGGATGGAGAGAGATGACCCTATCTGCATCATAACATGTAATAACTTCATGGGATATAAAAATTCCATTACAAGATCAGATTTTTAGTACTTTTCAGACAATAGAAGAGTGATAATAACATACCCCAAAATCATCAATTTACTACTCAGTGTAGTAGCAAAACATGCCAGCACCATGGAGGATGGCATCAGCAAGAATCAATGCCAGCATGGCAGAGAAGGCAGCAACCCTGAAAGCAAGGAGCCAAATGGGGTGGATTGATTTTGAAGATGCTGCCCAAGATTCACCCTTCTTCAAGTCCCCTGCTTCCCCATCTGCCCGGGTTCTCGCGCTCCGCCGTTCGTACCTCCATATGATAAGTGGTGCAAAGATCATGGTTGCAGTGATCCATATTGCACACAGAAAGAATCTCCAGTTCAGCCAGTAACTTAAGACTGTAGTGTCTGTTGTCATAACAGTCCTGTTATTCTTTCTCAAATCAAATTCTCAAGTTCTTAATTGACACCAATTTTGAAGCCCTAAATGCAGTAAAATTGGGGGAAATTCAAGAATTTCATGTGCTTACAGACAAGATAAATTTGTGAATTCTGAGTTCAAGAACTGCTCAGCACTTTCCACTAATACAATTTTTGAAGCCCTAAATGCAGTAAATTTGGGGGAATTCAAGAATTTAGTGTCTGAATTCTTGCACAAAAACCCTTTATGTAGTAAAAGTAAATCAGGGTAAATCAAGATTCATCAAGAAAGGGAACAAAGAACACACACAACACAGACATGGTGAGAACCATACCTGAATTTTCTTGAAATCAAGGTTTCAAGAATATGCCGAAAACCCTTTCAAGATTCTCAACTTTGTTCCTTTAGAGATGGGCTTCAAGAGAGAGAGAGAGAGAGAGAGGAGGGAGAGAGATGTAGAAACTCATCACCTTCCACGTTCCAAAGTCTTACCTTTCAAATATAAAGATTTAATCTTGACAACTACTCCACCATCATTGACTATTACAAGTATCTCCCAATCAAGATTTCATACTTTTATACAACACGTGGGCAAATCTTCTTCGTCATAAAAGAATAATAATTCCAAATTAACATAACAAATTAATTATTACAACACATTTTCTTCCTAGTTTTAATCCTCAATGTCTCTAAACAACTCCGGTAAAGAATCAATGGGGAGTGATCCAAGTGGGACTGCAGAATCAACTGCATCAAAAGAGTCATCAATGTAGGATTCATCATCTTCACTCTCCTCTGAATCATCTTCTTGAAGATGAGATCTTGAACTTGAACTCTCTCCATAGATCATGGCAGGATAGGAGTGCTCGATTGCCTGCGACGCCCTCTCAAACTCCTCCACCTTCGACAAAAGCTCGTTCGGGCTCAAATCAAGCTCGTCCAAAAGTAATGCTCGTTTTGATTCAATTGCGCGCTGCCATAAAGACATGACCTTGGAGCCTGTCCGAACGGATTTGCTGTCTAATTTCGTGAACAAAAACAGTCAAACTCTTGAAGCTTACATAGATTTAACAGGAAAAAATGCGTAAGACTACTACAGTTAAATCTCGATAAGTAATATTCGATAAAGTAATAATCTCGCTAAGATAATAATTTATTCCGGTCCCGATATGGGTCAATGCATTAAAATAAGGTTCGATAAAGTAATAACCTCGTTAAATGAATATTTTTTCTCGGTCCCGAGGTTATTACTTTATCGAGGTTTAACTGTGTATGTGTCCCTTTTCTTTGTCAAAAAAAAAACCCGTATTCTTAAAAGATGTTGCAAGAAAACCCCTCCAACAATCAAATTTAACGGAGGGAATTTCGAGCACGTTTTTGAAGTACAGAAAATATTTTTCGGCAAAAAAATGATTCTCACGTATTTTCACCTAAACACAATATACTTTTGCGCATTTTTGCCTAGAATTAACTTCTAATATAAGTAACCAAATAGCAATGTAGTTCCATTAGTACCTGAAATATCGGTAGCGCTTGAGGTTGAGGCATCGGCAGAAGGGAGGTACATCTTAGGGATTTCATCCTTATACATGGATTTCCACTCCCTCCCCCTCCATATCAAGATTTGCTCATCATCGAATGATAGTAACACGCAGGGCACCAATTCCTGTGGTGTCGAAGATGGTGGAATAAGATTCCGAAATCATATCCTCGTTCTTGGTTCAATGCTTCAAAGAAATATATACCAACCTTAAGTTTAGCTCCTATCTTTTTGTAATCACTAGGAGGCAATCCTCTGCAATCTATCTTCACCAATTCTGATCCTTCGAAAGCAGTTCTTACTTCCCTCACTAGATTGATATAAACTCCATTTTTCGCTATTAGGTCAAAAAATACCATCGACAAAGAGCAAATTATTAGAAAGATTGCAAAAGAAGAAGATACGGTTAAACCTCGATAAAGTAATAACCTTGGGACCGCGAAAAAATACTCATTTAACGAGGTTATTACTTTATCGAACATTATTTTAGTGCATTAACTCATATTGGGACCAGAAGAAATTATTATCTTAGTGAGATTATTACTTTATCTAATATTTCCCCTGTCCCGCTATTTGTGGCTCACTTTCCATAAAGGGTGTCCTGTTATTTGTAGCCACTTTCCTAATTTAGTAAAAAATTATTATATCTTCTACTGTATCATCTTCTCTCTCCTACTTTATCTTCATTTCTTTCATATTCTCTTATTATCTTACTCATCTTCTCTCTCATACTTTATCATCTACTCTCTTAATTCCCGTGCCGAAAAGAACGTGGCCACAAATAGCGGGACGGAGGGAGTATTACTTTATCGAGGTTTAACTGTACTATAATTAACTATACTATTGAACTTTCACTTATATGCAAACACTTAAGCATGATGAATTAAATGTTTTTGATTTCATCAAGAGTTGAGAAATCCATAGTTGGAAAGTTACCTAATTTACAGATAGGGAGAAGCCTTTTTCCTTTGATTCTGAATTCATTTGCTTCTTCTTTTGTCAGCCCCTCCGGAGCTTCTAGTATGAGCTTCGGATACACTGGTGTAGCGGGTTTCCAGAGCATCACGGGCAGCTGAAGTCGTTTCTTGTGATCGTAGTTTCTGCCACGGAATATATACACCACTCCACCTATCCAATGTATGATCTTTCCACCAGATTTTTCCTATTACATCATGGCTAGTTAAAATTCGAAGTCATGATCACCGGAAATCGGTAGGAAATAGACAGTCATTGAGAAATAGTTGAGTTATAAGAGAGAGTTGGAACCTCAAGGCACCGGCATATGTTATGCATGTCAACAGTCGGAACGCCCAAACACCGGACTTTACAAACGGGTTGTCTCCTCCAGTGCGTGTGTATCAACTCCAACATATTATGTGTTAATCCATCCCTACCTACAGAACCCAAATTCTCAATCAAGCAACTAAAACAACCTTACAACAAGAAATTCTCATTACGAACTTAAACCATCGTCCCCAAGCAGAATCCAAGCAAAACAACATGATCCCACTTAACTGATCCCAAAATGCAACTCTCAAGAAACTGAAATCCAAACCAAAACAGAAAGAAATACTCTTTAAGCATTACGAATCATGATACATGAACTCACCTTAATCTTACCATCCCAACATGAAAATGCAAACAAGAAATGATCATAGTCCCACTTAATTAATCTAGAAATGCAACTCTCACAGTTAAAGCAGCAAGAAACAATTTTGAAGCATCATCATACATTAAATCACCTAAATTCTCATCATCCCAACATGAAAAACAAGAAAAGAACATAATCCCACTTAATTAATCAAGAAATCCAACTCTCAAGAATCTGAAAAAAGGATCAAAACAGCAAGAAACAATTTTGAAGCACCGTCATACATGAAATCACCTAAATTCTCATCATCCCAACATGAAAACAAGAAAACAACATAATCCCACTTAATTAATCAAGAAATCCAACTCTCAAGAATCTGAAAAAAGGGTAAAAACAGCAAGAAACAATTTTGAAGCATCATCATACATTAAATCACCTAAATTCTCATCATCCCAACATGAAAACAAGAAAAAGAACATAATCCCACTTAATTAATTCAAGAAATCCAACTCTCAAGAATCTGAAAAAAGGATCAAAACAGCAAGAAACAATCTTGAAGCATCATGATGCATTAACCCACCTCAAATTCCCATCATAACTAATCCACAAATGCAACTCTCAAGAATTTGAATAAACAAAGCATCGGAACAGACCAACTCACCCAAATTCACCTGCCTATTACTAGACAAATAGGGTTTCAACATCTCTCTAATCTCAAACTTCGTCAACGGCTCTCCTAACACCTCCTCCCTCGGCGGGCTCTTGAACTTCCCCAGCTGATAGCCCGTCAAAGTCTCGTACCGTTTCGACCACAAGTTCTCATTAGGGTTTCCCCCACCGCCCCCCAACGGCTCAAACAGCTTAATATTCTTCTTACTCTTCTTCATCGGCGCTTTTCCGGTCCACGGCCGCGGCATTGTGGGCGGCGCAAACGGCAGAAATGCCGGCTCCCGCATCGCCACCGGCTGAACCTTAGGCGTCTCCGAGTAACTGTACTTGAATTCAAACGGCGCGCCGGGCAAATAGTATGAAATTCCGGCATCCCCGACGATGATTGCCCGGTCAGCGCTGTCCGGCGGGTGGATCTTCTGACCCGGTTTGACCGGCTTGTAGTAATTGGAGCTGCGGTGGGTGGATTTGAAGGCGGGGTTAATTGAGGGGTCTGATGAACTCGGCGGTTTTGAGCGGCGTTGGTATTTTAATGGCGGGGGGAATTTGGGGGGAGGGATGGGGGTTTTAGCCGGCGGAGAGGTTGGGTTGTCGGAAGGTGGTGCTGTGGTGGGGAGTGATGAGAAGAGGTTTGGATTTGGTAGCGATGCGATAATCGCCATGGAAATGCTACATGGATTTCGTGGTGGTTTTGTTTGTTAGAAAAATGGAGATGATAATATCAAGTTGCAGATATTTTTAGTTTTTTTTTTCATTTTGGGGTTGAAATACACTTCAGATTAAAAATTTTTATTTAAATATATATTTTATAAATTTTAATTATATTAAATAATTAATATAATTTAGTTGATGGTAAAGAATATTTAAATTTTATTAAAATATGATTGAAGCAATTAATTTTTTTCAATTTTTTTAATATTATAATTAAAAAAATAATTTAAAGTTTCAAAAAAGTTAAAAATTATGAGGATATTTTTTAGTTCTTTTTTTCATTTTGGGGTTGAAATACTCTTCAGATTAAAAAAAATTATTTAAATATATATTTTATAAATTTTAATTATATTAAATAATTAATATAATTTAGTTGTTGGTAAAGAATATTTAAATTTTATTAAAATATGATATGATTGAAGCAATTAATTTTTTTTCAATTTTTTTTTAATATTATAATTAAAAAAAATAATTTGAGAAAGTTTTAAAAAAAGATAATAAAAATCATAAATTATTAAAGTAGGAAAGCGTAACAGATTACGTGAGAAAAGAATTGATAAATAGGAGAAAATTTATGATTTTTTTAAAATTATTTATATTTTTGGAAATTAGTAACGAGGGGACACCTAATTGGGAAAGATGGACGTCTTTAATGGGATGGAAGGAATATATTTTTGAAGAAATTTTTTGGATTGGACTACCAAGTTGCACATGCAATCGGGGCGCTTTGACCCAATCCAAATTTGTATGATCTGTTAATAATCTTATAAATCCAATAATCCAATATCAATCAATTAGAACTTATAATAATTTCTTATATAATTTTTTTTATAAAAAAAATCATTCATTTATGTATTTGACTTTACCAAGGAAAAACGGCTCATTTAAATTTAATAAATGTTTACCCATAGAAAAATAAATTTATTCTATTAAGAAAAAAAACTAAAACTCTACCCTCTCTTCTGCTCTCTCATTCTATGGCCCTCTCTCTCTAGCATCTTCGCCTCCGCTCTTTTATTCTTGCATATGAGTGAATCAATGGGAGCAATTCTATTCGAGATTGCTACGGGACAATACCTTCTAACGCCACAAATACTTGTCGGAGGGTATAGAAGTCCGAGTCCCTCTGCATATATGCAGAAGCGGATTTAGGAATTACGGGATCATAAACATGGAATTATGCTTATGCGTATACGCAGAAGTAGATTTAGGAATGTCAACGATCTTGGGCTGAGCACTGATGCATAATTGGTTCGATTAATTGATTGTTAAATTGAATTTAAAAAAAATTAAAGTCAAATATCAAACCGAAATTTTCTATTTCGATTAAGGTCGACACCGTAATGACATCTTTGCGAAAAATAGTATACTCCCTCCGCCCCGCTATTTGTGACTCAATTTCCTAAAAGGGGTGTCCCGTTATTTGTGGCCACTTTCCTAATTTAGTAAAAATTACCTACTCTATCATCTTCTTTCTACTTTATTACATTATTTATCCTATTTTATCATCCTTTCGCTTCATCTCTCTCCATTATCTACTCTTCTTCATCTCATCTTTATCCACTTTACTTATCTTTAATTTATTTACGAAAGAAGGCCAAAAGTGGGACGGAGGGAGTATAATCATCTAAATGCATATCGTTAAAAATCTCAATGAGGCACAAATGAGACACAAAAAATGAATGCTTCACACGGTGTCCTAAAATAGGTGGGATGTCGAAATGGTTCGTTTATGAATTAATTAGATGAATTATATAAGGTGCAATGTGGAATTTATTCCCTACCATGTATTAAAATCTAATTGCTTAATGGAAAATCACATCCACTTTTAGAATTGCATTTAATTGTTGGAATGCATCAAATCATAAAGAGTGGGACACAATTTGGTCCACCAACCGTGTATTAAAATCTTTATTAATTTCAATTAAGGCAGAATTGTGAAGAAAAAAGGAATATAAATAAAGCATAAAAATTCCACAATCAATAAAAATCAAATTTTGTTTTATTAAAGTATCTAACAATGTTATTAAGGTTAAAATTTTGACATTTTACACACTAGTAATATAAAGTAAATAATCATTGAATTAAGGTTATTAATATCTAAATAAACGAACTTTGGACGGATTCTATTGACGAAAACTTTAATGATTTAATTATAAAGAAAACTAAATGAGGCATATCACTTAAGTACTAGTAGTAAGCAGTGTAAGATGTTATGATCTCCACATACGATATTCATTTTAAAATACCGTGCCGAAAAAGCAACAAGTCTAGTCGGGCGAAACTGATGGAGTAATAAATTGGAAAGTTTTAAAAATACAAAATTAGAATAAATTCAAAACTCGTCACAGTTAAACCTCGATAAATTAATAATTTTGGGACCGAGAAAAAAATATTTTAATACATTGACCCATATCGGGATCGAAAAATATTATTATCTTAACGAGACTATTACTTTATCGAGATTTAACTGTATTTTATATGCTAATAAGTAATAACAAATGAAATAAATATATTTATATTATAATTTTATTAGAAGCAAATTCAGGAAAAATTAAACTCGTATTTCCGGTTCTGTCCACGCAGATCGACCAGCCCAAAGCAATCGGACGGTGGAAAATCTACAGCCAGCATTAGCACAGATATAAATCTCACCGTCCGATGAATAGAGATAAGATCCAACGGCTGGATGTACAGGAGCAGCATCTTAACTAGAGGGGCAATCCCGTTGTTTAATGTATTCTTCAGTGGCAATTTGGGCATATTTGAAGTAAACGGAGCGTCTCTTTTATAAAGAATCATTGGTTGACGATTATCGATCCTCCTTCCCAAAATTTGTTATTAGTCTCGCGTTGTTCTGAGGCAGCTCCACATTTCTCTCGAACATACTTTCTCTCTCTAGCTCCGCATCAAATCTACCTTTCTCAGGTTTGTTATGACCTAGATGTGTACAACTTCCGTTTGTGATGTTTTGATTCCGGTCGAATTTTGTGATGGATCGTCTTTTAGTTTTGGTATGCTGGTGTTTTATGAATTGATTTTGAAGGAAATAAGGGGTTCCGTTCCAGATCGAGTTGTTGTTTGTTGGATTTGTGTCTCCTTTGTGCTGCATTTCTTATTTTTCTTTGCAAGCCGATCGAGATTTGTGAGGTTATGGTGTTTGTAAAATGAGAGATGCACTGGGTTTGGGATCTCATCTATGTTTGGTCGATTTGTGTGATGTAGTGGTTTCTTCCTGAGTCGCTTGATCTGATCTGGAGATTTGTTGTTGAACCATCCCGATCTGATAGATTTGTTTGATGAATATCGTTACTCTGTTTCGTGAATCTGAGAATTATGATATGATAATTGAGATGCGTTATGGCTGCATTGGAATCTGAATTTTTACTGAGATCCATTTGGTCTAGTGTTGTTTAATTGGAAACTTGATTATGTTAGCTCCACGCCTCCACCGATTGTAATTTCAGACGTTTTCTATACGTTTGTTTCTTTGGATTATAGTTCCACCTGTATGAACATATAGGTAGCTGCATTTGAAAATATATGTATGTAGATGTTGTAATATTGATTGATTACATGTCGAAAACATAAGGCAAATAGAAAACAATTTGCAGTAGCCTATTCGTCTTAATCTTCGAAAATATAACCAGTATACGCTTGTCTATGTATTTCTATATGACATGACTGGTGCCATGAATATTATGCAGGGAGCAAAAGCAAGAAAGAAAATGGGGTTGACATTCACGAAGCTTTTTAGCCGGCTTTTTGCCAAGAAGGAGATGCGCATTTTAATGGTTGGTCTTGACGCGGCTGGTAAGACCACCATCCTGTACAAGCTCAAGCTTGGAGAGATTGTCACTACTATTCCTACCATTGGTATGATTTCTTCTGAAACTTGGCTCTGTTGTTTTTACCTTGATACCCTGCACGGTTTTATTAGCATTTCATGTTTAGACTTTTGAATTATTAATTGGTTCCTACTTCCTAACACTCAGTTTTTATCTTGGACTTGCTATTGGTCTACAGGCTTCAATGTGGAGACTGTTGAATACAAGAACATTAGCTTCACCGTTTGGGATGTCGGGGGTCAGGACAAGGTGGGATTTTCTTAAAAATCTCTCGTCGTTACTCCATAGCTATGCTTTAATATTGGATATGTAAAACGTGAATCTCCATGTTTGGTTTAGTAATTTTCATCGGAAAGGTTAAAAGGATTAAAGGTTTGTGATGATTTTTTTGATTAAACTTTAATCAGTACTACTGAGAATTATGTTGTGTACATCCTTTTACAGATTCGCCCATTGTGGAGGCACTACTTCCAGAACACTCAGGGTCTCATATTCGTCGTGGATAGCAACGATAGGGACCGTGTTATTGAGGCAAGGGATGAATTGCATA
The DNA here is from genome assembly GCA_028984105.1 of Lavandula angustifolia. Taxonomy (NCBI): domain Eukaryota; kingdom Viridiplantae; phylum Streptophyta; class Magnoliopsida; order Lamiales; family Lamiaceae; genus Lavandula; species Lavandula angustifolia. The sequence continues at coordinate 393,092 of CM054803.1, forward strand.
GGATGTTGAATGAGGTAATAATCCATTTTCCATCCTCTTCATGTCAGATTTTATCTTTAAGAAGTCGAGAATTTGTGAATAGTAGAGAAAATTATTTACAGTTTGAATTTGAAAGTCTATAAAGATGCCATATCAATTATAGGGAAAGGTCTCAAGAATTTGGTTTACAACTTTGGATAAAGCTGTTCTTCAATTATCTTATTTTTCCCTAGAACTTCTGATCATACATGTCTTAATATTGCTTAATTGTGAAAATACCATGATCGGCATATTGCCTTTATCTAAACTTCAAATCATTTCGGTGTTAATAGTGCGTGTAGAAATGTTTCGCCCATAATAAATTCTTTGTCAACCTGATTGTTGTGATTGAGTTTCACATTAGAAAATGGATACGCATGAAGTTGATATTTTGTATGATTTGATATAAGCATTCATACAATCAACCATTTGGTTAAATCATCGGTCGATTCTTTCAGGACGAGCTGAGAGATGCTGTACTACTTGTATTTGCCAACAAACAAGATCTTCCTAATGCAATGAACGCTGCTGAAATCACCGACAAGCTCGGCCTACACTCCCTCAGGCAGCGCCACTGGTATATATTACATCCTTAACCTATGAGATTGCTACTTCCCCTAATGATTTAAAAACTCTTTAACACCATTTTCTCTTCTTCCCAGGTACATCCAGAGCACTTGTGCCACATCCGGCGAGGGGCTCTACGAGGGGCTTGACTGGCTCTCCAACAACATCGCGAACAAGGCAAGTAGTTAGAAAACACATTCATCACACAACTCTACTTCTACTTGTGCTTGAAATCAGCTACTCCCTCCGTCTCACTTGACTCGTCTTGTTTTCCTTTTTGGGTTGTCCAATTTGATGTGTCTTGTTTCCTAAAAAGAAAAATAATTACTACACAAACTCTCATTTTTTCTTTGTGGGACCTACTTTTCTACACACAATCACACACTTATCTACATACAACCACTCGCTCATCTTAATATCCGTGCCGAAAAGAAACAAGACAAGTCGGGCAGGAGTGAGTACTAGTTTTCAGATTTTGATTCTGCTAAATCCATTGCAGGCATAAAACTATAAAAGCTTTGGTGGAGCTGTTTACGTGGAACTAATGCTGGAGCAGACTCGAGTTTTTATCTAGTTCTTTTTAACCATATATTGCTTTTGAAACATTGTTGTTTTTTCTTTCATGTTTAGGACCTTCGAAATGTGCTTATAACAGACAATGGTTTGTTTTATATGTCTACATACATACATTTGTTCAGTTTTGAATGTATCATTCAGACACAATCTAGGTTTTTTTTGATAATATATATATATATATATTTTTAAGAGATAACTACAATAAATCCTCTCAATTATTGAATTTTTTTACTTTGTCCCCTGAATTATGAAAATTAACACTTTGCCCATTAACTATTGAATTCGTTGCGCTTTGACCACACAACTATTAAATTGATAACAGAGAACAACATTTTTACTAGAATATCAGGTTTATATCATAATACATAGTTTATATCACTACTAGGGCTTTCTCTTCCTCTTCTAAGTCTCTCCACGTTCTTTTCCCCTAATATGTGTAGCTAAGAGTTGAATGTACTACAACAACTAATTGTCATGATCCTTGGGGGCTAGGGATCCCATGCCGCTTCCTCCTTTACCATTTGAGTCGAAGAGTGCATGTAGAATATTTGTTGTATTCAAGTTGAGGGGGTTGTACCTATTTCATGAATTTCACTGTTCAAGATTTTTACCTTACATTCTTAAATTTGTATGTATGGCTAAAATATTGTTCTCTGCAACGAATTTAGTTGAAGGGGCAAAGTACAACTTTTCGTAGTTTAGGGGGGCAAAATGAAAAATTTCAATAGTTGAGGGATTTATTGTATTTATCCCAATTTTTAATGATGAGGCATGATAAAATTGGAACAATTACTTATGTCGTTTTGTACACATTTAACTTTCTTACACATATCCACATCTGCTAGAAGTTTGATTGCATTTAAAATATATTGGCTCTGAAGGATTGCTTTTAACTTTCTCACTATAATAAAAGAAGAAATTCACAAAAAAAGGTCAAAAAAAGATATTGACTCAATTAAGAAATACTCCTCCGTCCCAAAATCTTGTCCACTTTGATAGCGGCGTGTTTTAAAGGAGAGTTGTTCGTTGTGTGTAGTATGGTGTAAAGTTGTTGGTCCTACTAAAAATTGTATAATAATTTATCAAATACGGACAAAAATTTTGAGATGGAGTAAGCATCGATTGCTAAAGTGAAATTTAGGCCGAAGGGGCCGAAAGAGTGAGGTATCAGATTCCGTCGACACTATTATACGTCTAGGTCAAACATATCATTGTATTTCGGATTCAAATATGAGTATCATCAGACGATCTAACACAAGTTTACGAGATGAGACAGAATTCGGGTTGTGGTGAAAGAGGGTCGAGGACCACTAAAAGTGTCCCATGAAAGCTAGGGTTGGAGAAAACGATTCTGTTTTCCATGAGGGCTTGACAAATGGGCAAGGGCTGAAGCTGCCACTATTGTACTATTTACTATTTACTCCTCTTTGGATGCCAATTATTAGAGAACTCTTCTCATAATTTAATTCTCAATTTGTCTTTTGCAGCCCACTTGAGAAGGAGATGTTGATATGAAATATTCGATTTTTATTCATTTTTCTATTTTTTTTGCTTTAGTATAAAGTTGTATATTCCATACTTTTTGGGCTAGCATGTTTTTATCCCCCTTTTTCCTTAGGCATTATTAAATGGGAGTTTAATTCTACTCATGTAGTTAGACATTGCATGTTATATATGATTAATACTATGATATCTTTTAGATTATTTTTTTACAAGAAATTTTTTGGGTTTTAGGGTAATTTATTGTTTATATACTATGATATTACGGTTTTTAGGTGATTTATTGATTATTATACAAGAGAGATATTTATTCAGTGTTAGACGTTGCATGTCATATATGGTTAATATACTATGATATTACGGTTTTTAGGGGATTTATAGATTGTTATACAAAAGAGATATTTATTCAGTATCTATATCTCGTATCGGCTTCTATGAGATATTTATTCAGTGTTAGACGTTGCATGTCATTATGGTTAATATACTATGATATTACGGTTTTTAGGGGATTTATAGATTGTTATACAAAAGAGATATTTATTCAGTATCTATATCTCGTATCGGCTTCTATGAGATATTTATTCAGAGTTAGACGTTGCATGTCATTATGGTTAATATACTATGATATTACGTTTTGGGTTTTGATTGTTACACAAAGATTTTATTTCTTATCTCGTTCGCTTTTATGAGATATTTATTCAGTGTTAGACGTTGCATGTCATATATGGTTAATATACTATGATATTACGGTTTTTAGGTGATTTATAGATTGTTATACAAAAGAGATATTTATTCAGTATCGATATGTCGTATCGGCTTCTATTAAGTAAATTTTTAATGAAAACCATCAAAATCAGACACAGTTGTTTTAATAGCAACAAAATAGAACGATCTAAAGATTTTGAGGATGAATCATCAGTCGAGGTTAAAATTGTTTTGTCCATGAACGAGAATTCTTAGCTTCTCAAACATGCAAATTGATCGTTGTTGCTTTCCAATCATTACTACCCACATAATTCTTAAAAATTGTGCCACCTTCCAATTAAATTGTGGTGTTTAAAAATCCAAACAAATATTTATACAATTAAGATAACATGTATTCCTCCAATATTAAGACGTATAAAGATGAAATTAGAAGTGTTTTTTTATTAAAAAAAAATAGTCAATTAAAATAACAAAAGCACGAAAATAATCTCTACGATGTAAAACAGATTACTGAAAAACCGCAATTTTTTTCACTTTTTCGGACTTGGAGGATCGGAAATACAATTGATGTGTTTTATCCATCAATAATTTAACTAAAACTCACATTCTTCGTATAAAATACAAAGAGTTTCGCTACCGATAGCGTATTGGCCGACGCGGTCGGATAAATCAAGAAAGATTTAAAGTGTTTTCATAATCTTAACTACATTCTAAATGATACTCCCTCCGTCCCAGTCGACTTGTCTTATTTGGTTTCGATACGGATATTTTGGTAAGTGGGTGGTTGTGTATAGAGGAGTAGGTGATTGTGTGTAAAAATTGAGAGTTTATGTAGTGATTATTTTTCTTTTTAGGAAACAAGACAAGTCGGATAGGACAGCCCGGAAAGGAATACAAGACAAGTCGGGCGGGACGGAGGGAGTAATATATATATATATATATATATATATACCTTTTCTTTAGTCAACCACGTTGGAGAACAAAATTTAGTCACGACTATCACAAGGCTTGATGTAACAAAAAAAACATACTACAAAAACCTAATTCTAATTTCGAATGTCTACGTATATACGTAGCTTGACTATTCATTTTCTTCTAAGTTTATTTATTTTTATAATAAAATATTCTACCAAGAAAATGACTAAAAATATTCTCTTATCTTGCATGCCTTTTATTTTCCATCAGAAAATTTCAAAAACAAAAAACCCATATGTAATAAAAAAGAAAAAGAAAAGTATATACTTGACATGAATTCAAATTCCAATTGAACACGATCCCAACGCATCCGATCCAAGCCGTCCATCCTTGTGATAAGGCTCGATCAACGGCGAGATGGATCCCTATTCATTCTCTCCACACATCCCAACAGTTTATTTCTCGAAAAAAAAACACCACTTTATTCCCAAATGCAAAACAAAAAAAGGAAAAAAAAACCTATTTTTTTAAAAAATGCATTTTCATTTCAATTTCATTTCGAGTAAATTTCACATTCCATTTCCCCCCTATTTAAACAACACAAGTCGTGCCATTGAAGGTCAAGAACACAAATACAAGTTAAAAGCACTAGTGTTCTTTCCTTAACCCTAAGGAGAAAGAAAAAAAAGATCTTGTAATAAGAAAAATGGCTCCTCAAGGCAAACTTCCGGCGGCCGGAAAGGGGTTTGTGACGTTCTTGGCCGGAACCGGCGACTACGTGAAAGGGGTGGTGGGATTGGCCAAGGGTTTGAGGAAGGTGAAGAGCGTGTACCCGCTCGTGGTGGCGATCTTACCGGACGTGCCGGAGGAGCACCGTGAGATATTGAGGGCTCAAGGCTGCATTGTGAAGGAGATCGAGCCGGTCTACCCGCCGGCGAACCAGACGCAGTTCGCCATGGCTTACTACGTCATCAACTACTCCAAGCTTCGTATTTGGAACGTAAGTACTATAATACCCTCTTCATGCACATACATATAAATCTTAATTAATTTTCGATTAGAAAAAAAAAACCAAAAAAACAAACAATTTGATCTTCATTCATTAATATTCATATTAATGAAAATCAATGGTAATTGCTTTTTATATAAAGAAATTTGTTTTTAAAACGATAAAAATTCCCTAATATTCATATTAGTTTCTCTAGATTGAATTGCATGAAATTTCACTATTCATGAAATATTGCTTGTATTTGAGGTCAAGCCTTGAGGATGGCAATAACTCATAAATTAGGGGCCCCAAAAATTATGAATTGTATAAAATGTAGCTAATAATATTCGAGCCTACTTGAAAATCCAAATATATTAATTTGAAAACATATTTCTATGCATTTCTATAAAACTAGTAGAATATATTGAATTTGAGGGCTCAACTTTCTACATTGAATGCCTATTTTTACGGGATGAGATTACCTCTCCATAAATCCTTGTCCAATTGATGTCTGATTCAAAACGACATAGTTTTGTATTGAAAAAAATATGTACTTTTATTATTCAGCTCGGAACCTTATATTTTTCGGACCGACCCTTTTCTTCAAACACCCACAATTAGTAGTACAAGTTTATTACTTTTACCAAGATAGGAAAAATAGTATTTTTCAAGAAACCCTACGCGACAAAAGACTTCCATGATGTCATGCACCAAGAAGAACAATTAGGACAAAACAAGAAAACATCTTTAGCCACACAAAAAATATGTACAGTTAAATCTCGATAAAGTAATAATCTTGGGACCGAGAAAAAAATATTCATTTAACGAGGTTATTACTTTATAAAACATTATTTAGTACATTGGCCCATATCGGGACCGAAATAAATTATTATCTTAGCGAGGTTATTACTTTATCGAATATTATTTTGTCGAGGTTTAACTGTAGTCCTTTTCTATTTTCCCTCCCCCAACCCTTCACAACACATATTTCACATTTAATTACACAATAAATCATTATCAACCACACTAAAATCTAGAAAATTTTACTACAAGTAGCACTTGTTTAATTTCATCAAAACAAATTGCAGTTTCTTGAGTTCAGCAAGATGGTGTACCTCGACGGCGACATCCAAGTGTTCGAAAACATCGATCACCTCCTCGACACCCCCGACGGCTACTTCTACGCCGTGATGGACTGCTTCTGCGAGAAGACTTGGAGCCACTCTCCGCAGTACTCCATCGGCTACTGTCAGCAGTGCCCCGATGAAGTCACCTGGCCTTCCGAGATGGGCCCCCCTCCTCCCCTCTACTTCAACGCCGGCATGTTCGTCTACGAGCCGAGCAAGACTACTTATGAAACCCTACTTGACACCCTTGCTGTGGCCCCCACCACACCCTTTGCTGAACAGGTATATATACCAAATTTTCGTTAAGTTCGATTTAAATTAAAAATATATATTTATTTTTTGTAGAAGCTCTAATTTTTTTTATTTTTGTTTTTTTGATTATTAAATTGAGATATTAATTTAATTATTATTTTTTTTGTATGATAGGATTTCTTGAACACGTTCTTTAATCCGATCTATAAGCCGATTCCGAACAACTACAACCTTGTGCTGGCTATGCTGTGGCGCCACCCGGAGAATGTGGAGCTTGAGAAAGTGAAAGTTGTTCACTACTGTGCTGCTGTAAGTTCTTGATCATCAACTTTCCTATAATTGTCGGAAAATTGCAGATTTCGCCTCCAACTAATTCTTGATCGAATTTTGTGTATTAGGGTTCCAAGCCATGGAGGTACACCGGGGAGGAAGCCAACATGGACAGGGAAGACATCAAGATGCTGGTGAAGAAATGGAGAGACATATATGACGACGAATCGCTCGACTACAAGCCCGAAGAGGCCGACGAGGGTTTCTCGAAGCCGTCGATCTTGGCTTCCCTTCCTGAGCCTGAGGTTTCTTACATCCCAGCTCCATCTGCTGCCTGAGCAAGAGAGAGGAGTTTAACCTAATATGGAACCGCTCGGTTATGTCTTCTTAGGTTATTAACTAAATTTTTAGGGGCAACTTTGATTGACCTTTTTTTTTTTGTGTGTAACTCTGAAGAACCAATATTGCATAAGTATCAAATGCAAGACTTCTACTGCTATTATTATTATTATTATTATTATTATTATTATTATTATTATTATTATTATTATTATTATTATTATTATTATTATTATTAAGCAATATATGTGTTTTTTGAAATTTATTTGGTGCCACAAAATATCATTATAAGTAACATGAATTTATAGCTACTAAATAAATTTATATTCATGGACTGATGTAGGGTTAACTCGAAGAATAAATTAAGGTTCCATTTTCACTAGATTAATACAAGAATAATGTCATTAGCATAAAGAGAAAAAAATTGGGAGAGAGTAGAGATATAGTTTTTGTATTATCGCGCGAAAGTTTTTTTTTTTTTTAAAATTGCTAATTACAAACCTTAGTAAATAAATACTCCCTCTGTCCAATTCATATTGTCTTGTATACTATATCGGGTCCAACCGATTCTGTCTCATTTCATAAAAGAAAATAAAATAACATTATAAATCATAAAAAAAATATATAACCCCACATAAGTTATACATTAAAATCAAATTTCTTACACTTCATATCAAAATTGCATTTTGTGCAAATAACATTCCAAACAATGTATTATCAACTGCCTATTGTTAACTATTAATCTAATATTCCTTCCGTTCTATTATTCTTGTCTTAATGGTGTTCGACGCACAAGTTAAGAAAGTGGATGGAACTGTATTAAAGAGGTGTGGCCAACTGTTTAGATTGATTGTGATCTGCAAGTTTATATCATTTTTTAGATGAAGACAAAAATAACGGAACAACCAAGAAAAAAAAATGAAAACAATATTAACGGGATGGAGGAAGTATTTGTGCACATTAAAGATATTGGTATGAAATGAAGTTATAATTAATCAGATTGCAACTTATATTAATTGATCAAGCTATCAAAACAGATGAAACCCTTTAATTAAGAATATATATAACTGAAGCTGTTCATTAAAATTACATTAATTCAGTATTTTAATTTCCCATATTTCACGAACTATATAAATTCATCCCAACCCAACATCTTCCTCAACCAAGAGCAATGAAACTTGTTCTACATCTTCTTGCATTCTTAATCTTTGTCTGCATCAACACATCAAATGCAGATTCCGGCGGCGGCGGAAGCATAGAAAAGAAAAGAAAGTTTGTCTCCATTACCAACAAGGCCAAAGAAGATGCCATCATCCACTTTATCTCCGGTCAAGAGAATTTCAACCGCACGCTGAAATCCGGCGAGAAAGTCCGGTGGGGGCTGCCGGTGAAGGCGGCTCCGGCCGCGGTTTTTCGTGTTGGATTTGGGAGGGAGAAGGGCGGCGGCGGCGGCATTGGCTACTTCTCTGCTTTTCTTGAGAAGTATTGCAAGAGAGAGTGTAGGTGGAAGGTTTTGGATGGTGGGGTTTTGAAGCTTAGATTGGGTGGTGGGAAGTGGAAAAGGTTTAAGCTTGAAGTAGATGAGGAAGACTACGGCGGTGATGGTGGCGGAGGTGGAGCTCCGGCGATGGGAAATGGTGAAGTTGCGAGATCTCCGGTGAATGAGGGCTTGCCGGAATTGGAAAGTGGGAATTCAATGGAATGGGATTCGCCGGCACCGGCGCCGACGAGAGGGAGGAAGAAATCGGGAACGAGGCCAAGGAAGAAAACGCCGACGCCGCCACCGGAAAACGATCAAATCGCACCAGCTCCGGAGAAGCACGGCCGGCCGAAGTTGAAACTTACAAGTCCTCGTGGATGGAGATCGCCGGCGCCGGTAAATGCAGCTACACCATCTCCGGCGAAGCGCGCCCGCCGGAAGTTGAAGCCTAGAAATCCCCATGGATCGAAATCACCGGCGCAGGAAGAAGCATCTGCGCCATCTCCAACGAAGCGCGCCCGGCGGAAATCGAAACCTAAACCTAGAAATCCCCATGGATCGGAATCACCGGCGCCTCTACGAGCAGCCGCACCATCTCCAGCGAAGCGCGGCCAGCGGAAATCGAGACCTAAAAATCCCCTTCAATCGAAATCACCGGCGCCTTTACGAGCATCTGCACCATCTCCGGCGAAGCGCGGCCGGCGTAAATTGAAACCTAGAAAACCTAATACAAAACCGCCATCTCCTCTAGAAGCAGCTGCACCATCTCCGACGAAGCGCCGTCACCGGAAATTGAAACATAGAAGCCCTAAATTGAAAGCACCGGCGCCGCTAAGAGCAACCTCACCACTTCCGACGAAGAAAATCAACAAAGCGCCAACTCCATCACCTGCGAGAAAAGCTAAAATGGCCCTACCTCCGACGAAGCACGGTCACTGGAAATCGAAACAATGGAATTTCCCACGATGGGAATCCCCACCAGAATCTGAACCTACGAGCTGGGCGGCGCCGCCTCCTGAAGGAGAAACGCCCGGAGATTTCGAAATCCCGCCGCCGGAAAACGAGGAGCAGAGGTCTCCTGCACCAGCTCCGCCACCTAGCGAGGAAGACTCCATGGCTGATGCTCCACTTGCACCGCCTCCGACGAGGCCGTGGATATCTCCGCCGATTGAAGGCGGAGACAAAGCCGAGGGGCCTAACGCTGCATTGCCACCACCTCCATCACCGGCACGACCTCGTTCAACATTTTACACTTGCATTAAGGAGGATTAAAACTAGGATTAACGGTAGGATTTTCCGAATAAATTAATGTAATAGCTAGTTTTTAATTTCTTTTAAGAATTATATTATAAACTGAAAAAATTGTGTGATTTCATTTTGTTATCTTGAATATATCATCATTCTTGTTACTAAAATGAATATTTTTAATTTAATTATATATATAGATGTCAAAAAGATCCCCGAATAAGTGGACTCAAAATTTATGGGCCATAAAATGGGCCTACTTGGTCTCGGCCCAACGGACAGTTATGTTTTGGGCCCACAAATTCAAAATTAGGAAAATAAAATATTTCCTCCGTCTTGTCACTGCCTTTTCGGTGTTCTGCTCCTTTTTAAAATTAAAATATTTTTATTTTTTTATTGCATCTTTGCGTTCACGTTCGTGCTGCATGGCCCCTTTGACCGGATTGCATAAAATGGGCCTACTTGGTTCGGCCCAACGGACAGTTATGTTTTGGGCCCACAAATTCAAAATTAGGAAAATAAAATATTCCCTCCGTCTTGTCTACTTGGCACAATTATTTAGGAAGTTGTTAGTTTTGTATAAAATGGTACAATTAAATTTCGATAAATTAATAACTTTGGGATAGAGAAAAAATATTCATTTAAGGAGATTATTACTTTATCGAATATTTTTTTAATACATTGACCCATATTTCTCTGCATGTGACAAATCTTGATTTTTAAAAAGTTGTACGGAAAATTGACTAATTGAGGAACAAAGTGCTACGAAATTATGAAATTGATTGCGCGTTAAGTTTCTTGGTGTTTATTTAATTTTTAATATACCCTTGTTCGATCATTAGTGTCTCATTTCTTCTCAGTACAGTTATTATGAAATTGGTGTTTTGTGTTATGTATTGTTCGACTTTTTGAATAATTGATTTTGATCCACATATTTTTAGCTTTTTCATAAATAAGACTTTTAATGATTAGTGGGACAACCAAAAGTGGAAAATGAGACACTACTTATGGGACGGAAGAAGTACAAATATTTTATGTAATGTAAGAAAATAAAGTTCTAGATGTCTTATCCGTATGTAAAGCTTGATTGATTCATGGCATATTGTTGAATTACATATTCTTGCTGTCAAGTGGGTATTAGAAATCTAGATCTTCCATTGAAGTCAATGGATTGACACGGTCAACGATTCTATGTGTTGCCTTTATTAGTAAGGAATTTCCACTAATTTTGTTATTCCGTATGTCCATTATTTATGTCTCATTTGCTACAATTGTTTATCCCGCTATTTACGTCCAATTTCAAAACTCAACACAAATGAGTGGTTTACAATCATCCAATCCCATCACTTTTTACTTTTCCACCACTACTTTATACATTTCTACAACCGTCTTAATCTCCGTATCAAGTCTCTTTGGGACATAAATAATAAGACGGAGGGAGTATGTTTTATTTTATGTATGATGAGAAAAATCGTAGTCATTATTCATAATATAAATTGAGTAAATGTCATTTTAAGTAATAGTCTACAAATTAACTACACGACATTAGTGAATGATTCAATCGCCATGTAATCATCCATATTTTATGTTATTATATTTTTCTATCAATTACACCACTTGTTTACATGCTTATTAAATAAAGTTATTTTGAATATTTAAGAAATGATTTTTTCTGTTAGCAAATTCGAACACATTTAACCATTTATAACTATACCTTTAAAAAATGGTGTTTCCTCTTTTAATTTCTTTAATATTCTTGCCCAATAAATAAATTCACCTAATTGTAATATCCAATCAAAACCAAATTAAATGGCTGTAATATTCGACAATCCACGAGCAAACTTCAAATAGAAAAATAAAATAAAATAATAAAATTAAAAATACACTTTCCATGCAACGTACCACTTCTCTAAACATTATCAGCAAACCGAACTTCCGGTCTACGCCCACCAGGCGGCTGCGGCACTCCTCCGCCGTGGCTACCCACTTTAGCCGAAGGGAATCGCTTATCCGCTCCAAAATCTAAGTCGGCTCTCTCTCTCAAGGCGATACGTGGCTGTTCCCTAGCCTCCCATTCTCTAGGCCCTAAGCCACGGCTCTGCTCAGCACCGCCGTTCGATTTGGGCGGGTGGTGGTTGCTCTGATGGTGGTGGTGGTGGTGCACCTCCTTATTCCGCCGCCGGTTGCATAGCCGTCCGAAAACACACGACACGACGGCGATCACGAATATCACGGCAAGTACGATGAAAACCGGACCGTACGATCCGTTAGAGTGGGAAGAATCCGGCTGTGATCGGATCACGGGATAAGGATAAACCTCACCGGACTGTGACATAATTTATTATTATTTTTTTTAAATTCTTATTTTGGTGGAGAATGAAATTGATGGATTACAATATTTTGGCATGAAGAAATATTTTTTTTTTGTTCTTTGAGTGATGCCAAAGTTATGGCCGAAGAATTGGTAGTTTGTGATGGTTTTTAATTAAAAAAGTAAGGCATTTTCTTTGAATACAAAGACAGCTAAAAATATTCTTTACTTCCTCTCACTACATAATTAGAAAAGGGTTTTTGCATGATGTTTGATGTAGAAGACAGAGATTAAACGAGGTCAAAATTTGTGAAATCACGTATATTTATAGTTAAAGAAATTGAATGGTGTCACCCGACACAATCCAAGTGGTTTTGGTTTTGCTACTAGGCCAGGTATATACTCCCTTCATCCCATTAGTAATGAATTTATTTCTTTTAAGTACGGAAATTAAAAAAATAATATTTTGTGTTGTTTATTATTTTATTTTTGAGTCGTTAATTCATGTCCACATTTTTTTTGGTCTTTTTTATAAACGGCAGATTTCTAATGGGACACCTCGATAAGGAATACAAGACATTATTAATGTGACGGTTATTAATTTAAGCTTATTGAAACTATATCCATCTTTAATTAGGAAACGAATCGAAATCTAATAGTTCAACAACTTTATGCTTATTTGCTCGATTTTTACTTACAAAGCTCGAGCACGAGCCGAGCTTCGAATCATATCGAGACTAACATGTTCAATATGCTTATTAAAACCATAGGCGTATCGATGTTGCCTCATAAATCATACAGAATACTGAATTTTCTTTCTATTTTTGAAAAACTATCATTTGATCAACCCTAATTCGTAATTTTGAATTAGGCCATGATTGGAACAATGTAATGTGAATGACAACCAACATGTGATGTCCGAACTATATAAATCATAACATTCCTTGCCTTGATTTGTTGTCTTTATTCCTTGCTTTAAGGAAAGCCTAGCGAGGGCATTATTGGATATTCGATTCGCTCGAATCTTAAATATGGGTTTTAAACTAATGGGCCATTTGAAGCCCAATAGTAACACAATTGGGCCCTCATGTATTATGAAGCCCATTATACACCTTTTTATCACTATATCTAATTTCATTTCGGACCGATTTAAATATATCCTACGAAATTGTAGATTTCGGCATTTTGCTCCTCCGCACTTAAAATTACAGATTTCACCCTCTAATTTCTAAATTTGATCCTCACTTAGTTATATCGGGTGTAGGGATCTAGCAAATGAAAAATCGTATGCAATGAAAAATCGGGTATAGTTGGGCATAGTTGTAATAATGATTATAATATCATTTGTGATGGGATATGATAGAATATGAGACATAGATATAATATAAAACATTACTCCCTCCGTCCCGCTTGACTTTTCTTGTTTCTTAAAATGGAAAATAATTACTACACAAACTCTCACTTTTTCTTTTTTGTGGGGCCTACCTCTCTACAGATAATTACCCACTCATCTACACACAACTATCCACTCGTCTCAATTTTCGTGCTAAAAAGAAACAAGACAAGTCGTGCAGGACCGAGAGAGTAAATCAAAAGCAAATGAAAAATCGTATGCAATGACATAATATTGTCAATAAAGAATATTAAAGTGGAAGGAAGTGGACTTCAACTTGACTTCATTCTCTCTTCATATTCATCATTTATTTTGAACTCTCATTTTGGTACCATGTATGTAATCATACAAACAATTAATTTACTACTTTTTCTAATTTAAATTTTGTCACATTATAGAAATCCTTGTACAATTCAAATTCGTGACCCTTGAATTTTCATGTCACGCTCGACCAATTAAGACATCATCTCTATGGTGTTTTTTAGTATATAAGCATTTCCAACAAAGATAAATTTTGTTGCATATACAAAATGAAGGCGTGGATCTACAAAGAGTACGGCGGCGTCGACGTGCTAAACCTCGAGTCCGACGTGGCAGTGCCGGAGATTAACGACGATGAAGTCTTGATCAAGGTCGTCGCCGCCGCCCTCAACCCGGTCGATTTCAAGAGGCGACTCGGCCTATTCGAGTCGACCGACTCACCTCTCCCGGTAACGTCCATTTAATTTAAAAACCCGATACCCGAAATATTAATTTGAAATAGAGAATCTCGTACACGATTTAATTTTACGGTCTTCATAATCTTGCAGATTGTCCCGGGATTCGACGTGGCGGGAGTGGTGGTGAAAGTTGGGAGTGGAGTTAAGAATTTGAAGGAGGGGGATGAAGTGTATGGGGATATAATTGAGAAGGCTTTTGAGGGTCCGAAGCAAATGGGGAGTTTGGCGGAATACACGGCGGCTGAGGAGAAGTTGTTGGCTTTGAAGCCAAAGAGTCTTGATTTTGTGGGTGCGGCTTCTCTCCCTCTTGCGGTTGAGACAGCCTACGAGGGTCTCGAGAGGGGTGGCTTTGCGGAGGGGAAGTCTATTCTTGTTCTCGGTGGAGCCGGTGGGGTCGGGTCGCTCGTCATTCAGGTACAATACGGCATGATTACTATAAGAACTATCATATGTTTGTTTTATTGAAAAAAAGTATCGTGTTTTTAATAATGTTGCACGAAAGCGTGAGATTCATTAGCTCTTGAGGCGGCTAAGCAAATGATTTTATGTATTTAGTGATTTTAAATGTCTGAAATTATAGTTACGGAAAACGGAAAAAGGCGAAAAGGGACCTTGAAATTAATTATCATGAGTTCGTTTTATTGCAATAAATTACTTATTTCTTTGAATAATGTTGTATCAAAATATCGGGATTTTTTTATAAATAAAAAGGGTAATAAGAATTGAAAGCATACAACATGGATTTTGGTGCAAATTTAGTTAAGAGCATGGGATATTTTAATAATTAATAAAATAAATACATGATACGTTGACATAATTTCAAATGAATACAAGTACTTTTTTGTATTTTTTCGAATTCTATCCTCGATTTTTATGTTATTTTATGTTTTGAAGCTTGCAAAGCATGTGTTTGGTGCCTCAACAATCGCTGCAACTGCAAGCACTGCAAAGCTAGAATTATTGAAGAAATTAGGTGCTGATTTAGCCATCGACTACACCAAAGAAAACTTCGAAGATTTGGACATAAAATTCGACCTAGTCTATGACGGCATTGGTAAGAATATTACTTTAATCATTCTTAATACTAAATTACGAAAATATTTACAAATTTTGTTGAATTTAAATAGGAGAGAGAGAGAAAGCAAAGAAGGCATTGAAAGAAGGTGGGAGTGTGATAGTGATTGATCCAAAAGACTTCACTTTTGTGCTCACTTCGAGTGGGGAGGTTTTAGACAAACTTAATCCCTATTTGGAGAGTGGGAAGGTGAAGCCGGTGCTTGATCCTAAGGGACCCTTCCCTTTTGATAAGGTTAAGGAAGCTTTCGCGTATCTCGAGACAAATCGAGCTATCGGGAAAGTCGTTATATATCCGATTCCTTAAAATTTTATATATGAAGGAGGTTCTGTACTACGAGTGATATATGATATGAAGGTGTTGTAGCCTTTTAAATAATGAATCATAATATTTTCAAGTTTTCAATATGAATCAATTTTCTTTACATTTATTTGATTATAAGTAGGGAATATATAATTAGTAATTATTATTCGTCATAACTTATGTATGCAATGCACAAAAGCTTTTGTCTACTACTTTCGTATCCCCTTGTGTATACCACACCACAAGGGTATTGACATGTGTTAAATATGGTCCACTTGATTTAATGTGAAATGTCACATGTCAATACCTTACCCAGGATGCAGTTTCAATCCGCTCCGGTATGCAATGACATGAAGTTTGAACAGCCTCCAAATAAAAATCAACAATATAAGTTGGATTTGCTCAAAGGTGAAATGTTGAATCTAGCTTCAAAGTGGGACTAAGGGTTATTCAAGTTTTTCATTTTATTTAATTAGAAGTAAACCAATTTTAATCAATTTATTGTGACAAAGTAAAATGAAAGTTGTCGGCTCTAAAAAAAATTCTAATTTAATACAAGTTTTATAAACAAATATTCAATAAAATAATAGTAAGCTCCAACTAAATTAATTTATGAGCAATAGGCAGCAACCCATATAAGAGGGGGAAATCACCTTAGGACAAAATTATAATATTGGGTCAATGATTACTACTTAATATTTAAGAATATAAAAAAGTTATAATTACTGTATTCATGGAGTAAAAAGAAACAATTAGTTTATTTAATATTTATATAGATGAATAAATTAATATACTTTTTTACTCTTATATTAATGAGACCGGATTACCTTATAGAAACGCTAACTTAATTAAAAATTACCATTAGTAGCTAATAATACACTAATTATAATAGCAAAATATTCCAAGCCAACCTTAGACGTGTGTCTTCAAAAGCTTATTTTAATTACTTATCTGTTTTCTTGATCGGATAAATAATTTTTTTAATATTTGTAAAAATCTATTTTCTGTTGGTTTCTCTAAAATTAAATAGCAAATTTATTTAAATTCATAAGTATCTATTAAGGCGCTATGGTTAAAGCACCATAATTTTTGGAACTATCATAAATATTTGTTTTTTAATATTAATATAAAAAACTCGTTACTTTTAATTAAAATCAATATTTTTCAACTTTAAACAAAAATAAATAAAAAGTATTAATAAATAGTTACAAACACACCCTTATAATGAACATCCTAGATTAATATAGCCTTAGTTATTTTATTTAGGTAGTATAAATTTTATAACATGGTTAAAATGGACTCAATTTAATCTGCATACACGTGATATTTTAAAATTATATTCCCTTCGTCTTTGCTTGATTTGTCTTATTTTACTTTTCAAATTGTTCCATTCGATTTATCATGTTTCTTAAAATGAAAAATAACTACTATATAAACTCTCACTTTTCTATTATGTGGCTCACTCTCTACACACAATCACTCACTCATCTTAATCTCCATAGCGAAGAAAAGCAATACAAATCGGACACGACAGAGGGAGAAACATATTGAAAAGTAAAATCTGGTGAGATGTCAGATCATGTGCATATTTATTGAAAGATAAAAGGGTAAATTTTCTTTAAAGAAACAAGCATGAAAAGTTGGGCTGCTGACGAACCCTCTACCTACATTTGAAAATTCTTCAAGTGTTGGAATAGTATAAAGTTATGACCAATTTTCAACGTTAAAATCAATTGAATAATCCCACAAAATCCATTTTAACCCTCTATATATTCAGATGCCAAATCAGGCAAAAGTTCGAGAACTAATTCAGTGCAAAATAGATTAAAACAAAGAAGATTTTTTCAAGTTTACACCTTGATAAGATGAAGGCGTGGTCTTACAGCGTGTACGGCGGTCCGGAAGTGTTGAAGCTCGAGGCGAACGTCGCCGTTCCGAAACCAAGAGATGATCAGGTGTTGATCAAGGTCGTCGCGGCGGCGCTCAACCCCGTTGATTACAAGAGAAGAGGAGGCGTTTTTGGAAGCTACGATTCACCTCTTCCGGTAACTTTCTTCATCCATATTTTTTTCCCAAAAAAAATACAAAAATAAAATTATCTATACGTTAAAATGCGTAAAATTACTTTGAATTTGTGTATTATTATATAAAATACTCCATGTTTTTAAATGAGAAATATTGCATGAAAATTCTTCTAGTAATTTTGTCTGAATCTCAAACACTTTGGATTATTCCACTCTATTTATTTATTTTTTTATAAAATGACAATGTTTTGTATATTTTAAGAGTATTTATGATAATATACATCAATTTTTAGAATATTACGGTTTTACCCTTGATTTAGATCAATGTTTTGAATATTTTAAGGGTAATATAAATAAGCAAAAAAATCATGTCCAATCATCCTAGTATTTGAGAAAACAAATGGTTTTTTTTCGAAAAAATGAACTTATGATAGTTTTATATATTTTCATCTTAATACCATGCAAGATACGCATTTTCATTTGAATACAAGGTACATACTTTTTACATTTTTCCGTTACTACGATAACTAACGAGTAACTTTTCAGATTGTGCCGGGATTCGATGTGGCCGGAGTAGTCGTTAAAGTAGGGAGCAAAGTGCAAAGTTTCAAGGAAGGAGATGAAGTGTACGGAAACATCATTAATCCATATGAAGAGATGAAACAATTGGGAACTTTAGCTGAGTTTACAGTTGCTGAGGAGAAACTGTTGGCTCACAAGCCAAAGAATCTTGATTTTGCACAAGCTGCTTCTCTTCCCTTGGCGATCGAGACGGCCTACGGCGGTCTCGAAAGCCGAGGGTTTTCGGAGGGAAAATCGATTCTTGTTCTTGGTGGGGCCGGTGGAGTTGGATCCCTAGTCATTCAGGTAAAGCTTGTATAAGCATTGAATTAATATATTCCCTCCGTTCCATTATTTATGTCTTATAGGAACTTGGCACGGAAATTAAGGTGGGTTATGGAAAGGTATAAAGTGGTGGGACCTACCTATTTAGATGATTGTGACCTCTCATTTATGTTAATTTTTGAAATTAAACATAAATAATGAGATAAATAAATATAGAAAATGAGACATAAATAATAGGACGGATGAAGTATTTACTATGAAAAAAATTATCTTTAAGCCGGTCCGAAATATGAATTGGGTTCTTGAAAATTGAGCCCACTCCAGCCTAATTCTTTTCTAGGCCATTGGAATATCCGTTATATAGTTCCATTGGGCTTGACTCATTTATTTTCTATACGGTTTTATTAAAGTAAGTTGAAAATTGCGTGTAAATGAGTATGTCCTACGAAAAGGAGTTGGTAGTTATGTATAAGTATTTGTCATTTTTTAAGTGAGACAAAATGAGGAAACAATCCAATTAGAAAGGGATACAAAATAAACGGGACGGAGGGAGTATTAAATTACACATTTTATTCAAATATTCAAAATGACAAATTTAATGTTATTTTATATAGTAAGGGCCGGTCGGGCCCAATACGATACGGGCCAAACTCATGAATTCGGGTCAAGTCTACTGGCTCGAAAATGAGTCAGCCCTGAAAATCTGCCCAAATTAGTGTGCATAATTATATATTCCTTCTATAATTTAAAAATTAAATTGCCTTATCCTTTCATAAGAAAAAATATAAGAAATAAATCATAGTTAAATGAAAATAGCACTTTTGTTAAAAAAATTAAACTAATGTGCTGACCGAATTAGCCCGAAGTCTATTGGGTCGGGTCATTTAGGCCCGATTTATTATGGGCTTTCAAATCACCAAAGGAAAGCTTTGTTATTTTGCAGCTTGCAAAGCATGTGTTTGGTGCTTCAAAGGTTGCGGCTACCGCCAGCACCGGTAAGCTCGACTTTCTCAAGAGTATAGGTGCTGACGTGGCAATTGACTACACCAAGCAGAACTTCGAAGACTTGCCGGAAAAATACGATTTAGTTTACGACACAATTGGTAAGAAAAATAGACTTTTTAATGTCATTATATATATTCCGTCCATCTAAATTATCTTGTCCACTTTGATTGTAGCTTAATTTTTGAGGAGAATCGTTAGTTATGTATAGAATGGTACTCCCTTCGTCCCATTTAACATAACACGTTTCTTTTCAGCGCGGGATTTAAGAAAGTGAATAATAAAGTATGAGAGAGAGTAAATTATAAAGTAAGATAAAGAAGATAAATGAGTTTATTAGAGAGTAAATGATAAAGTAGGAGAGATAAATGATAAAATAAAATAAATAAATAAAAAATTAGGAGATAGAAATAAAAAAGTAAGAGATAATTTAGTAATGTATTTTTTAAAGTGATTTACTTTTAAGGAAACATGTCATTTTAGTTGGAACCTTTCGAAAAGAAAAACATGTCATATTAAATGGGCCGGAGGGAGTATAAAATTGTAAGTTCTACAAAAAAGTTAGGATAATAATTTGCTAAAAAATAAAAATTGAATAATATATTTAGAACAGTCTGAAATGCAAAACTGGACAATATAATTTTGACGGATGGAATATTTTGTTAATTATTATCAACAATTTTGTAATATTTTTTTTATTTTGTTATTTTTTGCTAGGGCAACCGGCCAAGGCGGTAACCGTATTGAAAGAAGGTGGTTCGGTAGTTGTAATAGCAGTTGGGCTTGCTCTTGACCCGCCTGCCTTTGGATATTCGCTACCGGCTACCGGTGAATTTTTGATCAAGTTGAATCCTTATTTGGAGAGTGGCAAGGTGAAGCCGGTGATCGATCCTAAGGGCCCCTTCCCCTTTGATAAGGTTAAGGAAGCCTTTGTGTATATCGAGACGGGCCATGCAACCGGGAAGGTCGTTGTGTATCCGATTAATCCTTAAGATGTATTGCTTGTAAATTGTATCGAGTTCAGTTATTGAGTATTATTGTATCGAGTTCAGTTACTGAGTCTTATGTTCGTTTTTAATCATGGATTTGATTCATGATGGTTGGTCGGAATAAATTGAGTTGCGGTTAATTGTTCTTGGATGGCATTATTACATATTCTTACAAACAATATAAAAATAGCAACACTTCTTCATCAAATTAAACTCATAGTAATGTAATAGAAGGGGAGAATGAAGAGTCCAAGTCCCAAAGGTCGAAACTGCCCTTGACAAAATCATAGTGTGCTCCATTCACCTTGATGGCTTTCTTCATCAAACCTTCCTTCACAAATGGGTAGGTTAACAAGTTCCCTAGGGATACATTCACAGATTCCTATCCACACAAACAAAAGTATTCACGAATCGAAACGAGGTTTTTTTGTATTTTATTTCATTTGTTGTTATTTCATCCGTCTCATAGAAAGTGTCTTATTTCATAAAAAGACAAACAATATATAGACCAAAATTAACAAGTCAAAAAATCAAACAATATATACCACACAATTTCATTTTCTTAATTTTCGTGTCCCGTAGAAAAGAGACATTTTTTATAGGACGCAGAAAATATTAGAGAATGAAATTGACTCGTGTAATTTACCTTCTCTAATTGAACGCATTGCTCGTCGAAGTCTAAGTGTTTGTTTTCTGCTTGCACTTTGGATTTGGCTGCATTGCAAATCTTGACCCAATCCTCTATGAAGTCACTGCTTACAATTTGGGGGTAGGAAAAAAAATTAATTTAAAATATAATTATTGAGTTTTATTATTTTTATCATATACTCAGTTCGTCCCACTACAAGTGACCACCTTTCTCAATTGGAATGTCCCATTAAAGATGGTTAATTTCCTAATTTGGTAAATAATTATCATCGTCTCTCTTACTTTATTATATTCTCTTTCATATTTTATATTTTCTCTCATATTCTCTCATTATCTTCTCATCTTCTCTCTTATACTTTATCATCTATCTATCTCATACTTTATCATCTATTCTCTTAATTCTCATACCGAAAAGAATATAACCGCAAATAACGAGACGGAGAGAGTAATTAATAATGGGTCGGGTATAATATAAACAAACCTTTTGGTAGTGCCATTATCAGAAATGGACATGAGGCCCTTGATTCCTCCACAGCAACTGTGACCAATTACCAATATATTCTCCACCTATAATAAATTACATTTTTATAAATTGTAATATAAGTAATAAATTTAACACTATAAATTGGAAAATTAAAAAAATAATAATAATAATTGTAACCTTAAGGTGTAGTACTGCATACTCAATTGCGGCCCCCACTCCTGAATATTTTGTCTGCATATTTCATGTATTTAAAAGGACAAACTATATTTAATAATCATGATATTTGAATTAAATTTAGATTACATGTTTATAATAATTGGAGTTGATTATATTTACCTTGTCATAGGGTGGGACCATATTGGCAATATTTCGGACCACAAATGCCTCCCCTGGTTGGAAATTTAGGATATGGGAGGGGCAAACTCGGGAATCCGAGCATGCAAATACCAAAAACTGTGCGTGAATTCAATATTATAGTTAGATCTAAATAATGAAATTAAATAATAAAATTACTAATACACGCTTCATATTTACAAATATATCCGTATTTATTTTTAAAAGTATTAGAAAAATTCAAACATGTGATATTTAACGTGGCGTACCTTCGGAGATTGGCCTTGGGCAAGCTTAGAGTACAAGGCAGGGTCCTTCCTACAACGTAGGAACAATATATATTAAATCAATATTATTTAAATATAAATATTACATTAAATTTTAATAATTGTAACTTGCTAACCCGTATTTCTCTTTCTTGAAGTGTTCGAACCCGGCCCGGATCCTCTCCGCCGGGTCGGAAACGGACTTGATTGTCCCATTCTGACCCGGCCCCTCCAACTCTGCCGTTAACTGCCGCACCTTCGCGGCGGCCACCGCCTTCAGTTCACCTTTCTCACTGCAGTTAAAAACACAATAGATAAAGAAATTTCAAATATAAGTAAAAGTAAACACGCATGCATGATCAGAGTGGGAAATTATACCTAAGAAGCTTCTGGAGAGCGGCAATGGCTTCCTCGTATTTCTCCTTCGCCATTCCCTCTTTCTACAAAATCCAAAAAAAATTCTAAATATATTTGAAGGAGAATTAATGAGAGATTAGTTGAAAGATTTGATGGGTTTAGGGTTTAATGTGAGTTTGCTTCTAGTTAACTAGGATTAGGTGTTCATGGTTGGTTATATTAATTAAAAAGAGGGCTAGTAGTAATTAAATACTACCTCCGTCCAGCTATTAGTGACGACATTTTCTAATTCGAACGTCCCGCTATAAGTGACGACGTCCTAAATTAGTAAAAAATTATCATATTTTTTCAACTTTATCATCTTGTCTCTCCTGCTTTATCATTCAATCTCATTATTATACTCATTTATCTATCATACTTTATCATTTCATCTCAATTAATTTATCATTTACCCTCATTATCTCAAACATCTTATCATATTTCTCTCCTACTTTATAATCTACTCATCTCTCCTATTTTAATACATATTCTTTTAATTCCCGTGCAAAAAAGAAAGGCGTCACTAATAACGGGACGGATGTAGTATATAATGTGTTAGATATAAGACATAAATTGCAATGTATCATCAGTAGGGAAGATATATAGAACATTTTTTTATTATAACAAGATAAATTCACGTTAGGTTAACAGATGTAACTTACGTTGGTGGTATAAAAATTGGAAACTAATTTTTTAAATAAAAATAACATTAATTGCAAGCCAAATTTTTGTGCATGGACGATAATTATTTTTAATCTTGATATTTTAGACCCAGTAAGTAGTTGTTTGGTGGGTCCCATTTAAATCCCCTTTTGTTTTAATGGGCCTCAGGCCATTAAAATTGGGCTGGGCACCAACAGTCAACGTCGTGATGGGCAGAGAAATTACCAGAGGTTTGCGGGTGCAGCATAGCATCATGCACTTCTTGAATTTTCCGGCCATCTCACTCTCTCTCTGCACCAAATTAAATTATTAACACTAAAATAACATGCATGATTCAACTTTAGGATACTAACTTAACATCAAATTAATTTAATTTTAGTTAGGAAAAGGATAATTGTACGTCAAAATTTAACAACCCGCGGATATCCGATTAAACCCACTTCTCAAATTACTGATCTACTGGTAAAACGAGATAAGTCAGGCAGGATGGAGGGAGTAACATACATTGGTAAAATCATTTTACAAACTAAGTGCAAGTATAGTTTGTGAGTATACGACTTACGTAAATTATGTTTTATTCACGTGACGTGCATTAGTAAAGTGAAGCATGCGACGAAAACACGAGGCCGAATTAGGAATAGGTAGTACCTGATCAGCTTCTCCTTCTTGGACGGGCTAGCAACAGTAGAGCAAAACGGATTTAGCAGAAACTAAGGAAAGAACGCAGATGGCAAGGAACTGAATATAAGAGAATGTCTGGTGGTGCCGTGTGCTTTCAAGATTGTACATTTGGCAATAGGACAAATATTATTTAAGTAATGGAGAAAATGATAAGGATTGGGATTGCATCTCACGCTGAGGTGTATGTGGACGAAAAAGGATAGCTATGTATGGTCACTATTTGTGTGGGCATATCATTACATCACAATTTCAAAATCGATTCAACACAACCACATAAATCAAGAATCATATAATCCATCCGTCCCAAAATTCTTGTTCACTTTATTTTTTATACGGATTTTAAGGAGAGTTATTAGTTGTGTGTAAAGTAATGTAAATTTATGAGTCCATAAAAAATTGTGTGAATAATTTACTAAAAAAAGAAAGTGGACAAGAATTTTAGGACAACCCAAAATGGTAGACAAAAATTTTAGGACGGAGGAAGTAGTATATAACTTGTACGATGAAAAGACAATCTAAACTCATAATCTTTAGACCATGAATCCTTTTACGACGAACATATTAAAGACTCAACTAATTTTTTGCCCACTTTGATATTGTTTGGAATAGTTTATAAATAGCTTTTCATTAAGCAAAGTTGTTAGTGTCTGCATATTAGGAAGAAAAACAAATTAATTTTAGAAAAAAAACAATATTCAAGACATTGTTATAAACTACTTTCGTTTTTTATTTTTTTGCTTATGTTTTTAAAAAGCACTCATTATCAATTTATATGTTATATGCTTATTTTGATTTATTTTAAACTCTAAAAAATAGAAATCTACATACCAAACATTATAAAAAAAACGCATACGTATTAAAAAAAAATCACAAAAGCAGCTTTATTTAAACTGTGCCACTAAATTATTAATGGGCATTAATTCCATTGATCCATAGTAGCTTGATTGTATGATTAAAAACTATTATCAAAATATGACTCAAATCAAACACTACTTTGACTTGAACATACAATGATTTATGCTTCCAAATCTCAACAAATTATACTCATTATTATGCCATTTGAATATAGTATGGAAACTAAAACAACATATACATATACTCTCTCCGTCTCACTCCATTAGTCTTATTTTTCTTTTTTAGTTGTCTCACTCCATTGTTCTCATTTCATTTTTCAATTAAAATATTCTTCTAACGTATTTAATGGACCCCACAACTTATTTTACTTTACACACAAAAAATAATTTTCTTAATTTCCGTACCGAAAAAAAATGAGAATAATGAAGTGGGACGGAGGGAGTATATGTTAACAAAGCCAAGGTTTAAGAATTATGGCCCTAGTCACAAGCTTTAATTATGTTGCAACGTTTCATCCGTAGATGTAGCCTATATAGTCGAATCATGTTATTTCTTCGTGTGCTTCGTTCCCTCTCCCTATTAAAATAAAATAACTAGATGAAATATATAAAATAAGTGCATGCAATTTGCATGCTACTTGTGTGGTGTAAATTAAGGATCCATCTTCCAAGCCCTACCAAGATTTTGACTCCATCTTTCTATGAACATTTCTATCTTAATTATTCATTGTAAAAAAAAAAATAATACTCTATCCGTTCTGCTATTCTTGTCTTAGTTTCTATTTTTAGTTGTTTCATTATTCTTATCTTCGTCCAAAACAGAATGTAATATGTAGACCACAATCTAATCAGTGGATCTCACCACTTTAATACACTTTTACCCACTTTCTTAATATCTTTCACAAAATCCACTACAAGAATAATGGGACGGAGGGAGTATATGGTTAATAAATAATTTGAACAACGATTTTTGGAAGTGCAAACGACTCTAATCCTAATTAACCCCTATAACTTCCAATTTCCAACAAACCTTCAACTATAAAAGAACTACCAAATACTTACCAAGTTTCCCAATCCTCTCTCTCTCGGAAAAATGCAGTCCTCCACCGCTCCTCCGCCGCTCCTCCTCCTCCTCACCATCATCATCATTCTCCAATCTTGTCCATCTATCAGTGTAAGCCCTAAACAAGATTAATCACATTGCAAGTTTTTTGTTAATGCATGTATGATAATATGCTAGTATAAATATTAGGCTAAATAATGTGTGTTACTATATGAATGCAGGTGGTGACGGCCGCCGCGGCCGCCGGAGAAAACCCATTTACACCAAAGGCCTACGCGATCCGTTACTGGACGAAGAAAATCTCAAATGACTTGATCAAGCCCTCCTTCTTGCTCGATAAGGCATCGCCGCTCACGGCGGCGGACGCCGCCGCATTCACCAAACTCGCCGACGATCCGAACTCGCTCTCCACTCGTTTCACCGATTTCTGCACCAAAGCAAACCTCTTTTGCTTAACCGGCTCAAAAAGGAGTTTTCAGAGACACAACGAAAACGTCAATTTCACATCTTACCTCGGCATGAACTTCACCAACTACGGCACGAAGAGGATCGGCGGCGCCGACGCGTTCAAGAGCTACTCCGACGAAGCCAATATCGCCACCGACAACTTCCATCGCTACGGCCATTCATCCGTCGCTCACGAGGAAGAGTTCACTAGCTATGGAACGGATGTGAATCAACCGGATCACAGCTTCAACGGCTACGGCGGCGGCGCCACCGGCGGCGGAGGGGAATTCAACCATTACCAAACCGATGTTAATTTACCGAGCCTCAATTTCAAGTGGTATTCCATCAACGCCAACGCACGGAGTCAGAAATTTACAGAGTACAGCAACGACGCCAATTCCGGCATGGAGGAATTCATCCTCTACGGCAAGAGCGGCAACGGCGACGCCGTCGATTTCAGCAATTACGGCAACGACTCGAACGTGATCGATTCGCGATTCACGAGTTACGGCCACTCCGGCAACGGCGGAAGAGATTCGTTCACTTCGTACGGCCACGAGAGC
This sequence comes from Lavandula angustifolia, assembly GCA_028984105.1. Classification (NCBI taxonomy): domain Eukaryota; kingdom Viridiplantae; phylum Streptophyta; class Magnoliopsida; order Lamiales; family Lamiaceae; genus Lavandula; species Lavandula angustifolia. The sequence goes on from CM054803.1 coordinate 420,134, forward strand.
AACGATCCGCAAAATACTTTCAGGAATTACGGCAGCGGCGGGAACGGCGGATCCGAGAGTTTCACCAGCTACAGAAACGAATCGAACATCGGAGACGACGATTTCCGGTCGTACGGAAGGCATTCCAACGCCGCCAAGGCTGAATTCAAGCTGTACGGGCAGATCGGCGGCGGATCTAGGTTTGCCGGTTACGGCAAAAATGCTTCTGCGCAGATGACGGACTTCAAAGTTTATGGGCCAAACACCACCTTTAAAACATATAACGAGGACGGCGTCGTTTTCGCAAGCTATGCAAACGAGAGTGAGACAAGTGGGAACTTGCCCTCAGCCGTCAAGGGCAAAAAGGTAAAAGCCAAGCCAATGGTCGTAGCGGGAAAATTTTTTAGAGAGGAAATGTTGAAGAGTGGAAACATAATGCCTATGCCGGACATAACTGACCAAATGCCTAAAAGGTCCTTTTTACCCCGGTCATTAGTCTCAAAATTACCGTGTTCGACCTCGAAAATCGAAAATTTGAAAACCGTATTTCATGCCGGAAATAGTTCCGGCATGAAAAGCATACTCGTGAATTCACTCAACGAGTGCGAACGAGCTCCAAGCCCCGGTGAGACCAAGCGGTGCGTGGGCTCGATTGAGGATATGATCGATTTCGCGACATCAGTATTAGGTCGGAACGTGACGGTCCGGACCACGGAGAACACTCAAGGGTCAAATGGTAATATCCTTTTAGGGGACATAAATAAGATCAACGGCGGGGAAATCACGAAATCAGTTTCTTGTCATCAGAGTCTATTTCCCTACTTGTTATACTACTGCCATTCTGTTCCAAAGGTTCGGGTTTACGAAGCGGATATTTTGGATCCGAATTCGAAAGCCAAAATCAACCGTGGTGTTGCCATCTGTCATCTGGATACCTCGTCGTGGAGCCCGGGTCATGGAGCCTTCCTCGCATTAGGGTCCGGACCCGGGAAAATCGAGGTGTGTCATTGGATCTTTGAGAATGACATGAATTGGACTACGGTCGATTAGTTCGGGTCATGGGCACGACCCGTTTTACAATTTCATAAAATAATTGTATAAACTGTAGGCCCATGTTTGCTCAAGCAGTGATCCTTTTACAGGTTGATTTTCGATGAGGCCCAAGTCTTGATATAAAAAATACTATAATTTATTTTTTTATGACGAAGAAATAATCAGTATTCATAGTTGCTACAGTTAAACCACGATAAAGTAATATTCGATATATTAATAATCTCGCTTATATAATAAATTTTTTCGGTCCCGATATGGGTCAATGCACTACAATAATGTTCGATAAAATAATAACCTCGTTAAATGAATATTTTTTTTCGATCCCAATGTTATTACTGTATCGAGGTTTAACTATACTTATGCATATAAATAACATGTTCAAAATATAAATAAATAATATACAGAATGAAAAACAAAATTAGTTGATTTACAAATTATTGGATAAATACGAAATTTACTCAATACATACCTCGTATTGCGGATGCAAATTTCTCTCTTCAATCAAACCAAAAGAATTCGAGACAAGAATCCCCATTGAAATTCCAATGCTCCCCACATTTTCACTAACGTACTATAATGAGACGACACAATCTGCATTATTTATTTTAATTAATGTAGTCTGCATGCAGATTTAGTAGTATAAGTTTAATGTTTATATCACCAAATAAGGCAAAAACTTGTGTGCATCATGTTGCATAACATGATCCAATTATCCAATTTTGATCCGATTTGACCCGTATTTGATCCATTGACCCACATTGACCCGTGTTTGACCCGCTGATGTCAGCATGACATCATTAATTTTTTATTTATGTTTTATTATTTATTTATTTTTTATGTTTTTTTTTTAACGTTTTTTTTTACTTTTTTTCCCTTTATTTTAAGGACGGACGTGTCACTCTTTGCATAGGAAAGTGTCAATCGTAACAAACAGAAGTATCAATCGCAACAAACAAAAAATTTTTGATTTTTTTTCATTTTTATTCCCTTTATTTTAAGGACGGACGTGTCACTCTTTGCTTATGAAAGTGTCAATCGTAACAAACAAAAGTGTCAATCGTAACAAATTATTTTTTTAATTTTTTTCCAATTTTTTTGATAAGCGCATGTCATTTGTAATGAATAAATGTATCATTTGTTACTTATCCAAAGTATCAATCGTAACAAACAAAAGTATCATTTGTAATTGAATAAAGTGTCATTTATATCATTTATTGAATATCAATTATTTTTTTTTTAAAATGCGATTTGTTTCGAAAAAAATGTCATTTGTTTATGAAAAAAGTGTCAATTACAACGAACGAAAGTGTCATTTATCTTAAAGTGTCAATCACACTGAAGTAAATTGGCACTCAGAATTAAGAAACGTGTGTCTTTCATCTACTAATCAATATGAAGCATAATAACTAGAATTATTACCTAAAGTGTCAATCGTAATAAACAAAAGTGTCAATTGTCCCGAATGAAAGTGTCATTGTTTAGAACAAACGAACAAAAGTGTGATTGTTTAGAACAAATGACACTTTTGTATACAAAGAGTGACACTCTCGTCCTTATAATAAAGGGGAAAAAACGAAAAATATTTTTTGTATTTCAAAACGAAAAAAGAAAAAAGTATCGTGTCATTCTTTGTATTTCCGAAAAGACGAAAAAAATAAAAAAACGAAAAAGACGAAAAAAGGCGAAAAAGGCGAAAAAAACCGAAAAAGGTGAAAAAAAATGAAAAAGGCGAAAAAAGACGAAAAAAGTGAAAAAATGAAAAAAGACGAGAAACGAAAAAGGCGAATAAAAAACGAAAAAAACGAAAAGTCAAAAAAAAAAGAAAGAAAAAAGACGGAAAAAATGAAAAAAGACGAAAAAACAAAAAAGGCGAAAAAACAAAAAGACAAAAAAAAAAGGAAAAAACAAAAAAGATGAAAAAAGACAAAATAAATTCAAAAAAGGAAAAATAAATGAAAAAAAATAAATACAAAAAAAAAGTCAACACATGAGTCAAAGCGGGTCAATGGATCAAACATGGGTCAAAATTGGACAATTGGATCATGTTCCATCTCACCAAATAATCATTAATCGATCTGTCAAAATAATTTGTGGCACAACTTGGGATTTTATACCTAATCATTTTAAATTATTGGTTTAACAAAAAACGAAATTATCCCATAAAAGTGGATAATTTCAAAGGTAAAATAAAATTAAAAAATTACACATGAAAAATGGGTTTTTGAATGATTTAAGGGCACCGACGGGCTTAGAGATTTGAGATTTATAATACGAAAGCGACTTTATAATAGTGGGATTTGAGATTTCCTAATTACTAATTGGAATAAAATCTATATTGTCAAAGACATCAAAAATCTATTGAAGGATACGATCATACGAAGATGTTGATTAGTCCTCTCGTCCCGCTAGTCTCTCTCTCTCTCTCGTTGATTTGAACAATAATAGGGACAAAATTAATTAGTCAAGATATTTAAATTCGGACCACATTTTTCTTTTTTGGATGGGTTAAGATAAAGACATCTCACCACGTGTAATTAGATTGAATTGAATTGAATTTTATGAATATATAGTTAAACCTCGATAAAGTAATAATTTTGAGACAGAAAAAATATTTATTTAACGAGGTTATTACTTTATCGAATATTATTTTAGTGCATTGACCCATATCGGGATCGGAAGAAATTATTATCTTAGCAAGATTATTACTTTATCGAATATTACTTTATCAAGGTTTAATTGTACAAGCTATCTACATTTCCAATATATACTATACGTATCATGATAATGAAATACGAAAAATTAAATAATTATTGCCCGAAAGTGTCCAATTTGGTACATTTTTGGACCGTGACAGTCTCAATGGGGAAAAGAGTCACGTAGCACTTAAAAATTAGGTCTCGACCTCGAAATAATTAGGCACCCACTATAATATAATTTGAATTATGGTGTGAAATTAAATTAAATTAGTCATTCGAAGAGAGATAGTCTATTCGTATATTACTATTATTAAATCAATTCTAATGGAAATTAAACATTATAGCTCAATCACTTATACAGAAGTGTGAATATCAACTATATTACATGTTGACTATTAAAAATATCTATATAGTCTATTCGTAGAGTCAATTGAACGGAACAATTGTGTTTTAAAAAAGATTATATAATTTAATTACATAAAAAAATACCAAATGCAAGTGTTTGTGTTTGTAAATATGTTAGATTTAGGAGTTTTTTCTAAATTATTTTGTAGTAAATTGTATGATATCAAATTTCCACCAATTTATTGCAGCAGTGGGCCACTTACAAAATTATAAATGGATAATTAAATATTTCCATACCAGTCGAAATTTCTCATCCAATAATGGATCATGTGAGTCCAAAAGTGAAAGGCCCACCAAATTATTCTCCAATTTTGGATTTTTCTTTTGAATTAATTATTTTTTAATCTTTAAAGCGCTACGATACTAGATTAACTATGTAAGTTCGATGTATAAACTAATTATATGCCATACTTTTACCTAATCTGATCACTTAACTTTCATGCTTGTTGTATACTCCCTCTATCCCATTTGAAACGACCTGTTTACATTTTTGGGACGTTCCATTTGAAACGAACCGTTTCTCAAAAAGGAAATAACTTCTCTCATACTTTATCATTTCTCATATAATTTATCTATTCTAATTATATTAATCATTTTATCTCTCACTATCTCACTCGTATTCTCTCTCTTACGTTATCATCTAATCATCTATCATACTTTATCATCAACTTTTTTAATTTTCGTGTCCATTTAAAAAGAATCTTTCAAACGGGACAGATAGAGTAGTTTATACTCCATTATTCTACCAATATTTTTGTACTATTAAAATTCTCTCTGTCTAATCTTAATAAGACTTGTTGCAAATTCCAAGCTATATAAAAATAGTATATCAATATCTTAAAAGATAATTCCTATTTTATATTGCTTAGTTTGTCTTTAGTAACAATTTATTGGCAACAAACTTCCAAATTTAATACCTTAAAAAATTCATAAAATATTAAATAAAACAGTGATGGATCACTTCCTCAAACAAAGGGACAGAGGAGACTGCACGGATGATAAATATTAAATTAAAGTTGATTTTTTTTATTTTTAACTTTGTGTTTAATGCGATCTGATCCCAAAATGTCATTTTCTTGGTGGTGCTATTAATAATAAAATTCAACCCAAATTTTGGGGAAACAAAATAAAGAAAAAGGGAAAAGTTGGTTATATTCTTCCTCATTTTACTGCACTGGAAATGAAATTAAAAGCTATTTGACTATACATCCAATCTCATCTCAATGAAACTCATACAGAAAGTTGTTGCCTAACATTTCTTACTTTCTAAATAAACGAGATTTATTCAGTGCACGTAGTATTTAATATGATAGGGCCTCCAAATTTATCAGCTAAACATTGTCGTCAAACACTAATAATTATGAAATAGAGTGTTTTCAAGTAGGGGAGGGAGCCCCCACAATTTTCTACAATTATTGAGATTGCAATAAATATTTCACATTATTGACTATTGTACTATATTTAGCTAATTTGACTTGTTTAACCTATATAGCAAATTGTTTTAATTTTATAGTATTTCATCATCATCACGTTTTAATCTCTCTTTATCTCTTTACAGATCTTCGACTGTCAAAATAGTCAAAAATAATAATGCAGTAGATCTCATATTAAATTCCATTTCCCTGATTTTTTATTTACCTTAATTAATACTCCTTCCGTTCCGCTATTACTGTCCCTTAGGTTTCGACATGGAGATTAAAAAACTTTGTTTAAGTGTGTATTTTATGAGTTTTAATTGTATTAAAAAATGAACACAATTTTCGAGTAGTGGTTGATGAAGAAATGAAAAATTATTCAAATTTTTGCAGAGCATAGTTAAAGCAATCGATTTTTTTGTTGTTTTTTTCATATTATATTTTAAGAAATAATCTTAAGTTTCAAAAATGTTAAAAATCATAAATTTTCAAGTACAGAGTGAATAGAAAATCGTGTGAGAGGTAGATTTTTTGGAAAGAGAGAGTATGATAATGTGAGGATGAGTATTAAGTAGGAGAGACCACTTCATTTTTTGTTTAAGAGTAATTTTTTTATTTTAAGAAAGAGAACAATAATAACGGAACAACCCGATTAGGAAAATATGATAGTAACAGCAGGACAGGGGGAGTATTAGACTTCGAATATAAAAATAAATTTAGTTTTTTTTTCATGAGAAAATAGATTTGTAAAAGGAAAATTTATGGGACCACGATTTTTCTAGGCAAAAATGACAATTCTATTGGAAACGACATCATACATTTAACACAAGAAACTCCAAAAAAATAATATCCTCAAAAATAACAATCTTTTCCTTCTCGACAAATAAAGTATAATTTTCTAAAAAATTGTTGGATAGATATTTTGAGATATTTAAGGGTGGAAGAAGAAATAGCCTCCCATAACATCAAATTTCCCGAATTTTAAGGATAAATACATAAAACGCCAAAAGATCTTTTGGCCCAAAAAATGGTGGCCCCTTCGGTGGCCCACCAACCACGCCCCGCCACGCCTGCATTGGTGGGCCATCTTTTTTGAAATCAAATACTCCCTCCGTCCCATTCGACTTGTCTAGTTTTCCTTTTTGGGTTGTCCATTCGACTATCCAGTTTGGGCCTAAAAAAGGAAGCCTAATCATTACACAACCTACCACTTTTTCTTTGTGGGACCTACATTTTTACACACAATCACACACTCATCTACACACAACCACCCACTCTTCTTAATCTCCGTGCCCAAAAGAAACAAGACAAGTGAAATGGGACGGAGGGAGTATTAATTTAATTGAGTTGGGCCCACCAATGCACGCGTGGCGGGGCGTGATTGGTAGTGTTCTTCCCATTTTGGGACAGAAGATCCGCTCTAACATAAAACCAAATTCCCTAAATTGTTTACATTTATATCTCAAGAATGATAAAAAAAAAATAATAATAAATATATGGAGAGTTAGTAAAAATAGTAATTATAAGTAAAATTGTGACAATTTGGCATAAACATTATCATTATTAATTTGGCTTTATGCTGGGGGAGTCAATTCCGAATTCAAACTTAATTACAAACGGTTAAGAGTTTGGATAAATATAAGAAGATGTGTTTAATATTTTATTCGACAAATTATTTTAAATGGAATTTTCTATTCTAAGATTATACAGTGAGATGAGATTATCTGTCCAATAAATTATTATTTAATTGATATTCGATTTATATATAGTTTTGTATTAAAAAATTATAAATTAAAAGATAAGATTGAAAAAAAATTTAATAAATAATTAAAAAATGCATTTTTTAATACATTACTTATTTTAAATTAGATATTAATTGAATATGAATTTATGCACATTCCATATAAAGATGTAATTTCAAAGAAAATAATTAAATCAACAAATCCCAAGAGTCAACCACGTAGAACGGTAGAAAAACAAACCCCAAATATTATAATCCAGTCGCCAAAATCAAGATTCTATTTTATATTCCTAAAGATCTAAATCTTGATCTCACTATTTTGTCTATGTTGATGTAATTGCACACGTTTACGCGTCTCTCTCTCTCTCTCCCTCCCTCTCCCTCTCTCTCTATAGCATCAGTTATTTGATGTTCGAAAATGGCAGATATAATTCCAACAAAGAAACCGTCAAGAAAGAAATGTTATAACCTCCCACAATCCACACAAACCGCATTCTTTGAGGTTGTAAGAATTGGAGTTTGAGTCAGAAATAGTTGTAGGTTGAAAGCTAGTTCATTACTCTGTAATTAAGTCCGAATTTATTAATTTCGAACCCAACCCATTTTTCATTTATTAAATGATCGTAGAAAAAGTAAAAATTTCCAGTCAAAATCACAAACAAAATATTCGGAAGACCCTTTGCTTTGATTCCAATTGCCTACCTTTCTCTTTCATTTTTCTATTTTCCTGTCACACGCTCAATTTCGTTGCTTTTTTTCTTGTTTGGACTTTCTTCCTTTGGAGGTTGTTGAAGAGATGCTGCGTGTGACACATTTTTAGGTAGAAAATTGGTAAACTATAAAATTGGGGAGGGCCGTTGGCCAAAAGGGTCACCCTTAAAAATCTTGAAGTTGTAGTGGGAATGGTTTTCTTGAACCATTGAAGGGCATTTCAGATGGATCTTGAAAGTGGGGTTTATCAGAATCAAGTAAAGGTGAGATTTTTATTTCTGGGTTTTGTGATTTCTTGAAGAATTTTAATTATGGTGATTATTTTGTGTAGAGAAAGTCTTGGAGGACAGTTCTCACACTAGCTTATCAAAGCTTGGGAGTTGTGTATGGGGATTTATGCACATCGCCTTTGTATGTTTACAGAAGCACTTTTGCTGAAGACATTGAGCATTCGGACACTAATGAGGAAATCTATGGAGTTTTGTCTCTTGTTTTTTGGACATTAACCCTTGTCCCTCTTCTGAAATATGTGTTCATTGTCCTAAGAGCTGATGACAATGGAGAAGGAGGGACATTTGCATTGTATTCACTTTTGTGTAGGCATGCCAAGGTGAATTCCTTGCCTAGCTTTCAGCAAGCGGATGAGGATTTGTCTGCTTACAAGAGGGATGTGGGGAGCCCGGCCCCGGTTTTCGGGGCCGGGCTGAAGGCTGTTCTTGAGAGATACAGAGTGTTGCAGAGGTTCTTGCTCTTGTTGGCTTTGCTTGGTGCTTGTATGGTTATTGGAGATGGGATTTTGAGTCCGGCTATTTCTGGTTTGTGTCTTGTTTGTTTGAATTTCAGGTTCTTTTTAATCTCTATTTGGTTGATGATTGTTGGTTCTTCTCTGCAGTGTTTTCTGCGGTTTCTGGGGTCGAATTTGCCCTCGAGAAAGAGCATCACAAATGTAAGGGCTCTCATTTTCGGACCTAATCGTGCTAACTTTTCATGATTAGTTGAAGTGATTAGGATGAGTTGGTGTCTCTTTATAGTTGTTTAAACCATAAACTATTTACCTAAGAATAGTGTTTTTTATACGGTAATCGCCTCTTATGGTTTTCGCCTTTTTGAATAGTGTATATACGTTTTTAATTTAAAGTTATCGTTCGTATGATTTCTGAGGTTCGTATGTTGGAAATGGTTTCTACTTTCTTAGCATAGTTCCAGATTTTGATGGATAAACTTGTGGATAACATAATGGGAAGACTGAAGATTGGATCTTTGTGAACTAGCGAGAGCCCCGTGACTTTGCTCTTGCCCTGGCCTAGGAGTAGAAGCTCGGGTCGGGCATAAAATAGTGAGATTCTGGATGCTGGGAAGGTTCTAGATTTACGATTTTTCGTCCATCCCCCTAGATGACACCCTTTTAGTTTGTAGACCAAATTCTTGAAACTACTTGAAAGTTGAATGCTTACAGACCAAATTCTTTGTGTATTAACTTCCATCACTTTCTTCTTATCATCATGTGTTTATGATTTGTGCTGGGATTTGTTCGATACGTTCATTCTCTGCCTGAAATGCAATGATCTTGCAGATGTAGAAGTACCCGTTGCTTGTATCATACTGATAGCCTTGTTTGCCCTTCAACATTATGGCACCCACAGGATCGGATTCTTGTTCGCCCCTGTGGTGATAGCATGGCTTCTGTGCATAAGCGCCATCGGGCTATACAATATCTTCTATTGGAATCCTCACGTGTATCGAGCGCTGTCACCGTACTACATTTATAGATTCCTAAAGAAGACTCAAAAAGAAGGTTGGCTTTCCTTAGGAGGAATTCTTCTCTGCATCACAGGCAAGCAGTACCCTCTTGAGATGTCGAGGCCCCGGTTTGTTTTCCGTTGCAAGCAATAGCCTTTTTTTTTAACTAACAAAGAATTCAACTTCTGCAGGCTCAGAAGCAATGTTTGCTGATCTCGGGCACTTCTCCCAGCTTTCGATAAAGGTTTGCGGGCATTTTCTCGTTTTTCTTACGCTATGACATTACTAGCTTGTCCCGGCTAACGTACTTCTTCTACGGATATGTAGATAGCGTTCACGACTTTTGTTTATCCGTCACTAGTACTTGCATACATGGGGCAAGCTGCTTTTCTTTCTAAGCACCATGATTTGGATTATCAAGTTGGATTCTACGTCTCTGTTCCCGGTAAGAATCTTTAATCGAATCTGGTCTGAAGTCGAACATATAAACGATCGATGCTTCTTCCACTCACACGATTGTGTTTTTGTGTGGCGTTTTAGATAAGTTAAGATGGCCGGTTTTGGTGATAGCAATACTCGCTGCAGTAGCTGGAAGCCAAGCTATTATTACCGGAACCTTTTCGATCATAAAGCAGTGCTCGGCTTTGGGCTGCTTCCCGAGAGTCAAGATAGTCCACACCTCCTCTAAGTTCCACGGTCAGATTTACATCCCCGAAATCAACTGGGGTTTGATGATCCTTTGTCTCGCTGTCACCATCGGGTTTAGAGACACGGGACGTATGGGTAATGCTTCAGGTACGATACAACATCGTGAGTCGATCTATGCGTACGTTGAGGTTTTGTTATTAGCACGATGCTTTAACTGCGAAACTTGTATGTTGTTTTGTGTTTAGGTCTAGCGGTTATCAGTGTGATGTTGGTGACGACTTGCTTGATGTCTCTCGTAATCGTGTTATGCTGGCATCAGAGCGTCGTGCTAGCGGTTCTCTTCATCTTGTTTTTCGGGACGATCGAAGCGCTTTACTTCTCGGCTTCTCTGATCAAGTTTGTCGAAGGAGCGTGGGTGCCGGTTGCTCTCTCCCTCTTCTTCATGATAGTGATGAGCATCTGGCACTACGGAACGCTCAAGACGTACGAGTTCGACGTGGAGAACAAGGTCTCGGTCGACTGGCTCCTCGGGCTCGGCCAGAGCCTAGGCATCGTCCGCGTCCGTGGCATCGGCCTCATACACACGGAACTCGTCTCAGGAATCCCGGCAATCTTCTCGCACTTCGTCACGAACCTCCCGGCCTTCCACCAGGTACTCGTCTTCCTCTGCGTAAAATCCGTCCCCGTCCCCCACGTCCGACACGAGGAGCGGTTCCTCGTCGGACGCATCGGCCCTAGCGACCACCGGGTGTACCGATGCATCGTCCGGTACGGCTACCGCGACACTCACACCGACGACCTCCAGTTCGAGAACGATCTCGTGTGTAGCATAGCCGAGTTTATCAGAAATGGGAAGACAAACCTAACAGATAAAGAAACCGACGAAATGGTCGTCGTCGGAACTCCGTCGCAAAACGGGGTCCGGTTCAGCGACGAAGAAGACGGGAGAACGGATCAAGAAACGACGTCGGTCGAACTCAGAGAGATACAGTCTCCTCCGGCGACTAAGACGAGGAAACGCGTCCGGTTCATCGTTCCGGAGAGCCCGACGATCGGTGAAGGAAGCCGGGACGAGTTACGGGAGTTGATGGAAGCGCGGGAGGCCGGGGTGGCTTACATTTTGGGACACTCGTACGTGAGGGCGAAGAAGGGATCTGGTTTGGTAAAAGAGGTGGTTATAAATTTGGGGTATGATTTCTTGAGGAGGAATTGTAGGGCTCCGACTTATGCGTTGAGTGTGCCTCATGCTTCTACATTAGAAGTTGGAATGGTATACCAGATTTGAATTTGGGGATACATCTTCGATCTGTACATGTGTTTTTTGTAAATGTAAGAAGGAAGGAATAGCTACAAGTTTTAAATAGAGTTAATGGTAATAATTTGAGAGTGACTTGGTAAAAAACATGAGTTGGAGATTTTAATATTAAAATAAAACAATTCAAACTAGTTATTCAATATGCCCCACTACAATATACTAATATTTGTTCGTTTCATTTTTATTTTTTTTCAGTTATCTTATTTCAAAAATGACAATTTTTTAAATATAATTAACCACTTTTTTTCATGGGACCTATCCCTGCACTCACAATTAATAATTTTCTTTAATATACATACCGAAAAGAAAGGAGAGAAGTTCAATGTGCGAAGACAATATGAAACAAGGGAGTGGTTCCCGTGTGAACAACCCTTATCGTGTGAACGTGTGAACACTGCACTTTAAAGACAAACGTGTTACACTTTCAAGGTAAATATATTGCACTTTACGTAATGCACTTACAGATAAATATACTGCACTTTAAGTATTGCACTTTAAAATGCAATATCTTTGCCTTTAAAGTGCAGTACATTTGTCTTTAAAATGCAGTGTTCATACGATAACAAGTTGTTCACATGTGAACCTCCTCCTATGAAACAAACACGAAATATTGAAAATAAAGGAGTTGAATTTTCTAAAAAAATATTTGGAACGATTAAATACTTTATATAGAAAGGTCATGATGCTAAAAGAACATAAAAAGTCAAAATAATAGAAAAACATATATTCCTCCCGTACCTCCATTTGTAGCTTACTTTCATGATTGGGACGTCTGCCAAAAGTGGTTCGGATCCAATTTGACAAAAAATTATTATCTTATCTCGTACTTTATTGTCTAATCTCATTATATCACTCATCTTTTTTCTTCAAATTTATTATCTACCATCTCACTATCTCAAGCATCTTCTTTCTTCTATTTTATTATCTACTCATCTCTCATACTTTATCATCTACTTTCTTAATTTCCATACCAAAAAATTTCGAGCTGCTTATAGCGGGACGGTTAAATGATTGTAGTAATAAGACAAAGCAAGTGTTTTGAACTTTTGATAGAAAATTAAGAATATAAATTTAGTACTCCATCCGTCTCATTATTGTTGACTTGTATTATTTTTCGAGCTGTCTCATTATTGCTGTCTTGTTTTCTATAATAGAATTATTTTTGGACTATATTCACTTTAAATAAATAAACCCCACTACTTTAACTCACTTTTACCCTTTTTCTTAATCTTCGTGCCAAAGATAAACAAATTCTTAATAATGAGACGGAGAGAGTAATAAATAAATTATTTCTATTAAAATAAGGTATCAACTTTATTGGGCCTCATGTAAAGGAGAAGAGGCCTCATCATTCAATTGATTTATTGGGCCTAAAGCCCAACTTCGATCTTACCTCGCTTGCGATACTCGGCCCACTAAGAAAAAGAAGATCGCAAACTGCGCACGTGCACCGCGTTCCACAGGAAGATTTCTCTTGCAAAGGAAGAATTTTCTTTTCCAGAGCGTATTTTCTAATTTTCATCTTCTGCAGCTCTGCTTCTATGGCATCATATTGATACGAACGCAAGAGTTTGCTCCACTAAATTCGATCGTGATTTCTTCGATTTCGCGTTTTTCCTAATCAATCACCTCAAAATTCCCCCATTTCTCAACTCTTATATCCGGAATTTGGAGCATCTCGGATTTTGTTCTTCGCCTCCCGCAGATCTCAGGGTCTTTTGTTGTTGGGACTTGATCTCGTGTTTCTGAGAATTCTGCTCGAGCAGTTGATTTCGGATTGTGGGGAAGATTCGGTACTAATCGTAGCTGGATCTGGTAGAGCTATCTCGGAGCTTTAAAGGGGACCAAATCATGAATCCGTTTTCCTCCGGCACGCGGCTGAGGTCAGCGCTGTAATTCTAGTTGGAATGCTTATGAGTATGCTGTGAATTTTTGGAATTGAGATGGAGTTTCGCTAGATTTTATTGGTTTTAGCTGCGGGGAGTTTGGGCTTTGATGCACTTGGTATTTGATTGAGTGATGTCATTTGTAGTAGGTTTGTGCAGTGATGTTAATTTCTTAGGCCGCATATGATAAACTTTGTATGGAGATGAGATTGCATTTTCAATTGAAATAAATGGGAAAATGATAGCTATAGGATATGGATGTAAATATGTGATGTGGTGATATTAACTTAGGGATTTTAGGATGTCTTAATTGTTAAAGGATACTCAGTATGTGATCAGAAACCACTAGAGGAGGTTGCTCCGACTGGAGAATAGTGTCTCAGACGAGCTCTGATTTTTCTTGATCTTGAGGAATTGGCACATGGAGTATTGGGTTTATGAAGTAGTGCTGAATGATGCTGAGAAGGAAATTAATAACCCTTTATGAAATAGTTCATTCTTCTTCTTAGCCCTCTCTTATTAGCAATCATGATGAGCAAAATGTGACAACCTTTCGCACTGCAAGGAAAACAGAGTTTATATGATTATATTGATGTTATCAGTTGTATTATCCTTCTTCATCCCATCAGCACTGTCCTACTGATAGATTTAACTATTCCTTATCCCCCTTGATTTGATGTACTAGAGTTGTTTCTTTGTCATGACAGTTTAATCTAGGTCAGAGCTTGTCATTATGCCGACTTTTTTCTTGCAGGGACATGATTAGAGCTATACGTGCTTGCAAAACAGCAGCGGAGGAACGAGCTGTTGTAAGAAAAGAATGTGCTTCAATTCGAGCCGCTATTGGTGACAATGACCAAGATTATAGCCATCGGAATTTGGCGAAGCTCATGTTCATTCACATGCTTGGATACCCAACACATTTTGGTCAAATGGAGTGCCTGAAGCTAATTGCATCACCAGGATTCCCAGAGAAGAGAATAGGATATCTTGGCCTTATGTTGCTTCTTGATGAAAGACAGGAAGTTCTAATGCTCGTCACCAACTCAATAAAACAGTAATCATTCTAAACTAGTTTTTTCTCTATATACTATATGTGTCCTCCTTCTAAAAATACTTCTCGCTCACAAGTTTACCCAGTTCAAAGGAAACTCAAAGTTGCCAATCCTGTCATGTTATGTTTGGTGAAACCTTGTTGATCTATGTATTTGAGTGCTATCAAAAGATGATTTCACTGAGATGCCTTTACTTGTGCACAGAGATCTAAACCACACCAATCAGTACATTGTTGGACTTGCTCTTTGTGCCTTGGGAAATATCGGTTCTGCCGAGATGGCTCGTGATCTTGCTCCAGATGTTGAAAGATTACTTCAATTTAGAGACCCTAATATACGGAAAAAGGTTAGCCACTGATAAAGTTGATAAAGTATATATTATGTAAAGTCTGTGATTGAAATAAGTAAAGTCTGTGATTGAAAGCTCAAAGTTAACTATGGTATATACTTATTTAACGTTTTTGATGATGAGACTTGCACCTATATTGCTTGGGTATTAAACATAAAGAGTTTCCGACAATTTCTGTGGAAGTCGATAATTAATGGTCTTGTATATGAAGATTATGAAAAAATCTATCTAGCGATTTAAAATTGTTCTGCTATTGGCTTTTGTATGCTTATCTTAAATAGACTCTTTCCTTTGTAGTCTTGCTTCAGCTTGAAGGTCAATTGATGTTTGTAAACTGTAGTGGTACCATACTGACATTTTAAATCATACATTCTTTTAAACAGAAACATAACAAAATAATTTTTTTTTGTAGTGTTATCAATTATGTTTATGCATAACTTTATCGCCCCAGAGTAGATTTTGAACACAGATACATAGAATCAGATCTCATAATGACCCACCCATCTGTATAATCTAGGCGGCATTATGCACTATAAGAATAATAGCGAAAGTACCAGATCTGGCGGAAAACTTCATAAATCCTGCAGCTGCCTTACTGAAGGAAAAACATCATGGAGTTTTATTAACAGGAGTCCAGCTCTGCACAGATTTGTGTAAAATCAGTAATGAGGCTCTTGAGTATTTCAAAAAGGTAATATTCCCAAAGTTAGCTCGGTGTGTTTCTTGAATACAGCTATTATGAAGAAACTGACAGATTACAAGATTTTGATCCTTCTCCTTTCTTTACCCCCTCTGCTTCCAGAAATCCATTGGTGGCTTGGTCAAACTTCTAAGGGATCTCGCAAACAGTCCATATACCCCTGAGTATGATATTTCTGGGATTACAGATCCTTTTCTTCATATTCGGTTGCTCAGGCTCTTGCGCGTTTTGGGTGAAGGAGATGCTGATGCTAGTGATAACATGAATGATATTCTTGCCCAGGTAACTTGGCATTTCTCTTGCATCAACCTTCTTTATTTGTAAATTGTGTCAAGT
This sequence comes from Lavandula angustifolia, assembly GCA_028984105.1. Classification (NCBI taxonomy): domain Eukaryota; kingdom Viridiplantae; phylum Streptophyta; class Magnoliopsida; order Lamiales; family Lamiaceae; genus Lavandula; species Lavandula angustifolia. The sequence continues at coordinate 436,163 of CM054803.1, forward strand.
ATCCTACAACATGACAATTTCAGCACCGTTAGCTTGTTCAAATCTGCCTCCCACTGGCAATTGAAAATTAGAAATTAGTAAAAAATAAGATATTATTTTGTTATAAACTTTGGATTGTTGAATTTTTTTTTTGAATTCCTTAATCAGAAAAATGAAACCATCTCAGTATCTCTATGATAACAAAGTTCATTCGTTTTTCTCCCTTCAAGTGCAGGTGGCAACCAAAACCGAGTCGAACAAAAATTCGGGCAATGCAATCCTCTATGAATGTGTTGCTGCAATCATGACCATTGAAGATAATGGAGGGTTACGTGTACTTGCTGTCAATATCTTGGGAAGATTTTTGTCCAGCAGGGACAACAACATCAGGTCTCTTTATTAATTTGGTTTGAGTCATTTGAACTTCATACTACTATGGAGGCTAAGTGTTAAAGAGTCTATACCTGAATTTCACTATACCAGTAAAACAATTGTTTCCAGTATTCTGTCCTCCGTCTATGTTGATAAAGATTTTCAATTTTTCTGCCAGTTTTTCGTTTTGGGTACATATCATGTATCCTTATATTGAGTTGAGCAAACTTAAATGTATACCTTTCCAACAACACATTAGACTGTGCAAAGGTTGAATAAGTGAACAGATCTTGCCAGTATAATGAATAAAAGCATTTATATTTGTTCTTTGAGATTCTTAATCTTACTCTCTGCCGTATATTCTGAGTTCAAGATACAAATTTAATATGTTATGCTACACTGAAAATTCATGTTGTTGTTTTAAATTATGCATGCTCCAAAAACGATCTTTGATTTGTCTTGCTTAGTTGCTTGCAAACTTGTTGTCTAAGAGTTGAGCTACATTGAACACTGATGGTATGCACCTTATTTTGAATCACATGAAAGGACAAACAAGCATCCAACAAGATGACATCATCCGCTTGTGTTACTACTTTCCATTTGAAGTTACTTTCAGTTTAATGGAGATACTTAAAATCTCCCTGTGAAGGAACAATGTGCATATCCCCTGTTAAAATGAACTAAACTTCTCTTTCTTTTAATATATATCCTAGTACTTTGTGTGGGGAGAGGGGGTGTTTCCAACTGGACCAACTCAGATTTCATTTTCGTCATGATCGAGCTATAAGATTTGTTATATATATATATATATATATATATCACGTGAACAGGCCTTTTATCTTCAGTGTGATGATTACAATATTTCTTCCTTATGATCAAGATAAAAAGTACTACGAGTTATATTCTAGTTCTCTTTCTGTATGATGCACTGATTCTCTAGTATTCTGCCTTGTTCAGAATTCAGAGTTTTGTTGTTCCTTTTATCTGATGAATTTACAAAATATTATCTCAGATATGTCGCGTTGAATATGCTGATGAAAGCTATGGCCTTAGATAGTCAAGCAGTTCAGAGGCATCGGGCCACAATTTTGGACTGTGTAAAGGTGCGATGGAATGTATCGATAAGACTTAATGAGCTTTTCCTCTGCTTCCAAAAGTACTTCTTAATTTGAATGGTCTCATTGTTGGACCTCCTCTTTAGTTTTTATTTAGTTCTGTAGAATAAAAGTATCAACTTGGGTGGGGGCTTGCTGTAACTTTTTGTCTAGATAAACCAATTCCTCTGTAGAACACCAAAATAGTCCAACAGTGTTACTGAACTATAATGTCTCTTTGTCTCTCTGTTTTCCACAACTCTTCTTATTTTAACCCACAGTGAGCAACTCATGGACTTTTTGATGTCAGGATCCAGATGCTTCAATTCGTAAAAGAGCGCTTGAGCTGGTTTATCTTCTGGTAAATGAAAACAACGTGAAGCAGTTGACAAAAGAGCTTGTTGACTATCTTGAAGTTAGTGACATTGAGTTTAAGGGTGACCTCAGTGCAAAGATTTGTTCTATTGTGGAGAAGTAAGTTAAACAAATTAAATAAATTTTAGTCTTCATTCCTGATCCAAGCATCCAAGTGCTATGATTATTTATGCTTGCAGTACTAGGCTGTCTGTGTATGTGCAACTTGTTAGCTGCTTGTAATTCTTGCAAATAATGAAAATTGGTTTGTTCAATACATTGAGTATAAATAATATTCAGACGAGGTTGAGTTTTTAATGATAGATTTCTTTGTATCTAAGAGGAATAATTTATTTCGGTCTTGTTTTGGAGGAAATAACAGTAATATATGGGACATTTTGATGTTATCTGTCTCCCTACTAGTCATCTTTTTCATCCTTCCATCTTATCGGAACTTTATTTTGCTTACCCAAATTTCTTTCCTCTTTTATCTCTATAATTCCTAAGTTTTAGCTGAGAGCTATTTCACTCATGTTTGTTCTTGGTACTCCAGCAGTGATTGTAAATTCAACCTCATTGCAATCATAGAGGACATGGTTGAGCTTAAATAACTAATGTCTTATAGTTTATTGCAATTTTTCATAGCTTTATGTCATCTGATGTGTGGTCCTCCAGGTTTTCCCCCGAGAAGATATGGTACATTGATCAGATGCTCAAGGTCCTATCAGAGGTATGCCTACTCATGTATTTTGGGTTTTACTTTATTACTAAACTTGGCTGTGATGTCCTTGGTAGTTGACAATATATCTCTGAACAACTTTTTAAGAATATCTCCAATCAGTCATGCATGGCACCCATGTGTTTAATTTGTTGCTTGAACTCTTTGAAACATATCTATATCATATAGTTTCGACTAAAATTACATATTTGTGTGATGTCTGTCTTATCCCATGACAATCTAATTGTTCCGATATGGTGTGCAGGCTGGAAATTATGTGAAGGATGATGTATGGCACGCCCTTATTGTTTTAATTACTAATGCTCCTAATCTCCATGGTTACACTGTAAGATCTCTGTACAAGGCTGTGCAAACAGCAACTGAGCAGGTATACCCTAGCTGAGGAAGGATGATAATTCTTGTAAATCATGATGATTCTTTAATTGTACTAGTCTACTCATTTCTTGAACTGTGCTATCTCTCCCCAAGGTATCACTTGTTCGTGTAGCTGTTTGGTGCATTGGAGAATATGGAGACCTGCTGATTAACAATAGTGGAATGCTTGATGTAGAGGACCCTATAACCGTGAGTTCTCTTTTGATATTTTCTAATTTCATGTCAAATTTCAAAACCCAATTTTTTCTGTATTAATTACCTATTCAATTTGTTAATTAATTTCTCATGAGGTTTAGGCAACTTGGCTTGATGCTAAAGGAGAACATAAGTTTCTTTTGATAATAGTGTGCACTGTGTGGTAAGGGGTGCTCATTAGATTCAAAGTCAATCTATGCACTTTATGAACACTTCTAAGTGTTTTCCTTTCCTTTCCTTTTCTTCTTCTTTTTTTTCCTCTCTTCATCAAGCATTCTCGGCTCCAGTTTCTTGCCCTTTTGACAATTGATGGAATTTATAATTTCTCTTGGATCTTCATAAGGATAAGTGAAAGGCTGCAATTATTGAACTCCTGAATTTGTTTCTTAGAGAGTCATCTATCCATATCTCAAATAGTCCAACTCGTATCCATCGTGCATATTAGCTCCTTATGAGTAAAGGGAATCTTAGTTGGAATAGAAAGTCAAGAAAGTCATTTTTAAGTACTCTTAGTTAATTCAGCTTCAAAGGCTTCACTTTGCAGACAACTTGGATAATTTTCTTTTCTGGAACAGGTGACAGAGGCTGATGCTGTTGATGTTGTAGAAACTGCAATGGGGCGTCATCCTACTGATCTTACAACTCAAGCTATGTGCTTGATTGCTCTGTTAAAGCTGTCAAGTCGCTTTCCTTCCTGTTCAAAGTAATGTTAAACATTATTGCATTATGATATATCATGACGACATATTCCCACCTGTTGAGAACTGTGCATTATTCATTAACCGCTGGCAAGAATCCCTCCCATATTTTCTGCTTTGAAACATATAATTTGTATTTGCATGTACGCAGTACTTTTGTTACGTTATAGCATGTTTGGATATTTTGATATCTATTATTTCATTAATCAAGATAGGCATTTCCAATCTGTCACAGGAGGATAAATGGCATTATCCATCATCATAAACGAAGCCTTGTTCTTGAATTGCAACAGAGAGCAATTGAGTTCGACTCTATTAATGAGAAGCATGATAAAATCAGGTAAAAAGAGTCTTTATAAATTACTCATCCTTCGCTTGGATATTTAGATACATTGTTCCATGACGATGCTATATGCACTTTTTTAGGTCTGCCTTGGTGGAAAGGATGCCAGTACTTGACGAAGCAACCTTCAGTGGGAGGAGAGCTGGTTCCATACCAAATGCAGTTTCAACTTCACAAGGAGCTCCACCAAAAATCCCTAATGGAGTTGCCAAACCTGTTTCAGCTCCGCTAATTGATTTGCTCGATCTCAGTTCGGATGATATTCCAGTCTCTGGCTCTGCTGGCGGAGATTTTCTTCAGGATCTCCTTGGAGTTGATGCGTCTCCAGCTCCCTTACAAGGTTTGTTTTGCTAATTCACTTGCATGAAACAATAATTAGTTTGGATTGCTTTTATCGGAATCCTTGTTGCTGTGTATGCTTGTTATTATCAATCCTTTATGTTCTAGTTTTGCTTTATTAGACATTGTAGCTACGTGGGCAAGTTTAACGAAGTTTAACGTCACATAAGGTCATTCCTTTACTCATCAAGTTAAGAAGCTATTTTTTCATATCAACATTTCAGGAACCAATCAGACCAACAAGAGTGGTACTGATATGTTGCTGGACCTTTTGTCAATTGGAGACCCTCCAGCTCAAAATAGCTCATCCGCACTCGATATATTATCATCAAGTCAAGATAAGCAAACTTCAGGAGATCTGTTGGAGATATTGCCAACACCCGCGCCTTCAGTACAAGCCTCTTCCGCTGTTGGAAGTTCTTCAATGATGGATTTGTTGGATAGTTTTGGAGCTAGCCCATCTGTGCCTGGTATCTATCATCATTGTAATTGTATATCTGCATTCATTACTATGTTGTCGGTCTGTTCCTCACATCGTTACTTTAGTTGCAGTCACCAACGGCCCAACCTATCCACCGGTTGTTGCATTCGAGAGCAGCTCCCTGAAAGTAACTTTCAACTTCTCAAAGGAGCCTGGCAGCCCACAGACCACACTAATTGAGGCTCAGTTTACAAACAAGTCATCCAATAATTACTCGAATTTTGTGTTCCAAGCTGCGGTTCCAAAGGTAAGCAAGGCTCAAGTTGGAAGATGAGTTTCACTTCCATGCTTTACATTAACTTTGTGTATCATACAGTTTCTCCAATTGCACTTGGATCCAGCCAGCAGCAACGCACTTCCGGCAAATGGTGATGGATCTATCACGCAGAAATTACGAGTCTCAAACAACCAACACGGCAAGGTATGTCCGAATGATGATATTCTCCTTTTAAAATCCTCATAAGAATGCCAAAATACTTCACATAGTTCAAAAAATTTCAAGAAAATTATAAATTACATATGCTTACACAATGGGAGATGGTCATATCTGTCCTTTCAGAAATCTCTTGTCATGCGTGTGAGGATAAACTACAAGGCGGACGGTAAAGACGTACTTGAGGAGGGACAGATCAGCAACTTCCCTCGCGGTTTGTGAGGGATAACGGATTGATTGTTCACCGTAAAGAAGCATCCATCCTTCGTCTGTCACTGTTTCTTGCATCGTTCTGGCAAATCTGGGGCGGGATTTCGGACTTTTCGAGTGGCTTCAGCCGGTACCCTTTGAATGCTGCTTCTATTTTGCTCATAATTTCTTCTCTGAAAGGTTTAGTTTATGTACATTTGTTGTTATAAGAAGAGTTCATATTAAGTTCAAGTTTTTGGGTCTTATCTGATTTTGTAACCTTAAATTTGTCATACAACACTGTCTGTATTCAGTTGATGAAGCATTTTTTTAAAAAAAAAAACTTAAAAGACTTCAAATTTTACACCTATTTATTTATTTATTTGTTTGATGACAGAGGAAATCTTCAACTCCCATTCGAGATGTGATATAAAAGGGTGGAGATTTTCTATCCCACTCTATGTCCCACTATATGTCCGATCCTTTAAGATGAGGACATGTGTCATTTTAATCTAACTTCATGTCTCCATCTAATTCTTAAGTTGAGTCAATCTTGAGAGTAGGACATGTAATGAGACATAGAGTGGGATAGGAGATCCCCACCCGATATAAACACGGAATTTTGGGTGAAACATACTACTACCTTGATTATAGGATTCAATAATATATAAAAAAAAATATAATATATATTATTAATGATTTGAAATGCCAAAATAAAACATTAATTACGAAATAATTAATGATTTGAAAATGCCAAAATAAACCAAACAAGATCCCTATTTGATTAAAAGAAAAGATTCTCTCTCCCTCTCTATCTGCCCATCACAACAGAAAAAAGGAGAAAATCAATCGCGAAAAACATTCCGAACTTTCTGTTGTGCGGCAATGGAGGCTCAAGGTCAAGGCGACGATTTTGCAATTGGATGCAGACTGTCAATCAAGACGACACTCGGCGACGAATTCCAAGCCCAAGTCATTTCCTTTGACCGCCCTTCCAACCTCCTCATCCTTCATATCCTTCAATAACCCTAATTTCTAACTATTCGCACTCCTTTTTATGCATCTACGCATCTATGCATGTTCGCGAATTTCAATTTTTTTTGTGTTAATTTTGGTGAAGAAGCTCCTTGACTTGATAAATTACAAGAGGAGCCCAAATCTGGGGCGGGGTCGAAGAGGAATATCAGACTGCTGAAGGCTAATTACATTAAAGAATTCAACTTTTTAGGTCAAGGTGAAGATCCGCTTGATGTGAAGAAGTGTTTTCTTGATCTCAACGCTCTTCAGTCCAAAGAGGATTCTGCGATTAGGTGAAATTTCATGGTTTGGTTGAATTATCGAGGTTTTTAGGGTTTTGAGATTCTTTTCTGCAACATTTGGGAATTTTTCTTTATTTAGTGCTCTGTTTATGTGGGTTGTGATTTGTAGACAAGCGGAGGTTGAGGCGGAGAGGATTGGTGTCGGTGTTACTCCTGAAGCTCAGAATCTCTTTGACGCTCTCTCCAAAACGTAATGTTCCTCTTTTTTTTTCTCCCTCGATTTAATTGCTTTTATGTTTGATTTTCAGCTCTTGGTGATTGTTGTGCAGTATGTTTCTTTTGTGGAATGCTTTATCTTTGGCTGGATTGATGTTGGTTTGTGGCTGAGTTTGTGTGCTGATTATAGTTCTGATTGTATGATTTTGTTCCTCTGTTTATCATTAACTTGAGTGTGATAGAAAGGAAGGTTTTAAAAAATCTATCCGAGACTCGAAGCTTTTCTCTTTCTTAGCACTGCGTGGCATAAGCCTTGATACAAATTGGGGTGTAAGCCTCAGCTATGATAATAATACTCCCTCCTGTCTCATTTATATTGGCCCTTTTGCTTTCCGGCATGGTAATTAAGAAAGTAGAGTAGATGATCAAGTAAGAGAGAGGAGATGAGTGAGAGAGTGGAAGATAAAGTAGGAGAAAGAAATGATAAAATACGAGAGAATGTAGTAATTTTTTTTAAATTTTTTTTGGAAAGGGGCCATTTCAAATGGAAACTTCCGAAAAGGAAAATGGTATTTTCAAATAGGACGGAGGGAGTACTAGTTAACTGCATGCTGCCTGCCCAAATACAATACAAATTTTATGTTCAACATAGACACACTATCTACATTGTTGGCGGGTAGGAGAGGAGGCGGAGATGAGATGAGTTGTTATCTGTGACTCGTCTAGGAGGGAGCTTATTTCGTATGACAGAGAGAAGAGAATTGTGTTGTATGTGTCCGGGTCTGAGAGAGAGCTTACGTGTGTTCCAAATTGGAGCTTTATTTAGTGCTTCTAGTTTTTACTTTCTAGTGTAATTGTTCATTACAAAAAGTTCATTCAAATCTATCAAAATTGTGTGCCTTGGAAGGTTACTTTTCTGTATGATAAACTTGAGTCGTCTAATTTTCTAAAACTACAATAGCTGAGGCGGTGAGATTACGCTAAATTGGGTGGAACCATTTAAACCTTGGAAGGATTTTTTTAGCTCAGAATGTAGAAAGGGAGAGCTGGTGTTACTTTTCTGTATGATTGCTCGAGTCATATAATTTTCTTTAACTACAATTCGGTAATGTAATGTGGTTGATGTGATTGAATTTTATTCAACCTTGGAAGAGTTGTGCATATAGGGAGCCTTACTGACTAGAATATGCCCACGAAACATGATATAGGCATATTAAAACCATCTAAACTTTCTCGTTGTCACTCAAAGATGGTGATGGGTTACTCATACTTGCCTGCTACTGCTGATGGAATTCCAAATGCTGAATCTTGCCTGATCTTTGTGCTTGAATTTCGACATTATTATAATGAAATGAAATTCAGTTTCAGCCATGTATGTATCTACTTGGTTTCTCCATGTTGATCCATGCAAGCACAAGTTGAAGAACAGTGTATCTTCATATCCTTCACTCATATGATCCACCATTAATTTTGCTTGCTATGTGTTTGCAACGGCTTATTATAAGCAATTCTTATTTGTTTTTGCTTAAAGTTGGAAATAATTGTTTTTAAGCAAAATCATGTAGTGTTTGGAATTGATTTTAAAAAGCATATATTTTTGTTTAATCCGAAAATTATGGTGCTTTAAGCACCGAAAGTGCTTAAAAAAAACTGTTGCTTAATTTTAGAGAAGAAAACGCAGAAAACAGGTTTTGCAAACATTAAAAATTTGTTTTTGTGGTCAAAAAGCATATAAGTGCTTAAAATAAGCTCTTGCAAACACACCTAAGTGCTTATTATTACATTATTTCCGTTTACATTTTGTGGCCTGTTGATAAACCCTCTCATGTACTTACGCCATTTCAACATAACCAGACTTCCGGTTCGCTGGGATAAAACCACAATCGTTGTCATGAACGATGTGCGAGTTAGCAGCCCGTATCTCCCCGAGTCAGTTAATGGGGGCACACCTGCTGCCAACGACCGTGTGCGAAAAGTGGTAAGCAAGCTCGGTACAATGTTAAAATCTTGATTTTACAGAAAGCTTCCAACTCCATACCTCATTCTATTCACAGCTCGAATTCGAGAAGAAGAGATTGCAATCTCGCTATGGCGGCCAATGAAGGTTTCAGCTCACTTGCGTTGAAGGGAGAGACTAATGCAGAAAGAGTATGGAAAATGAGGATCAAGGTTATGAGTACATTATATCAATTCGTGTTATAGGAGGGATTTTTGCTTTAAGATTTTATCCTACTTTTCTGATCCAATTCTCTTTATGCGTATGATTTAAACCCATGCTTGATATCATACCCATTATTTTCAAGCATGGGTTATAACCCAAGCTTGAAAATAATGGGTATGATATCAATTAAACTGCGTATGATCAAGGTTATGAGTGCATTATATCAATTCGTGTACAACCCACGCTTGATATCATACCCATTATTTTCATGAGGTTAATTGAAGATAATTTTACATGAGAATTTAAAATAGGGTTTGCCCAAGGGTAAATAAAGTAGGTGAGCCAAGTCATAAAAGTGATCTAGATAGCGTTTTGAACAGTTTAAATAACCTGCTTTTGAACTTTTTCATCGTAAAAATATCTTTTTTTAATGTTTGAAATGTAGGCTTATGTTTTCTTTTTTTTTTTTTTTTTTTTTGTTGACGAGGAACCCGCAGCCGTTACCTTTGGTGCGCACATGGTAAACCTCGCTCCTGTGTAATAGCCTGCAAACCACACAGAAGAGTTAAACCATCCTTAATGTGACAGGGTGACAGGCTCACACATAGCGTGTCCAGTGGAAATTGAACCCATGACCTATCGGTCCCGGGCCACCCACCTTCACCGCTATGCCATCCCAAGGGGACGTAGGCTTATGTTTTCTTGAAAAGCCCATAAGCCGGTCAAGGGTATTTTTTAAAAGCAGAAATTAAAAAAAAATTGAAAAAAAGCTTATGAGATTGTTCAATTAATTTTTTTTTAAAATTAATTTTTTTTCTTCTAATATTGTAAACATTATCAACTTCTTAAAAATAATTTTAAACAATTTTAAACATAATAAGTAGCTTCAATCTACTTATAAAAGCAATTCCAAATATTGTCTTACAAAACATACTGGTGTAAATGTGATTCAAAATCTTGATTATAGTTATGAAGTTGGGCAATCATAAATTTTTTTCATCTTTTTCTCGAGCTAATCGCCTCATATTTGACCAATAACATAATGATTACAAAGTGATCGTAGATAATTAATATTTCTTAAAATCAGAAGATAATCATATCTTGGTCAAAAGAAATCGTGGAAGAATTCCATAAACTTTCTAATCATTTTTCAATTATTTTATGTCACGCGAGACCTTATCTACATAATTAAACATAGACTATGATTTGGGTTAATTTAATATAAAAAAATCATACTATAATAATAAGATTTTCCTTACAATAAATCCAAATGAGATCAAACTTATTGTCCTCTTTTGTGCTACTAACAAACATTGAATTTATTAATGTTTGGTGTTTGGAAATTCTTTGAAGTACACTGAACTAATATTTATGTTTCCCAACAAAAGAGAAAGAATGTGAAAGAAAGCTACTTGTACCCATGGGATGACATAACGGTGAAGGTGGGTGGCCCGAGACCAAAAAGGTCATATGTTCAAATTCCGCTAGACACGCTATGTGAGTGTCACCGTATCACCTTAAGGGTGGTTTAACTCTCTTGTGTGGTTTGCAGGCTATTACACAAGAACGAGGTTAACACTATGCGCACCAAAGGTAGCGGCTGCGAGTTTCTCGTCATAAAAATAAAATTAAAAAAAAAGCTACTTTGAAAATCCATCAAAATAGCCATCAACCTCCATTTGTTAGATGCAAAATATCACAATGTTTTTAAATTTCTCAAAGAGACAAACAAGTCCATACAAATAACTTTTTCCAACCACATTATATAAAAACATCTCCATATCTAACTATTGTGTGTATATGAATCATCACACAAATTTTTAATTCTTACTTATTAAAAAAAGAGATTTTTGGGATAATTTGAATTAAGCAGAACAAGTAATAGATATAACTATTTGACAGCAGAAGACTGAATAAAGGGTGTTTGAAAGCAGACTTCAAAATAAGTTATAGTATAATTTCAAAAACGGGTCGATGTATCAAATCGAACTCTCAGGTCCTGGACCCATATTCTAATTATTTAAGTCATTTAAGCCCTTTTATTACATTGCGGTTTTTGTTTACGTTGTTATATTTTGAAAGTACCTTAGAATTTATCAATAAGAAACTTTTCGTTATTTTTTTTTATGAAGAGTATTTGTCTTCTACGTTATCATTTCGATATCAGAATTCCTCCACAAATTTATAGAATAGTAGAAAAATGAGGCTCTCAACATTTAATAAAATTGGCTGGCCATAAGAAGTTAAGAAGATTGAAAAGAAAATGTTTGTTGTCCCAAATAAGGCCATGTTTGGACCGGACATAGTCAAATTCACCATTTAATGTTTCTTCCCAACATCCCACATGGCTTACATATTACTAGGGGTGTCTAAATGGTATTGGGATTTGGGATTATCCCAATCCCGTACCGAAATCGACGGGATTGGGATACCGAAATACCATTTTTTGGGATACGGGATGGTATCGGGATTCATTTTCGTAAAGTAATCGGGATTCGGGATAACCGATACCGAAATACCGATTACCTTACGAATTAATTAATACATTTATGATTTATACACTTATAAATATAATTATAATTTATAACAACTATTACTCCCTCCGTCCCTCCCCCCCTTTATGTGCTCATTTTACCCCCCCCCCCCCCCCTTTCCTCCCTATTATTTTCTCTCACTTTCCTTAATTTCCATAAATACCCCCCCCCCTCCCTCTATTTATAATTTTTTTTCCTCTTTCTATTTTTTTATATTTCATCTTTTTTTTTCCCCCCTCTCTCCTTTCCCTCTTTTCCTCTTCTTTCTTTTTTTTTTTTTCTTTTCTTTTTTTTCTTTTCTATTATCAATTTCCCCCCCCTCCTTTCCCCACCCTCCCCCCCCCCCCCCCCTTCCCCCCTTACCCCCTTTTTTTAAACTCTTCTCTCTTTTTTTTTTTTTTTTTTATTCTCTTCTTTTCCCCCCCCCCCCCCCCCCCCCCCCCCCCAAATAACAACAATATATTAACTAATAATGAATGTCTAGCATGATGCGAGACGATTGTTGGTGAGTTTCTTAAGTCATTTTATTTCTTGATGCTACGAGCTTTAACCTATAATGAATGCCTAGCATGATGCATACGAAAATATTGTCATGTCCTTTGTTTCAATCATTTGTGTTAAAGCCACCTGCATTTGCTACATTGTTCAAGCTCGTGAGGTCTGACTCTTCAAATTTTATCAGTAAATGGAACAAACACATGAATGTTTGTTGGGCAGTTAGAGAGATCTTATATAGAATCTCATGGACTTTATGTTTGAGTGTTACATGCACGATATATATGTGTCAGGGATCCTACACATTCTGCACTCGTTAGACTTGGGTTTGAAGTGATGATTCAAGCGATAAAACTAGTAAGGAGCAGTTTTTTTTTAAAGGAAATCAATATTCGGGATTTTCGGTAATCCCGAATACCGATCCCAATTTTACCGTCCCAAATACCGATATCCCAATACCGCTATGGGATCGATATTGGGATCGGATTTTGCCTAATTTTGGGATCGGGATCCCGATCCCGTACCGACCGACACCCCTACATATTACCCACATTTATTTGTTAGAGAAGTTGTTTAGACTTGTGACTCTAAACTAATATTCGATAAAGTAATAATCTCGTTAAGATAATAATTTTTTCCGATCTCGATATGGGTCAATATACTAAAATAATGTTCGATAAAGTAATAACATCATTAAATGAATATTTTTTTTCGGTCCCTAGGTTATTACTTTATCGAAGTTTAACTGTATATATACATAATTAAAAGTAATATATTTAATTAATTATCCCTATTTATTAGCAACAAAAGAAGTGTTACTTTGCGTTTAAGCTCTCCTAGCATTGGAATTAGTGTTAATTACCTAAAAAGATTATCATTTAACTTAGAATGGTGGCCGACATCAGAGTTTATTCCCACATTATATTGCAATTATGAATCCATAATTTTTTAATAATTAGTTACACATAAAAAGGAGATTAATGAGAAAACTACTAAAGTGACTTCTAAACTTTTCTTTTTATGACGAGGGTAACTCGCAACCGCTGCCGAAATATGCATTAGGTAAACTCCGCTATAATGCTTTAGCATGCAAACAACACATGATCATAAGTAACAAACTCACACATAACGATATTGGTGGATTTTGAATCCATAATCTTCCCACCACAAACTAACTACCGTAACTGGTATGTCATTCCAAGAGGATTAGTAACAATCCTAATTAATTAGGCTTCAAGTGGAACATCTTTATAGAAATCTGAAATTCTCTACTTTGTCCTTTTTTTTTTTTTCTCTTCTCTCGTAATTCTGGATCCATAATTATAAACACTTAAGAGTTGAATCTCTAGAAGCATTTATATACATATATGAGAACTCAAATGCGTCAATTATTTGAGATAAATAAAATATTTATACGTAGAAAACACTACTACTTGGCCGGTTGTAAGAAATTCTTGAAAACCATCGATCTTGTCAACATCATGTTTTCAGCTAAATAAAAAATTATTTCAACCGTTAAAACTGGTGTAAATAATTAAAAACGAAAATAAAGAAAGTGGGCTTAAAAAATACATTCATTTCTTTGATTACGATTAATGCTGATGAAGCCAAGACACAAGTGCTCCTTCAAGAATTATTATCCATCTTTTAACATAATTTTGCTTTCCTAAATCTGAATCTTTATTCTTTGACCAAATCGACGGCATCCCACCGTTGACAACCAGCCCCGTGTCGGTCTTGCAAGAATCTTGATTAGAATCATTGCCGGCGCCCATCATGTTTTGTACTCCCTCCCTCCCACCAATCTTGACGCGTATTCTTTTTCGGGACGTCCCATCCATCTTAACACGTTTTCAAAAAAAAAAAAAATTATTCTCCTACTTTTTCATTTCTCTCTCATACTTTATCCCTCTCTCATACTTTATCATCTCCACTTTCTTAATTCCCGTGTCGAAAAGAAATGTATCAAGATGGGTGGGACGGAGGGAGTAATAAATTAAATCATCACCATAATAATTATTCATGCGTTATTCAAACTCACAAGAAGCCCAAAATCCACATGTTACCAAAATTTATGTAATTTTTGATTTTTTTTTATTAATTTCACCCAACTCCCCAATCATAGAAACTCGTTTTTTTTTAATTTTACCTCCATCTCAAAAGTCTTATTATTTTCGTCCAGCTAAAAGCGCCTCACTTTTCTAATCGAGATGTCCCAATAAAGTTGATTCAATCCAAATTTAGAAAAATTTAATACTCTCTCCTCTCTTTATTACTTTATTATTTACTTTCTCATTATCTCACTCACCAACTCTCTCCTACTTCATCATCTAATCTCTTATTATCTCTCATTTTCTCCCTCATATTTTATCATCTATTTATCTCTCATAATTTATCATTTACTTTTTTAAATGTCATATCAAAAAGAAATAATTCATAAATAACGAGATAACCAACCCGCCCCAATATACATATAAAAGGGACCATTCTCAATCTCACCTCCTCTCTCTCACTATTTACTTCTCATCCTCTTCTATTTTTCACAAACATTCTCAAGAGAGAGAGAGAGATGGGGAACTGCCAAGCAGTAGATGCAGCAGCACTAGTGATACAGCATCCCAACGGCAAGCAAGAGAGGATGTATTGGTCCATCTCAGCAAGTGAGGTGATGAAGATGAACCCCGGCCACTACGTTTCTCTCATAATCCCCTTACCGTCTTCCCCCGGCGGGGAGGAGGAGGATTCCGACGAGAAGAGGACCGTGAGGTACACGCGCGTGAAGCTCCTCCGCCCCACCGATACTCTTGTCCTCGGCAAGGCTTACCGCCTCGTCACCACTCAAGGTTAGTTAATTACTCCCTCCGTCTTATTCATTTTCGAGTTGTCTCATTCATCTTGTCTCTTTTTAAAAATGACAACTTTTTCTACACATAATTAACCACTCTCTTTTTACTAAATCCACACCTTCACCCACAACTAACAACTCTCCTTAATATACGTGCCGAAAAAAAGAGGGAGTACTGGCTTACTACTACTTGTAAGAAGTTCAAATTGTAAGCATAGAACTAATTTTTCGAGTTTTTTTTATTTTTATTTTTATTTTTTAATTGCAGAAGTGGTGAAAGTGATTAGAGCAAAGAAGCAATCAAGAAGCAAGAGGAACCAGTCTCCATCAGATGAGAATTTAGACAAGAAAATTGCCTATTCCGAGCATGAGGTTGGAGAATCTGCAGGAGAGAAGAACAATAAGGTAAGAAAATTGAAAGCAAAGAATAATTATAAGTTCATATAACATGAAATCAGGTTATAATAACGTCATTGACCGATGAGTACTTCGGTAGCGGCTGCGGATTATCCTTGTCATTAAAAAAAAGAACATAAATAGAAGCCAAACTTGCATTCTCATATTTCATGATCATCTAGTGTGATTTATATCGTATAATTTTCTTGATACTTATTAGGTAAGACGATCGGACAGACATAAACAAAGATCAGGATCGACGAATGTTGTTGCAGGACGGCCTAAATCATGGCGGCCATCCCTACTAAGCATTTCTGAGCTGGGAAGCTGAAGAAATTCATGGAGAGTTTTCAATAACAGAAATCTTGAACTTGGAAAATATGGATTACTAATTACTTGTATAGCTAAAAGGGTCTCTTTAAAGTAGACCATATTTCTTGATTAGTAGTTTTAGAAGAGAAATTTCAGTTTCCCAAATCATCTTTCTTTGCATTGTCAATTAACCCAACATCCTTAACAGCGGTTAAGATGTTTATATCTGTGGTCGAAAGGTTATGGGTTCAAAATCCATCAAAACCGATATGTGTGAATCTTTCACTTATAGATGGCATAAGGTGGTTAGCCACTCTGTGCTGTTTGGTTTACCCAATTCGGTAGCGACTACGAACTACCCTCGTTATTAAAAAAATAAAAAATAAAAGATGAATTCAAGCAATCAACCATATTTTGTCGATCAATTTATAAGCACAAAGATTAAAGATCAAGAGTTTATGGCGGAACACCACAACCCACCAAGATTTCTCATAATCATCAAATGCAGACGAACCCAGAAGATGAAAAAATCGAAAAAAATAAATCTAATGGGCCGCAGTAGTTGGGCCCAAGAGGATTTGAGTCTAAATTGGCTGTTTATAAAGTTGGGCCTGTATTTCTTTGTGCCCATTTAGGTCCGATACATATTGGGCCTTTAGTTTCTCTGAGCCCATTCAGGTCCAAAACATTTTGGGCTCGTAGTAAGAATTGGAATTAAGCCTTATTCTCGTAGTCAATAACATGACATTATTTGGACCTCACTTGTCACCAAAATTAGACCCAATTAAAAATATTAATGTGTATTCCCTCTGTCCCATTAGAAATTACGCGTTTTTAATAATAATAACAATAATAATAATAATAATAATAATAATAATAATAACATCGGTTCTATCTTTCAAGATGCTAAAACTAGTATTATAAAATATTTATATAGATCAGGCACAATTTATCATAAAAGAGTTTAGCCTATAAGGCTAATTATATATGATAAAATATAAAATCAAATAACAAACTTAATTAACAAACTATAATATAAAAGATAAGAAACTTACAAGAAATAAACTTCTTATGCCCTTTCTTTCTTCTAATGTAACAAGTGAAAAAACTTGACGAGAGAAAATTATAAAAAGAGAGAATTTTAATAATAATTATTATTATTATTATTGCAATAATAATAATAATTAAAGAGAGAACTTTAATATAAAATTATTATTATTATTGCAAAAATGGGATGGTTGATGATTGAAGGGATGACTCTTTTTGTCTCCATGAGCACTATCATGCACAAAGCAATGATAAAGAAGGAAAGAAAGGGCAATGCATTGGCGACGCTCCTCTCCATTTCTTTGTAGCATCACTTCTCTTTCCCTCGTCTACTTCTCATGTGAGTTGGAAAGATAGCGAACATCTTTACTCGATACCCTTTTCGTGTCTCAATCTCGTGTTATACGTACGTTAATTTTTTAATTAAAGACTAATATGATCATACAAAACTAATTGTGGGTGTTTAAATGATGAATAATGAATGATACAAGGATTTTTTTGCTGATTCAAGGACGGATGCAGAACTTATTGTTTGAGGTGCGGAGCTAATTTTATGATACGAATATACAATTTCAGGGTGGGTGGGGGAGGGGGGGTTACTAAATTTTATCAAAATAGAGGATCTCTTGTGACGGGTCGGGTCGGGTCGGGTCGGAGCCTATAAGAGGCTATGAATGAATGATTTGTGTTGCTGTCTTGCATTCAGCATAGAATCTCAGTTGTATCTGCAAACTGTGAGATGGAATGATTCCAACTTTTGAATTCATAGTAAGTGGAGGGCCGAAAGTTGTGATTTTAATGTCTCATCAAGAAACGCTCCCATTTCATAGTCTTTTTGGCCTTTAGGGCTATAGTTGTAGACCAAGAATATAGTCTTTTCGATACACAAAAATATAAATAATACTACCATTCGAAATATAGTCAAATCGAATAAAACATCCCTAATTTTCACACTTCTCGACTCGTTAAGTCCGATTCCAAGAACTAAATCCATACGATAAAAATACACGTTTTTTAACGGACATAAGTCCTACTCAACTATATTGTGAATATTATTAGGTGGTAATTACTCATCCTCTAACAAACACAAGTGAATCAATTTAATGCAGCCTCTGAAGAGGCAAACTGTCTTAGACGAGTGGGGATCTTCTGCCGGGTTTCTAGGAATTTACTTTTCAATATTAAGTGCATATGTATAGACTAAATTGTATGGCCACAAAATCTAATCTAATACTCCCTCCGTCCCACCCTACTTGTCTTGTTTCTTTTCGGAACGGAGGTTAAGATGAGTAGGTGTTTGTATGTAGATGAGTGAGTGATTGTGTGTAAAGAGGTAGGGCACATAAAGAAAAAGTGGGAGTTTGTATAATAATTATTTTTTCTTTTTTGGAAACAAGACAAGTCGGGTGAGACGATCCAGAAAGAAAAACAAGACAAGTCAAGCGGGACGGAGGGAATAGATACCTTATTTTTCTTATATGTGTGTACCCATAATATTAGCAAGAAAGATACACTCACTCCATTCCATTATTCATGTCTTAGTTATGTTCGGCGTAGAATTTAAAAAGTGGGTGAAATTGTGTTAAGACAGGTGTAAAACATGTTAAAATAGTGGGATTCACTATTTAGATTGATTGATGTTCACAAATTATATTCATTTTTCGAATAAAAATAAAAATATCGAGACAATCCAAAAAGAAAACTAAAAGAAGAATAGCGCGAGTACGGGACGGAGGAAATAATACATTTTGGAACTCAAATGAATAGGATTTTTCTTATTGGGTGTGAAGGATGGACTTTCGGTTGTAAGGAGAAAGACTTTTTGCTAGTCAATTTATCCCATGCACACTTCAAATTGTAATTATAATTTTTCTCGTAAAAAAAAAAAGCCCACCTACTTCACGCACACCATGTTAATTAGAGTTCATTACACATTTATAGGCTCACAAGGAAAGAAAAATAGCGGGTGGTTGTTTAGTATTATAACCAGAATGACATACATTGGTGGATTCAAGAGAAATCGTGTCATATCTGATTATTTTAGTGTATTTTCTGAAAAATCAAGTATATATTATTGCTTTTGTCCCTCTATTTCGAATTTCAAATTATTATATATCTTCCGAGAGATATTTTTAGATCCGTCCCTAATCAATGTATGATTATAAATTTGAAAGGTCGACTCTTTTACGATCTATTGCCTGAAATCTAGACATATGAGAGATGGCCAGATGGGGTCATCTTCACCATTTTAATCAGTGTTTTATTTCCTCAATGAAAAATAAAATTTAAAAAATAAATAAATCTTTTTAAAATATTCGTACTAAAACAAATGGGAATGCTACAAAATCTTCATTGTCATTTGTCAATCACATGCGTCGCACAGGCCAGGGAAAATGGGGTCTCCCAAGACTAGTAATTTAATGCCTTTGATTTTATTACAGAAAAAAAAAAAAAACTCATAAATAGGAGGCCCCTCTGTATCGGAACGGCTTGTATGTACCATTTTCGTATATCCTTGTGTGCAGTGGCGGAGCTAGGATTTTTTGTTGGCGGGGGCGAAATTTATCGGGGGTTCGGGGGCGGAGTCCCCGACAATTTTTTTTTTGGATTTATAGTATAACAACGAGTATAAGGAAGACAAAAGTACAATAAGAACATCAAACATAATGAATATCAATAAAATACAAAACTCATCAAATAATTATATGTTTTTACTCCTTCCGACCCTATTTTATATATTCTTGCTTTTTCACATAGATTAAGAAAAAATTAATGATACGAAAGTTAAATAAATGTTGATATTGAAATTTGAGAAATTAAAGTAAATTATTAAAAAGTTAATGTCATAATTGTGTTTGCTATTATAAAAGTTGGATAAAATAGTTTTTTATTATATTATCATATTAATTAGATCTATTAAAGTTGGTGAAAGATTTAGTTAGATACAAAACAATTGTTAATAGGCATATAGATTTGAGACAAACGAAAAAGGAAAATAGACATATATATTTAGGAGGGAGTATTTCTTAGACATTTTAAAACTGTGAATGACATTTTTTTCATTGATATTTCTAGAGATTGTCAGATTGGAGAAGAAAAAGACAACAAAAAATGAGAAGAGAACTCAATTAGTAAAATATTTTCTAACATCTTTGTTCAAAATAAAGAAATAATAATTTATTTATTTTACCATTATTATTAAATTAGAATTGATTGTCTACACTTCCATTTTTATTTAAAATTAAAAAAATAATTGCTCACTTATTTTATTAATATGAAATATTAAATTAGTGTGATCTAAATTATTAATTTATAAAATAACTTAATTAAAAAAAGAAAAAAAAATATTTCTTGCTCAAATTTCGGTGGTGGCGGCCGCCCACACCAGCCACCACCTCCCTCCGTCTATGCTTGTGTGTACCACACTATAAGGATATTAACATGTGACATTTCTCATTAAATCAAGTGGACCATATTTAACACATATCAATACCCTTATGGTGTGGTATACGCAAAGGTATACGAAAGTGGTACACACAAGTGTATTAATTATAACTTAAGACGTCGAAGTCCTTAAAAACAAATAAAATAAAAAATATTACAAATTTACACGTGTGCCCCTCACACGCCCCGCTAAGCCCCAACGTAATTCGTTAGAACTTTCCGAAAATATTTAAAAATAATAAAATAAAACATTTCCCGCCAAAAAAAACACAGATACGCACGTGTACACATCACTCAAAATACCAGAAAAGAAAAAAAAATCAAATCTTGGAGGATCCATGAACCTCATTATGAGAAGAGTAGAGGCGGAGGTCGAGCGGCGCCACCACCTAGCTCCGCCGATGCTTATTAATCAACCCTTGTGATTAGGAAAGGAGATTAATTGTAGCAAAAATGGTGACAACTTTGACAGCTTCAAAGTCCCAACCTCAATTTCTGCCAAACTCCATTGATTTCTCACAGCAATTCAGGGTCCCACAAATCTCTTCCTTTTATTCAGTAATCAATGCTACAATTGAATTCAATTCAATTCATTTCATTTCATTCACATCCAACATCTTGATTCTTGATCTCCTCACACCATAGTATATACCCAAAAAACCCTTTGGAAATTGCATACCTTTTTACCGCACCACGTGTAATTTCCATCGTTCATACGCACATCTGCACGTAAACGTGTTACGTGCACATGTACGTACATGAATTATGAACGTTACACGAGGTGTTAGTCCACCTAACATGGGAACTAAGAATCAAATCTCGAGGGCTATTCACATTATTGCTAATCTATGCACTCTCTTCAACTTTCATCTCATTACCCTCATGAGAAAAATACATTGAGGATTAATCAATTCAAGACAAATTAAACACCCTTTTTCTTTTAATTATTAACCCTCTTAACCAAACTCCCCTCATTGTAATCATCTGTCCAAGAATTATTACTCACTTTCCTTCTCTTAAAAGCTGAGGATGACAAAGAAGAAGAAGACAACAATGCAGTACTACTTGCCCGGTGTGGGAAGACCTTTGCTTGCTTCTTCGCCTTAATCTTGAACACACATTCTTGTCGAATCAAATCGCGACAACTCATTATTTCGTCCTAAAAAAAAGGGGGAATTTTTATCCGAGTTAGCAATTTTAAACTTTTTTTGGGGTTTTTACTTTCTTCCTTACTTTGTGTAGACCATCACACCATGACTCAGCATGTCGAGCAGTGATGAGAGAGAATTTTGGCAAACCGTTTGCTGCATGGAGTGTAGTTGCAGCAGCTATGCAGGATGGCCTACACTGGATGAAGCTGGTCTCTAGAAACAACAAATATATCTCACGTGAAATTTAATTCTAATTTGGATACATGCAAGTATACGTAGATGTATATACATTATAATAATTAATACATACCTTGAATTGTGGAGAGGATGAGTTCTTTGGCCCTTGTAGCAATAAACTCTGTATAACTCCCAGAAGGGTCGATCTTGAGCGCGAAAAATCGGAGAAAACAAAACGGAGAAATGCATCGAAGTCTCCAATCCAAGACTGTTAGAACAAGAAGTTCCATTCTTTGGACAGTTCTTGGTTCAAAAATGAATTTTGCACCTTCAACCTATTCATCGAAAGGAGATTTACTTCAATGAATTTAAGATTAGCCGGTTTAATAAAAATCGATAATATAGAACAAGAAATGTACCTGAAGATCCAAAAGAGAAGGAACGAGACGTTCCTCCATCTTAGCAGCTAATGACAAGCATGCAACTGAGAGTAGTTGCAGTGGCCATCCATTCATTTTCTGAACCAAGTGGTGTAAAAATAATTATTAAATCTTGTGCGTAAGCACATATATACACTTCCTCCGTCCCGTTATTAATGTCTCATAATTTTTCTTTTCGGGTTGTTTCATTATTTATGTCTCATATCAAATAAGGAATTAAATTAATGGTCAAAAATCAATTTAAACAAGTGGACCGTAGCACTTTATATATTTATACCCACTTTTTGAATCTATGTATGTAATTCAATGAAACATAAATAATGGAACGAATGGAATATTAACAATAATGGAAACAAGAGAAAAGATTAGTGATAAAGTTGCAAGCATGCTTGAATTATATTAAGCATCGTGCTAATTAATGTTCCTTTGCGTCATCATCCACACGTTAGATTATAAACATATCGATAAATGAATATTTATTACTAAATTATCCAATCATGTAATACCTTTATTCAATTGCATTATATTTAATCAAGTTTAAGTGGGTAGACAGATAATATGCAGATAGAGTTAAACATAAAGACAAAGATGATAAAGTTTACTATTATAGTTAAACCTCGATAAAATAATATTCGATAAAGTAATAATCTCGCTAAGGTAATAATTTCTTCCGGTCATGATATGAGTCAATACACTAAAATAATATTCGATAAAAAATAACCTCGTTAAATGAATATTTTTTCTCGATCATAAGATTATTATTTTATCGAGGTTTAAATGTAATATAATTTGCATCAATATTTATTGAGTTACTAATTAAAAGCGACAGGATTAATGTACAAGGCCAACAAATCAATGATATCGCCATTTAATATCTGTCACAGTCCTATCTAATAAATTTATTATTTATATAAATAAATAAAAAAGTCAATATATGTTCATTGGGAATGATTATCAAATATGTAAAAATATTTTCTAAAATATAAAATTAAATAGCTGGATCTGACATGCATTTCAAGGGGTGAAAACTTCACTTTATTGAGTCATACTTATTTCATGAGGGGGGGAAAAGTGAAGACAACTATTTAACGGTGACGGAGGTTTTTACCGGCAACTGATGGCGGTGAAGGAAACGATCAAAATAGTTGACGGAGAGATACGCCGTTAAGGACTGGAAACTGTAATACCGTTGAACCTGCACAAGAAACCAAGCACCATCAGTCAACCGCCTACAGAGGCTAAAATGCGCCTTGAGCGCAGTACGCCACAACTGTTTCATCGTCTACGACTCATCCCCACCGAGTCCATCGAAAACGCGTTTTCTATACCCCGCCGGCGCATACTAGCGAAACAGTTCTAAAGTGCGCCGCCGGAGTTTACAAATTTGCAGTCAATCTAAAATCAACAGTACAATCGTTTGCAATTGAAGGCGAATTCCGCCACCTGCTCACGATAGCAGGAGATATGAACCGGTATTGGAAAAGGCAAACCGTACCTTGAGAATCCATGCAACAAATTCAGCTCGCACGGTCGCATCGATCGGCTGATTGACGGAGCAACGCCTACTAATTCCGCCTAGATCTCTCTCGTCTTCCAACAGACCGGCGATGGACTCCTCGGCGTCCGGCGGCAGAGATTCGGAGTCCGATGAGTATTCCGGCGAGTAATCTCCGCCGTCGGAGAATGAAATACTACTGGAGGCCTCGCCGCAGAGGAGGTCGGAGAAGCTATCCGAGCACGACAATGACATGGCGAGTTTGACCGCCGCGGACGACTCGTCATCCTATTCTAATCGTTTTCATCGGGAATCTGGTTTTTAATCGCCGGATTTGATTTGCAGTACCGGAAAACTTGAATAGCAGAGAGAGAGAGAATGAGAGGGAGAGGGAGAGGGAGAGGGAGAGGGAGTGAGAGGGAGAGTGAGAGACTGTAAGAGATTAGATTCAGTTATTTACATGTGACGCTTTGGATATATAAATAGCTAAACAAGGCTATTTATTATTATTATTTTTATATACTAAAATACATGGATTACCAACCAATAAATAGTTACACTTGTTTGTATTTCCTAACTCTTAGATTTAGGCTCCTTAAATATTAGTACTACCTATCAAAATATATCATTTCTTTCGACACGATTATTAAGAAAAAAATATAGTTATACAAAGAAATTGTGGGTCCCTCAAATAAAATATAAGTAATGATTTGTCAAAATAGGAAATATGACATTTTATATGGGACGATCCGAAACGGAATAAAAGATATTCTCTATGGAACGGAACAGTACGAACGTAGTACACATAAACCTTTGTGGAATGGAGGAAATACTAATTTCGTAATATTAATACTACCATTACATATATTTCATAATTTTCAAGGTCTCGATAAGATAGAATGAGATCCAATGTCCAATTTTTTTGTGTATTCAAATTTATGTCACAAAAAGATTATAAATGGGCTATCAAATTATTTAGTTAGGCCAAGAAATACATATTTATAGTGCCCCCACTAACAACTTTTAGGTTGATACATCATGAAACCTACCAAGGAAAATTGCCCCTCCAAATGGGGACACTACCCTCAAATATTTCTCCTCCAAAGTCCATTCATTAAATAGTCGTAGCAATTGTCAACATACTACTACTCCCCTCTTTTATCATATCCATTAATCGAAAATCATGTATCAATTTGATAGATTCTAGGATTTTTTAGCAATCCAATGAAATCATAATTATCGAGCGGAATTTAAACACTGTACACTTCAAGTAACGGTTGTGAATTTCTCCAGTACATTGTGGCTATTTCTTTTAAAGAATATTGAATGCTGCCTAACAAGAATTCATATTTTTCGTTGCGCATAAGGATGTAAGATATGATTGAGTTGAATTTAGTATGAAGAACAATGGATAAGACAAGAACAAAATTTCAGTCTTGAATTCATGACAAAGCCAAGAGCTAAACATGCGAAACTGCTGATGCTTCAATACTCTGTTTCGGCACAACGTTTGTCTTAACTGTCAACCTCTTGGAGAAAGTGGCAACCAATCGTGAAAAAAAAAAATCAATTTTGGTCATTTATGTTGCTCATGTCCACTTTGAATCCGTTATGTTGGTCAGTGTCAATTTTGATTTATTAGGTAGGTAAATAGTTCGATTTTGATTAGTTTTGTAAAATTAGACAAAATTGTCCAATTTTAATCCTTTTAGCTCATGTACACGCCCAAAAAATTAAAAAAATTAATAAATTCTCACATACGAAAATTTTTAAAAATATTCTCATGGTTTGAAATTAAAAAATAAAGTTATTTCATAAATATTTATTTTTATTTTTAAATTATCGACGCGTATACACGCGTGAAAAAATGACTAAAATTGGACAAATTTTATAAAACGAACCAAAATCGGACTATTTACGAACTTCACGGACTAAAATTAATCTTGACCAACATAACGGACTAAAAATTTACAATAACCAACGTAATTAACCAAAATTGATTTTTTTTTTGCCAGCGATCGCCATAAAAGTTGTAATTTGGGCTAAAGATCTTAGAAACCCAATTCCTTAGGAAGAAGCCCATAAACTCTAAACCCAAACAAAAGCCCTAAATTGAATTGAGAGAGAGGGAGAGAGAGAGGGTTTTGCAGATGGTTGGAGGAGTGTAGTTGAATTAATGGTACTGAGGATTAATTGATTAGTCTTTCTATGAATTGGGTCGAACGCTGTTCCATATTCACTCTCATGCAAGATTGGAATGTGGAATTGAACTTAATCTGCAAAGTTCTTCTGCTGAAAGAGTTTGTTATGTGCAATTTAACTATATCTTCTGCGTAGTATTTGGTAGCTTCAAGATTGCTTCTTTTTTTTTTGGCCTCTTTTATTATGATTATATATCTCCATTTTGGGTTTTTATTTTGGTTGTTTATTGTATCAATTTCTGTGAATTCAGATTTGTGTGGAAAGGGGAGGATTGAATTCTGTAATGATCAATTTGTTTCTTTTATTATGATTATTTGGTAGTGAATACAGATTTTTTGCCTCTTTTATTATGATTGTATATATCTCCATTTTGGGTTTTTACTTTGGTTGTTTATTGTATCAATTTCTGTGGATTCAGATTTGTGTGGAAAGGGGAGGACTGAATTCTGTAATGATCAATTTGTTTCATTCAAGATTTTCAACTATATTATCAAGGGCTGGCAGTCTTGATCATTCATGGAGAGCAAGCCTCCATCTTTCGGGTGTTAGGACAGTGAATTTAAGGTTCTTGTTGACAAAGTATCGATTTCGATGTTATTGTTCGAAAAAGCGTGGAACTAGTTCTCGGAGAAGAACTGATCCTAAACAACTAATGATGGACAAGGAAGAGTTTTTCGTTGTCCGTAAAGGCGACTTAGTTGGTGTTTACAAAAACTTGAGTGATTGTCAAGCTCTAGTTGGAACTTCGGTAATAAGTTCGTTTATTGATATATGAATTTCTAACTCAATTCGATTGCTTTTATAATCTTGTAGTTTAGATTTGTTGTGTTTGTGCTACATATCATGATTGATGGACAAATGTTGGTGCAAGATTGTTGTTTCTCTATAGCATTATTTCATAGAGATAATCGAAGTGTGATTGCTTTTATAATCGATATGTTAATTTCTAGCTCTATTCTTGAGAATCTTGAATTGTAAATTTGTTGTGTTTGTGGTATGATGCTATCATGATTGAGGGATATAATGTTGGTGCTGCATTGTTGTTTCTTCATATAGCATTATTTCGTAGAGATAATTGAGATGCGATTGGTAGCGTAATGGTATTGAATAGTTCAATTACTTGACTATTTTTCGTGTTCTTTTTCTCGTAGATATGTGATCCTCCGGTCAGTGTGTATAAAGGCTGCTCCATGCCTAAGGATACGGAGAATTATCTCGGATCCTGTGGGCTTAAAAACTCGCTCTACTCTATCAGTGCCTCTGATCTTACTAAAGAGCTTTTCGGAGCTCTTGTGGAATGCCCTCTTCAGGTCGGGTGATTTATACATGTTTGATGCTTTCATAATCCTTCATTTGCTATAATATGTATACGGTGTACCCATCAATTAATTTTATGCAAATTTTTGATTTAGATCATAGATTGGTGATGAGATTTGTTTTTCATGTCTATTTTGATTGATCTCACAATGTTGATGATAGAACCGTTCTGTTTCCGTTGCAAATCGGACTAACTTTTTGCATATGCTATGTTGATTTTAGTATTTCCCAATTTAAAAGTGTATATTTTTTTCCGCATAGCAGTCTCATGAGGTGCATCACAAGCCCGTAATCAAGAGGTTGGAGGACGATTTAGGGTCAAATTATGGGGTAAGGTATCTCATGGATACAATTAAGATGAGTAATATTCTTATCGAAATTAGTTGATTTTACGTGTTGGCCTTTTCAATATCCCGTAAACTGAGGCACTACTAAACTTGGGCAGCAATCTTGTACTCTTGAGTTTGATGGCTCTTCAAAAGGAAATCCGGGACAAGCCGGGGCTGGAGCTATACTCCGATATGATGATGGAAGTTTGGTTAGTTTCATGCTATATCGGAACTTAAAACATATTTCCTTTCCTTTGGTTTATTTGGACACTGATATCCCATTTGTATCAGATTTGTAGGTTGTGTGAAGGTCTAGGCGTAGCAACGAGTAATTATGCTGAATACCGCGGATTCATACTAGGACTGAAATACGCGGTTGAAAAGGGTTTCACAAATATTCGAGTTAAAGGAGACTCCAAACTCGTGTGCATGCAGGTAATTAAATCTCGTACTTTAGGCTCACTTTTTCCCTTTCAAAATTAGGTTTTACGAAGAACAATTCTATTACAGATTCAAGGTTTATGGAGGGTTAGAAGCGAAAACCTCTTGACCGTGTATGAGGAGGCCGAGGAACTAAAGGGTCGGTTTCGTTCCTTCCAAATTATGCATGTTCTACGAGTAAGCTAGTTGTCAACGCATTCAATCTGCATAGTTTACCCAAAGATATATCATATGTTAACTTACGGTGTTATTTTGTCGAAGGGTTTGAATTCCGAGGCTGATGCTCAGGCTAACTTGGGCGCCCAGCTTGCTGGTTAGGGCTTCTTCTTTGTTACTCCCTCCGTCCCATTTAAAACGTCTCCTTTCTTTTCGGCACGGAGATCAAGAAAGTGGTGTTGTGTGGTGTATATTGTTTGACTTTTGAGTAATTGATTTATGAACACACGTTCTTTGCTTGTTTTAGAAAGATGACATTTTTTATGGGAGAACCTAATTGGGAAAGGAGGACGCTTATAATGGAACGGATGGAGTATCTTGTTACTGTGATTGTATGTATCGTCTCATTTGTATCTATATGCGAATGCAGAAGGTGAGATACAGACGGACGTCGACGAGTGAAGAGTGATGAAGAGCAGCAGTTCAGTTGAGGCATGGTACAATTCTTGCATCTCTAAGATGAAGTGTGTATATATGTCATTGGTGGAGCATCGGTTTTGGCTCAATATGGGTGTAAATTTTGTTTAGGCTATTGAGTTTCGATGTGGGATATAGTGAAATTGAATTGGGTTGGTTTTTTCTTGAGTTGTAAAGTGGAATACATACTAGTCCCTTATTAAGTGTTGTTTTTTTAGGGCTTTACACTTTCTCAAGAGACATTCGTTGGGGACCTCCATTTTCTATCGTATTTTATTCTTGTAATTCATCGATTGACTTGCTTGATACTTTCTCCGTCCTGCTATTAGCCGTATGCAGCATAAATTTATGGTATTCTATGTTAAAATTACCTGATCAACCCAACAGTTCAATCGGTTCGACTAGTTAAACCACTAAAATTTAATTTTCCGAGTCAATTCCCGAGCCGGTTTTCAAAACACTAGTTATAATAAGGCGGGGAGTATAAATTAGTGAACAAAAACATAGTACAATCATTTAAAAAGATCCCCTGCTCGTCCCACATCGAAAAACTGATGATAAGATAGAAAAGTGAACAAAACGATAATGCAATAATTAATTTATAGAGCTCAAGTCTCAACAGCTCCCTCCGGTTAAAGGAGAGTGAAAAACATGTAGCGTTACAAGTTAAAAGGCAAAAATATGAAAATGTTCAGCAAAAGCAGCTCCAAAATTGAAACCTACTGACGCTCAAACGACAACATCGATCCGTTCGAACTCGATCAACGACAAGTTGTTGCTCTCGTCCACGGAGAAGCCGGCCGCCTCCCCAACTTCAATGCGGCCATTCCGGTCCACAGCCAGCCTCATGGATCCCTTGAACATGTCGACCTTTGCATTCGAAAGGACGAGCGTGTTGCCCTCTTTCGCCATATCCACTAACACAAACCAACATATCAAGTTATCAACACAAGCATGGTAGTGTACAGTAAGAGTGTTGTTGGCGATATCTTATTTTCTTGAATATTATACGACGCTATGAATGAGTTCACGACGGGACTATGGACTTTGCAATATCGAACTTTGAGATAAGATGTGTATCAATAATGATTTGTTTTCTTGAGATGTAACTCGAAGTGAAAGCAAGACTAATCATGTACTAATATGTTAATCTAGTACGGTTTTGAAAAGAAGGACGAAACGAAATTATGAGCATATACATATAAACCTTCTAATTATGAACTATAAAGCATAACTCCTATACACAACAAGCTTAAGTAATTGAAACATTATGTAGCAAAAAAGAGGTTCAAATGTGAACATGTTTTTATTGTGTGAGCGTGTCAACATTGCACTTTAAAGACAAACATACTGCACTTTATAGATCATAATATTGCACTTTAAGTACCGCACTTTCAAAATGATCAGACTGCACTTAAGGTGCATTTTTGTAATCTGACAAATAAAGTGCAACATCTTTGCCTTGAAAGTGCAGTACATTTGTCTTGAAAGTGCAGTGTTCACACGTAAAATCTAACAAATAAGGACTGTTCATACAGGAACCACTCCCTATGGAGCAAAATCTAAACTCCACTAATACAAAATCACATCAAGAGAGACAGTTCTAAGCTTCAAATTCAAATGAATTCAAATTTGAGATAAATAGATTTAACATGACATAATCCAAATTTCATCTAAACTTGCAAGAACATACTCTACGCCAAAATACAACTTAAAATAGTGAATAAAAGCTAACCTTGATCATTTCTTGCGGAGAAAATGATAATGCCGGTCTCATCTCCCACCAAGCACTCGGAAAACCGGCCTTGAGATCGACCTCTCTGTGCTACCATCTTCGCGCTGATAACCTTTACAGTCAGGTTAAGTCCGGCGTCGAGTGGGCGGAGCTCGTTGACCTTGGAGAATAGCTTTTTCTGGTCAGCCATTTCTATTCTTTCTTTTCAGGTAATTTCTTGATATTAATCTCTGAAAAATTAATCAATCAACTAACAAATGAATTACTTAAATCACATTATGTAGGGCATAATAACTAAAATCTCAAAACAAATTGAGCATATGAACAAGAGATTTCAGGATTAGAAACCATGAGACGAATAAGATCATTCTATATAGAGCTAAGTATCTTCAAATTAACTTCAGAAAATATTCAAAATTTAGAAAATCCAGATTCAGTATTTTTTTAAACCTAATTCATTCGAAGATTCTCAGCAACAAGAAGTTCAGAAGGATGAATGTCAGTCGAAAATTCAAACAATCAAACCTCCAGAGAAACGACAACCATCATAAATCAGACATTAATTCTATCAACCCTTAAAAATTAACAAATATAAAAAAAAATGAGGCTTCACAGAGTCCAATCTCTCCGCTGATTTCAATAAAACGGAATTCAACAAGCCAATCTATGCAAGAACAAGTGATCTCAATCATGCAGATCAAGCGATCAGAAAAAAACGACTACAAGTAAAAAAAGCACAAAAGCTAACAAAAATTAGAGTGCGGAAAGGAGATCTACCCGAATTTGTGCAGATGAAGATGGCAGAGGAATCTGTGAAGATTTAATTTTGGATGGAATTAGAGTTGAAAATTGGGGAGGGGTTTAGTTGAAATAGTCGCCGACGGTGCGCCGTTAATGCCTAGGCGTCCCTCCACTGTAGTACTCCTCTTCTTATTGTGATTGTAATTTGTGTTTTATTTGAAAAAAAGAAAAACCCTTGTAATAAATTGGAGATTTTAAAATTTCTAATGGGCTTAATGACTAAACAAAAGCCCACATTATTGGGTTCAAGAAGGCTAGTCCAAAAGGTGGAAACTTTGTGGGAGAATATAATTTGGCTTTTGTTTGGTTTGATATGAGCCTACATTTCTTGATTTTGAGATTATTGATGATAATTAGAAGGGGCATTTTTAGTTTTAGTCAAATAGGTTAAATTAAATATTATATTAGTCTATCACTATCTAAAAATATAAAATAGTAATGAAAATATATTTTATGGCAGTTAAATGATTGAGCGAAAAAGTTACCAGGGGCTGAGGGAGGGTGATGGGCCCCCATCAGTCCTCAACATATTTTTTTAAATAAAATAAAATAATGAAGGGCCATCGGCCCTCAACATGTAAAAAAAATAAAAAAATAAAAAAAAAAAAAAATTTTGTTGAGGGCCGATACATCGGTCATGAAATTGATATCTCGGCCAACATTTAAAAAAAAAAAAAGCATATTGAAGGCGGCTCCCATTGATACCTGACAATTTTTTCGGCCAATCATTATCTCTATGTCCTCTTCCTATGCACAAATTCAGGTCGATCTCCTTTCCGCACACTAATTTTTGTAAGCTTTTGGGCTCTTTTTTTAGTTTTTGGGCTCCTTTCCGCACTCTAATTTTAGAATCTTCATAAATCTAGATTTGTTATAATCTCGGTTGAATTTTTAATTAAATTATACTCACTCCATCCTAATAATTATTATCCCTTTTCTTTTCCACACGGTAATTTAGGAGAATTATTGATTGTGTGTAGAGATGTGGGATCTACTAATAAAGTGTGTAATAATTTCCTATTTTAAGAAATGAGACAAAAATTGTGGAACAACTAAAAAATGAAAGTGGGACACAATTATGGGACTGATGCATGGAGTACATAACATTAAATTATGAAGGATACAAAAAGAGAAAAAAATAGGGGAAAATCTATAAAAAGGACTAATTATCAAGAAAACAAACAAAACCCAATTCTCATGAACAAATAAGGGTTATGTGTTCGAACTCCACTAACATCAATTACATGTGATTAGATGGTACCCAAGAGCGACAATGCACATCGTACTTTTCCTCATCAAACACGAAAAATAAAAATGAAAAACAAAAATTTCATCATAAATTTGATTTATTTCAAAATGGAATGAAAGAATTTCACAAACCTAACCCTAATTGAAGATCTAATCCTTTTCCAATGCAAATCCTCTTTGAAAGAGGTGGAGAGGGAGACCTATCACTAATAGGCCTAAACTTCTTTCGAGAACCATCCACGCACGTAAGACTAAACCCGTTGTTATGCAATAACTTACGATTACATTGTATATCGTACCATCTCGAAATCTCGTTACTACCCATATCTAAATCCGAATCAAAACTAATATTAATCTCCTTGCTTGTCAGCTGGGATGTAATAATTAAGATAGTTGGCTTGTTTTTCTTGATTCTCCAACTTCTTTTCCCAAATTCTTTCTTTCTTATGAGCATTTTGATGGCCGCCAAGTGCTTGTGAATTTACAAACACCTTTGAACATCTACGACATTCGAACTTTTTCACCTCGAATAACGATTGTCGTGCTTTCTCCGATGCGAAGGAGAAAGATGATGAGTTGATGCTCTCATCGCCATCCTCCGATGACCCTCGATCTGCCTCGAGCTCGACTCCGAATAGTCTCAGCTTCTTGATCTCCGTGCTGCTACTTCTTTCCATTCTTGAGTTTGAGATGAAATTCTTACTCTTTAATTTATTTTTATTTATTTTTTCTAAAGTGATGAAGTGGTTATTTTGTGCCCTCTTCTTTATATAGAAGAATTTATTGTTTTTCTATTACTAGGTTTTGAAACTTATAACAAGAATAGTTGTTCGATCGCCGACAGAATAATCAGCATAATCTTACCAGAAGGCTAATAAAATAATCAGGTTCGAAAAAGACATTAGTCTCGTGCAATATTATTTTTCAAACCTCGTATTTTATATATTGTCTAAAATACTCCATGCTCAGAACAAATAATACAAGATTATAATGGATAATTGGAGAAAATAAAAGTCAATAAAAGAAATAAAAAGATGGGGTGTGTGTACCTGGAAATAAATTAAAAGGAAGCGATATGGCTTTAGAATATTCTATAATATTTAATTACAGTATAGAGTTAATTGATGTGATTAAGTTGAATGAACCAACTAGAGTGGATTCATATAATTAAACATATTTGGTTGAATTAATTGGCCCATTCCGTACATTTGTTTATACCATGTTGACACTATTTTTAGCCCTCCAGACAGGAGAAAAATATTTGTTTAACGAGATTATTACTTTATCGAACATTATCAATTAATTCAAGTCGGGACCGAGAAAATTACTAGGAGTATTATTTAAACAAAATATTGTTCTATTGAATATTACTTAATCGAGGTTGAACGATAGAGAAGTTGGTCGTGAACTATCTTTTCTTTTTCTACTCTATTCCAATAGTTTTCTTCCTTTTGAGAAAGAATTCCAAACCGGCATGCTGTCCTCGAACATTCTCCATTTGAAAACCAATCCTAGTTTTCTTGCTTTTGAATCTTCCTACCAAACTTTGGTTATATATTTTATATATTTTTTTTTACACTAGTCACATATTTATATGTTAACTGATGAATATAGTACACAAAATATATATTAAAGACTTAGCTTAACAATCGAAGTAATTAAAAAAATGGGAAGAAAGAAAAAGTATGTTGATTAACAAACTAAAACGTGAACTAATTATTTAAATATAGAATTATATTCTATTTCAATGGTTGGTGGTGGTTTAGTTAGTTGATTGGTTTGCTCATCTATTTCTCCCTCTCTATTTCACCAACTTTCGTCATAATCACATAACAAACTTGAGTAATTTAAAGATCAAATTTTCGATAGCATGTTGGGATTTATTATTATTATTATTAATTTTTTTTTATGATGAGGAACCCTTAACGCAGCGTCCATGGGATTTGACCTGCGTCGGCTCCAGACATTCACCTTCACCGCTATGTCATCCCATGGAGACTATTATTACTATTTTTATTTTTTAGTATTCTTTTTCTATACCTAGCTAATGGTTGCTTGAATGGAAACATGCCTTTCGATCCCGGGACATTCACCTTCACCGCTATATCATCCCATAGAGACTATTATTACTATTTTTATTTTTTAGTATTCTTTTTCTATACCTAGCTAGTGGTTGCTTGAATGGAAACATGGAAATCTTCATAGATTAAAGTAAAAGATTAATAAAATTAAAAATCAGACTTTAGGTAGACGCTTCTAAATCTTTAGGTAGACTTTTTCTTTCTTCCCAATTTTTAATTACTTCAATTATTAAGCTACGTCTTTAATATATAATTTGTGTACTATATTCATCAGTTAACATATAAATATATCACCATGCATATAGAATATTAGTCCAAAGATGTCGTTATATAGTTGTATAAATTTTCTTGGATGTATATATTTTCATGAAACATGCTAGCTATTGTAGTCTATTCATTTTTTTTACGTTAAAATATGTGGGTGTTATTTGTTGTACGTATCGAAAACTCCAATTTTAGATTAATCTCAGAGTATGAAATAAAATTTAATGTACGACAAATCCGATTTATTAAATATATATTTTAGATTTATTTTTTTCATAAGTGTATCTTTATTAGTAGCGGTTTAAGCTGCATTTGAACTCTATCATTAATTAGTTTTGCTGCAAGAAAGTGTGCATAATGATGTAACAATGAATAAATAATAAGCATGATTTTCAAGATTTTGTATAAACATGTTGAAATAAATTCAAACATTAATACATTCAGATTTAGTTGATTATTTCTCTCATAATTTAGTTACTAGTAGCATATAGGAGGCACAATCATTTTCTCATGGAAATCTTTTGGGACAAAACTGACCCTACAACATTTTTTTAAGATATATATATATACGTATACATGTTTCTAGAATTACAAAATGATGATAAAATGTGAGCAAGATGATTACAAAGATTAGAAAAGATGAACCCAATTAACATTTATCACATTTATATATAATGAGTGGATCATGTGAGAACCTGCATTT
Source organism: Lavandula angustifolia (assembly GCA_028984105.1). Classification (NCBI taxonomy): domain Eukaryota; kingdom Viridiplantae; phylum Streptophyta; class Magnoliopsida; order Lamiales; family Lamiaceae; genus Lavandula; species Lavandula angustifolia. The sequence continues at coordinate 471,480 of CM054803.1, forward strand.
AACGTGAGAACTGCGAACCATGCATAATTCTTATATAATTTATGCATAATCGTTATATATTTTATACAAAAAATATATAATTTTATATTTAAATATTTTTATGTAGAAGGGCAAAAGTGTAAAATTATAGTTTTTTTTCATAAAATATATAACGGTTATATATAAATTATATAAGAATTATGCATGATTCACAGTTCTCATGTTAAGTGTAGGTTCTAACCAAATTCACACCCTATATATATATATATATATATATATATATATATATATTATGCAAAAAAATCTGTTATTTTATACTTTTTGTCTTCTGCATAAAACACATAAGGATTATGCAAAATGTAAAATTAAAGGTTTGTTGCATAAAAAACATAAGGATTATGCATAAAACATATAATAAATATGCATAGTTATGAGTTCTCACGTTAAATGTGGGTTCTCACATGATCCACTAATTCCTTTTACGAAAAATGAATATCACAAACATGAATATATATTAGATGGGGATAAAAATTATTAATTGGGTGGGGATATATATTAGACAACCATAAATTTAAAAAAAATGAAAATAAAAGCTAAAAGTCTTTAAAAAATGCGAAAGAAGAAATGAACCCTAGCTAGCTTGCGAGATTCAACCCAAATCACAAGATCCACGATTGTATATTTAATAAAAAACAATGTCGAATTCTTAATACTATAAATTCTCAAACATTGCACTCACAAAAAAAAACCATGATGATTATATGGGAAAAACCTCAAGAAATACAGTAATTATATGAAAAATCTTGATCAGCAATACTTGGAAAAATCGGCAGCATGATGTTTTGATAATCTGGAGTGAGTTACACGAACACGAAGAAGATCGGACCGTTGTGCTTCGATTCCCCTTGATCAAGAAGAAAGAAGAAAAATCTTTTCCAAGAAGATGAGGAAAAGAAACTAGGGTTTCTTTCTTGATCGGTTGAAGCAAATATTATTCTTCATTTCTAACCCTTTTTTCTCTTCCTCCTTTTTCTGGGTGAGATTGAAGATGGGTCAAATGATAGAGAGAGAAAGAGAGCCATTTAGTGATGTGATGATGAATGTGAGGGACTCATAATTAATGAGCTTGGTTTTGAGCTCACCTCTCTCTCTCTCTCTCTCTCTCTCTCTCTCTCTCTCTCTCTCTATATATATATATATATATATATATATATATTTGAACATCAACCCCAACCGGACACTCACAGTGAAAAATCATTGTGTTGGCGTCAAAACCAAAAATGAAAATCTTCTGCCTTTTCTACACATCTCTCTTTAGTATATTTTGAGGCTCTAAAAAAATATATATTTTCTGAGATTAATTAATTTCTAGTAATTTTTGTAGGAAAATCCGTAATTGCTATCAAAGTGTATACTAGTTAAATTTTGTTCTCCAGTATAATTAATAACCCGCAAACAAAAAGGTCCAAACTAATTATTTGTTACGGACACGCACATAACAAAATTGGTGATATTCTAACTAGTGGTCGAAATTAATAATATGTGCCCATTTTGTTGTAAAAAATGTGGGGCTTAATGAAGAGAATATAATGTCACATATATCAGATTTTGGTTGGGGATATTTGAGACATGATTTGTTTGAGATAAGATGGGTACACATTTCTCTTGGTGAAACTTGAAAGTGATATTAATAGTCATCAAGGCTAGTGGTGTCTACTCATTCTTTTTTTTTATGAAAAGGGTAACCCGTAGCCGCTGCCGAAATGCGCACTAGATAAATCTCGACTTCTGTACAATAGCCGCAAATCACACATAAGAATTAAACCACCATAAGCTAACCACCTCTACTCGTTCTCATTTTTCATTACATTCTTTGTGTTGTCATCGTACTAACCACTCTTTTATTTTTAATTTTATTTGTTTTTATAAATTATAATGAAAGTAATTTTAATATTTAAGTAGAAGGTGATGTTGGTCGGATTGTCCCGCATTGATATTGTCTCATTTCCATTAAATGAAATAATATAACACTACAATTCACGAAAAGTCACGTTAGTATACATTATTCACACACAAAAGTCGAGTTTCTTAAATTCCGTATAGAAATTTTACCTGGCAGTATGAATGTGACAGATGAAGTATTACATATGCGTGTTTTTTATAGGAACTTTAATTTAATTTCTCAATATTTTCCACCTTGGTTAATAACGTTAAGGACTTGGAAAAAATTCCGGAATGGGTTATTGGGCCTTATGCAGCTTATTGGGCCGATAGTTTTCTAAATGGACCTATCTCAATCTAGGTCTTGGGCTTTGTGCAGCTTATTGGGCCGATAGTTATTTTCCGCGCACAATATTATTTTCCTTTTTCCTCGAGGAATAATATAATCACGGTTAAATTTCGATAAAGTAATAATTTTGAAATAGTGAGAAAATATTCGTTTATCGCGGCTATTATTTTATCGAATATTATTTTAGTGCATTGACCTATGTCGGCAACGAAAGAAATTATTATCTAAGTGAGATTGTTACTTTATCGAATATTACTTTAAATGTTTAATTGTACCACCTTAGACTAAATCCTTAAATATTTATCATGATTATTGTAAATTATGTATAGTAAAATTCTCCCTTTTCCATCTAAATTTACTTTTAGCCTACCAAATGGTCTTTCTCATATCAATTTGGGACATAGGGAGGATAAAAGGACAATTGTATCATTTTAGACGTTTAATATTTTTAAATGTTATACTCTCATGTCCCGTTTGATTTGTCTTGTTTTCTTTTTTGAATTGTCCCACTTGATTCGTCATATTTTTTTAAATAGAAAATAATTATTGTACAAACTCTCACTTTTTCTTTGTGATACTCATCCATCTACAGACAACCCACAACTCACCATCTATCTTAATTTACGTGCCGAAAAGTAACGAGACAATCGAATGGGACACAGAGAGTATAAGACCGCAGAAACACGCTCGAATATTCTAGAACTTGAGACTTTCATGGAAACTCCCTATCAATATTCAACTCATACTTACGTTCACATTATGATGCTACATCTCTCTCTGTTTTGTATAATATAATAATGTATTTATACACGGCTAAACATATTGACTATGAACAAAAATTCAAAATACTCCATGCAAAGCCGCTGTCTTTTCTAGACCTCTATCCACTTTCCATCTAATTATTTTACACTATCACGCTTATATATAAATCACTATCTCCTCGTGGAAACTTTAATTTTAAGGGGGGGAAACCGCTCCCATTCAGACTAATTTATGTGAAAAAAAAAAAAAAAAAAAAAGGGGGGAGAAAAATGATTTTTGGGGGGGGGGGTTGGTAGTGTAAGGAGAAGGGGGGGGGGGGGGGGCCCCCCCCCCCAACAAAAAAAACACCCTCCTTCGTCTTCCCATCTCAAAACCCACAACCAATTAAATCTCTCTCTCTCTCCCTCTCTCTCTCTCTCTCTCTCTAAGATCAATTAGTATTAATGGCGTCTAACGCTTCGTACGAGACGTCATGGGCCGACCAATGGGATCCGGAGCCACTCTACACGTACCCCGAAGACACAAACTCCAACACCACTTCTTCCAAATTCTCCGACAAGACCAAATCCGCCGCCTCCACTGGCGTCAGGAAGGTCAAGACCGGCGCCGCCGCCGGAATTCACTGGATCAAGAATAAGTATCAAAAGACAACAAACAAGAACTAGTTTAGGCTTATCTCTATTTCATTTATTTGATTTGTTTTTTGTATATGAATCAACATTATATTGATATTGTTGATACAACATTTAAATCTTTGGAATTTTTTCATAAACTATATATTTTTTTTTTATCTACGTTTTCTATTTAATTTACCCCTGAAGATTTATATTAATTATTTTTTGGCAGATAATAGATTAAAATGACACGACACACAACCGTCCCATAACAAACAAAATTCAAGAAAATGATTTTATGTTTCTCTATAGCTTAGTAACAATTTACTTATACGGACACGAGACACCGTATTTTAGAAATATTAGGATACGTCACGTCATTGAATATTGTAAATAGAGTGTAAAATTAATTAATTTTTATAATTTTTTTTATTAAAATTAAGCGCAACATGTACTAAAACATACTCCCTGAATCCATAATTTTGTATAAGTTTTATTTTTCGATTGTCTCACTATTCTTGTCTTCGTCAGAAAAAAAGAAAATAACTTGTGAAACAGTGGATATCACCACTTTAAACAATTTCCTCCCACTTTAACACAAAGCCACCCAATTTCTTAAACTTAGCTCCGAACACTTTAAGACAAGAATAGCAGGGCTGATGAAGTATCGTGCCATGTCAGACAAGTATATATCCAACACCATACACCAGCTAATTTTGCATTAAATGAAATATAAATAAGAAACTAACTAAAACTTGGTCTTACTAAAACGTAGAAGATTTTTTTCAATCTTTTTCATCTCCTCTCGGCAATTTCTTCTGATTTATTTGCATTTATTGAGAATTCATGGGTAATTTTGGTACAATCATCTGATGAATTATTTCGCTTTGCCTCGAAATTGCTCTTGATTTCATCGATCTATGCCGATTGTATTCTGTTGATTATGAACAGCTGCAATTTGACCAATCATGAGATTGTGAATTGGACTTCGGAATTTAAAAGGCCCAAAATCTTCCAATAGCCCAATTTTTTATTAAGCTCAAGTACAAAGGTTCATGGGAATCAGTGGCGGATCGAAAGGGGCGCCCCGCGGCGGCGATCCCCCGAACTCGTGTCGAAACGCAATTTTATATATGTAATTTTTAAGAAATTTCGTATTCCGTCTCCCGAATGTACGCTTTTTCCTCCTCTATCGAATTTTTAAGTTTCGCCCCTCCTCCCTCGTAATTCTGGATCCGCCCATGATGGGAATATAAAAGAATGCAAAAGATCAGAAGATGCAAAAAAGCATTAATTTTTGAAAAAGTTGGCATTTTTTTACCTTTCAGATTCTGAAAGCATAAATTCAAAATTAAAGAATGGAAAGAAGGGTCAGATGGGTTCAGTGAAAATGCCAAAAAGATTTAATCGTTTTACCAATAATTCAGTTTTCATCGTGGGTGGGTGTGGGGGGGTGGGGTCCTAAAACTTTTTTATGAAGAAAAACATAAACTTTTCTAGATTGGAGATAATGATTATGCTGGAGAGAGAGAGAGGAGGGGCACGTCACGTGACACATCTTCTTCCTCAATAATGCAGGGGGTAGGGGCACGTGTGGAGCCTTCGGAATTTAGTTATGATGAAAATTTAGTTATATATAGATGATAAATTGATAACATCAATTTAAATCCATCTTTAATTCAGAAAAATAATAATAAATAAATAAAAAGTTGAACAGATAATTTTACAAATTACAGAATACAAATTTAGGCACACGAGATGTTATTAATTCTCAAGAAAGTTATCTTGATATTAAATACGCAAGTTGGAAATTTGAGAATTTTTTTTCATTACATTTTCAAGTCCATAAACCATAATAAATCAAGGATCCATTTTTCATGTGATTTTCCTTGCTATGATAGGCCCGTTTAGAAATACTTATCAACATTTTATTTAAGTTTGCCTCACTCCACTTGCCCAGTATTTTTTTTTATGATCGCATTCCAATTATCTACTTTTCTTTTTTCAATAAAATAATATTTCATCTATCCCATTAAAATTGTCCGGTGTACCTTTGGGGAACGTCTCTATTAAAGTTGTCCAATTTTCTTTTTTAGCAAAGTATTCCACACATTATATTGGAGGGACCCACAACTTTACACAATTCTACACACAACAAATTACTCTTCTTAACAACCGCGTCGAAAAGAAAGTTCATAAAAGTACTCTATATAATTTAGTGGATCCTATTGCTTCATTATTCTTATACACACATTCAGTAAGTTTTTTAATTTCCATATCGAAAAAACTGAATAATTAGAGCGGGACGGATGAAGTATTGAATAGGATAATCTAATTTCTTATTCATTCCTATATTTCGACCTTATGAGTGACTTGAAAGAGCAGTTACTTGCCTAGACCTTATGGGCTATAGCCCAATCATCTTCAAGATCATTCTTTTTTCTTTTTTTCTTTTTTTTTCTTTACCTTTGGAAAATTAAGTTCCATTTAAGACTTAGATGAGTTGAATAATTAATTTTGATAAGTGCGCACTTAAATGCACACCCAACGGTCACATTTTGCTATGAAATCAACATTTAACCAACTAAGCCACCATAACATACAATTACACCAGAGAGCGACTTATTCATATTGTACCTGATAGTCGTATTGGATTTTCTCGTCGAAAAAAGAAATAATTAAATTAAGATACAGTTAAACCTCTATAAATTAATATAGTTGAGACTAAAGAGAGTTTTCGACCTAAACGAAGTAGAATGTATAGTTAACCTCTAAAAATAATGAACTGTAAAAAATACAATGAATCGTTCGACAATTTAGGAACAATAAAATTAAGTTCATTGTACTTTTATTAAAAGATATTAAATGTAAAATTGTAATAGTATACACTATATAGATGATGAGAAAATAATTAGATTTATGTTTTAGAAAAAAAATTCAACACTAGAACCACATTTCAGAAAATTGTATTAGTGTTCTCGTAATTTAAATGATTATTAATTTATGATTTCGATGGAACCATATATTTAGATTGCAATTTTCTGAAAATTAATCTCTTATTAACTTATCGAATTTAATATTTTGTTCTACTGACCCGATTTGGGACCGGAAAAAAATATTATCTTAAAGGGGTTATTAATTATTGAATATTAAATTATGGAGATTTACTATAATATTTTCATTATATTTGTGCACAATTATCAAAATTGTGATAACCACATTAGATTTCCGGTTCTCTATATACACTCTTATTAAAATAATATTTGTAGGTCTAATTAAGGGGAAAGCATGTGATGAACATTGAATTCGAGGGATTCAGACATGTGGAATTGTGCAATCCTACCCAAAATGACTATGACAAGTATAAAATTATCCATTTCCTTAAAAACTATATAGCAAATACCCAAATTTACTAAAATACCCTCAGTTTTTCAATTTTTTAACCTGAAACTTGTCAGGTCGGAAAAATGCACTGATTTTAACACATTATGCCGATCGATCGGCACAAATTGTGAAAGTGCCGATCGATCGGACTGAAAAAAAAATAAATTGTGCCTATCGATCGGCACACATTTGTGCCCGATCGATCGGCATGTTTAAAAAAAAATGTGTATAGTGTAGTTAAATATGTGATCGGACCATCCCTATTGGACCATCCCTATCATGTGATCGGACCATCCCTATCATGTGATCGGACCATCCCTATTGGTCGGACCATCCTTATTGAAGAAGCAGGGGTATTTTAGTCTTTTTGGGTATATAGTGTAGTTAAATACTCCCTCCGTCCCCTTATTAGTGGTCACCTTTCCTAATTCAGACGTCCCGCTATTAGTGGCGACGTCCCAAATTGGTAAAAAATTACCACTCTATTTCCTACTTTATCATCTTATCTCTGCTACTTTATCATTTACTTTCATTATTATACTCATTTATCTCTCCTACTTCATCATCTTCTCTCTCATACTCTCTTATTATCACACTCATCTCTATCTCCTACTTTATTATCTACTCATCTCTCATACTTTATTACATATTCTCTTAATTCCCGTGCCGAAAAGAAAGGCGCCACTAATAATGGGACGAAGGGAGTATAACAATTGGATATAAATGTGTTTGACTTTACCCAGTTGGGTATATAGCCGCCGGACTCTTCAGACATTGTATAAAAGGAAAGAATAAATAAAATACCAGTTGCTAAAATAAATTAAGGCAACAAAAATAGAATAAATAAAATTATAATTTAAGTTTCTGACAGACAGCTTCGTATCCAATAAGAATTCAGACATAACTACGTATCCAGACAAACGACACCGTCTGACAGTGGGGTCCAGCCTTTTCCAATAGAGCAGTTGTTTGAGTATAAATGGGGCCAATTGCAGTTTATCAGAACCCGTGGGGCACATTATTAATAAATAGGAAATATTCAGAGAATCCTATGCACTGCCAACTAAATTTAACAAATACTAACCACATGCACCCTCATATTCTTTCTTTTTTTTTTTTTTTTTTTTTTTTAAAATTCCTCAGAGAATACCTATGCACTGCCAACTAAATTTAACCCAAATACTAACCCACATGCCACCGCTAGTATCCCGGACATATTCTTTCCTTTTAAATTAAGGGTTTTAACATCGTTATACAAACTTTAATTAAATATATGATTGTTCAATTTATTAATATATACTTTTAAAATTTATGCAATTTAATTATCAGGTTAATAATATTCCTTCGTCCCATCACTCTTGTAATATTTACGTCTCGACACGTATTTTAAGATAGTGGATGTAAAATAATAAAATAGTGGAGTCAAATAAAAAAATAATAGAGTCCACTTCGTCCCATCACTCTTGTAATAAAGTAATATTTACGTCTCGACACGTATGTTATTGCAAGATTCGTGGGACAATTCGAAAAGAAAATGTTACAAGATTGGTAGGATGAAGGGATTATTGTTTTAACAAAAAGAATTACTTCCTCGGTCTCCCTATTATTGTCCTATTTTCGTAATCGAGTTGTCCCGCTATTACTGTCAATATTCCTAAAATGGCAAAAGTATATTCTCAAACATAAAATGAAGTGGTCTCTCCTTATCCACTAAATTATTATATTCTCTCTCTTAAAAAATCTCCTTACGCGATTTCCTTCCGTTCAGAACTAAAAAGTTTATCATTTTTAATTTTTTTAAAAATTTAGATTTTTTTTGCTATTACCAACATGAAAAAAAAAATTTAAAAAAAATCGATTATCTCAATTATGTTGCAAAAATTTGGATGAATTCTAATTTCTTCTCATGAATCCCTCCTAAAAAATTGTACCCATTTATTAATACAAATAAAATTCATAAATACACACTTTCATAAATTGTTCAATGTGCGAGCCTGAACCAAGAATTGGCTTAGAATTCATTTAATTACATACTAGTAATTCTTCAATCGATACATTTATATTATACACTCTCAGTTTGATATTCCGTTTATAATCTCTCTGAAAAACGTATTTTATTTTCGTATAATATTTACTAAAATAAATTAGGGCAAGATCTAGATCATTTTTTTTTTAATTACAAATTTTCTTTTGTGCAATAATTTAAAATACGATATCCAAAGATAGTGGTCTCAACATTGGGATCTCGTAGTGACAATGAAGAATTTTTAGACTACGACAATGTGTTAAATATAGTGGACTTTGAATATACGAGAATTGTGGTTATGTGTAATTACATATAAATCGAGTCATTTACCAAGTCTTAATTATTTCCCAAAAATCAAAGAAATTCAATTGGTTAAAATTGTAAAAGATTAATTCTAAAATAAATACTACATATGTTCCACTAGAAACGACGTGTTTCCTTTATTGGGTCGTTCCACTAGAAACGACGTTTTCCTTAAATGATAAAGATTGTGTATACCACAATTAACTACAAAAAGTCAAACAATTTACACCACTTTTTTTGATTTCCGTGACCAATAGAAACATGTACTTTTCTAGTGGGACGGAATGAGTATTATATTTGAAAATATTCCAAGAAAAATACTACATCCGTCCCCTTAAAAATTACATGTTTCTTAACGGGACGTTTTAATATAAATAACACGTTTATGCAAATGACAAAAATTGAGTAGACCACATTTAACAACTAAAAAGTCGTACAACCTACATCACTTAACATCAGTTTCTTAATTTTCGCGCCTAGAAAAAAAAAACTCCCTCCATCCCATTAAAAATGTCTCATTTCTTTCGGTACATAGATCAATAAAGTGATATTTTGTAATGTTTATTATTTGACTTTTAAATTATTTAATTTATGTTTATATATTACTTGTTTATTTTGAAAAGAAGACATTTTTAATCAGATAATCTAATTAAAAAAAGATAAATCTTACTCCCTCCGTCCCAAAATTCTTGTCCAATTTGATTTTTGCACGGTTTTTAAGGAGAGTTGTTAGTTGTGTGTAGATTGATATAAAGTTGTGTATCCCACAAAAAAGTTGTGTGTAATAATTTACTAAAAAAGGAAAATGACAAGAATTTTGAGACAAATCAAAATGGAATAGCGGACAAGAATTTTGGGACGGAGAAAGTATAATGGAACACTTTAATTAGATAATCTAATTAGAAAAAAGATAACGCTTATAATGGGACGGGTATATTAAATTATTAGCCACAGACAATGAAATGTTGTGTTCGGGAAAAGAGCGGAAACATTTTCCTTAAAATTGACGAGGAAAATAGTGGAATAAATATGTTAGGCGGAAAGGAGCACGTGATCACGTGTCAGCGGCGCATAGCGCCAACAGCCGCCAACGTCAATCAGCTGGCGCAGACCTCATTTTACTCTTTCCATTTTTACCAGCATCTACGTTCATTGCCAGCTGGGTTAGACTCACTGCCAGCTGGCCCCACTCAATTAATGTTTACCCTTTTTCATCACTCATTATTGCCACTTTTGCCATTCAACTTTTAATAATAAATCCCTATAATCCTCCTATTCATTGGTTTGTTTTATGCTGGGGTGAGTGCACTGCACCTTCCATCAGCACCCCAGCAAGTGTTCCTTTTTTATTTAAAAGATAATAAAATTAAAAAAGATAAATTTAAATAAAAGGACAGATGTCATATGTTGGGGTGGGAGGTGCAGTGCACTCACCCCAGCATAAAACAAACTCTATTCATGGTAGAAATATCCAAAAAAAAAAGTTAAATCTTGGATGTGTTAGCTTTATTACTAAAATCATGAATTCGAATTTCAGTAATATCATTATATGCAGTTGCACATCAATAAAATTTATCTACCAGATATATTTCGAATATGAATTACGGATTTTTTCACATTATAAGAAAGGCGTATTACGCTATATATAGACATATTTTGGGTAAATTCTGATTTTACACGTGACTTTTAAAATGCTTGTGTAAATATCTTTTAATTTGTTAATTGAATATGGGCTATATTTCAGCGATTTGATCAAAGAAACGATGATGCTTTGACATGAAACGATAAATAACATAGGATACTTAAATCTCTTTAAATTAATATTGTCGGGACTGTAAGATTTTTTATATTAAAGAAATATTAATTTATTTATAAATTAATACAATATTAATTTAGAGAGAGTTTTCGAACTTCAACGGAATCGAATTTTAACTAGATGAATATAAAAAATTATAACTTTATCTATATATCATATTTAATACACTTTTACTATTTACTATCCATTAATAATGTGTTGTATTAATTTATGAAGACATAATGAATATATTAATTTAAAAATCTAGTACAATGTGTAAAGTTAAAATTTATTGACAGTGAACATTAAAAAATACTAAACATAATACAATTCTTTTGAAACTAGTTACGCGCAATGAAACACTTATTGTGTATAGGACTCTGCACCATTTTATGGTATAGTTAGATAAAATAATACTAGACTTTTTATGCAATTAGAAAAGTTAGAGATGAGATTCAACACTAAAATCATATTTAACAAAATTGTCTTATTATTATTGGTAATTTTACATGATTATTAGTTTATTATATTGAAGGGACCACTTATTTACATTTGAGTTTTTCTAAAAATTATTATTTTATTATTTTATCAAATTTGATGATTTTTTTACACTGACATGAGTCAGCACTAGAAAAAAATATTATATTAAAAAAATTATTAATTTATCGAATATTAAATTATAGAGGTTTTACGGTATTATAACCTCCCCTATGATGCATTGGCTTCCGATCAACCGTGTACAACTTTTAATAAATGAAAAGATCATGCATTTACACCAACCTTTTGAAAATCGTCTTCAAGATCAAAATCGTCAAAAATTTATGTACTTACATGTATTACCCAAAAAAAAAAAACTACCCAATATAAATTATTTTCGAAACAAGATGAAATTGATTTATTTATATATATATTTATACCAAGTAAAATAGACCAAAAATCATGGTCTTTCAAATCTGAGGATCCCCCATGTATTTAGTCAATATTTTTTTAAATTTCTAATTCCAGAGAATAGCAGCAACTACCAACTGCTACACCTAATAAATTCGCAATAATACCCTCCCCCTGCACCCCCACGCGCCGCCGCATAGCGTGGCAGCCCCACCACATCCCCACGCGCTGTTCTTTTCTTGCACAAACAGTTTTGCAACACATTCTAATTAAAATCAAAAAAGAAAAATTGTGAAAAAGACAGCAAATAATTGTTGTAAATTGTCGTAATAAAATTTAAAATCTCGAATTTATGGTAATGAAATCATATTCGTTGCTGGGTTTACTGATTCATAGTAAGTAAATCCTTTTTTTTCCTCATCATTTATGGCGTCCCCGTTTGTAAACCGCGTTTGATTTTGATTTTTTTTTACTGTATTTAATTTTTAATTTTTTAATAAATCCGCGTCATTACATGCGATTTTTGTATGTATATATCGCCGTCCACTCATTAGCTGAATGTGTAGACTCTTTGGCAGTTTCTCTCTCTAGAACAATAGAACTCCCTTCTCTCTCTCTATAATGGGTTCCCATTATCATTCGATCTTCCGATATATATAATCGGAGCCCAAGGAGAGATTTATATACGTATATTTTTTATATATAAATCGAGATCCTAAATCTTTTTCAAGAACCATTGTTATGGTTCTTCGAAGATTTAACGGTGGGTTAATCCCAGCCGTCGGATTCCTGATCGTCATCCTCCTCTGCTCGCCGTCGATTTGCGCCGCCATTCGGTCCTTCCCCATCACCGGGCTATTCGGGTTCTCGGAGGCGCCGGAGTACCGCAACGGCGTGGAGTGTCCGGCGGCGGCGGCGGGGGGCGCCGCCGCGGCGACGTCGTGCGACCCGTCGCTCGTCCACGTGGCGATGACGATCGACTCGGAGTACCTCCGCGGCACAATGGCGGCGGTGCACTCGGTCCTGCGCCACGCGTCGTGCCCGGAGCAGGTGTTTTTCCACTTCGTCGCGGCCGAGTTTGACTCGGCTAGTCCGCGCGATCTGACCCGGCTCGTCCGATCCATATTCCCCTCGCTCGGGTTTAAGGTCTACATCTTCCGTGAAGACACCGTCATAAATCTGATCTCGTCTTCGATCCGGGTCGCGCTCGAGAACCCGCTCAACTACGCCCGGAACTATCTGGGCGAACTACTCGACCCGTGTGTGAAACGGGTCATTTATTTGGATTCGGACCTTGTTCTCGTCGACGACATCGCGAAGCTGTGGAATGTGAAATTGACGAACAACCGTGCAATCGGAGCTCCGGAATACTGTCACGCAAATTTCACCAATTACTTCACGGATCAGTTCTGGTCCGACCCGGTTCTAAAGCGGGCGTTCGGGCCGGGTAACCCGTGCTACTTCAACACGGGGGTAATGGTGATGGATTTGGAGAGATGGAGGGAGGGGCATTTTCGGAAGAAGATCGAAAACTGGATGGAATTGCAGCGGAAGAAGCGGATTTACGATCTCGGATCGCTGCCGCCGTTTCTGTTGGTGTTCGGCGGGAATGTGGAGCCGATCGACCACCGGTGGAACCAGCACGGCCTCGGCGGGGACAACGTGGCGGGATCGTGTAGGGCGCTGCATCCCGGTCCAGTGAGCCTGCTGCACTGGAGTGGGAAGGGGAAGCCGTGGGTGAGGTTAGACGAGAAGCGGCCGTGTCCGTTGGATCATTTGTGGGAGCCCTACGATTTGTACAAGTGGAGGGGGAAGGTACAACAGAACCAGCGCCAGGAACAACAGATGGATTTGATTGGTTATTCCAGTTATTTCTTTTGAACCTTTTTCTTTTTAAATCTTTTTTGATGAATTGTTGGTGTAGTGATTCTTTGATTAGATCGCTTGTATAGATTGGGAAGAGAGAGAGAGAGATTACTTTTTTTACATTTATCATTTCTTGATTATTATTATTACAAAAAGTAAATTTGAGGAACCAATTTTTGGCATTAACATTCTTATTCTACTTATTATTACATGAAGCATTCATCAATAAGTTTAGTTGTTTTTTTATTACACTAGTCTCAAATTTCTGTCTCAAATTATGCATCATTAAATATTACTATCATATATGGTACGGATGACGCGTGGGAATTACAAATCTGGAATATAATAAATTGTGAAAATAGAAACTTTTCCGAAACATAGGCAACGACCATCTCATGAAGCTTTCTATTAATTTCTTGAATTTTAATTAATCATGGTGGATCCACAAAATAGTCTAAATTCAGTTTTGATATATCGTGGTTGGTAAAATACTACTCCCTTCGTAGCACTGAACTTTCTATTTTTTTTTGACGGGTTTATTTAGGAAAGTTAGTATAGGTGGGTAAAGTGAGATGTGATATTCATTCAATTAATTAATATTTTTAAATTTATACGAATTGGTAAATGTGTGATATCTACTTCTTTATGAAGAAATAAAACAAGGTAGATGGAACCGTTAAAAGAAGAATACAAGACAAGTTTGGTGAAATCAGATAGTAGAAAATCACATAATGTGAAAGTTTGTATATAATTATTGATTGTCATCAATTCTAATGGTAAATCTTTAGACCGTTTACGTGTTTGGCTGCTTGTTGAAAGCTGACCTTTTCTTCAACATTTGATTATGTAATAAATCATCAATTTTGTAATGTTTCAACTTTTCTTAGCCACCTGTCCTGGAGTGTCCGAAGACTATCCGGTCCCAGTCAGATAATAATTTATGTGGTCAATTCAGAATTAACCCAACAAGAAAATTTAGTTTTTTATTATTATTATTATTTTTAATTCGGTTTTTAATCAATCTGAAAATATTTTCATATTTTTCTTAAAAGAATTCATTTTATCCTACAATATTTATACTACAAAAGAAATTTTACTTCTCCATTATCAATGTTTTTTATTTCTACTTAAATTTTTTGATTAAAATCGAAAACGAACTGGCAGTTACAACGAAATAGCGTAAACCGAATTATCGATTAACCGAAATTTTGGTTCAATTCGGTTTAACTGAGAGATGTAGGAAGACAACTGAGCTATAAATATTTACTGTAAATAAATATATTTACACTTTATCCATCAATGGTTCCATCAACTCTACTAACTGTAAATTTAGTCCGACTTGTTCTCAGACATAAATATATCAAGGAATTCAAGAACTGCCTAACCTTAACTTCTGATGAGTAGAAGCTATACAATCAACTGATCATCAATCTGCAAATTCGTCTCCCTCTTCGCGTACCGTTGCTCGTTTTCCTCATCTTGTTTACGCGGTACAACAAGTCTTCCGTGCCTATCACGTATGCAGCCTAACCAAGCCACACATAATTCAGCGAAAATGTTGTGAAAATATGATGTTTCTACTTTCTCATGAACATACCTTAAGTGTATTGCAAGCAACCTTAATTTCGAGTCCGTTATGAGTTAGGACTTCTTCCTTGGCTATGGAGGTGTGAAGGATCTTGTCTTGATTGGAAAGTTTCCTATTGTTTCTACGAAAGAGAGAATATAATCAACATATCGAAGAAGAGGTAGAACTTTTCGAGTAAATTTTATCGTTACCTCTTCAAGAATATCGTATGTTTCCCCCTTCTCTCTGGAGCAACGGTAAGGAGTTCGTCGTGCAAATAAGCTGCAAAAGAGGGGTCCATGTAGATAGCTGTCTCTTCGGGTTTGTCATGCTCGTTCTTCATGAGCTGCACGGACAAACACGTTGGAGCAGAAGGCATCTGCAGCAATTCCCGTCATTATAAGTCTCTCATGTATAAATACCAAGAAAGATGAACTATGTCCCATTATTTCTGATTAGCTTTCCTTATTGGAACGTCTCATTATTTCTAACTCAGTCCTAATTTGGCAAAAAGGTAATACAATATCTCTTACTTTTTCATCTTCTCTCTCCTACTTTATCTATTCTATTATTATTTCACTCATTTTCTCTCTCAAACTTTATCATCTACTCTCTCATTATCTCACTCATATTCTCTCTCCTACTTTATCATCTACTTTCTTAATTTCCGTACTGAAAAGAAGTGAGTCAGAAATAATGAGACGGAAGGAGTATATAAGAGTGAACATACACATTCTATTCGGTACAAGTTGTCTTCCGGGAGAAGAAAGCGCGCGTTTTCATGATAAATAGCATCGGCAAACTTTGTGGGACTTCGTGACCTTTCGTATGCGTATAGCTGGATGAGTTTGTTCTCCGTCTCCTCGCTCGCAATTGTTTGTAGCTGCAAGAATATCATAAGCTGCAGAAACCATGGACGAAGAGTGTATGTAGAAGAGAAATGAAGACTACCTGCTTGACAAGTTTGTGTATTAGTTTGTCTAAAGAGAAGAGGATGTAAGATTGAACACCAATAATGGTTCTGCAATTATCCTCAAACTTTGCATTGTCAAATGATCCATCAAGCAAACAGTAAAGTGCATCCTGAAATCTGTTAAGTTCGACGACATTAGACCCTGCATCGATCCATTGTAAAATCGAAAACGCAATCGAAAAAGGAACTACCTAACATATGGACTAATCGAGTCATTCGAGAACGGAGATGAGGAATGCAGCTTAGCACTACGCATTCTTTCGTATAGAATCTGTTGAAGCAGAAACAGAGAGGAATTACCGTAAAGATGGGAAATTTTAGTAAGAACGAAACGATAAAATCGATATAGAAAAACCTTACTTGGTGAAGCCTGAGAAGCAAATAGAAGGAATCATTTCCATAGAAGATTTCTGAGTTCTTCTCTTTGACAGGTAAGGCTATAGGCAGTTTCATGGTAAGAGGCTTCACGGTGTGTAGTAGGCGATTAGAATGTGAAACTGTTCCCTCGTTGTCATGGATATCTGCCACGCCTTCAGCCTCTCGTTCATTCTCATCGTCATCATGGACTCCGGGGGAGCGCTCTTCTTCTCTATCGGCTGAATCGGTTGCTGAAACATCAGCAATTTTGTAGCCATTCTCACTGTCTGATGATCCCTTACCACTTCCCTCAACTTCATCGTCGGCATTAGCTTCGGTTTCTCCTGTTCTAGTGTTTTCGGCACTTTTACATGAATTGAGAGCAGCTTCTCCAAATGCTGCCATAATATTCTCTTCGAGATTCGTACTAGGAGATAATTCACCTTCCTCTCTTTCACTTCTAATGAAACCTTTAGTTTCATCGTTGCATTTTTGAGCTTTCGTCCCCTCGATGGAAGAGGAAGTATGTTGCCCATACAGACCACCCTGCATAAGAGGTAATAAAACTTCAGCGACGATGACATTCGAAAACTATTGGTGATATTTATCTAAATCAAAGCCTAAAGATAAGGGTAACAGAGCCAACACTTGTAATATACCTGTGGTTTGTTATTCAGCAGTGGCTTCATCCCACTATCACCAATCGCGCTACCTGATCCTGCGCGACAGCGTAGACAATTCGTGAAAATGCAGCCACTAAAGTAGCAGATAAAACCGATGTAAAAGAAAGTAGAGAATAAAACTATTTTGCAAATCTGCACCATTTTCCACATTTCTGATCTTTTCTTCAGTGGCATTTGGAGTAATTTGCTCGATAACAGCTTGTTTGCTGGTTGCGGAGATGGCAATTATCGTGCTTTCTTGATTCCGTAATTCTCCATTTTGAGTTGCATTGCATGATATACTACTCTCACAAGGAGCACTATACGCATTGGGAGAACGACCATCCTCGACTCTAGTATTGCCATGTCCGATTAGCGTTCTGCTGGAGTCGGATTGTTCCGTTGGAGTATTTTCACCTGCGGTTTTGGACATATGTGATGATCTGAAGTTATCCAAATCAGCCTCACCAGAGACGCCATTGCCTTCAGCAAAGTCGGCCAATCTTTTAGCTGAATCATCGTTAACGGTGTCTTTGCTCTCCCCCATGCTAGAACGGGGAGGAACACCAAGCACCGGTTCAAGGACCGTCGTCCAGATCTTCATGACTTTTTCATGCTGCTCGGGTGTACAAAATTCCCCACAAGCATACTTCATGAGCTGAAATAGATCTTCTTGAATGTCGGGATCCGGATACTCAAACTTCATATGAGGTCTGATGGGCTGTCGATATCCACCACCAATCGAGAGTATCCTTTCGTCTTCGTTCTGATCCTTTTCACTTATTTCTCTGATTTCAGCTAAGAATGCTGAATGGAGAGAAAAAACCACAAGCCGAATCATAGAATTAGTCTTAGATTGTATACATCAAACGATGAGGCTTTTACAACACGAAGAAACATAAGAAACCTAATTTTACATAGCGTAAACCAAAATTACCTTTAGCACTCAAATTCTTTGTATCTTGTTGCTTAAAATAAAAGCTCCTATGATCAAGTGACTTGTGGTAGTTCTTAGCATAAATCTCAGCCCAAACTTTATTGAAATCAGACCGGCACCTTGCAAATTCTTCTTGTTTCTGCTTCAGCCGGGTTAATATAACTGGCAGCGCAAGGGGTGCGTTTTTCCTCAATACATCCCTTACATCGAGACCATGGTCACCGTATAAACGCTCAATACACCGTAGGTTAACAGCTGGATGAAATATAAATCAGCTTTGAACAGCATAAATTCTTTCGGAGGAGTTGTTAGTGCATACCTGTCAAATGATCCTCAATATGAAATGAACTCTCTGTCGTATGATAATTCATACTGTCTAACAATTCTTCAACACACTTCGTCGTTGCGTTCACCGATTCCAACAACATGTCAAGTTCAAACCTGGAATCATAATAGAAACACAAATTCACAATTTAGAATGTAATGAAGAAATGGACAAAAAGAAGCTTCATATGTTAAGGAAAATGTTATAGCCGTCTAGACGACGGGTGTATACTACCAAGTAACAACATATGATGTCAAGTAGAAACAACAAATCGTTGTACATCCACTAACTCTTACCTGTCATCCTCACAACGGAACAGGCTTTCTTCGTATTGGTTTTTGCGCATATGTTTGAAGGAGTAATCCTCACTTCCCGAAGTGACGGACACCCAATGGTCATTCAGCACTTCCGAACCAATCTTCGTTCTACAGCTCACTGACGGAACTGGATACTATATTGTGGAATTCTGATGGATGAGCAAAAGATTCAAAACATTCAAACATGTAAAATTAAAGTAGAATACTTACATTGTTAGGAAGAAGCCGATAACTAGGAGTACAGCTGTCGCAGTTAGAGAGATCGAGTTCGTGGATGGGTTTTGCCATAAACTTCTCCTTTGTAGTAGACAACTTTGGTCCTTGCACATCTTTGCCGAAGGCAAGAGCCTTCTCACATCTGTCCCTATCTCTGTTTTCATGATCTTTGTGTTTATTACTGTCTTCCTTATTATGCTCATCTGCTGTACGATCCTCTACCATCGTTTTCTTACTGGTCTTCTCGACATATGCTATGAAATCTTCACAGTGTTCCTTAAGGTCTGGATGTGAACCTAGTAAAGTCGCCACCTGAAAAATATAATATTATATTCTACCCCAAAATTCGATAAAACTAGACGACAGACGTAAATTGGAGTTAACATGGAGGGATAAGTATCAGGAGAAAAGTTCACCAGCATTTGAAATTGAGAAAGCGTGACAAACTTGCTTCTATAGGAACGGACGCAGTCCAAAAATTTCTTGTAATCTACGGAATCTTTCAATCTTTCCTTCACTTTTCCACAGAAAGATGAAACTGGGTCCTCTGCTCCTGATCGAAATGAAATTATTTTACTTGATAAATTTGGCAACTCAAACTAAATACAGATATATATATATATACAATATTCAGTAATGAAATCTCAAAATAGAAAAATCAAGTATTTAACTGCTTATAAAACACAAAATTGGCTCTTTCTGCACCTACCTCTATGAAACTGGTCCGTCTCAGAATCATCTCTACCGGCCGATTTTCTTTCACAGTTCAACTTATCATCAGAATCTTGCTGATTTTTGTCTCTGCCTTCTCTTTTCACCTGCTCCTTTTTACCAAGTTTCCACTGCTCTGGATCAGGGCAATTGACATGCTGGTAGCCTGCAGCAGGCTTCTATAATAAAATTGACAGAATAAAAGGTTAGCTTTTAGTTTAAAAAAAAAATAGACAAAAATCAATTATTTACGAAAGCAAACGTAGTAACCTGCTGATCGGGTGTTGCAATAGTCACGGGAGAGCCTCTGCTATTCTGCTGCAATATATGATTTCTACCAGGCTGAGTGTAATGGATGGAGGTAGCTCCAGAAGTATACGGTAAAAAATGAGTGAACTCTACAAGTAGGTCAGCATGATCCTGAAAAAGAACCGATACCTACAAAAACACGTCAAGAAATCATAACTTTAGAACATTAAACCACTTTCTAATTTCTAACTATAAATATTAAGAATATTAACTCCATGTAGAATACCTCTTGATAGACTTCTGTTATCGACATGTTATTTTTTCTGTATATATTCAAGATGTCAAGAAATGAATCGTACACATGATCACCTTGAAATCTAGTCTGCAATCAGTTTAGAAGTGGTCAGAATCACAAATTCTGATGGAGGAACAGGAAATACAGGACTATAGAGGCATATGTTTGACCTTAATTTTGTTTACAAAACCAATTGCTTCTTCAAAATCTACCGGCTTCTTTTTTGGAAGCGGTTCGTCATCCTCCATAGGGAGGGTAATTTCGCATCCCTTTGGTAAAAAGGCATTGAAACCCAGAATTAGGTCTCGATCCCCTCTAAATAATTCCTTCACTTTCAATATAACACCAGATGTATCAATTCTACATGTAGACCAACCAAACAGACATAAACACATTAAAATCACGAAAGACAGACTAAGTTAAGAAAAAAAATAAGAGCCGAGTTCTACCTTTGAGACTTGAAGTCTTTCATGACACCAAGAAACTCATTATACATAATCCCCTTGTCTTGAAATTTCTCCTTCACAACTTTGAGATATGACAAGGCATCGTTCGTCTGCAGCCTCTGTGCACTCCTTGCAGTTGACATCTGGGCTTGCCCAGAACTACATTTCCCCCAATATGCAAAGTTCAAATCCATGAGAAAAAAAAAAAAAAAAAAAACTCATAATAAAAGAAGGCAACACTTCTTGCCTCAAAAATGCAATTTCGACATCAACAACGACGAATATCAGCATTCAATTTTGCCGAATAACTTACTAAATTTATCACTTCCCGGACAATCATACTTATCAATAAAACTCACCTCTCAGATTTTCGGAGAAATGTTCATAATACCAAAATTGGGAATTGCATTGAACATGAAATGAAAAAGCTAGCAACTTCTGGACAATTTGCAGATCCTATCCCACAATCCAATGCTAATGATAATTCTTACAATAGCAAAAATTGGAGAACCCATTCATTGCAAAAGCAAATCAAATCCATACAACATAAACTACAAAATCACAGAAAAAAAAAAAAAAACTCACGGTTCGATTGGAGAAGAAATGACAGAGCCCTTGAGCTGAGAACTCATAATCACATCATCTCTAGACCTCTTCATCATCTAATCCTCTACAATTTACCGTTCCTTCAAACAATATCTCCCAAACTCAACAAAAAACAAAATCACTACACCGACGAAAAACAATTCTGATCCAATAGACCTGCCAGAGCGCAATTATCAAGCTTAATCACAACCGAAACATTGTTAATTAGATCTATTAAACCTAAAATCAGTAATCATTCGGTTAATCCTTACCTCAGCGAAGATCGCCTCTCATCGAAGAGGAAGTGAAATCGCGAACGCAATTCGAATAACTTGATTTATACGGAAAACGTAGCCCCAAAAACTCATTGAAAAGTTGAAAACTTGCTACGGCAACGGATGTTTGGAGTCTCCCCGAGCGGATTAACGAGCGCGAAGCAGTTCATTTTGCAGCTGCAATGGTTCGCGTATCAGCGTATGTATGTTGGAGTAGTATATACTTACAACGTATATACATATTTTTTCTTCTAAAATAAATAAATTTATATATTATGCATAAACATTAAACATACATTTCATACTTTTTATTATGAAATTATACTCCAAAACAAATAGATTTGTTTTCTTAATTTGGTAATCGAAAATTTATACTATAATATATATTTGTAGAGAGAGAGAGATTGCTGTGTTTTCATGCATCATTTGAAGAGAGAGAGTCGTTTTCTTGGAGGGTATAGATGGAATTTGCGTCAATTTAATTTGGGGGGTATGATTAAATGATTATTGATTATATGTGATATTATTATTGCTTATGGTTTATTATTTTTCGAAAATTTTCTTTCTTGAATTGATTGACATGTTTATGGCATAAGATCTACGGCTTAAAGAGGCTTGATACTACCTTTTTATTACTTGAGTTTATTATTGCATGCACAATAATAAATTAAAATAAAATTAATAACATATAATATGTAGCAGCAATTGAATATTTAGATAGTGTTATATTATAAAGTGTTTTTTTATAATTTTTTTAATAATGAGTAAACTCTATTTATGTTTTTTTTTTTAATAATATATAACTGTAGTTCCTAATTTTAATACACACAGAGTAAATCCTACATAGTAACGGGTGCGAAATATAAAGTGTATTATTCATATAGGATTTGATAATCGTTTTAATTTTCCTATATAGATAAAGTACGATACGATGTCTGATTTTCTATATATAGTACGTTACTCTTAATTTTGAGCACACATAGTTTACTTTCAATTTTGTTACTCCTTCCGTTCCATAGAAAATGTCTTATTTTTCTTTTCGAGTCGTCCCATAAAAAGCATTTTATTTCTTAAAAGGCAAAAAATATGTGGATCAAAATTAACAGGCTAAAAAATCAAACAATATACAACACACAATCTCATTTTTTTTATCTCCGTGCCCATAGAAAGGAAACGATACGGATATGCGACACGATATTTTATGAAAAACTTAAGATACGAAACGGGCGCTAATATATATAAAAACAAAGACACATGTAAAATAAACTAATTATGTAACATTTTTTATTAGAATTAGATGTCGTATTTTCTAAAATATATAGGACACAATAATTTGAATGTCATATCGTGTCGGAGTATCTGACATGCGTCCGATACATACAACTAAATCTTGATAAAATAATAATTTTAAAATCGAAAAAAAATATTTATTTAATAAAATTATTACTTTATCGAACATTATTTTAATGAGATTGTACTTTAAATGTATCCGTGCCACATAGGTGAGAGGTGTCTGGGGGTGGATTGGGAAATTTAGGGTTGGGAAATGAGAAGATTCTTGTTGGGCCCTAAGGAGATCTATACTGGGCTTTGAAAATTATGGGCCTCGTCACATATTGGGCCGGTGTAGCCTACTTCCCACAACCCCTCCTAAAAACTTCAATTTTTTTATAGTACTTCATCCGTCCCATCGAGCTTGTTCACTTTCTTTCTGGCACGGTAATTTAAGAAAGTTGGTTTAAATTGATAAAGGTGCGAAACCCATACATTAATTAATACTCCATCCGTCCCATTTAACATGACACGTTTTTCTTTTCGGGACATCCCACTTAAAATGTGTTTCAGCTATTTTGGTCCGTCTACTAGCTAATTTGAGTAATTTCACAATACCAAAATTATTTCTTGCATAAGTGAAACTTCGAAAATATGAAAATATAAATATATATATAAATTACTATGTGGACTAGCTAGATCGATGACTATATTCCCTAAATAATCGGATTGGACTAGATTTTCAAAACCCGATCCACCGGTTCGGTCCGGGTTGGCCCAATCCGGGAACACTTTAACATTCCTAAATCTTAACTACCATATTGCATTCAACGAATCTGCAATGAATTGCGTTGAATTATCCAATGATTTTAATTAACTTCAATTATTATAGGATTAAGACATCCTTAAAAGATATTAAAACCTAATATATATACGTGTCCAAGAAGGTTGCCATACAATAGTTCCTAATTCGCCTTAACCCACTAATTTGTCAAACCTAACACGTTACCAAGACTCTGGCATTATTTTTTTATATTTAAATATTTATAATGAATTTTAAATTGCATGGAATATTCATTATGGGAATTTTCCCAAGAAGTGTGACTAATTAGATATAAATAAAATTATCGACATATTTTAGGTAAAGCTTGTCTAGAAAAGTTCTAAACAGGCTGTGGAATACGTTTGCTTTTGTCGCTTTTCCTTTTTCCTTATCTGGACATGTGGCCGCCGGTTATAATATAATACTAATAATGAATTATGCAAAATTCAAATAATTAATCCCTCTGTCCAACTAAAATAATTCATTTCTTTTCGATGCCGTTTTTAAGAAGAATAATTAATCTGTGTAAAGTTATATAAAGTTATGGATTCATTAAAAAAAATAGCATTTGTAACAATTTGCCAAAATGAAAACTCTACAATTTCTATGGGACAGTCCGAAAAAATATATTTCCTCCGTCCCGCTATTACTGTCCTATTTTCCTGATCGAGTTATCCCACTATTACTGTCCTCTTTCTTAAAATAACAAAAATTACTCTTAAACAAAAAATGAAGTGTGTCTTTCCTACTTAATACTCATCCCAACATTATCATACTCTCTCTCTCTCTTCAAAAATCTTTATCTCACACGATTTTCGTTCAGCTCCATACTCAAAAATTTATGATTTTTAACTTTTTGAAAATTTATGATTATTTTTAAAATACAATATGAAAAAAGAAATAGAAAAAAATCGATTGCTTCATCTATACCCTGCAAAAATTTGGATAAATTCTCATTTATTCTACCAACCACTTCCCAAAAATTGTGCTCATTTCTTAATACAATTAAAAATCATAAAATACACACTTAAATAAAGTTTCTTAATCTCCGTGCCAAAATCAAATGGAACATTAATAGCGGAACGGAGGAAGTACTAAACTATTTTAATGGGATAGAAGGGAGACTTGACTTGAAAATAAATTAAATCAAATCAAATGATTAATTAAGAGAATTTTTTAGTAACTCCAAATGGAATGAGCTGAGAGAAACAAGACATAACTATACTGGCTTAAATAGATTTCTATAATGTCACACAAAGTATCTTATTATTAAATGAAATTATACTATAAAATAATACGAATATGAATAGTTGAATATTAGAGTAAGTGGTGGATCGATTTACACATAATATTCACAAACTTATATCATGAAAACTAGAAAACATTTCATTTTGGTTAGAGACAAACTACCCACCATCAATCGAAATGAAAAAATACATAAAATTATATTCCACACCTAAAATTCCACATTCGCTAGTTGTCATTTTAGAAGAAAAATCTCAATTGCTCATATTATGTTATATAGTCGGCGATCGATATATAGTTTAGTTGATAATTTAATTTTTGCATAATTAATTGATTTAGTTAATTAGTATATTCAATTTCTATTATGATCGATAGATAATAATAATAATAATATGTTATATATTATATAATCGGTGTTTCTTTTGTCACATCGTGCAACAACATCGATTTTTATTATGTGACTCTAAAAGAGAGCTTGTTTCACGCACCTATTCTCTACAATATAAGTTAACAGTGATTTACTATTATTTTCCCGATAATTTAAAAGGATTATAAGTAATACAATATCTAAAAAGGGCATATATAATATACTGTTTATTGAAGAATTAAATGAACGGTTATACATATTACAAGACGAAAAACGAACACGACCATGTTATACGACCAAAATCCAAAATTTCTTGACATTTGGAGCCTTCCACAAGTTAGGTGAGTTTACCAAACTGCACTCGGGCGGAAATTATTTCGTCGGTTTCTAAAGGATTAAAAAGTGATTATTATATTTTTAAGTTATTATTTTGCTTTATTTAAATTACTTTATTATATTATGCATATAATAAATAATGTATAAATCCAACAACTACTTGCAGATTTGCAGGAAAAAACAAACAAAAACAAGAAGATTAATTAGCAGCAATTCTGCAAAACGCGTCCCACTCCCCAGAGTTGAATTCCTTTCGATTCCCTCCGACATTTCTAGAACCACCAAATTCTACTTCAAATTCCTTCTTACAAACGGTACTTAATCTCATCACACCAACGCCCATAAAGAAAAAAAAATGAATTCTTCCGATCAACGCCGCAAGCGGAAGGGCTTTCCCAGAGTAACTTATTCATCGTCTTACTTGTTGTTCGTAAGGTTTCTCATCGTCTTTCTGGTGTTGCTTAGTTTTCTCTCTCTTCTCTCCTCCACCGCTCCTTCCGCTTCTCCTTTCCGGCCAGTGTTGGTGGTTTCAAGCTTATCTTTACTTTCCTCCACTAGTTCAAGAAAGGTGAAATCGGTTCTCGAATTGGGGAAACCCTTTTCGCCGATTAAGATTGAGAGTAGGGTTTTGTTTCCGGATCATGTTTTGGTGATGGTGAGTGGTTGTGGGAAGATGGGTTTGATGAAAAAGAGTTGTCTTGATGGATTGGAGTGTGTTTATTATGGCGGAATTGATGGGTTTAGGAATGGGAGTGTTGGTTTTGTGAAGGAAAGTGTTATTTCTGTTGATGAATATGATGGGTTTAGGTCAATTGTTAGATGCCCATTAGGCCCTAAGAATTACTCTAGCATTGTGCATTTGAAGAGGGTGGGTAAAGATAGGATTATTGGGGTGAAAGATTGGAGGAATCAGATTGTGAATTCATGGGAGAATGTTACATATGAAGCTAAGAGAGATGGGGAGACTGCAGTTGTGTTTGTGAAGGGATTGAATTTGAGGGCTGACAGGGAGTCTAATCCAAGGTATTTTACTTGTCGTTATGGATTGGAGAAATTGGATAGAAGAAGTAAAAGTAAAAGTAATAGTTTTACTCTTTCAACTAGGGCTTTAACTGCTGCACAAGAAGTAGTCAGATGCCCATTGCCAAAGAGTGTTGGTTTAAGCCTTGATAGGGGTGAAGGTGTTCATGTAACCGTTGGGTTGTCGCCACTTGGGCGTGGTGATCGGGTTCATGATCGCGTACTTGTGCCATCCGTGGCCAAGATTCTTGATCGGGGCCTTGTGGGAACGAAGATGGGCGTGGAAAGATTCGATCTTTGTGTGTGTACAATGGTGTGGAACCAAGCCTCAGCCATTAGTGAGTGGATCAAGTACCATTCTTGGCTTGGTGTGGAGAAATGGTTCATCTATGACAACAACAGTGATGATGGGATTGATGCGGTTGTTGAGAAACTCAATCTTGGAAACTATAATGTGTCTAGGCATGTTTGGCCATGGATCAAGACTCAAGAAGCTGGCTTCTCACATTGTGCTTTAAGAGCAAAGGATGAATGCGAGTGGGTTTCATTCATGGATGTGGATGAGTATTACTACTTGCCCTACTCAACCCCACAACACCAAAGCTTTAGACCATTAGGCTATGCAGATAAGAACTCACTCCGGTCTTTAGTAGCAAACTCATCATCTCTTTCTCCGAACATTGCAGAAATCCGGACTTCATGCCACAGCTCCGGCCCATCCGGGCTCAAATCGCCTCCCCAGCAAGGAGTCACGGTTGGCTACACGTGTCGCCTCCAGAGCCCGGAGAGGCATAAGTCGATTATCAGACCCGACGCTTTAGACCCCACTTTACTCAATGTTGTGCATCATTTTCATCTAAAGGAGGGTTATGAGTTCTTGAATTTGCCACAAAGTGCTGCTGTGATTAACCACTATAAGTACCAAGTGTGGGAGGTTTTTAGGGCTAAGTTTTATAGGAGGGTGGCTACTTATGTGGTTGATTGGGGCCAGAACCAGAACGAGGGCTCGAGGGATCGAGCCCCCGGGCTGGGCACGGAGGCGATTGAGCCGCCGGATTGGAGGCTGAGGTTCTGTGAGGAGTGGGATACTGGGTTGAGGGACTTTGTTTTGGCTAACTTGGCTGATGTTTCAAATGGTTTGCTGCCTTGGGAGATGGCTTCTGCTTGAGGATGTTTGGCTTTGTGAATGATAGATAAATACTCCCTCTGTCCCGCTGTCCCACTTGACTCATATCTTTTCAGCACGGAGATTAAGAAGAGTGGTTGGTTGTGTGCAGGGGAATGAGTCCCACAAAAAAAAAGTGGGAGTTTGTATAGTAATTATTTTCTTTTTTAGGAAATGCGACAAGTCAAGTGGATCAACCGAAAAAGGAAAGTGAGACAAGTCAAGCGGGACGGAGTGAGTACATGATACTGATTCTTTGATTGATTGTTACATTTTTTGTGTCTAGCTTTTTATTGATTTATACAGCGATGTAAGATGAGTCTCCATCCTCACCCGCCATACGGCATAGTTTTATGCCGAAAACATGGGTTCTTAGATTTTGTGAATCGAAATTTTTATAGTAGAAAACTATGTTACTGATTATTTGTTGATAACAGGATTGATTCATTGTATCTTCCATCCCCTTTTCTAGATTATTGAACATTTAGATGAACAACGTGGATCAATGCAATAGTTTTATGTATTTAGTTGTTACACTTTTATGTAATCTAACCATAATGATTTTCAAGCATCACATGTTATTTATTTAAAGATTGTGGCATAATATAATTTAAGAATTTTTTTTTTTTGGGTCAATCCAGCTCAATTTGGTAGGTTCTATTCAAGCTGTGAACCAATTTTAATTTTGATCGTTTTACATGATCAAAATCACGGTCGTCCCTATCATCTTTTGTGCAAGGTCCTCTTCTCTGTCCTTACGTACACATATACACTATAGAGAGTCACGAAATCACGTTCTATTGTACTTAAATCACGTTTTTCAAGATGGAAATTGAAGCTTTTTGCATGTCTCGATATTTGGAATATCATCAAATAATCATTGATTTTTAGATATGTCAGTCTGAAAAGTGAAGATATGATGTATTTTTTGCGAGCTTTTGAATGTAATTATAAAGGTGACTATATTTATATTTGTCAGTCTGAAAAGAGATATGGCTAGATTTGTATAATAGCATATTTTAATTTATATAATGTGTAAATAGGTCTTTTTACCCAATCTATTTAAAAAAATACAAATGTATCCACCAACTATAATAATAGTTATAAAATATTCAATATTACACATTTATTCTTACTTTTTTCAATTGACAATGTCAATGGGTGCCGATAGAACCCTACGAGTGCCGATAAATTATCATCGGCACTGAAAATTTCAAAATTTAAATTTTTTTTATTTATAAAACAATTGATAAATAATTTTAATAACGAGTGCCGATAAGGCTAAAGACAATCCATCGCTTTCACACACCGGTACTAACCATCTGGCACTCTTTTGCAATTTTTTTTTTTTTTTTTTTTAAAAATCCAAATTAATAAATAATTTTTAAAAAAAAAAAAAAAAAAAATTTACATTTCACCAATTTTCCATATAAACCGTCTCTAATTTACCCAACTTCCCCCCCCCCCCCACACAAAAAAATGCGATAAAAATCAATAACAAAAAATAAAAAAAACAAAACAAAAAAAATACAAAAAAAAAACACAAAACCCCCCTTTTTTTTTTCTTTTTCATAAATAAACTCCCTCCCCCCCAACCCCCCCCCTCTCCCCCCCAAACGGAAACATCCCTATAAACGATATTTAATTTTTTTTGTTCGTAAAAGTTAGTCAAAAGTTGCGAAGTAAAGACACTCGCAAGTTTGCGATAGGCACTATGATAGCCACCGAATATAATTTCACGGTTCGATAGACAAAATCCCTTACCGCCATTGATTTTAATTTTTAATATTAATTTTTAATCATAAGCATGTAAACATGTCATTAATCATAATTTTTTATCCTTTTTTAAAATAAAAATAAATAAATAAGTGCCGACAACGTAATCGGCCTATGGGACCTTGTTGTTTTTAAAAAAATATTATTAAATAGAGGGGCCGTTTTTTAAAAAAAAATAAAATAAAAATTAAAGAGTGTCACAATGTGATACCCGATAAACACATAATCGCATAGGCACTCATTTTGTTTTCGAAATTTCTATATTATTTACTTAAAATAAACCGTAAGGCACTCCGCCCTATAGATCTTCCAGCTGAAAGATTTTAACAAAAAAAATATAATCACAAAGCAAACAAAAAAGTTGATGAAAATTTGAGGGTAAATTCGTAATCTTAGGTATTTGGTGAATATAAGTTTAAGGAATGAATATTATTGTGTTTTTTTATGTGGGAATGGGTAAAAGAGCAAAGCTCCCTTATATAATTTTAGTTTTGATCATTTAGTACGACATCTGTTCATTTTTGTCCTCAATTTTAGTTCTATAAATATTATGCATTTTTAGTCATCCGATAAAAAGTCCTCAATTTTAGTTCTATAAATATTATCCATTTTTAGTCATTCGATAAAAAGTACGCCGCCCCTTTTTTAGTAACCCTTTTTTAGTAACCCAAACATTATTTGCCTAATAAGTAACACTTTCAAATTACCGATAATACAAGTAGATCACTAGTGAATTAGGAATTGAATGCATGAAATCTGCTTAAGAACAAAATGAACATTTTAAAAGTTATACAACAAAAAGCGGATGGAGCCACATACAGTTAAACCTCGATAAAGTAATAACCTTGTGAATCGAGAAAAAATATTCATTTAATGAGATTATTAGTTTATCAAATATTATTTTAATGCATTGAACTATATCGGAACCAAAAGAAATTATTATCTTAAAAAATTATTACTTTATCGAATATTATTTTATCGAGGTTTAACTGTAATAGGAAAAAGAACGAACAAATACCACATTACACGACCAATATCGAAAGTTTCTAATTTCAAGCCACATAACAGGAAAAAAACGAACAAATACCACACTACACGACCAATATCGAAATTTTCTCGTTTCAAGCTACACCAGTTAATAAATCAAATCTCCTCCATCCCCAAAAAAATTCAATTCTAGAAGCCAACAGTTCCCAGCAATGAATTTATTTTTCAAAAAACACTCATGATTCTGAAAACTGGACTCCTAAAATAGGCTTGTGAATTACAGATCAAAACAATATAAATGTTCATGGAGGCTTTCATCTTCCGGTTGGGTCAATATACAGAAAAAACACTCTGTGCCTTCGTTACTCACCGGTCGGCATCTCACTCAGAGAGGAAAACGAAATGCAGGAGATACAGAACTCTTCTCTTACAAGACATGTATAACATACTGACCTTTGGGCTCACAAAAAGTAGTCCGGAGTCTTGCGAGTAGTGTCGGGCTCGATCTGGCGTGGGGCCGGGTCGAACTGAAGGAAGTTCTGCTCCATGTTCTCCCCAATTTCAAGAATTGCAGCCATGTTGCCGCAGCGGTAGCAGTAGTTTGGGGCGCTAAAGACTGTCACCACATTCTTGTCCTACAAAGATGAAATCGAAGAAAATAAGGAGGTGTTTGCAAATTCCAATCGATTATGAATTGCAACTTCGAAATTAATTTAAGAAAAAGTTAGTTTTTGGGTGTGTGATAAGCTAAAAATCAAGCAAATTCTCTTAAATTAAGGTAAAAAAGAGAAGTCGGTTAAGTTGGGTTCGACCAACTTAAATTCATAATGGCATATTTCTAATTCTTTTGCTGTTTTCGACGACTATTTTGTAAACACACCACCAATTCTCTAATAAACCACTTTTTACCGACTTCTCCTTAATTTAAGAATTTAGAAAAAGTCGAAGCAATTGCAAACACTCCCTAAGTTTGGGCTGAGGATTGGCACTTGGATTGTTGGCTAACCTGACACCAGTTAAAACCCTCCATGACAAGCTGGTGGGCTCTTGAAATTAGTGTGAGGCCGTTTGTGTGGTTGAACTGAGCAGCTATGTCCTGTCCAAAGGTGTAACCAGCGCCACGTGGCGATATCCCCCATCCGCAACGGTCATCCGGATCCGACCACAAGAGGTCACACATTGGTCCTTCATGTGGAACCTAAAAGTCGAATAAGAACATTCTTAACATTATGATAGTGGGAAGATGAGGCACTTGAAAGCTTTGGCAGCCGTGCATTTGAGAATTTGTTCATACCTCCTGTATGCGGTCTAAAGATCGAATGTTATCTAAGGTATCCAGTGAAGGTGATAGGCCACCATGCAGACAGAAGACCTACAAGGAAACAGTATAAAGCATCAGATACAGTAAACATGCTATAATCAAGGGGTTGTGTTTTCATCAAGTAAACCTGGCTCTCGATAAGGGCGGTCAATGGCAGATAATCGAAAAGATCAGTGAAATACTTCCATACGTTGGCATTGCCGTACTTCCTCAAGCACTCGTCATAGAACCCATACCTGGTGCAACAAAAGGTACTTAAATAATACTGGGGCATTCCAAATTCAAGAAAGCCACATAAAAGCTAAAACTCAAGAAAGCCACATAACAGCTAAAACTCAAATTCTGAATAATTGTACGTTTTTTAGATTTTACAAAGTTAAAAAAATAAAAATAAATAAAAAATCACCCAGTTTTATTCACACATCATGTACCATCAAACGATTAGAATCCTTCACAAATTATACACTCAAGAATCTATACTGAACACTACTCCTACATAAAAAATCCTCAGCTTTTAATCATCTTTTACGCTATTTTACAACGGATTACAGTTAACAATAATCCCAATAAAAGAGTTACAAATCAGTGCATCTTAATTGTGTAAAATATAAACAATACACAACACAGAAGTCACGCTTTCAGTACCGTCGGTGGGCTATAATATTTGCAAATTGTTAATTTCGAATTGGACATATTGAAAGAAATTTAACCAGGATGCCATAAATGGATAAGATAAATGTCATACACTTGAGTGATTTGCCGACTTTCATGGTTTCCTCTGAGGATTGTGATTCTATCTCTATAACGGACTTTCAAGGCCACTAAGAGTGTGACTGTCTCCACTGAATAGTACCCACGGTCTGCAGATTCATGTTTTGTTAATCAGATGGTGATGGTGCACTTGACAAGAATAAATGACAGAGAACTTACGGATCCAGAAATGACTGTTTTAGAATAAAAGATCACATAAAGAAAACAAATTCATAAGGCAGGTGGCTAAAACCAAAAGGGAATTTAAATTTCAGTTAAAAAGAAGAAGAACCACCTCAAATAGACGAATATTCCCAAATGAAAATAAAAACTACGCATCTCCAAAATACACAACATTTCTATGTCCTTACAATTTATGTAATATCATCCCGAGACACAATACGCCGACCAGGAATAAAAAAATGTAATACGCCATCTCGGAATAGAAAAAATGAAGGCTTCATCCAGTAATAAATAAATGAAAACATCATCCATGAATATATACATGAGAATTATCGATAAATAAACTCCCTCAATCACAGGTCGACTTTCCACATAGGAATTTGCCTCAAAGAAGTAAACCACCACGACAAGATCAAAACAATTCGGTATTTAGACGTCAGCCAATTCAAAACAGGATCAATTTGGTTTTAAGCATCATTCATCACTCAAACAGGCAAAAATGAACCGGCTTGGAACTAAAAAACAACACCCAACAATTTACGCAACCTCTGGAATAGTTCGTACCACCGTATCCAACAACATGCTTAGTGCACGGATGACAAGAAATTAACATATCCACATAATTATATCCCAGTAATCAATTTAAAGATGAGTCCAACTCACCACCACTTAAACCAATCTCCAATCTTAACTTCTACAACAACAAAATGAAAATTTTCCTAATCTACAAGTTCCACAGATTACGTTTTGCATCAAGATAAACAAGACACTAAAGGATCATCTTCCAATGGCAATTTCCTAGAGATTAAACGAGACAATACACATATTCAGCTACTAATCAATTCACAATTTCACAATCTCACCATATCAACTAAAACGAGCAAAATCATCATTGACAAACAAACAAAAAAAGAAACAAATGAAAAAGGGTAAAAACTCACCAACGTAGTCCCCCATGAAAAGATAATTCGTATCAGGAGTATTTCCACCAATCCGGAAAAGCTCGATCAGATCGTAAAACTGCCCGTGGATATCTCCGCACACAGTGACGGGGCATTTTACCGGCTGCACGTTCCACTCCTCCACCAGAATCGCTCGCGCCTGCTCGCACAAAACCTTCACCTCCGCCTCCGTAAGCGGATTGCACTCCATCAATTGCGCCAATTGCCTATCCAGATCCCCATGCCCTGGCATCTTCGCTTATTCTTCCTCAAAAAACAACCTACTAGCTCCTTAAGCTTCCGATCTAATCACTCCGACCTCACGATACCTAAAATCGAAGATTCCTAAGAAAAATCATCAGATACTCTTCCTTCGATGTTCTTTCCAGAGCTGGAACTCGCCGCCATTCTATGTAAAAAAAAAACTGATAAAAATTTTCCGATTTTCTCAACGTGTTTGTACGAGAACTGTACATGTACATCAATGGAGATCTCTGCGCATCTATGTGTTTTGATTCGGTGTGAAGAACAGAGACGAAATCGTGGAATGAGAAATGAAACTCAAATGAGCTCCAAATGCGAAGGAAATTACGAATTTCTTGACCCGAGCCGGGTCAAACCAGAAACGGTGCGAGAAACGTGGCGGCCTGGCGGCTAATCAGAGGGTTTTTACTTATCCTGCGCATCCAGCGCACGATAGCGTCGGTCCTTGTACAAATTAAACTAGTGGGCCTGAAATTGGGCTTTTGGTTATAGACCGAATCAGTTTCTATTGGGCTTTAGTTAGAGAATGGGCTAATGTACATCTAACTTTGGATAATTGGGGAAATTTTGAGCTGTTTTTAAGAGATCTGTATTAATTCAATATACAATTAAACCTCGATAAAGTAATAACCTTGAGATCGAGAAAAATATTCATTTAACGAAATTATTACTTTATCGAATATTATTTTAGTGCATTGATCTATATCGGACCAGAAGAAATTATTATTTTAGCGAGATTATTACTTTATCGAATATTACTTTATCGAGGTTTAGCTGTAATCTTTGCGTTCCATTAATAGTGTCTGATTTTTTTAGCACGGAGATTAAAAAAATAAAATTGTGTGTTGTATGTTGGGTAATTAATTTATGATTACAATTTTTTTGTAATTTTTAGAAACAAGACATTACTAACGGGACACCTCTTTTGGAAATAAGAGACACTACTAATGGAACGGAGGAAGTACAAATTAAGTTGTGTTTATTTTCCGACGATTATATTGTTTCCATTGTACTATATTATATGATAATAATACAAACACTATGAGGGCGCGTTTGGTATGAAGATTTCCGAATCAAGAACTGGTACAATTTATACTTCCTCTGTCCTATTGATCTTACAACATTTTTTTTTGTGTCCCACAATTATCTTGCAATGTTGCCCAAAAAGAAATAAATAAACCACAATTATCTAAAGAAGTTTCCCCTACTATCTTAAAATTCATGCCGGAAAACCAGTGTTACAAAATTAATAGGACGAAGGGAGTATAAAGTGTTGAATTAAATTCATCCTAATTAGAATGATATCGTGGTAGCATGAATACAATTCTAAGCTGCGAATTAAACATCCCTAAATAAATGTAACCCGGATTTTCTGACAAAATGGATCTATTCAAAACACGATTATGAGCAAACACGTAAAAATACTGAAGAAAAAAAAAACATAAAATTTGGATTTGGATGTGACTAACCCAAGACTTTGAGAACCACAAAAGAATGTATGATGGCAATTCTCATAGAGTTTTAGCACTACAAGCCTCAATGAGCATTACAACTATATACTGAGCTACATTTAGAAACGAACAAAATCCCCCCAAAAATGAACAAAAATTCCAAGCAAGAATAATTGCCATATTGTTGGAAATATGATACATTTTCGAATCTAAACATGCTATAGCAACTTGCAAAGTTGGTGTGGTGTGAGGGGAGAACTGCCAAAGGTTGAAATATCTGTACAAACCTTGTATAGATATATCATCAATTCCTCTGCGGCGTCCGGGGCGTCCTCGGCGTCCGGGGGGTCTTCGGCTTGTTCCGCATGCTCGCCCGCCGTGCCACGTCCCACGCCTTCTGCGGCACGTACACCCCTGCCTGCGACGCGAAGAACGACTCGTACCCGGGGGAGTCGAACGCGAAGCCCGTGTGTCTCGACTTCTGCCCGGGGAGCTGCATGATGGCGAAGCTCCGCGCCTCGTCGGGGGAGAGCTGGTTCATCCCAACCTCGAGGAGCCCGATCCGGCTCGAGTCGGCCTCGTGCCGGTGGATTTCTTGGACGATTTGGTAGTCGTAGGGGAAGAACCAGCGCTGAGCCCTGCAAAGGGGAGGGTACCCAGAGAAGGATAAGGCAAAGATTAAGTGAAGAGCGGAGAGTGAGGGCATTTTGGTCATCTTACCCCATGTATATGTAGTCACAAAATAGTGCAGCGATAGGGACGAGGAGAAGAGTGAAGTAGAAATAGAAAGTGCTCATTAAGACATAGATGACGAAGTAGATGTTCTCCTGCAGAAAATGCAAGACAAGTAGATAGTAAGGACTCGATAAATCGAGATTCCGTTGATTCCACCGCAAAAACGACATTCCAAATTACGACAACACGAATCGAAAATTGGGAGAAACAGAATTATCGTTCTGCATTTTCAAAAGACGGAAAACTAACAATTACAAACCCTAGGACACACGAGAATCGCAAAAACAGTTAGACAAGTACGAAGAATTATTCAACGATTATCTCCGCCGCATCAAAAGGGGTTGGTAAGAAGGGGAAGAAATGGTACCTGGTCCTTATTAGGTAGGACGATGCCTGAGTAGATGAAGACAAATACGAACCAAGCTAGTATGCTACCTCCGACGCTGATGTGATGCCATCTCGTAACTGTATTGCACATCATGAGGAGGCGGAGGTTGACGGTTACAACGACGCAGGTGAAGGCCATTGTACTGACATCCCATAGGCCAACCATCTTGCCAGCCGAATTTATGGCTCTGTTGCTCGAAGCGACGATGAAGTAGTACAGAATTAGTGACTGATAGATTGCAAAGAAAGCCCATGTTGCCACGACTTTCCATTTGAAAAACGCGTTCCTTATTCCTTCCTTGTATAGCTCGGGGTACTTCTTGGAAAGGGTAGCACTCACATCCTATAGTATATGTGTAGAATAATCATGAAACTGTCGAACGAGTGTATAATAGACAAGAACATTTCATACCTTGTCAAAAAGTCCAAGGATAATGACGGGAAGGGCCGTGAAGATGACATTATAGAGAGACTGGAACCAATCATCGTAGAACCTTTGGCCGGAAAATCCAGTTTGGAAGGTGAACCAAAATTGAGTGAGTGTGAATGTTAAGTTCTTGTAGAAGAAGTATGTCACGACCTGCACGAAGTTTAAAAGCCCGTAATTGTTCGAACGCATCATTAGCTAGTGGGTATACTAAGGTTCTAGAAGAACAAACCTTGCATATCCTATGGTATGACCAACGACCATGCACAAGAAGTAAATCCGTCAAAAAGCGGAACTGGGCAATGGCAAAATCACTGGCCATCACTGCTTGCATGCCTTCCTGCCCACTTATTCCGACACCAACATGAGCAGCCTGAATCATGCTAACATCGTTAGCACCGTCTCCAATACTGAGGGTAATCCTGTTTGCACCTTTTTTAACAAGGCTTGTAACCTGAAAGTGAAAAATATGATATTAAGTTAGCTCTCAATGTTCATATGGTAGAAACTAAAGTGGCTTCTGCTGTTGTGCATATCATGATGGCAAGAAGTCTGAAGCCATCATACTCGGTTACAAATGGCATACTTGATTCAATTATTTATGCATGCACATCCCTATAACTCAAGTTAGTATTTATCGAAGCATACAAAAAAATGCAAAATAGACAAATGCCACCGTAGGAACCTTACTTGTGCTTTCTGTAGTGGCGAAACTCTGCAGCAAACAACTGCACTGCAATTCATGCTCAAATTTAGAAGCATTACTCTTAAACTGGGATCCAATGCATACATCAAACACTTCCCATCAATTATAAGTGACAATTTCGGTCCTCCAACAGACTGAAGAGATTGCTGTGCTTCCTCATTACAGCGTTGAAGCTCATTCTTCACCGTTTCTTTCATAAAGCGAGCTAACTCTATTTGATCACCCTATTATCACATCAGCAATAAGTTAAGAGGAGGGGAGAAAGTAGGCTTAAGCACCCTGCAGAGGAAGGGAAACAAATGAACGCAAAATATGACTTGCCTTATCTTCAATTTCTCTAATCTCATCAGTTTCTGAACTGATTACAAATTGCTTCATGCTGTTATTTATTAACCTGCATGCTGCAGTAAAAAGACGTATAAATAGAATATTATATAACAGTAAGCAGCTAGCTACTTGCACAAGAACAAAGATGAAATCCCCAACTTCATTACCATAGGCAATATTTATTGCTGTTTCCATCTTGTCGCCTGTTAGAACCCAAATTTTAATTCCAGCTCGAGATAGGGTCTCTATGCACGCTGGTACTCCCTCCTGAAGCTTGTCTTCAATAGCAGTACATCCAATCAAAGTAAGATCTTTTTCTATTAGTTCTGCAACCTGAAAAAAAAATTATAAGTTGGCTATGAATAGTAATGACCAGTTAGCCAGAGCGACATGGAAACCATAATTATATAACATGTGCAAAGCAACTTAGAAACGATACTAGAACCATGCAAAAAATTGTTTAAGCAGAGCACAATTTGTAACACAGAAAAATTGTACCAAACCAAAAACATATAAGAGAAAATCATAGATATACCTCATCCAATTTCTTCTCTCTATCCCGCAGAGCAGATTTTGCCTGAAAATATTTCTCATTCCAACTGTCATATAGTTCAGGGCTCAGATGTCTATAAGCCAAGCAAAGAGTACGTAATCCAGTGGCTCCAAATTGCTCTAAGTGCTCCCTGGTTATTCTTTTTAAATCATTGTGACCATCCGCCAATCTTTCGTATATCACAGTATCTGCACCCTGTAAATCCATCATACGTAAAATTGTCAATATATTTTTCACTTAATTCCAAGTCTCCAACCACCATATATACAGAAGGCACAACAAGTAACCTTGCAGTAAAGTACAAGTCTACCATCTGGATAGCGGCAAACAACAGACTGGCGCTTCCTTGTACTACATCATGCAAATAAAGCAAATTATTCTGAAACCTTATTGGCTGTGTAACTAAAAAAGAATTCAGAAGCCGATCAAAAAAAAAATAAGTGTGCATACCTGTTAAACTCAAGAACATTTAGAATTTCATATGTAAAATCCTGAACCTTTCCCATCCTCTCAACATGTGATTCTCGGACATAAATCATTGTAGGTGTACGTCTGCAGGCAAGACACAAGTCCCATTTCAAGATATTATGACCTGAAATAAGTAAGAGAACCACAGAAATCACATACCTATAGAAGAAAAAGCCAAAATTCTTTGCTGCAGTGACCAAAGCAGCTTCATCAGGAGATGCAGCTTGATATCGAATTCTTTCAGGGGATTCATCACCTTCAGGAAGCACAGTATGACATATTGCTAGGCACCTGAAGA
Source organism: Lavandula angustifolia (assembly GCA_028984105.1). Classification (NCBI taxonomy): domain Eukaryota; kingdom Viridiplantae; phylum Streptophyta; class Magnoliopsida; order Lamiales; family Lamiaceae; genus Lavandula; species Lavandula angustifolia. The sequence continues at coordinate 511,104 of CM054803.1, forward strand.
ATTCCTATAGACAACAAATAGATAAATAAACTTTGAAGATATATTCTAAACAAATTTTATAGAGATAGAAAGTTTAAAAACAGATATTTTCAGAACCACATACTAAATCAAAATTACTGTTACCATATAGCAGAAATTAAGTCTTGTTTTCCAGACAGATGTCAGACAGTGATAACAATGGATAAATTGATAATGGTCAGAAAACATCTCAACAATCACCATTGGTATTTCATCCTAAGAAATTCCACCATTAGCCTAACCAAATCCATCGGAAGCCCTCTTAAAACAAGCATAAATAAATTCATGTAACACACAAATAGTTAAGTAGCATGAACTATTGACTCAAAGTTTGAGCATATAAGACATCGAAACAAATTATCATGCTACAATTGCAGAACTCAATCATCAGAGAAAATTGAAACTGCTTATTTGTAAACATGGCAAGCCAACTATGTAGGTCGAACTCCAACATGACAGATTCCACAGAGAGCATGAAGAATTTTCAGTAGATTTTAGGTAATTATCAAATCTTTCTACTCGTCTACATTGACCTACTTTGCAACTTTCAGGGTTAGGTTCATTCCGCCAAGCTCCTCTCATAAGTCGTGCATCATCAAAGTTGAAACCCTTCTCACGTACTGCATTCGACTGTTTCTGACCCTGAAATCAAAGGCATCGATCAAGACATAGCATACCTCAAATTATGAAACCTTACTGGAAAATCAACTTACATCAACTTTAACACCAGTCCTTTGGGCTGTTCCGATCTCTATCTCACTGACACCTGTACCATATACCTCTCCAGCAATTGAACACTTGAAGAATTCCATCAAGTTGCGTGTCAAAGTCCCAGTTTTATCAGAGAATATGTACTCCACCTATCAAAATAACAAGCTATAATTAAGCAAAACCAACTCACGAGCAATGCAATCACAGAATTTAGTCTAAGCAATATTCATTAGAGCATTTATTCTCGATCACTTTTTCAGTCATGGAAAGAGAACACAAAGAAATCCTGAAAAGTTCAGCTAGAGAAAATATCTACCTGCCCAAGTTCCTCATTTAAGTTTGACGTCCGTGCCAAAGCAGGGGTATTGCTCTCGGCGTGGTACATGCGCAAGTCATTGTTGATGAATTGCGTGGATTGGATAAATTTAATCATCTAAATTAAAAAAGAAGTGCTGTTCATATTTAAGAACAGTAACCTAAAGAAACAAAAACAGAATAAATAAGAGAAACTTACCTCCACAGAAACATAGAGAGAGATTGGAATGATGGGTGAATACAGAGTTATCAGGGTGAAAAATGTCAAGATAGCTACCTATAAAACACAAAAGATAAAACTAGAACACTGAGAAAATGGAAAGCACACCAGGCAAGAACAGAATACTAATAAAATAATAATAATAATAGTAATATTTATTCACCACTAATCTGCTGTCAGGATTGAACTGTGCCTCTGATGTGTCAAATCTCAAATAGTAATATTTGCGGTTTATGAATATACCACTGAAAACATCAAAAGATAGTAGTATTACTTATTTTAGAAAATGTACATGCAGCAAACTTCCATAACTGAAATATGATGGGTAACGAGCAAACCTGCCAATGGATCCCAAGACACACATGCAGAAAAGAACAGTAAACAACGCAAGTATGAGCTTGTCAAGTTTCTTTTCTAAGGTGCTTCTTTTGGAAGGGATTTTCATGGAGTTCATCATAACCTGGATTACACAATAGCAACCAATCATATAGGCAATGTAAGAAGCAAGAAGAGAACATGAAACATGCCTACAAGAAGGTCGCAGATATAGATCAATTGTCAGTAAAGTCTAAGAGGGTCCAGTTTTATTTGAGCTAATCTTCCAACTGCATAAGATTCTGCCAGAAAGGGCTACTCTAAAGAAAAATTCAGCACTGGGAAGCTTAACAAAAAATCAACTAGCAAACAAGAGAAAGGCACAAAAAACTAATCAATAAGGTAAAGGAAGATACCTTTGTTTCATGCCCAGTAAAAATGACAGCACCCACAATGTATTCAGTATTTCTTAGACTACACCCCTGGAAACATGTAAAACATGAGTTAATGAGAAGAAAAACCTTGAATCATCATCAGATATAGTAATAGAAACTTCAAACAATATTACCAGAAAATCTCTAAAAAGATTCTTAGAAAATAGTTACTCCAATTTCAGCATCTATAAATGAAGAATACAGAACTGATAAAATAAAAGAGAGAGGTTAGAGATGCGAGTTCATACACGTAACAGAAGTTGGTTTGGACTGAGAGGCAAGGTTTGTTTATCAATGATCAAGTTTCCAGTGAAGGTATACAGAGAATTATTTGGTTGCTCACATTGCACCTCACCTGCATTTAAGAAATGAATACGCTCAAATACAAGGCTTGATTGTTTTCATTCCCAAGGACAACCATTCAATTTTATACTATGCTAAACAGTCAGAACATGTTTGCTTTCTTGCTAGTTTCACTTACACACCCATCTGAAAGGGAATCAATCATATACAATCGAAATAATCCTATAACAGCACTATTGAGGAGCCACGCCATCACTTAAATATTCTTCACTACATATTAACCACAAATTTCAAATAAGCCCGACAATAAAACACAAAAAATAGTATCAGCCAACATATTTTTCATTTTCAAACCTACAACTGTACGGGTCACAACCTTTCATTAGAGAATAATTTTAATTTCTATTCAAAGACCAATAACTTGTACAAAAACCAATATGCTTTTAAACAGGGTGGAAATATTGAAAGTAGGAAATTGGAACTTAAAATGAAACCAAGTAACCAACCACCAATAAATGTCTCAAACGTGAAAACCTAAAGTATTGAAAACCTATGTCTTAATATTTGTGATTCTGAATTCGATAAAGAAGAAATTCTTCACGAAGCACAAATATGACCATAACTAGCAACATAACCTACATTTTATAGCAGCTACTAAATGAATACAGGGAAAAGTCATAGTGCCCGTGTATTTTGGTGCATTCTAGAGCATGTCATTTGAATTAATTCAAATGAATTGTATAAGGCAATGTTCCACCTGAATTGAAAAGGATATAGATAGCATGGTAAGCTCTAAATTCAGTTCATTAATGGGACAAATAACAGAGAGTCAACAAAACCTTTGAAGTCAGATGCTTTGTCCGGCGACACAAAATCCCAAGTCCTTTCCAGAGCCTTCCGTATTTTCAAGTTAGTTTCTCCATCCAGATTTGCAGTCTGCAAACCAACCATAGAACAAAGTATCAGATGATACAGAAAACCAGAATGTGCCAAAGGAAAGATACGGACAAGAACTATGGCACACGTCAGATACAAACAGGGGGGACAAGATAAACTGCAAATGACAGATTAGGCACGAGGTTGTCTACCACTTCTCAAGATGAAAAAGGATCGTTAATTAAAGAAAAGAGTGATAACCTCAACATAGCAGACACCATCAGGGTTTGTGCTGGCCAGGAATAGAATATCGGCAGGAAAGAATCCATCCTGATTCACCTGAGATGAGATGGGATGGGATGAAAAGTCATCTAACTGGTAAAATTCATTTTTACAGAGTTACTGTATTTAAATCAAATGATAAAAGCTTCATAATTATCCTTGAATAATGAAATATGTACTTTTCTTTTGCTCCAAAACATTCATAGATCAAAAATACCATCGACGACTTTTGTTCATAAAAGGGAAAACTGCTCCAATGTCAATTTCACAACCCTATAATTGATTCCCGGGATTAGATGGACACAAAAGCTGCTTCGATAAGCTAAGGAGCATTTATTTCAACTCCATGGCTTAGATATTATATTTTTCTAACTACCAGTAATCTTAGGTTAAACAAGAAACAAGTTAAGAAAACTCGGAAGCTCCTGCACATGTAGACTACAGGTTGTGTGATTCTTCAAGGAAGTTTCCTATAACAGATGCACTAAAGCAGCACTCTAACCCATTTTTTCTTTATCATCAATACTTGTAAATTCCACAGCACCTTATGCTTCTCCAACTACTGCTAGTCACAAGTCCCTAACACGGAGTAAATTATTCTATTGTCCCACTAAGTCACGTTGCAATAACAACAACCTCTGCATCATAATTTTTTATCTAGCCAGCAGATAGTTGATAATTCGCCATTTAAATGAACATCTTAAAACATCATAAAATTGATTACATAACCTATAGGAAGATAAACTATTTAACAGCAGAAAGAATAGATCTCTTACTCTGATAATATCTCCAACCTGCAGCTTCTTCCAAGGGGTAGGTACCCAGTTCCAATCATGCAACACTTCTACGGTGGAATTGTTGATTGCCATGTCATTTTGAAAACGTTTCTTTATGGTGGAAATAAAAGAATAAAAAGGAAAGAACGATGTGAGAAGTGATTGGACTTGGGTTTTTCTCTTGCAGATGACTGAAGGGAGAAAATGATACAATACTTACCCAGTCTTCCCATGCTTCCTTTACGAGGGAGACAAGAAGCACTAGTGTCAGTGGAAGCACATTTGTAATTGGACTTACAGGACTGCAAGGAAACAAAACTGCATAAGATGCAAACGTTCAACATGAAGGCAAGCTCTTTGGGGAGAAAATAGTTAGTTTACTATCACATCACTCTTCAAACCCTCTCCAAACACCATAGTTTATTTTTGCAAAACAAGAAAATGATGAATACAACCAAAATGAAATATGAGAAGCGGATTCTACTTGTCATTAGCATCCAATGTGTATTTTCCCTTTGAAATTATTTCTTTACATGAGCCTACCAGATTTCTCTAGGCTAGCAGATATTTAGACCTCCATTAATGAAACAGACAAATAGGACCTGGAGCCATGTGTTCTCTAACATTATATACTACAGATCGATGTAATGCAATCAATCCAAAGTGCCCAGAAGATGGGGTCATCGTTAACATCATAGAACAAATAGTCGAAATACAAGATCTACCTATAAAATGAATATGTTCGACATGCATTAGGTGTAATTCCCTTCACATATCTTTCAAAAACATGCACTAAGTCCTATTAGGATGAGGATAGCTGAGTATCTACTCGTAATGCAACCTCTTTTTATTCAAAAAGCCTGTTAAAAGGTTAAACTATATCATAGGATCATACCTCACAGGAGTGCATGACAAAATCGAGATCATGAGAAAATAGAGGTTAGCCACCCGTCTGAACTGTCAGCACAAATAAAACAAGAAACAAGATAGAATCAGTTAAAGCACATAGAAGGAGGGGAAGCACACAAGCTGAATGAGCAGAAAACATGACTGTGGTTGTTTTCCGCAAGCTGGAGTTCAGCAAGTGAACTTATTCAAACAACCTATCAAAATCTAAATACTCGCACTCGTAATTGTACCCAAATAAAAGAATCATGCATTAGTATTAAAAACTTGCTCCTACAACTTCTAAAAACTCCTTTTTTCCACAAAAATAAAATAAAAATTAGTTCTCTTTTATTTTGCAAAATAATTAAGCTATGGAATGTAACAAAATCTAACAAATTTCATAGGACCAAATTTATACTCTAAAACGGTCCATTTGGAGCTAAAGGACTTCTTGTTGCAAGCGATTTTCAGAATACCACCAATGATCAAAGCAAATTCCTTCATTATTTTCTTAAAGATCTTGCAACCATGCCTTAACGCTGAAAATTACATGCATATTCCAACATGTATTTAGTAACTCAAAGATATACAAAAAAGCCAAATTCTAAAGAAGGCCCTGAAGTTGCAGACACTGCAGAACAGAAGTATCAAAGCAAGAGGGTTTGCTAATAAGTAATAATCTTTGAAGTTCAATATTAGATTATCCAGAAAATAGAGCATGGGAACTTACCTGCTCAAATAGCCCCTTAGGTAAAAATGTAAATACATCATATTTTGTTGTTGACACGGAATTACCCTGAAAATTGGCATTAACAATCAGACTACTGGGACTGGCAACTGAAGTATTCAACAATGCTTAAATTTTTAAGATAAATTAAGATTTTCAATTTAGTTGAGGCTTACAACTAGTGCAGATAAAAAAATTCTTCCAGCAGCAGAACATCCAGTGAGAAATACGATACCTAGAGCTTATTCTCTTTACATGTTTCTATCCACACTCACATAACACGAATGCAACTAAGGAAATCTTTCAATTGATGCTCACATCAAATTCTGTCAGTTTTTGAGTAAGTAAGCACAAATCGAGTCTTCTCCTTCACCTAAGTACTTTTCATTAGATATTATTATTCTTCTTCAAATTTGGTACAGCTCGATAAAGAAAGTATCACAATAAAGGAGTAACACTGAGATAACGCAGGATCATTCAATCAAGTAACAGAGAGATAATCTTATGAGTTTATAAGCTTATACCATTCAAATTATAGACGACGTGAAGGCAAAGGTTATACTCGCACATGTAAAATTAGATATACACACTGTCAACACATTTTTATGCATGAATAACTAAATCAAATGTTTGCTACTATACGTACAAAAGTCCCCAGAAATATCAAACAAGGTACCTCCTCCTCTGGAGAAGCATTAGCTCAAGTTCATCATTAACAAAATTCTCAAACAACAAATAATCAGATAATATTCCTACACCTAGATCATTACACTTACAAACACTAGTCAGAAACTCTTCATTAAATTGCATAAACCCAGGATCACATTTCCCCCAATCCACATACTCCGGAAAAAACAAAACCAGCACGGAAGCAACACAATCACAATCAGTACAAGCAAAACCTTGAATCGCGTGAGAGCGTTGGCCTCCCGATCATTACAGAACACTGTCCGGTGACCCGGCGCCTGCGGCTGAACTTTCCCTAGACGGACAGTCTGAGACGACAGTATCCGCTGCATCGACTGCGAGTCGTCGCCTCCGCCTCCGCCTCCGCCTCTAGATCCCCTCCACCCGGCCATAGTTCTCCTCCGATCGCAGCTTCAGATTCAGAATTTAAAAAAAAAAAAAAAAAAAAACCCTACGTATCCTCAGAATTCCTGCAGAGACTGTTGATTCCAACGAATTGGAAAGGGGAAGTTGGAGTTGAAGATGGTGATAAAAAATATTAGTAAAAAAATAAAAATAATAAACACTGAAGAATTGGGAACCGATGGTTGAATTGTATTGGCGATGGAGATGGGGGTGGTGGGGTGGTAGAGGGGCTCAGTTTCCTTCACGACCCGAGTCTTCATACGTAAGCTTTTAATCCGCGTTGAAATTGGGTGTTTTGACCGCCACGTGGTGCTCAGCGCGTGAAGGGACTGCCGGCGTTTCAGCTGCGAGGGGTTTCGAACTGGTGGTGTGTGTGTGATTTGCTGCGCTTCGTGCACCCGCGGGAGGCGGCGCGTGGGCGGACGGATGGCGTGACGGTGTCGTTTTAGGTCAATTATGGTTGGGAGACCGTTGCAATTTATCAATTTATATTTTCTTTATTGTTTTTTTTCCTTTTTCCACTATTTTAGCTTATTGAATTATACATTGACCTTTGAAGCATAAGCTCCAATCGTATATTATTCCCCTTCTGATCTTTTTTTCCATTTCAGTTCTTTCCATTTCAAATTATCATTTTTTAAAAAAATATATATATATACTTCATTCTATTATATATTATTATATATCTCTCCTACTTTATCATCATTCTCTCACCATCTTACTTATCTTCTCTCTCTTACTTTATCAAATTTATTTTCTTACTTTCTGTGCCGGAAAGCTAATGGACCATTAATATACTCCTTCCGTCCCACCGAATTTATCTAGTATTCCTTTTTGGGTTGTCTCACCGAACTTGTCCAGTATCTAAAAAAGGAAGTAGGTCACACACCTTTACCAGCTCAAATTAACTTAAAAATATTACTCCCTCCGTCCCATTCATACTGTCATGTATATCATTTCGGGTTGTCCCACTCATACTGTCTCATACCTAAAATGGTAAGAAATGAGTGGACCATAATTATCTAAATAAGTGGACCCCACTATTTTATACTTTTTCACCACTACTTTAACCTTTACACCCACTATCTTAAACTCCGTGCCGAAACCCAACAAGACATTATAAATGGGACGGAGGGAGTAATTAATTAAATGGATCTCACACCTCTACCTGACGATTCAATTCTAAATTATTAGTTAATGTATAATCTCATACCTTTATCAATCTACACCAACTTTTTTAAATTACTGTGCTGAAAAGAAATTGGACAAATTCAGTAGGACAGAGAGAGTAGCATAATTGACTATTTTGTACCCCTTCCATTCCTTTTAGAGAACTTATCATATTTTTTAAAATAGTAATTTATTATAAATATTTTATTTGAGGATTCCACCTAACTAAGCAGTTTTTATAAGCATTTTTTAGTTGCTTATGCTTAAAGTTGCTTAAAATTGTTCTTAAGCAAATGTTATTAGTGTTTGGGACAGTAGAAAAAAAAACAACTTAATTTTAGAAAAAACAGTTTTGCAAACACTGTTATAAGCTGCTTTTCAGTTTCTTTTGACTTCTACTTTTAAAAAGCACCCTCTGACCAGCTTATGGGCTTCTGCTTATTCTGACTTATTTTAAGCACAAAAAAGCAGAAACACTTATTCCAAACATTAAAAATTGTGTTTTTGCGATCAAAAAGCCCAGAAGCAGCTTATTTAAGCTGTTCCAAACACTACCTAAATAAGTAACACAATTAACAAGTTTCCTTAACATCGTGTGATGAAAAAAAGCAGTACAACTTCTATTGGATTTCTAATTTCAATATTTGCAAATTGCAAATTTTTAAGTCTGAAAATAACTTCAAACCAACTAAATAAAGAATCCATCATATTTTTAAAACTACTCAATTTCATTAAACAATAAATTAATATTCTTTAATTCCTAATATTTTATATATTAGGCCTTGTTTGAGTTGACCGGCTTTCCATTTCAAGCAAAACCATAACTAATTGAAAGACTGCAAGAACAATAAAAAAGCTTAGCTTTCAATTCAACAATAGATTCTTCGAATCTTCCTTGGGGCAGTATATGTTATTACATCTATGGTTCCTATGATGTCCGGTCGAAGCCGCTGCCAATCTGCATGTGTAGCCACTCCGGCGACGAACTCCTACTAAACCGACGCGTATTCCGGGAGCCAAAGGCTACGCCACGTGCTCCGAAAGCTCGCCGAGCAAACTGAGAAGGAGGAGGAAAACTCGGAATATGAAGAGGATTTGAATTTAAGGGTAATTTGGTTGAGGATTCATGTTAGAATTAGAAGTACATACATTTTTAGAAGGATATTCATCAAAGTCCCCTCTTGCATTTACTGTTTCAAGCTTCATCGATAAGAATTGCGACAGAATCAAGCGCGATCAATGCTGATACAACGAGATTCTGGTACGGAGAAGTCTGAGATAGAGAGACGGAGAGCTACCTCAACCTGGCGTTGTAAAGATTGAATGTAATTAATAATCTCATCAAGAACTAGAGCTTTGCCGATGACCTGAAATCAAGAAAAGGAGGTTCTCAAAGTTTGCCGGATGTTCACTTACAAGTGACGGTCAATCCTTTGAAGATCCTACCCTCTATCGGTCTCTTGTCGGGGTTCTCCAGTACCTCACTATCACTCGCCAGGATCTCTCATATGTGGACAGTCAAGTCAGTCAGTTCTTAAACAGACCCTCTATTGATCACTTTGATGTTGTTAAAAGGATACTTCGGTATGTCAGAGGGACCTTGCACTTCGGTCTCTCCTTCACAGCTCGACCCGAGTTCTCTATTCTTGCTTACTCTGATGCTGATTGGGCTCGTTACCTTGAGACCCGTCGGTCTACATACGGATATTCCATATTTCTAGGTGGTAACCTCATCTCGTGGAGTGCAAAGAAGCAGTCTACTGTTTCTCGCTCGACTTGTGAATCGGAGTATCGCGCTGCTTCGGAGGTTCAATTGCTACTTAACTTATTATCTGAGCTTCGCATTTCCACACTGCGTCCCACTCTCCTTTGTGATAACAAGAGTGATATCTTTCTCAGTCAGAATCCAGTTGCTTACAAACGAGTGAAGCACATTGATATCAACTGCCATTTCATCCGAGAACTAGTATCATCTGGCCGACTACACACTCAACATGTGCCGTCCTATCTTCACCTTGCAGATGTCTTCACTAAAAGCCTTCCTCGGCCGGCTTTCGAGTTATTAAGATCCAAGCTCTGCGTTCTGCCTCATCCCACTATTCTCTTGACGGGGGTAATAAGGATAGTAAATAATTCTTTAATTTTAGTCAATCTGCTGTAATCTTTCATTTAATCCCATCCCTTAATTTATGAGATTGATTGTTGTATTCCCTCTTATAAGTTTACGATAATGATCATCACCTAATCATCGGTGATTACATTCACATCTTCTCATTATATTGTATAAAACTTCTGGATCGAATTTAATCGACAAAACTATAATCTCAAAGTAGCTAGACAACTACATACATGAGTTCTGCAAGAAAACATCAAGCTGTATTCAGTTTCAATCAGGCAAGAAAAAGAATTTAGCTAATTCTGTTAAAAAGCATGAGCTACACAAGAACACATCAAAAAACTCAGTTTCATAGATTGATCATAAGACTCAGACAAATACAGTTAAACCTCGATAAAATAATAACCTTGGGACCGAGAAAAAAATATTCATTTAACGAAGTTATTACTTTACCGAATATTATTTTAGTGCATTGACCCATATCGGGACCAGAAGAAATTATTATCTTAGCGAGATTATTACTTTATCGAATATTACTTTATCAACGTTTAACTGTAAAATTAGTCGGTACAAACAATAGGGCTAACAATAAGAGAAGTCCATTAACAGGCCCAAACGACACGTGTAAAAAGCTTATTGGGCCTTGTTGCTGGATCCCTTTCAGTACAAATAATTGGGCTATCATTAAGAGAAGCCCAATATAAGCCCAAATGGTCGTGTAGAAAATTAGATAGAAATAGTTTATTGGGCCTTGCTTACGTGGAATAGATTAATTCCTACACTTTCTATTTCATTTATTATTGGAGGAAAAGATCGAAACCCCAATAAATAGTTGTAATAATTGTACATTCTTGTTTGAAAAAAGTCAATGATTTTGTGTGTCATAAGTCAGGTGCTGTGGTTGTTGAGGTTTTAATGACTTCCATAAATTTTATTTACTTAGTAAATTATTACACACAACTTTTTTGGCCCACAACTTTATACCCCTCTAAAATCCCACTTACTCCCTCCGTCCCACCTAACTTGTCTTGTTTCTTTTTAAGCACCGAAATTAAAATGAATAGTTTATTGTGTATAGATGAGTGTATGATTGTGTGTAGAAGAGTATGTCCCACAAAGAAAAAAGAAGAATTTGTATAGTAATTATTTTCCTTTTAGAAAACAAAATAAGTCAAGTGGGATGACTCGAAAATGAATACAAAACAAGTCGGACGGGACGGAGGAATTACTTGGTAAGTAATGTTGGTGAGAAAAGTGAAGTTGAGCATTTGATCCCACCACGTCAAATCTATTGGTTACCAACCATATGAAAATTAAAGAGGATTCGGCGGGCAACTTAAAATCGAATTTGAGTTCATAATTGTTCACTTACAAAATTAGATGTGGATTTTATTTGATTAAATTCACTAATCATTAAGAAAATTAAGAAGCATTCAATTGGATTTTACTTTGAAATTGTTCGGTAATAAAATCAAATGTGGATAAGATTAACTTATTATTAGCGATTTTATAAATACAACTTTTTAGATATAATTATAAAACTCAATAATTACCAATCAATTTAAAAAATCCAACTTTTTAGATATTATCACATTTATTAATTTCCATAAAATTCAATCCAAACACTTTATGAGGTTCTTATCCACTCGAATCTTTGAAATCCTCTCACCAATCGTCCTTAAATCTATATTCCCAATTTGATTTCACCAAATTACAAAAATTAAACACATTTTTAGCCTTATATCAAGTATCCCATCGTCTCAATTATCTTATCCATTTTGGTGCGTCGCAGATTTTAATGAAAGTTTCGTTCTATTTTGTAAGATTATGGATCCTATATAAAAATTAAGTGTAATAATTTATTTTAAAAAAATTAAGTAATACATTTAAATTGATCCGAAATAAAAAACTGAATAAAATTATTAAAACGAACAAAATATTTTACTAAATTCAAATTACGGATTTATCTCGTTATAAAATATGAAAAATAAAGCCGGCCAAGGTGCGGAGAGCTTTAGATTTTGTTGGCAGACAGCAACGGATAGGCGCACGGTCGAAGCTCGAACTACCACACGCTTGACCATCCAGATACCACCACGTGTCTCGGGCCCACCACTACAGATTGCAGTGATCAGCCGTCGCTGTGGAAAAAGGGAAAAGGAAGGCGAACGTTTGATTTAATTATAAATAGAATTCTCCGATTCGCTTATATTTGACTTTACCTCTCTCTCCGCCACTTGATTTTTCTCTTTCCGAGCTCTGAAATTCATGTAATAATTATGTGGTAAGCGCATTAATAACCAGATGCGTTTAAATTGTATAAAATCAATTCGTGAATCTCCATGGGATAGAAGGGATTCGATTGCAGTAATTGGCGAGGAAAAGAAATTGTTTTTATTGATTTATTAGAGGGAGGGGTTAATGGGGTTCTCCACTTCTCCTCCTTTTCACGCCTTCTCCCTCTAGAATGAGTTTCTTCTCTCTCTAGACTTCTATTCTGAGCGATCATTTTCCTATTTCTTGGATTGTGAATACCCGTCTCATTCTAAAGTACGCCTATTCTTGAAAAAAGAAAAGAAAAAAAGAATTAAATTATTCCTATTTATTGAGGAGGAGAAATTCAAGAAAGGAGAGAGGGATGGGGGCGTGCATTTCCCGGCCGGAAAATTGCATCGGCGGCGGTTCGAAGAAGAAGACGAGCAGAAAGAGGAGAAGGGTTTTCAAGAAAAGGACCGCTTCTTCTTTGTCCGATCAATCATCGGAAAAGCTTCGATCTTTGCCTTGTCATCCTCACCTCAACAACAACCCCACTTTTGCTGGTCCATCTCTCTCTCTCTCTCTCTCTCTCTCTCTCTCTCTCTCTCTCTCTCTCTCTCTCCTCTCTGAGTGTTTGTTTGTTTGTGTTTTGATGAATGTTGTAATTTGTTTCTAATGGGGTTGTAATTGATAATGTGGTAATGAACAAAGCATGCTCTGGCTATGGGGTCGCTTTGTAATTATCAATAAGCTGTGGGTATAATCTCAAACCATGAAGCTGAAGAGGATCTTCAGCTTGGTGATGACTAATGATGACTAAATTAATTCTCTCTCTCTCTCTCTGCATTTGTTTGTTTGTGTTCTGATGAAGTTTTTTTTCCTAATCTTTACTCATGCTGAAGGTGTTGAATTAGTGAAGTGGTGATATAATTCGTTCTTAATTTGGTTGTGATTGATAATGTAGTAAGGAACTAAGCAAGCTCTGGCTATGGGGTCACTTTATAATTACAAATAAGTTGTGGGAAAAAAATCGCAAACCATGAAGCTTAGAAGGTTATAGAGAGATTTTTTCTGCTAAATGGCTAAGTTGGGGTGGTTTAAGCTAGGTGATGAATAATGCGGGTCTTAACAAGTAACCCGCTCGTTTTCTAGCTTATCGTAGATGTGTTTTGTAGTGAAGTACCCTTGAATGTAATGTTCTTGAGATTGAAATTCAAATGATTTTCGGGTCAACTTAACTTGGCCTTAACGGTGGTCGTGGCAGGAAGCTATGAAGAAGCATGGTTTGATTCTGCTTCAGTTCTTGAATCCGAGTGGTGTGATGAAGATTTCCAAAGCATTCCTGATGGTATATATATAACATGCTCTTATCGTGTGAACGTGTGAATATTGTACTTTAAAGACAAATGTACTGCACTTTCAAAGCAAATATACTGCAATTTCAAAATGATAAGATTGCACTTAAGGGATATTTTTGTAATCTGACAAATAAAATACAGTATATTTGTCTTGAAAGTGCAGTACAATTGTCTTTATAGTGCAGTGTTCACACATGAATCATTCCCTATATACCAATCTCCTATATATACATATTACTTCCCTTATTGTTCTTCCTTGTTCAAAAAATTGATAGTAATAACAAATAGTACTAACTAATAAGTAAATTATCGTAGATATGTTATCTTCTAGACCGAGCTTTACGTCTCCAAGACATAGTGTCAACCTCAATGGTGATAAAAGCTTCAAGGTGAAATCTGATGAGGCGCAGAAAGGAGAAATGCCCGTGTTTCTTGATGAGATCTCCTCTACGGCCGGGGAAACTAATGGAGGCGATGAGAGTATATTGGACAATTGTGGGCTCATTCCGAATAACTGTTTGCCTTGTCTTGCCTCAACTGTTCAAACTGATGAAAGAAGAAAATCTCTAAGCTCTAGCCCGAGAAAGAAATCCTCGTTGAAACATCCCACATTGGCCTTATGTGAGTACTTATTAATCTTATGTTTGTTTGGGGTGTATTGATTGGACTTATAATTTTCTTGCAAAATGGTAATGCTTTTGTTTTGCTTTGTAAATACGTTATAGTTTCTTCAAAGGCTTTGCTACAAAGGCCTATTGCTGGTAGCCAAGTACCGTTTTGCCCTTTGGGGAAGAGAGTGCCAGATAGTTGGTCGAACGTCGAGCCAGGCTCTTTTAGGGTCAGGGGAGTGAATTATTTCAGGTAGTATTCAATTCTTGGCTCTAAGGTAGTGTTTGGAAAAACTTAAATAAACTGCTTCTGTGCTTTTTTACCGCAGAAGCACTTTTTTTAATGTTTGGATTGATTTTTTGCTTTTTCCTGCTTAAAATAAGTCAGAATAAGCAGAAACTCATAAGCTGGTCATGAGGTGCTTATAAAAACTCTTCCAAACACTGCCTAAGCATTTGTATCGTAATCATTCATAGTAGGAACGTATATCTTCCGTGTTTAATAACTCTTTATCGTTTTATTTTGGTTTTCGGTGTTTTGTTGCAGGGATAAAAAGAAGGATTTGGCTTCCAACTGTGCTGCATATTACCCTTTCGGCCTTGATGTGTTTTTGTACCAGAGGAAAGTTGATCATATTGCTCGATTCGTGGAGCTTCCTTCTGCTAATTCGTGTGGGAAGCTTCCTCCGATTCTTGTTGTAAATGTTCAGGTACTGCATTGATTGATTAATGTTTTAACTTTTCTTGTACTCTTACTTCCTCACATTAGGCCTTTTTTTGTTTCTGCAGATACCGTTATATCCAGCAACACTATTTCAAGGTGAAACGGATGGCGAAGGAATAAGCTTCGTCTTGTACTTTAAGCTTAACGAAAGCTTTGCAAAGGATCTTCCCTCCCATTTTCTTGAAAATATTAGGGTGAGTTGATCAAATAATTCGATTTTAACGTTCATATGTTTCGTCTTTGCTGATTTACAACATCGGAATTATAGTAAGATCTATCTTGATTTAATTGCATATTGAAGGCTACAATTAGGCTCTTTTCTTGAATTGCAATAACTTTTTGCTTGTCCAACAACAGAGGTTGATCGATGACAACATGGAAAAGGTTAAGGGTTTTCGTGCGGACTCAACCGTACCCTTCAGAGAACGGTTAAAGATATTGGGCCGAGTAGCAAATGTGGATGACCTCCCTTTAAGTGCTGCTGAGAGGAAGCTCATGCATGCCTACAACGAGAAACCCGTACTTTCGCGCCCTCAACATGATTTTTACTCGGTAAGTCTATCAACTATCGACTGCAATCTTCACGTAAACGAATCATATCACGCTTATAAGATTTTGTTGATATTACCTTGTAGGGCGAAAATTACTTTGAAATCGACTTGGATATGCATAGATTCAACTACATTTCAAGAAAGGGGTTTGAGACATTTCTTGATAGGCTAAAGCTTTGTGTCTTGGATTTTGGTTTGACGATTCAGGCAAGTGGAAATGTTCCGAATAATGAGTAATTTCACATCGACATATACTAATAATCCGTAATTACATACTAATGCATGCTTTGTATGATTATGAAACAGGGTAACAAAGTAGAAGAGTTGCCAGAGCAGATTTTGTGTTGTATAAGGTTAAATGAGATTGATTATTCAAACTATCACCAACTCCTTTCTGAAGAAACTATTCAATAGCAGCCGTGTAAGCATCGATATAAAGATCGAAAAATGCAGCTTTTTTACATGAAAAAACTTCTTGTCCAGACTCCCATCTCTGTTTGTGAAGTTTTCTTTTCCTTTTGTCAATAGCTTGAGCTAAGAACTACATGGCTCGAGCGGTACACCACATAGACCTTTGTTACCTGAATAAGAGCCTTTCGGGAAGTCGATCAGAGGCTTCCCGAAAGGGATCTTACCTTCGAGGGAGTTATCCGATAAGTCCAACTCCCTCAAATTCTTGAACTCGAGAAACGCATCTGGTATTTTCCCAAAGAAATGATTTTTCTGCAGCTTAAGCCTTTCAAGGGAGCTTGCATTTACCAGTGATGGAGGCAGCTCAGAATCCAACCCGTTGCAGCTCAAATCGAGGCTCTTCATCGACTCCAAACTCCCGATTGAATCAGGTAACCTCCCTCTAATCGAATTGTGTGACAAATTGATGTACTGTAATCCCATCTGCATGGCCGTGCCTATTTGCTCGATTCCATCCGTGAAATTATTATCTGATAGATCAAGAAACGTTAGTGATCCGCCCGTGAATCGACTCTGTATGTTGAAAACCCACTCTATAGAGCCTTGTAGCTTGTTGGAGCGTAGGTCTAGCATGCCTATGTAGGCTAAGTTTGTGATCGAACTAGGGATGTTACCGACAAGATCGTTGAACGATAGGTTGAACGAGTAAAGCTCGGGTAGCCTACCGATCCATTCTGGGATCGTCCCGGTAAGACTATTCGCTGATAAATCGAGTTCTTGAACCGGGCTTGGACTGATTAGCAAATCCTCTGTTATTCTTCCCTCTATTTTGCACCCAGCCAAGAAAATTTTAGACAGAGAAGGCATTTTCAAGAGCCATTTAGGGATGTAAGAGAAGTTGAGTGAGTTGAATGAGAGATCAAGTGTTTGAAGATTGATCAAACCAGCCATTTGATTAGGCAATGGCCCTTCAATCAAGTTGTTTGAGGCTCTTAGTATGAGGAGATTTGAGAGCTGGCCTATTGAGCTTGGTATGCTCCCACACAATATATTCCCATTGAGGTATAACTCAGACAAATAACTCAAGTTGCCTATACTCGAAGGAATCGACCCGATTAGCCCGTTATTCGCTAGAGAAACTCTTTGTAAGGACAACAAGTATCCAAAGGAGTAAGGGATTTTGCCACTTAGCCTATTGTCATTGAGTTTGAGGAAGCCTAGGGAAGGCATTTGGTCGTGGCTAAGAAGGCGTGGGATCTCCCCGACGAGGTGATTGTTATCGAGGTAGAGAGTCGATAAACCTTTCATCTTAGTTATAGAAGAAGGGATTGTACCAGATAATGAATTGTTTGACAGATCAAGCTCCTTCAGACACTGCAGATCACCAATGTCACTAGGTATGTTTCCTGCAAGAAAATTGCTCTGTAGGGCGAGGCGTTCGAGGTTCGATAATCTCGTTATCGATGCAGGTATAGAGCCATTCAATCTATTTGAATGCAAATGTAAAACCCTCAAACCTTTGAGATCGCCTATGCTTCTTGGTAAAGAACCAGCAAGGCTATTCTCAGAGAGGTACAATTCTTGAAGGTTAGAAAGCTTAGTGATGGAGTTTGGTACCTGGCCCGCGATTTTGTTGCCCGAAAGATCGATTTTTCGGAGGTTGGGAAGATGAAGGCCAATCAAAGGAGGGATCTTGCCACTTAATCCAACAAGCCCAGATAGATCAATGACTTCTAGAGAGGTAAGAAGTGTAATTGAAGGAGAAAGAAAGCCAATCATGGAGGATTGGACTGGAGCTTCATCTGAGGTGTAGAAGGCAGGTAGGTTAATCTCTGTTACTCTTCCAGTAGTGTTGTCACATTTTACACCTTCCCACTCACAGCAGCTCGGGCCGGCCCACAGCACGATCCGGGCAGACGGGTCTGACCGGATCCCTGCCCGGAAACTTGCTAGCCCTTTTAAGTCATTGGGATGACAGATCTCTCCAGCAGCAGTGAGTGTTGTTAGAACTGCCAGAAAAGACAGAATCTTGAAGCACATTTTGGGTGTGTTTGTTTGTGTTTGGATAGTTTCAGGTGGTAAGACGAAGAGAGGAAGGCTTGAATTGGTAAAAAATGTTGCAAGAAAAAATATTTTTTGTGGTGGTTGCCTTTACAGTTTGTCTGAATTATGATATTTAATAGAATCCCATTAAACTATACTCCCTCCGACCCGTTATTGGGATTATGCACGGAGACTAAGAAAGTTTGTGGTTTAAAAGTATGAAGTGGTGGATCTGCTTGTTCAGATTGATTGATTGTAAACCATACGTTTAATTTCTTATTTAGTATGAAATATAAATAATTGGACGGTCCGAAAAGGCAAATGGGACGGATGGGAGTATGTTTTTCTAAGGGAATCCCATAAAGAAATCTGTTTTTTTCTTTCTAAAAAGCCAATCAAGATCCTATCTTTATCTCCTTTTCATGGGGGACCAACTGAGAGTCTGAAGAAGTTGCAAGTTTTGCTGGCAGATGTTACAATATCCTAAACAAGTTGCAACTTTTCTTGTTTTTGTCTGATTAGTGAAAGTAGGGATGTCTATATGGGATCGGTATTCGGCAAATCCCGAATACCATACCGATAAATCCGGTATTTGGATCCCGAATTACCATTCTTCGGGATATGGTATTGATAGGGGTATTAATTTTATTATGTATACGGGATTTGGGATTATCGGTCCCGAATTCGGGATATCCCGAAATACCTATAAAAATTCTATGGACCATTAGAAAATAGAAATTAGAATTGTATCAAATATATCTATATTTGATATATTTTTGCTTTTTAATTTTTTACTTCAAAAGTCGGCCCGTCGGGGACCGGTGCACGATTCTATATTTCTATTTTTCAACATAAGTTACATAACATTACATATATTTGAATTTAATATTAAAAAGTAAGACTAGTAAGTAGTAGTAATTAGTAAACCACTCTACTCTGTCTATGTATAAAATTATTTAAAGATAATTAACAAGAATTTAGTGACGCATAGTGGTTAATGTCTTGCAAATAAGGAACGTGTTTGCAGTATTGTCTTGTGTTTGAAATCAAGAAATAGTATTTTTAAACTTTTTCTTTTTAAAGAAAAAAACATGCGGGATTTGTGGTATTACCAAATACCAATTTCGAAATACTGTGTCAAATCCCTTTTCCAAATTTCGAAATAAGATCGGTTTTAGAATGGTATTTCGGCTATTTTCGGGATCGAGATCCCAAAATTCGATATTGGGACTATCGATCCAATCCCGATCGACACCCTAATTGAGAGGATGAAATTTAGTGCATTTCTGAACAACTTTCTTTAGTATCCTTCATTGGGCAGCTGCATTACAGACTACTGACAACTTCCATGTTTCCAGATTCTGTTTCCTGGTGGTTTGCTGTGTTTTCAAGATTTCACTAATTTGTTTTACAATTTCTAGACTTGGAATCTCAAGAAAGCTCCTCATAGATAACAGAATACTATAAAATATTTAGAACAGAAATGTTGTTATTTAGCGATGGAATACCGAGGGAAATATGTTAAATATTACTCCCTCCGTCCCAATTAGAAAAGTGGATAAGAATTTTGAATGAAGGGAAGATTAATTTAAATCGATTATAATAAAATTGAATACTAAATTAACTTTAAATCAATCATTTACGTAGAATTGAGAATGTCGACTGTAGTATATGTTGTCGGTACCGATGAAAATATGTTGAATGAAATGACTGGTTGAATGCCCGCATACATGTCCGTCGGTGATATTGAAAACTATGTGATGTTAGTTGCATCATTTTTAGTATTACGAACGGAAAATTTAATAAAGGATTTTGTGGATTAGCAATGAAAATTTTCGTTATTGATTCTCAATTGTATCATTATATCTCACTTCACAAACTTATTTCTTTACATGTAAAATATCGAGAACTATAGTCTCTTTGAAATGACATAGTCTGTTATCTATTTTAGCATAGGGTGGTTGAATCCTTCTATTTTGTTTGCAGGCTAGAGCACAAGGAAAAAAATATCAAGAACTATGATTTAAAGATAATGCCTTCAATAAATATCCAAAATTACCGACGGAAATATTTGTAGGCACAAGCGATTGTTTTGTAGTGTAACATATACTACCCGTCCAACTAAAGTTGGCAATATTTCCCGATTGGAACGTCCCACTAAAGTTAACTAATTTCTGAATTTGACAAATAATTAATATTATTTTTTTTACTTTATATCTTCTCTTACTTTATCATTTAATCTCACTATCTTCAATCTCTTACTTTATCATTTATTTTTCTCTCACACTTTATCATTTATTATCTTAATTCTTGTACTTAAAAGAAAGTGACCAATTATAGCGAGATCGAGGTAGTATATAACAAAATAAATAAGGATATATTTTATTGAGGTTTCTATATTCAAGAAAATCGGAGATACTTAAAACAAATTCACCTATCTTTCTTGATTACGAGGAAGTAATTAATCTTTAATTCATAATCAAAATCAATTAGCAACCCATGATTTTACTCTTGATCCTCTCCACGCGCGGCTTCTCCGCCACCGTGCCGTCGTTTCCGGCTAACGCGCGGTACTTGTCCTTCCTCGTAAAGTTGGTGCACTCATACGACACAGTTGCGGCGATCACCCTCTGTATATAATTCGCCACGTCATGGCTCGACTTCCCGCCGCCGCACGTGAGCTCACGTGGCACCTTATTCAAGAAATTCACCTCATAAGCCGGGCTCGGGTTCATGAAGAAGTAGAACGGGTCCATCCCCTTCCACCCACGCGCCGTCGTGCCGTGGAACATGCTCATCCGGTTCACCATCGCCACCGGGACGAGCTCGTCGGTCAGCTCGGCGAAGAGCGAGCTGAACCGGAGGAGGAACGGCTCGCGGCAGGTGGTCCCCTCCGGGCAGATGGCGAGGTCTCCCTCTTCCAGAAGCTTCTTGATCATGGCGGCGTCGGTGGCGCGGTCGCGGCTGAGGCGGACGGTCTTGATGGGGGAGATGGCTTCGGAGAGGCGGGAGAGGGAGTAGGTGACGGCGGGGATGGGGCGGCCGAGGGCGGCGGAGAGGAAGATCGGGTCGAGGAGGCTCCGATGGGAGCAGATGAAGAGGACGCCGGATCGGCCGGAGTTCTTGCTCACCGGCGGCGGCGGAGTTCCTTTTACGGTGACGCGGACGCCGAGGGCCCAGAAGGCGTAGTAGACTAGCGGCATTGGGAGGAGGGAGCCGGCGGCGATGCGGAGGCAGGCGAGTACGAAGCCGAAGGGGATCCAGAGGATGATCAGCAGCGCCGCCACGGGTCGCGGCTTTCCGACGAGCCTTCCGTCGTGGAATACGATCGGCTTAGGCAGCTTGTCGCTCGTCACGGCTTTGACTTCGGCTTTCGGCGCCACGATGTAACCCTCCTGCTTGTATTTACGAGTTTTTAATTGATAAATAATAATTTGAAGTTACTAAAATACCCCTAGTGTTTTCACTTTGTATACGTTTATTACTCCTTCAGTCCCAAAATTCTTGTCCAATTTATTTTTTGCACGATTTTTAAGGAGAATTGTTAATTATGTGTAGATTGGTATAAAATTGTGGGTCCCACAAAAAAGTTGTGTGTAATAATTTACTAAAAAATGAAAGTGGATAAGAATTTTGGGACAACCCAAAATGGAATAGTGTACAAGAATTTTGGGACGGATGGAGTAATAAAATTCACATATCTCGAACTAATAGATATCAATTTTTTCACTCCCAGAATCAAAACTCAATCAGTTTGAATGGTGAGAAAAAAATAAGGCATTTTAGTAAATTTAATTATATTGTGAATGTTATTATAAAAATAATTTTTTAATTATCTAAAACGACTATCTTTAAATATTACAATTATAGGAGTTGGTTCAGGAACACTTTCTTAGCGTGTCAATATAAGAATAATTTTTTATCATCTAATTTAATTACTAAACGGTTTAGATTTAATTTGAGTTATAAAATAACGTTATTTCACTTTAAAGAGTAATTAATCATACTTAAGGATCACCACTAATCAATCTTTATTTAGATTGTCAATATTGCTTAATTAGCCTATAAGTGCAGTAGCAATACACTGTAAATGCAGTTCGGTAATTTAAATTAAAAAATAAAATATGATTATTTATTCCATAAGATCAAAGTCATAGATTTATTCACACGTTAACACACTAACAAGCTATTCATGTCCACAAATACACAATATGTTATATTTATCACTAATACATACTTAATTAACCATATATATATATATATATAACAATATTATAAACTTATAGGTTCATTATAATTTTTTTAATTGAAATTTATAGGCTGATGTTAAATTTAATTACCTTGCACAAACTCATGAAGTCAAAATCCGTAAGCCTATCTCCCAACCCAATCTCCGGCGCCGCCTCGCCAAACTCCTTCACAAGCGCCTCCGCCTTATTCCTCCCGACCAAAACCCCCGGCGCCTCCACGAACCCCGTCGCCCTACCGCCGTAGGTCTTAATCTCCGTCCCCAACACCAAATCCGCCCCCAAAAACTCCTTCAGAAACGCCTCCACCATCACCCTCGGATTCGCCGTCAGCACGCACCGCCGCCCGCACGACGAGAACACCCGCCACGTGTCCGGATGAAGATCGCCGGAGTAGAACTTCGGCAGCACCGCACGCGCCACCGATTCGATATCCGAAACCCTCATTCCGGCGAACGCCGCGAAGATGAGGACTTGGATCCCGGCGGACTCCGATACGAAGTAGTAAAGAACGCCGGCGAGAGGGGAAAGTAAGAGCATGAATAGAAGCCTCAAAACGCCGCCGTTTTCAAAGGCGACTAAAGCGAAGTACGGAAAGGAGCTTCTTCCGATTAGTAGGGTTCCGTCCATGTCCGCCACCACCGTGTGCTTCTCCCGCCCGATCGACGGGCAGCTTTCGACGCTCGGAAAATTCTTCACGGCGGCGGCCATGGTGAGTTTCAATTGGAGTTTTTTTTTTATAAAAATGAATTTTATTTAGTGAAGAGATGGAATATGCATGCATGGTGTATAAATATGTGTACGTTAAAAAAGGGACAAATTAATTTTGAAGAAAATGACGAAAAAATTTATGGTTGGGAAATTTATTTTTAAAGGAATTGATTATTTCAAGGAAGTTTTCGTCTAATTCTTCCTCCTTGGATGAATTGTATGTTGTCGTTTTGATTGATTTCTTCTTAGTTACAATCGTCCCTTTTTCTTTGTCCTCCCTACGTGTTTTTCTACGTTAACAGCCATATACTTTTACTTAATATTAACTTTAATTGTTCATGTGTTCCATATTTTACAACTTAAAAAGATTATAGCCAGGGCCGACCCTGACATTTCGGAGGCCCTAGGCGAAGTTAAAAAACGGGCCCCTCCTTAGGTGAAGTCACGAAATGGGAAACGGCAACTTGTCAGCTTATGGCCGTTGGCGTCGGCGTCGTACGAGGAGAACCGGAGGTCGGGAACATTGACTCGCGTCATGTAGTTCTTGAAATCGCCGCCTCCGGCGGCGCTCGCAGCGTAGGAGGTGAAGTTCGAACCGGCCACATTGCCGTCGTTGGCGTAGCTCTTGAAGTCCTCGTGGTGGCCGGTCGATCCGCGGCTGTAGCGGGCGAAGGAGCCGGAATCGAAGTTGTAGTACCGAGACAGAGAGTTAGAGAGATTGCTTGCGCCGGCCAGCCAGTATAGAGAGACAAAGGCGAGAGACACTGAGAGTCTGAGACAGAGAGGGGGAGAATTAGAGCCGTTGCTGCTGCTAGGGATGGTGTTCACAATCACAATCACAACTCTCACGTTAAATCTATTGTTTAATTGTTAATTTGTTTTGTGGGCTGTATGTGGGCTGGTCAAATGGGTTTATAATTTTTTTTTTATAAATGGGTTCATATCCAAAAAAAATTAAACGGGCTATTATGTACTGGGCCGAGTTCTATATTTCGGGGTCCTTTAAAATCGAGGGCCCTAGGCAAAAGCCCCACCCGCTATTCGGGTGGGCCGGCCCTGATTATAGCGAGCTCCGAGAGATCGTCCACTCTATCAACTAGATCGACATTATTTAACAAGTATCGTGTGAATTCATAATTTTATGTATATTTTTACAATAATACCTATTTATAGTCACTATCCGAAATATACATTTAGTACAAGATACAAATACATCGAATTCAAGGATAGATTTGGAATTCAAAATTAAGGGAATAATAATTGCAATTTTAATACCTAAATATGTTCAATTTTTAGGGTGACGGGCCAATCTGCAATTTTAGGGATAAATTAACAATTTTTTTAATGTATTAAAGAAAATTAAGGGTAAGTACATAATTTAGGCCGTTGTAAGTTGTAACCCACCCCTCACCCTAAACAGCCTCTAGCCTATTGGGCCTTTCTAAACTCATTAGTTGCCCCTATGGGCTCAATAATAATTATTAGCCCAATCTTCAATTAAAAATTCTTGAAACCGCGAACTAAATCGATTGTAAACAGTTCCTAAGAAAATAAATTGAACCAAACCGTGAAGCCAAGCCGAATCATATTTTTCGGTTTGGTTCGATTATTTAGCGGTTCGGAGCGGAACCACTTACACCCCTGAGTCTCAACGCATTTATAATTAATTAATACATAAAATTTTAATTATGGAACTATAGTATTTTGATTAAAACGTTTTAGATGTACGAGTATACCACATTCGCATACTTTTGTTTGTAGTGCTCCTTAGAAATATAGACATAAAGTATCGATATAAAATAGTACACGCAAAAAGTATATAAATATGGTACACTCAAACTTTTGTGCGTTTCGAGACGTTGTAATAATGTGTTCAAATTAAAGTAAATTTGGATTGATGAATCGTTGTCGACAGTCACGAGAAAAGCGTGTTTTTGTTTCAACGTAGTGCATCTAGAAGACCAGCACTCCGCTTCTCTCTGACGACTCACGCGCAGGGGCAGCAGAGGTGATACACGCGCCTATTCTCTTTTTTTTTTAAATTGATTATTAAATTTAATTTAATACACTCGCCTATTTCACAACCGCACTATACCTAACTTCCTCCACCTCCCTATTTGTGCTTTGCCATTTTCTAATTTCGGATAATTGCATTTAATGACACTAATTAATTTTTAGACATATAGAATTATATTATTACTCTTTTTTTTTTGTTGACGAGGTCGGCATGCCGCTACTTTGGTGCGCATGCAGTAAACCCTCGCTTCTGTGCAATAATAGCCTGCAAACTACACAGAAGAGTTAAACCACCCTTAATGTGACAGGGTGACAGGCTCACACATAGCGTGTCCAGTGGGAATTGAACCCATGACCTTATATTATTACTCTTTATTTGTCTGCAATATTTGGGAATGCAAGGAATGCACAGCTTGTCACTTTATGATAACCTTTATATTACTTTTAATCTCTTATTAAAAATAATTAATTTTTTTACCATGATTAATTCAAAATAAATTATTCAAATAATGTTGGCTGAATTTCCTCATAAAAAAATATTTTGGAAATACCTTTACAATATTTTTTTTTAAATGCCGTTGATTAACCGTTGATTCATGAAAAATTACGAAATGACCAATTTCCTCAAATTCTAATATTTTAGGGACCAATTTGGTCGATAAAATAAAATTAGGATCAATTTAGCCAAATTCAATTTTTAAGGATCATCTTGGTCAATTTTCTTTAAAATATTAATCTATTTCTGAATAAAACTACAAAGTAGTTATAATGCTCATATTTTATAGAAATAACTAAAAAAAATACTCTCTCCGTCCCATAAAAGTGTCCAATTTTCCTTTTCGGGGTATCCATAGAAAGTTTCATATTTATATAAAAAGGGAGTGAGTCTCACACCTTTAATTGCATGGTCCCACCTCTTTACCTCATTAACCAATTTTAAATAATTAATTAATTATATGAGTCTCACATCTCTATCCATTAAAATCAACTCTTCTAAAACTCCATGTCCCATAGAAACAAAACATTTTTTATGGGACGGAAGGAATAATACTCATCAAAGTGACTAATTTATACGAGGACTAAATCTTTTTTTTTCCATACTCTCTCTCCCCTCAAAATAGTAAGAGCATCAATGCTTTGTCTGTGTTAATGCTTGCTGCATATGCAAAGTGTTATCATAATATAGAATCGAAAATAGTGGAATGTGTTGATGGAGACAACAATAATGAGATTGGAAGTTTGGTCCAATTTGATAATTTGGGATTGTTTTCTTACAAAGGAGATTCATTTGTTTATGTTTAGAACACAATGTTATTGATTGATTCTATTTTGATATATGTAGCAATTTTTAGAATTATTAGAATTATTTAACATTCCTTCTTTTTTCATAATATGTATATATTAAATTAAAGCAGTTCAGATCTTAAGTCTATAATCTCGTGTTTTATTAACAATTTAACTATAAACACTTAGATGTATGCCATAACCCTAAAAATTTAACGATAAATACTTAAATATTTACAGTTGAAAATAATAGTGAGACACGAGAATATCGAACAGAATATCGTGTGGATACTAATGACGCCCTTCCACTAGCGTCAAGACATGTAAATAAAATTCCAAATACTAAATTTCTTAAAATTCAACACGTCGACTCTTTCCCATTTCCCCTTAATTTCAACCTCCTCATAAAACCTCCCAAACCAAGAAACAAATTCTCCACAATTAACAATAAATAAATAAATAAATAAATTCTTGACCTTAATCCCATCTTGTAATAAAAATCCAAGAAGCCATCAAACAAACTCAATCTTTTCACCCCTACCAAACTCAAAATAAATAATTCCTTGCATGCTTCAATAATTCTTAATTTCCGGTTTGATTTTACATGGAATTCTTCACAAAGACTAAGGCAGTCCGGCTAAGAAGCCACTTGAACAAGTACCTCGCCGCCGACGACGACCAGACCTCAACGCGGCAGAGTCGCAGCGGCGCCGCCAAGCGCTCGCGGTGGCTGGTGGAGCTCGTCGACACCAACCCCCACGTCGTCCGCCTCAAGAGCTGCTACGGCCGCTACCTCACCGCCGCCGCCGACCCCTTCCTCCTCGGCATGACCGGAAAAAAAGTCCTCCAAACCCTACCGGAAAATCCGAAGGATTTAACGATCGAGTGGCAGCCGATTAGGGACGGATTTCAGGTGAAATTGAAAGCCCTAGGGGGGACGTATTTGAGGGCTAACGGCGGGACGCCGCCGTGGAGGAATTCGGTGACGCATGATAGTCCCCACGTCGCCGCGACGCATGATTGGATCGTTTGGGATGTGGAGGCGGTGGAGGTGCCGGAGGATGAGGCGGCGGCGGAGTATTGGTCGATGGTGTCGAGTCTTTCTTCGGTGACGGAGGAGATTTCGGGTCTGGATATTGGGTTCGGGTTGGGGTCCGAATCGCCGGTTTCGGTCCGGTCCAGTTTCTCCCCCTCCGCGTCGCCTTCGCCGCGGTGGTGGGCCATCAAGAAGGTATGTTTGCTTGAAACTTTCTTCATGGTCAAATATGGCATAAATTGATTTTTTTATTAGAATTTTATTTTTATTTTTATAATAGATTAATTAACACTAAGAAAATGAAAATATGGCAAATTTAAGAATCAATTTTTATTTAAAAAAAAACAAAAGAAATCATAGAATAGGAGGCAGAAAATAAGTTGCCCATAATTAATTCTATGAAGACATTATGTTAATTAATATATAGGCTACAATTAAACCTCAATAAAGTAATATTTGATAAATTAATAATCTCAGTCCCGATATGGGTCAATGCACTAAAATAATGTTCGATAAAGTAATAACCTCGTTAAATGAATATTTTTTCTCGGTCCCAAGGTTATTACTTTATCGAGGTTTAACTGTTGTTATCTAATATGATTTATCTCTTTTACAAATTCACGATAATAACTAATTCATCGATTAATTGCCAGATACTATCATAAATTAAATTTCAATAACTATTAAATTGACCATGGAGAACATTATTACAACTTGTAGCTGGTCCCAATTGTTACCCAATATTAAGAAAGAGTTTCTATCATTTTCTACAATTTATTGACAATTTCAGTCATGAAAAATGACTTGGAATCTTCTTAATTTTATTTTCTAATATTACATTAAAGTAATAAAATTATATTTAAAGATCAATTATTCTAAATTCCAAAACGTTATTCTACAATTCAAGAGCGGATCCAAAATATAAATTAAGGATGGAATAATAACCTTAAAAAAAGATAAGGAATTCGACACGATTCACGAAGCCCTTAAAATTAGGGGCGAATCTAGGATTGCAGGAAAGGGGGCGAAATTTGAAAAATCAATAGAAATGAGGATGAAGTGTAGATTTCGAGGGGCGAAATACAAAAAATCTCGAAAATTACATATAAAAAATCAAGTTTTGACATGAATCGGGGGTCGACCGCCGCCGGGTGCCTCCCCTTGGATCCGCCCCTGCTTAAATCAGCCGATGTTTATATTAGGTTGATTGTCATAGAAAGATTAGTGCTAATAGTGAATACTATAAGGTTGATTAGTTTTCTCTAAGTACCATTAAGAAGCATACATCCCATAAAAATGACTAATATTTTGTATTAAAAAAAAGAAGGAATAATTGCTTTGCATGAAAATGACATTCATAATAATCAATCACATTAAGGAACGGCCATAATTGTATTATATGTGGTCACTAACCTTATTACTTAATCTCTTCATACACGTTAATGAGTGTTTACTAATTATGGATAATTCATTGTAGGCCACAAGTGTCAACTTCTATTCAATATTTATATTCGTATGATTTAATTGTAGAAAACTTCTTAATTTTTAAATTTCTGAACAAAATAAGATACAAATATTCTTAATAAACACGGATATTTAGAAATTAGATGAGTAAATATCGATTATTGTCATGTAATGTGAAATGTTTTCGATTTGGTTACACAGTTAAACCTCGATAAAGAAATAATTGAGAAAATATTTATTTAACAAGGTTATTACTTTATCGAACATTATTTTAGTACATTAACCCATATCGGGACCTGAAGAAATTATTATCTTAGCAAAATTATTACTTTATCGAATATTACTTTATCTAGGTTTAACTGTATTAATTTAAAGAATTGTTTGTTTATTTTAATAATCAAATAGAGTGTACTTTGTTAAATCTTTTTCGGCACTTAATTTATTGGTCTTTTATCGTATTACCAATAACTTGAAAATAATATATGAGTTAAGTACACAATGTTGGGTACCGAGTGAAATATGTGAAGTATTTATTCGTCTCATTAGTAGTATTTGATTTATTTTAGGCATGAAAATTATGAAAATGATATTGCTTTTTTCTATGTTAATTGTTTTGAAATTTTGGAAGTTTATTTTTGTGGCCACAAATTATTTACTCCTTCCGTTACGTTTGACTTGTTTTGTTTTCCTTTTTGGATTGTCCCACTTGACTTATCTTGTTTCCTAAAAAGAAAAATAATTACAAACAAAGTTCCATTTTTTTTTGCGGTGCCTATATTTCTACACTCTACACACAATAACACATTTATCTTAATTTTTGTGTCGAAAAGAAACAAGATAAGTCGGGCGGGACGGAGGGAAGTACTATTTTTAGGGTTTAGGTACTGTCCTATTAAAATTGTCCAACTTTTTTTTTTATAAATTATTATACACTTTTTTTACCCATTTTTATTCAACTCTACACACTAACAACTATTCTTTAAAAGTGTTAAGAGAAGAAAGTTGACTAAATTTATGAGAGTGAGTAATAAAAAAGGAAAAAAAATAAAAGACAAAATTTACTCAAAATTAGATTCATTATGCTTCTCACGTATTTCAGTTAATTCAAATTTCAAATTACAACCTAATCCCCACCAAAAACCCATCAATTAGCTTTGGACTAAACCCATCTCTCTCTCTCCTCTATCTTACTTTCTCTCTCTAAGAATCTGCAGAAGCATAATCTCTTATCGATTTCGCGGACCTCAGCAATGGATTTGTTTAACAACGCGAAGACTGTGCGTCTGAAGAGCGTCCACGACAAGTATCTAATCGCCGATGACGATGAAGTTTCCGTCACCCAAGACCGCCACGGGTCGTCGAAGTCGGCGAAATGGGGGATCGAATTCGTCGAGAACTCCGACCACATAATCCGGCTGAAGAGCTGCTACGGAAAGTACTTGACGGCGTCGAACCAGCCGTTCCTGCTCGGAATGACCGGCCGCAAGGTGCTGCAGACGCTGCCGCCGCGCCTCGACAGCTCCGTCGAGTGGGAGCCTATTAGAGAAAACGGCGCCGTTAAGCTGAAGACGAGGTACGGTCAGTTTCTACGCGCGAATGGCGGTCTTCCGCCGTGGAGGAACTCGATCACGCACGATATCCCGCACCGGACCGCCACGCAGGACTGGATTTTCTGGGAGGTACACGTGGTTGAAATTCTGCCGCCGCTGCCGATTGCGGTGGGGAAGGAGGACTCGTTTGCTTCCGAGTCGAGCTCGCCGTCCACTAGCCAGTCGTCGAAATCTGGTAGCTTTTCCAGACAAGAGGTAATTGTGATTGCATTTTTGTTCTATTTTTAATTTCGTATTCATACATTTAGGGTTTGTGATTAAGATTGGGGATTTCTTCACAATCAAATATTCAAACTGTCATGGACTAAAATTGAATATCTAAATCAATAATTGGAATAAATTGATTGTTTAAACTGATCTTAATTTTAGCTACATTTATCTCTGTCTGTGTTGAAGAATCAAGAATTGTTGAAGAATGATTTTGTTTCAATCTTGAGCTTTGAATATAGTGCATATTATTCTTTGAACTGATCTCAGTTTTCACCTACAGACTTGTGTGTGTTTAAGAATCAAGAATTGTTGAAGAATGATTTGATTTCAATCTTGAGCTTTGAATATAGTACATATGATTGTTCAAATTGATCTCAATCTTCAGCTACATTTATCTCTGTCTGTGTTGAAGAATCAAGAATTGTTGAAGAATGATTTGATTTCATTTTGAGCTTTGAATATAGTGCATATGATTCTTTAAACTGGTCTCAATTTTCGGTTACATTTATGTGTGTGTGTTTTAGAATCAAGAATTGTTGAAGAATGATTTGATTTCAATCTTGAGCTTTGAATATAGTACATATGATTGTTCAAATTGATCTCAATCTTCAGCTACATTTATCTCTGTCTGTGTTGAAGAATCAAGAATTGTTGAAGAATGATTTGATTTCAATCTTGAGCTTTGAATATAGTGCATATGATTCTTTAAACTGGTCTCAATTTTCGGTTACATTTATGTGTGTGTGTTTTAGAATCAAGAATTGTTGAAGAATGATTTGATTTCAATCTTGAGCTTTGAATATAGTACATATGATTGTTCAAATTGATCTCAATCTTCAGCTACATTTATCTCTGTCTGTGTTGAAGAATGATTTGATTTCAATCTTGAGCTTTGAATATAGTGCATATGATTCTTTAAACTGATCTCAATTTTCGGTTACATTTATGTGTGTGTGTTTTAGAATCAAGAATTGTTGAAGAATGATTTGATTTCAATCTTGAGCTTTGAATATAGTACATATGATTGTTGAGATTGATCTCAATCTTCAGCTACATTTATGTGTGTGTTTAAGAATCAAGAATTGTTGAAGAATGATTTGATTTCAATTTTGAGCTCTGAATATAGTTCGTATGATTCTTGGTGTATGTGTATGTGTTGATACTCATGATACATATTTTGGGGGGTTTTGTGCAGTCGGATGGTTCGTTTAATTCGCCTCCAAAGGCAAAAGACGGTAGGCTAATCTACTATCACATAGCCAATGAATATGGGGAAATTGACAGTGAGTTTGAGGAGCTCTGCATTGCCTTCAAGGGCAATGAGGTGAATGAATTAACCAAAAGGATGGAGGGCGAGTTGGGAATCGATGGCCTCACCGTATGCACCAGAAGTCCCTTGAACGGAAAGCTTTATCCTCTCCGCCTCCACCTTCCTCCCAACAACGCCACCATCCACGTTGTTGTGGTTCCCCCTTCACCCAAAGGTGATCCATCTTACACTCACTCTATTCATACAATGTTGAAATTCTTGAATGATAGTTGTGGTTCTAACTTTCATGCACTTATATTGAGTTTGTTCTTGTTCTAATGCAAAAAAAGCTGAGGAATTTGATTTGATTCATACTTCCAACTACTATTAGAGAATTACAGTAGTGTTTGAAACAACTTAAATAAGCCGCTTCTGAGCTTTTTCACTGTAGAAACACTTTTTTTAATGTTTGGAATGTAGGTTTCTGTTTTTTCGAGCTTATAATAAATCAGAATAAGTAGAAGCACATAAGCTAAGAAAAAAAAACTGAAAAACAGTTTATTAGAGTGTTTGAAATGCTGTGTTTTTTTTCTAAAATTAAGCATAAGTAGCTAAAAGTTGATCGTAAAAGCTATTCCAAACACTGCCTAATTGTTCATTGAACTTTGGAGTTTGTTGAATTGAGTTCTTGCATCATAATTTAGGATGATGACATTCTACTAATGTTTGCTCATGTTGTTTGGATTTCAGTTAGTGAAGAACAGGTGAAAACAGAACAACCACTTTAGCAGGGATCCAGAAATCCAAACAGTTTTGCTCAAACTTGTGTCTCCACATGATCGCATGAACTGCTTCCAAGAATTTTTGTTACTACAGCATATCAAATTATATCAGGTACAGTAGTTGTATTGTACACGTGGCAACCATCCCATGGTTGGAATAGGAGAGAGAGTTATTCTATGCTAGAAGATTTGGTCAGCCTTTTTTATTTTCTCTTTTTCTTCTATGTATACCTCTTGTGGTTCATAAATGGGGCAACGGTTAAGTTAATAATGTAATTTTTAGAAAATAAAATAAAATATAAAAGCTAATAATGTAATTTCTCCACTCATCCTTTGTATATATACAATTAAATCTCGATAAAGTAATAACTTTGGGACCGAGAAAAAATATTCATTTAACGAGGTTATTATTGACTCATATCAGGATAGGAAGAAATTATTATGTTAACGAGATTATTACTTTACCGAATATTATTTTATCGAGGTTTAAATGTATCAAGACGCCCCATTTCATATATTTTTTTACCGTCTTAATTTTCGCGTTTGAGTTAATAGTATGTTATTTCTTCACTCATCCTTGGTATATGTTCTGTATGTCCAACTTTAATTGTCCAGTTTCTTTTCAACACGGAGGTTAAGAAAGTTGGTGGTTGTGTTAAAAATAAAGTAATAAAGTCGAGAGACCCACTAAGTTACAAAGAGTATTGTTTTACTAAAATTGGAAAATGGACAATTGATGGGACCTCCCCGAAAAAAATACTTCATCCGTCCCATAAAAAATGTCTCATTTTAAGGGGCACGAAAATTAAGAAATTTGTATTGAGTGATGTATATTGTTTGATTTTTAGATTGTTAATTTTGGTTCACATATTCTTTTCTTTTTTTAGAAACATGACATTTTCTATGAGACAACCAAAACGAAAAACAAGCTACTTTCTATGAAACGAAGAGAATACTGCACAATTGAAGTAAGATAGAATGGAGTATATCAAGCTCGTAAATACTCCACTATTGAATTCATTGGCTGCGAGCATATTCTAGTCCGTTTTCGCGAATGGGGGCCAAACTAATACGAAAATTTGTTATTCCATTCTTGAAAATTACAAATTCGTGATTCGTTTCTTCGGGTATTGAAGATTTCGCCCCTACAATAACGATAGTGCAATAATGAACATATAAACATTATTGTCAAAATATAAATATCTCACATCATTAAAATCACAAATCTTGGTCAAGACATTATCCACGTCTCCAACCCTAAACACCTCCACTTTCTATCGGGTCCCCCCATTTTCAATTTTCTTTAAAAATCTTGGAGAATAATACTCCCTCCGTCCCGGATGAAACGTCCCATATTCTATTTCGGGGTGTCCCGGATGAAACGTCCCCTATTCCTTTTTTGGAAATAATTAGTCATCTAATTAATTTATGTGGGACCTACAACATTAAATCTAACCTACCCACTACCACACACCTACCCATAAATTATCATTCTTTACTTTTAAAGTACAAATGGACCACCATTCTTTACTTCTAAAGTACACCGCATAAATTACCGCACCGAAAAGAAAGAGGACGTTTCATCCGGGAGGGAGTAATAAAATAATTATTGGGCCTAGTGATGGTAACCCATTATTGGTAGTTACGCCGATGGGCCCAATCGTACCATCGGTTCAAGGCCCACCATCGCCGAACGGCGTCGTTTGCTGCCAGTCGCCAAAGTAGATTCCCTGCACACGGTTTTTACACAACACACGATGAGAGAGAGAGAGATACTCTCCCTCCTCTCTCTTTCTCTCTCTCACACCCGAAGTGGGCCCCATCAGCTCTCCTGCACGTTCTCCCCCTTCTTTTCTTTTTCTTTCCCCTCTACGGTGACACGCCTGTCACGCACGTAGATGAAGCTCGCGATTGATTGGTTGGTGGAGAAGAATTCATGTATGGTTGGAAATAATTGAATAAAATTTGAAAATTTATTTATAATTTTGTAGATGGTGTTTTGACTAACCGTACAAGTTGGTCCGACATCTATAAATTGTGTAATAAAAGTGTTTAAGAGTATAGTATAGTAGCATAATTTGAACATAATTGCTTTGGTTTGATAGGTCAAGGGGTTAGTTGTAAGATTTCAATACATCAAGACTTAATTCATATTCATTTTTAATAAAATCTCGAGTATGATAAGTAGTTGCATTTGAACCATATCAAATAAATCGAATTCATAATAATATGTCCTAACTCCGCTGTGGATACATCCAGACGGAATTTAGATAGTGTTTGAAATAGTCTAAATAAGTTGATTTTGAGTTTTTTAACATTTTGTTTTTTAGAGATTAAAATAAGTCAGAATTAAAAAAGTTAAAAATATTTGAAAAATAGTTTATGAGAATATTTGGAATATTATTTTTTATAAAATCAAATTTTTTTTTCAACATTGCAAACATTAACAACTTTTGCTTATAAAACATATTCCAAACAATGCCTTAATGCTATCATCGCTCAAAATTGCAGATTTTATCTAGAAATTATTCTTTTTTTTCCCAATTGAATATCAAATCCAATTTATCCACCCCTCTCCCCCTATATAATATTGCCATTTTAATTCTTTATTTTATGAGGAATCTCTCAGCTGGTCCAGCTAATTGGCAAGGGACCACTAATCTTCACTTTCATATTTTTGAATTGTAGCAAAAATGTTTTGTTTTTCCTTTTTTATTAATGATTTTCGAACAATTTATGAAATTTAGCAAAAATAATTTAGGAAATCGCTATCTTTCATTTATTTATGGAATCGCGATATGAAAGTGTGCACTCGATAAAATCCGAATTTTAAAGTAAATTGCTATCTTTCATTTATTTATGGAATCGCGATATGAAAGTATGCACTCGATAAAATTCGAATTTTAAAGTAAATATTTAATCTCTCTACTTTTCCTCAGTTGTTTTTCGTTGCGATCGAGTTATTCTCGTGAACATTCCCAAACACGCCCTAGGATTTCACGACCACTTTCCTTCCTAACTGTTTGTCAGAATCTCCCAAATAACCAACCACCTTAAAAACATCGAGCCTCACACTCAATCCGATTACCTCGCCGCAAAACTCAAAAATCTCGCCGGCCCATTTCGGAATCTCCCCATAATCCATTCCTCTCCGAGGAAATCAAGGTATAGCGCAGACGAAGCGAAAAAGGCGGAATCTTTTTTTCCTTTTTCCGATGGGCGCCGATTACTACAACATACTGAAAGTCTCGAGAAATGCGGCGGAGGAAGAGCTGAAGAAGTCGTACAA
This sequence comes from Lavandula angustifolia, assembly GCA_028984105.1. Taxonomy (NCBI): domain Eukaryota; kingdom Viridiplantae; phylum Streptophyta; class Magnoliopsida; order Lamiales; family Lamiaceae; genus Lavandula; species Lavandula angustifolia. Next base: position 547,196 of record CM054803.1, read on the forward strand.
GAGACTGGTGATGAAATGGCATCCGGACAAGAACGCTGTCAAGAACACGAAAGAGGCGGAGGCGAAATTCAAGCAGATTAGCGAGGCGTACGAGGTCTTGAGTGATCCGCAGAAGCGGAAGATCTACGATTTGTACGGTGAAGAGGGGCTGAAATCCGGTCTGTACGCGCCGCCGAACTCCGACGACAGAGTTTCCGGCTACGGCGGCGGCGGAGGAGTTGGGCTCAAGTTTAGTCCCAGAGATGCGGAGGATATTTTTGAGGAGTTTTTCGGCGGCCCAGATGGGAGGAAAGGTAGGAGCAGCGCCGCCGTTGCCTCCGCCATCGGCGGCGGCGGCTTGAAGAAGGCGGCGGTTATGGAAACTAAGCTGGCTTGTACCTTGGAGGAGTTGTACAAAGGCTCAAGGAGGAAGATGAAGATTTCAAGAATTGTTCTTGATGGCTCTGGGTAATTCCGTAATTGCATTTCACTAATTTAATTTCTTGATTAAATATATATATATATATATATATATATTTCAATTTTTTTGTCTAATTTTGTTTCTTGATTAAAGGGTTTCTATTGGTTGGTCCATTTCACTAATTTAATTTCTTTATTAATATTTTATTTTTCATTTTTTTGTCTAATCTTTTTCTTGATTTATGGGTTTATATTGGATGATCTGCTCTATGCTCTTGGTTGGTTGATTTCACTAATTTCATTTCTTGATTAATATTTTATTCTTTTGTCTAATTTCATTTCTTGATTAATGGGGTTATGTAATTACATGTAATGATGTGTTGTTATTACAGCAAGCCTGCAACTGTTGAAGAAGTTCTATCCATCCACATCAAGCCCGGATGGAAAAAAGGCACTAAAATCACCTTCCCGGAGAAGGGCAACCACGAGAGCGGCGCCGCCCCCGGAGACCTAATCTTTGTGGTGGATGAGAAGCCCCACCCCACATTCAAAAGGGACGGCAATGATCTAATCTCCAACCACAAGATCTCCCTCCTAGATGCTCTCACCGGCAAGACCCTCAAAATTACAACCCTAGATGGAAGAGATCTTAGTGTCACAGTTTCAGACATCATTAAACCCGGGCACGAAATGGTGGTCGAAAACGAAGGCATGCCCATATCGAAAGAGCCCGGAAAGCGCGGAGATTTGAGGATCAAGTTTGATATCAAGTTCCCATCAAGGCTTACATCCGAGCAGAAATCTGATCTGAGAAGGGTGTTGGGGAGAACAGCCAGTTGAGTGTTTATTAGGTTTGTTTTAAGTGTTGTGTATATTCTTGATCAGTTTTAATAACATAAGAGTTCTTGTGCATATTAGGGCAAAGAGATTTGAGGTTGGTTTTGTGTATTTTTGTTTGAGAATATGTTATGTATCTCAATTTCTTGATTGTTACATGAAGGAAGATTGGAGCTCATTTGGGCTTGTTTAGTTGTGTTATTTTTAGATTATGTGTTTATCTTGTTCTCTCTTCATCAGTTCTCAAAACGGACCAAAATCGTACTTTTTCGAAGAAGAAATTAATTTTAGTTGGTTTGTTCTCCAAAACGGGCCAAAATCGTATTTTTTCGGAGAAAAAAATCGAACCAAAATCTCAAAACGAATCAAAATCGTACTTTTTTCGAAGAAGAAATTAATTTTAGTCAATTAGTTCTCCAAAATGGGCCAAAATCGTACTTTCTCGGAGAAAAAAAAATCAATTTTAATCCTCTAATATGGTCTATATTCGTTTTTGGTCCTCTAATGTACAATCACTCTATTTTGATCTTCTAACTTTATAAAGTGTGCAATTCTTGTTTTGTTGGGAACCAAGACCGAACATTTTATAAAGTTATAAAATCAAAATCGAATACTTTATAAAGTTATAGGACCCGAATCGAACCTAGAACAAAAAACAAAAAACAGCCATATTAAACGATCAAAATTTATATTTTCGCAACATAATGGACTAAAATTGGTCGTGATTAAACATGAAAAACACAAGTTTTATAGTTCAAAAAGATTCCATTTCATCCTCAATGTACTAACCGCATCAAACTACAAAAGCAAGGGTGCAAAGGGTTTTCCATGATACCACCACACAATCCTTCATAGATAAGCAAATGACTGAAAAACCAACAAGCACCACAGTAGCAAGATTACGATGCAGTTTGCGCGTGGTCGGTATTACCGGAAGGGCCGTGGTGATTGTAGTTTCCGCCCATACCCCTGCCTCCTCGGCCTCTGAAGTTGCTCCTTGGCTGATCATAGAATTGGCCGCGGCCATTCGTAAAGCCTCCCCTACTGCCTCCTCTCCCTCCACGCCCGTTGCTGTATCCTCTACGGCCGCCACCACCACCACGGCCGCCTCTGTAGTTCTGATATTGCCTCCGAGGGTTGGGATGCTGCTCATTCAAGTTTTGATCAGCTTCAGAATTGGGTATGCCATGCTGTGGTTCAGCCTGATCTTCTGATCCTCCTCCCTATGATCAAATACGGTGGAACATAATTGCATGGTCGGATAAATACGTTAACTAAAGGGAGAAAGGAAATGCAAGTGTCATACCTACACCCACACATACTTATACTAGGAGAACAAGCAGATTACCTGATGAGGGTCTTCAACAGATCGAGCTTCTTCATTATAAATTTCGTTGTCGTGGGAATTGGGTGATTGTTCTTCCTGAATGCCACAAGTGTTAATAATTTGTGGAATGAAGGTAAAGAACATTACAAAGTAAAGGGAAAAAGATAAACTCTAGGCTGAAACCAAGACATGTTACAAGTTCTGATGGATATAATGACTTGTCCAAATGAGACATCCGGCGAAAATGACCAAAATGACCATGATATTTCACTAGATAACCAAAATATGTTCAAGAAAATGACCTATTTCTCAGCAACATAACCATAAAGGTTAGTGATCTTAGACCAACTCTAGTCAGCTCATGCATGGACCTTACGAGGAAATATACGATTTTGTCGGGGAGGGGGAACGAATGATGTCAGGTTCATATCCCAAAAGAGATCCAAATTCTAGCCAAACCTCTCTATTATAATCATCAAACTTCTCACTAGACAAAAGATATGCCATCAAGGTATGAATTAGAATGTTATATCTGACTTGAGATAAAAAGGGCTTCAGTTACTACTCAAAGAGTTCAAATGGTAGAGAAAAAGATCAGAAAATTGTCGCTGAGAACGTCATTGTGGAATGGCATTACATATATATTAGGCAAATTTTACCTCTTGCTGGAATTCTGCACCTGAGCTTTCCACTGTGAAAGGCATGCTCTCTGCAGGAATCATAGAACCATAGACTGGCACCTGCACAGAAGTATAATTCCCAGCAGCAGCAGCAGCTACTTCAACAGGAGCCCTTATTTCAGGTATGGTCGTAAAGTAGTCCGAGGCCATGATCTTGTTCAACTTTTCCCTTAAGCCGGCATCTACACATAACAAATCTGAGTCTTAAAAATGCCCGTTCCCAAAAAAAATTCAGCAAGAAAAACGACATTACAGGACATAATCACGAAATCAGCCGACAATCAGATTACAGCAGCACAATCACAAAATCAGCTCATAATCAGATCACATGAGCACAATCAAGAAACACTACTGGAGTAGCATAATCTAAGCAATATTATAAGTTAAGGTAACATATATTTAACGGCCTGCTTACAGCACGATAAAATATCTTCGTATACACACAAAGAGCGATTATACCTTGCAGTATGACAAGGAAACATGCCTATGCATACATTAACTTAACAACTTAACATAGTTAATTACACTTACTAACCAATAACTGCTTAATAGGAACTGTTAACAGATCAACAATAAATTAAACTTCAACCAAGATTAGAATATACTCTGAGCTACCAACACAAGAATGATGCATACAATCCACAAATGTAAAATAAAGCAGAAGGTAAATAAAGGTAAATATCAACACAGCCATAGCAAAGGTTTCATACAAGTGATATCAGAACCCGGCTCGATTGGCTGGTCTGCATTGGCAAGCCATAGCTTAGCATGCTCCACGCACTTCTCCAACGACTCCTTATGCGACAAGCTCGAATTCACCGGCCGCGAAATCAATAATCCTCCGAGCATCGAAATCAAATCCAAATCCCACTCTTTCAAAGGATCCCCTGCAGAATCATCATCCGTAACGTAATCATAGGTTAAGCAGCAGTTCCTCTCGTGCGTCCTCGTCAACATGTTATCGTGCGCTCTAATTAGAGTCTTCACATCGAAGACGCTGCCGAAATAGAGAAGATTGAGCAGATCAGGAACAGACGAAGCTTCTTCTGTAGGTTCCTTCCCTGCGTTTCCACCATTCGCGATTTCCGTGGTCGATACATCGGTCTTCTGCTTGCTTACTGCCAAAGCGATTTCGATTTCCTGATCTAGGGCACTAAAAAGCGGTTGTTTGAGTTTTTCGAGTTCGTCGACGCCGGCGAGGACGGAGGGTTTGGAACGGAGGGTTTCCTCTTGCTCTTTGTTGAGGATTTTTCCTTGAGCGAGAGATTCCTCCATTTGCGAGATGCGGTTGAGCTTCTTCCGCAGCGCGCGAAGGCGCTTGTTGATTAGATTGAGGACTGGTCCTTCGTTTGCGAATTCGGATGCTGCCGCCGCCGCCATTTTATGGTGGTTGATGTGCGTGGAAGGAAGTGTGTAATCGGCGAGGATTAGGGTTTTACGCCGCCGTCGGCAGCGGAAGGGCGAAAAGAAAACGTGAGGAGGGGATGGGTTTTCTGGAAGAGGTGAAGCGGCGGTAGGGGGGATAATAACTGCGATAGATTTAAATTTAATTTATCTTGTCACGAATTTTAATTTATTGAAGCCAAAGTTTAAATAAATTTTAATTGGCAAAATTCACGAATTACTTTATCTATATCTATATATAAAAAAATATAATTAGTATGGAACTTATGAAATCACACAAATTTATATTTATAATTACATTAATATGGCAAAGCTATATACATTTTTTTATTTTTATAAAGAGTAAATTTTTATTTTTATTTTTATAATGAGTACCACCTCTCACGGTACTACTTCGCTATCGGTCAACCGGGTGTATTTAGGGGGTGTATGGAAAAGCTTTTTTTAAGCTGCTTCAGCTTTAAGCTTGTGTCGTAGTGTTTGGAAGTCCCGGCTTAAAGCTGAGATTCTCTAAAATGGGGTCGATTTTAGAGAATGCATCAAGCTCGCTTCACCCCACTTCGAGCTTTTTTAGCTTATAGCTTACGTATTTTTCGGACGAAATTACCCTTACTAATTTTATTTAATTCCAAAAATTAACCTTCCTAACCCTACTTTGTGAGAATATATTTTCTTCGCATCCAGCAGCTCGCGGTTCTTCTCTCTCAACTCTTCAGAAGCACAATCTCATTCACGGCTGAAATCTACCCAGAAATTATAGTTTCACCACCGGAAAAATCAAAATCTGCGCTGGGATTGTAGCTTCTTCCCGTAAGGTAATATTTGCCTCTCTCTCTCGTCTCCTCTTACATATTCGAAAATCCATTCATCTTTTCTTGGGAAATTATTGTATTTTCTTGCAATCTCCTCGTTATTGGTCTTATATGTTGAAACAAAGTGAATTATTCAGATGTATTGCCTGTAATTTTATCGTTTCGTGAGGATTGGGGTTTGAAAAGTGTGTTTGTGCGTGTGTCAATAACTCATATTGCTGTGCAAATAAGGGACATCGGTACATTTGGTGGAGATTTGAATCAGTATTGAATATTTAATATAATTGTGAAGATTTGAATCGGTACATTAGGTGGAGATGCAAATAGGTGGACATCGGTACAATATTGCATTATAAATTCATGGAGATGGGGACTGAATTTGGTCCAAAGTCCAGATTGCTTGTAATTGTGATATCATGTCTGTCTTCACACAGTTTCCCATGGATTAGGGCTTTTCCTTTATTGGTCTTATATTGAATATGTATGTTTGCCAAAGTTTTTGTTCTTATATGACATTGCACGTATATATGCTTGTGGGGGTGCAAAGACTGAAGTTTAGTTAGAAATCCAATGATCCTCACTAATTATAAATCTTATACATCTTAGGTATGGGATCACCAATGAACTCTTCACTATATGACCCATATCTTTCTCAATCTTTTCCACCACAAAATTCTCAAATCCAAGATGAAGTTGGAAACCAAAAAGGAAAGAGTGTCGTGACAGCACATTGGGATGATAACAAAACTATGACATTCATCAATTTGTGTGTTATTGAGGTAAGGGCGGGAAATAGGCCCGGTAGCCACTTTAGTGCTATAGGATGGAAAAACCTTGTTGAGAAGTTTAACACGGCAACAAAACTAAACTACTCTAGAATTCAATTGAAAAACCATTGGGATAATCTAAAAAGAAGGTGCAAAGATTGGAAGAGGCTTTTGAGAAATGAAACAGGACTTGGATGGGATAATGAAAAACAAACCATCGATGCTACCGATGAGTGGTGGGAAAGAAAGATAAAGGTATGTTTTTTAGTTTTCTACTCCTTTTTATTTGTTTTTTTTTTTGTAATGTTACTATCTTTGTGATATTTAGGAGGCTCCTGAAGTTGCTAAATTCAGAGATAGGGGACCACTTTTTAAAAACTCAACAAGAATTTCTATGTGATGATGTGATTGCTACGGTCTCGTATATGGGTTCCAACTTCGGGTGTGCTACCGACACATATGCGAGAGGATGATAATACTCCTCAAGAAGAGATGATTGAAACAAATATGACACAAGATTCAACTCATGCCCGAGTTGAACCACTAGATGATGAAGGTTCCAGCTTGAGAAGGAAAAATACCTTTCCAAATGTCATATGTAAGAAGTCTAAGAAGGTCAATACCGGTGAGAGTATTGCAAAGTCTTTCTCGGCCGTAGTTGAACTCATAAAGAATAAGCAAGCTACTCCAAACATTCGTCCTCTTGACAGTCAATACACCATCAGAGAATGCATGGAAGAACTTGACAAAATGGATGCCATTATAGAAGGTGATGAAATGTGGCTATTTGCCACTAAGTTGTTCCGTGATGCAACTAATCGAGAGCTTTTCTTAGCAATGAAGAATGTCGAATCCCGTTTCAGTTGGCTGACAAGGCAATTGGAAATCGACAAGATTAGGAATGCATGTTTTTACGGTCGTGGCCAAGATCAATGAGTGATTTTTATGGCTTCTTCTGCTAGTTTATGTAAACTCTATTCTAGCTACAAAATCATATCCCATTTCCACACTGCACCGACAATAATGTAAATAAATTTTGCAAATAAATTTAATTTCAAACTCACCATGGCATTGACTTGAACTTGGTTGAATTGAGATGGGGAGGGTTTTGGAGAACGGTGGTGGAGAAGATATGGGGGATGGTGGTGGTTAAGTAAATTAATTAGGTAGAAATAAATTTCACATTTATTGTTCACACTAATATAATTTATTAGGTTAGATATAAAATTTATGGAATGATGAATTTATACAAATAAATAGTAGTTAACATATAATTGTATACTATATTTATTATGATACAATTTTATAATATACATAATATTTAGATTAATTTAGTATTTTGTAGTATTAGATTGAAATTGTAAGCAAAAAATAAATATTAAATAATAATTATTTGTGAATTTTATTATTTATTATAAATATTAATTAGTAACACTGAGGACAAAACAAACATTTCTATTAAAAAGTAACAATAAGCTACTTCTATCAGCAATATTTCCAAACACTATTTTTCCCACTTTCAGTAGCTTTCAGCACTTATTTCCAAACACTAACTGATTTTCAAATAAGCTGCTTTTAGCAGCTTTCAGCACTTATCAATAAGCTTCAGCTACTCCAAACACCCACTTAGCCTTGCAAGGTGGTCATTGCTGATTCACACGGGATTCCACGAGTCCCATGCTACTTGGGTCGGAGTGTAAGTTAGTGATGCTTTCGGCTACTGGACTTTCGCCATCTAGGGTGCAGCATTCAGACTGCTTCACCAAGCAGCACGACACTTATTGCTCTCCCACAACCCCGTTTTCACGGTTTAGGCTGCTCCCATTTCACTTGCCGCTATTACGGGAATCCTTTTTGCTTTCTTTATGCGGTAAAGCTAGATTCTTGTTTCATAGAATAATGAGTAGGGTAGTAGTACTCCCTCAGTCCTGTATAAGGCAACCCTTTTTTTTTTTTTTTTCTTTTCAGGATGTCCTATTTGAAACAATCAATTTCCAAAAAAAAGAAATAACTTTCAAAAATAATTATTACCCTCTATCTTACTTTATCCTTTCAATTTCATATTTCTATTTTCTCTTTATCTCACTTACCTTCCTTTTTTACTTCATCATTTAATCATTTCTCATACTTTAACATCCATTTTCTTGATTCTCATGTCGGAAAAAAATGGATTGCTTCAAACGGGACAATAAAATATTAATTAGAACATGGATTTGATGATGGTTGGTTGTTTACATAAATTTGGAAGAAAAATGCAATATTAGTAAATAATTGTAAATGTAAAAAATCTAGATGTTCATTGCAACAATCGTCAAACCTAATAGCTTTAGATTGTCTCGTAATCAAAAATCAACAACAACAAACAAAGAATAACGCGAGTACAAAGAAATCAAATCTCAAAAAAAGGTACATCCTAAAAAAAGACAACGAAACAAGAGGTTGAATGATGAATCAAATCTGCAAACATATTACCATCCAAGATCAAATTTTTGCATGATAAAACCAAAAATGGTATAAATTCTTGAAATATTACCATCCAAGATCAAATCTTTTCATGATAAACCAAAAATGGTTAGACATTCTTAAACTTACATATGATACATTAAGGGAGATCCCAAAAAGGCCCACTTTCTTTATCCTCATCTTCTGTCCCACTTTTTCGGGTACCATCCACATTTTAATAATGGCCATCTAGATGGCTACGATAATTTTAAAATTCAAAATCATAGCCATCTAAATGACTATTGTTAAAAATGGCAATGGGACAGAGGATCTACACTTGTTCAAGAATCACAATATATCATCATAAGCAACAATTTCTCTGCCCCTAAAAGGCCCTTCTATCCCACCTTCTTTACTGTCATTTCTTGGATTCACAATGCCTGATGAGCCTACCTTATTACCTCTTCCATGGCTGGTAAGTGGCACTTCTGCTCTCACTGGCTGTAATTGAGGAATTGGATCACTAGCCCACATTACTTGAACCTTCACCATACAATACAAGAATGAGAAAGTCTCGATTTTGATCATGGAATGTGCCTCCATTCATTCTTGATACTATAATGTGGGTACGTGACAAGGGCCCGATTTTGGTCTTCTAACTTAAAAAAGTAATTGTTTTCTATGTCTTACGGCGAAGAGTGTAATTCAAGAACCCTTTTTCTCTATTTACATGTAACAAAACGTTTGATCAATCAAAATCGAAATTTTCTCATACGAGAAAGACAATAATTCACCATCAATGGCACTAACTCATACTTTCAAAAGGAAAAAAATAAACTACAAACACATAATGCCTAAGCTTAGATTTTAAAATCCATACATCCTCAATTTTCAACCTTCCCTCAACCACACACCATTCAAAAGTAGAAGAAAAAAAAAGGTTATTTCTTGGCATATGCAAATACATAAGCTTTACTCCCTCCGTCCCACTATAAATCACACGTTTATCTTATTGAAATGTCCGCTATAAATGTTACGATTCCTAAAAATAGAATAAAAATATATCGATCACATTTAACTACTACAAAATTAAACAATCTACGCCATATAACATCAATTTCTTTATTTCCGTGCCTAAAGTAAACGCGTAGTCGTTTCTAGTGGAGTATACGTCAAGGAGAATCTCTGCAGTAAAGAGATGCAGAAATACAGTGCAAGAGAGAGGGAGAGATAGAGCCTTACTGGAGTAGAGTGAAGTGTAACCGGAAAACTGGAATCTCGGGCCGCATCAATGGCGGATTGGGCCGCCTCATTGGATCTGAAATTGACATAAGCTACTCCATCGGGCTCCATTCGGGTCCGAGAAATCGGGCCGTACATCTCAAACCTAGATTTAAGGTCTAGCACTGAGCACTCCGCCGGCACGCCGACCACCACCACCGACGTCGCCGCCTTGGCTGCGACGGAGGACTTAGAGGAACCGTCCCCATCGTTTCCCGGCTCGGCGTCGAGCGGAGGCGGGCGGCGGCGTTTGGGCTGAGAATAAGGCGCGTGGCGCGAGTAGTGGGGCTTCTCTCTCTTCCCGCTCCTCATGATTGTATTTGTGGAGTAAAACTTTCCCAATTTAGGGCTTTGCGATTAGGTAAGAGAATTTTCTAAAATTATGAGATATAAAAATAAATGAGTTTATTAGAAAGTAAAAGATAAAGTATGAGAGAAAAATAATAAAATAAAATAAATAAATAAAAAAATATGAGAAAAAAATAATAAAAAGATACTACCTCCGTCCCGCTATTACTGACACAGTTTCCTTAAATGGACGTCCCGCTATTACTGACACGTTTCCTTTTTTGAAAATACTACCTATCATCTGTCTCCTACTTTACCATTTATCTCTCCTACTTTTTCTTACTTTATCATTTTCTCTCTCTTACTTTATCATCTTCTCTCTCTTACTTTATCATCTACTTTCATTCATCTTCTCTCTCCTACTTTATCATTTACCCATATCTCAATATTAATCATCTACTTTCTTAATTTCCGCGCCGAAATGAAACGTGCCGGAAATAATGGGACGGAGGTAGTATTTTTTAAAGTTATTTTTATTTAAAGAAACGTGTAATTTTAAGTGAAACGTATAATGGGACGGAAATAATGAGACGTGTTATATGGGACGGAGGAAGTACTAAATAGAGTAATATTGATAAAGTAATACTACTATTTTTTTATATAATAATTTCTTTCTATTCAGATTTAGGTTAATAAATTAAAATAATGACGCGTTAAACTAGTATTCTTTTTTTTTTTTTTGGGTAAATTGTAGCTTTGAGAGTTTCAAATTTGACATAAATGGTACTCCTTTGTCTCATTAATATTGGCACTTTTGTTTTCCGGCAACGAAATTAAGAAAGTAGAATAGATGATAAAGACAGAGAGAGAAGATGCGTGAGATAGTGATAAAGTGGAGGATAAAGTTAGAGAAAAAACTGATAAAATATGAGATAATATATATATATTTTTTTTGAAAATGGTCAAATCAAATGGGATATTCCGAAAAGAAAAAAGGATCATTTTAACGGATGGAATATTTTATAAGACTGTAATTTCGGTTATAATTGAAAACGAACCGAATCAAATCAAAAATTTAAGTCTACTATTCAATTTTGCATAGAATCGATTGTTAGCTTCTATTTAGATCTCGTATGGGAAATCAACTTAAATATGAGCTTATACAATAAATGTTTATGGCATAAGTGCTTATGTTATAAGCGCTTAAATTGAATAAGCAGTTGCGTTTGGATACATTTATATATAAACACTTAATTAGAAAAAAATAAAATATAATTTTAAAAATTATTGTTAAAAGGATTTGATATGATGAACTATTTTTCATAAGTTTTTTTTAGTTTATTTTCATAAAAAAATCATACCAGCTTATGAAAATAAATCAAAAAAGAGTTTATTTTTTAGAATTAACTGTTTTCATAAACTATCTCAAACGCGTGCAAAAATATTTATTTTTTAGAATAAGATGCAGATAATAGCATAAATTTTGGCTAATTTTCATCGCTCTACAATGTACATAAACCAAAATGAGAATTAACAAGGTTTCTTGATAGAAAATCAAGAAAGTTACATTCTTTACTATGGAGTAAAATTTTCCCAATTTAGGGCTTTGCAATTTGGTAAAAGATTCTTGTATTTCTTGTATCCAAATTTTGCATGTAGAATCAATTTTTTAGATTCGATTTAATCAAATTAACAAAGAATGTAAATAAATCCAAAAGAGAATTAACGAAGTTTTTCTTGCAAGACAAATCAAGAAAGTCACATTCTTTACGAAGTCATGGAGTTCTACAATATCTCCCAATCGTAAAACCCTCAATCTTCATCAATGGCTGCCGTACTATCACACCAATTTACCATTTCTCCCTTCCCTCAATCCAATTCCAAACTCCCATCTCCAAGAACCCATTTTCTCTCACCTCAAAAACCCCAACTCCTCACAAAGTCAAAATCTCCTCTCTCACTCCACACACTCTCTCATCTGGGCCTCCCAAAATTGTACTCACCACGAGCCAAGTCCGACGGATTTTTCGATAGGATCGAAAAAGATGAAGCTTTACCGGTCACCGGCGCAAAACCGGCGAAATTCCTATTCTGGGTGTTTTTATGGGCGTCTGTTTCAATCGGGCTGTACGCATTCTCCGGCGATGCTAAGGCGGCGGCTGCTGTCGATTCGATTAGGGCTTCGGGCTTCGGCGTTAAGGTTGCTGAGGCGCTGCGGGCTTCGGGCTGGCCCGATGAGGCGGTTGTGTTTTCCTTGGCCACGCTGCCGGTGATTGAGCTGCGCGGCGCCATTCCGGTTGGTTATTGGCTGCAGCTGAAACCCTTGACTTTGACCACCTTGTCTGTTCTTGGGTTAGTCCTGACTTTCTCTAATTCTGCAGATTTTCGGAGTTTTTAAGGTTTAAATTTGTTTTGCTTGTGTTTGGGATTTTAATGTAGCTTAGATTATACTTACGATTGATGAGTTTGTTTAAACTAAAAGGTTTATTACCAAAAAGGCTAGATTGATAGAATTCTTAAGTATGAGGGAGGAGTAGATGATAAAATAGGAGAGAGAACATGAACGAGAGTTAGATGATAAAGTAAGATAGAGAAGATGAGCAAGAGTAGATGATAAAGTAAGATAAGTAGGAGAGATAGATTATAAATTAGGAAATAGGGGTGTCGATCGGGATGGGATCGGGAATCCCGATATCGAATTTCGGGATCCCGATCCCGAAAACAAGTAGAAATTGCACACCGATACCGATCCCATTTCGGGATTCGGTATTTCGGAATTTGGGACGGGATTTCGGTATTGGGATTCGGTAATCCCAAAAATCTCGTAATTTAAAAAAATAAAAATTAAATGTTAAATGAGTGACAAGCTGCCAAACTATCGATAAATCACGCCATAAAATTTATACAAGTATACAAGTAAAAAACAGAAATAGTACGGTGCAAATTGGGACTTTCGGTGGCGCTGGCGGGCTACAGGGGCGGAGGGGATCCGGCCGGTGGCGCGCCGGCAGCGACGGCTGACGATACTGAAGTGAAGAGTGAAGAGGCGAGAGACGGCTGCGGCGGGTTTCAGTTCAGAAGAAGAAATGAAGAAGAAGAAATGAAGAAGAAGAAATGAGAGGCGAGAGCGGCGGGTTTCAGGTCTGAATTCAGACCTTAGTTATTTCATTTTTTTTTCGATATTTCGGTTAATACCGATTCGGGATCGGTAAAATCCCAAATCCCGGTGAGCTGTGAAATAAAATACCGATACCGATACTGAATCCTGAAAAACGGTATTTCGGTATCTCAATACTGACTTTTTCGGTTCGGTATATTCCGATTACCGATCCCGTTTAGACACTCCTAGTAGGAAATATGATATTAATTATTTATCAAATTCAGAGAGTGGTCAACTTTAGTGGACGTCCCAATCGAGAAATGTGACCAACTTTAGTGGGACGGAGGTAGTATTACGCTATTTGTCACTTTATAGACGAAAAATTGGTTTGATTGGTTCTTGAATTGCAGGAACATGGTTCCGGTACCCTTTATAGTTATGTACCTACAAAAATTCGCAACTTTTCTTACCGGAAAGAACGAAGCTGCATCGAAGTTCCTCGACATGCTATTCAAGAGGGCGAAACAAAAGGCCGGACCAATAGAAGAGTTTCAATGGCTTGGCCTAATGCTGTTCGTTGCAGTCCCGTTCCCCGGGACCGGGGCTTGGACGGGTGCCGTCATAGCTTCGATATTGGACATGCCGTTCTGGTCGGCTGTCACAGCAAATCTCGTCGGGGTTGCAATAGCCGGGCTTCTGGTAAACTTGTTAGTTAACCTAGGAGTCAAATACGCCGTTTTAACCGGTGTTTTACTATTCATCGTCTCCACGTTCATGTGGAGCTTCCTCCGTAGTTTGAAGAAGTCTTTAACCTCATCGAATTGATTTTAGGTTTTTGTTTTTCTTACCCCTAATTCACCTTTGTCTTGTCTTTGATCTTGATGTCGAATCGAAGAAATCAAGGGTGGATGGATGAAGTACGGACGGCTTAGATTCGCTAAGGTAAAGAAGCTTATATCTTGGACTTTTCTTATATATATGCTTGTATTATGACATGAAAATGTTAAATGTAGTCTTGAAGTGGTAAAGATTTGGTTGAGAAGATTATTGCAAAAATAGAACTAGTTTCATTTTCTTTAAGGCCTAGAGGATAGAGTGAGCCAAGGTAGAGATTGAACATGAAAATGTAACAAAATTTATTTTGAGGATAGTTCTTGCTTTGTTACACATGATCACTAGGTTGTTTATCCTAAATTCTTTGTTTCTAAAGGTCTATTTGCAACTGTTTATTATAAGTACGTTTTCTTTACTTTTGCTTAAAGTTGAAAAAAAACTATTTTTAATCAAAAGTAGATAGTTTTTTATACTCCCTCCGTCCCGCTTAACTTGACTCATATCTTTTCTGCACATAAATTAAGAAGAGTGGTTGGTTGTGTGAGGAAAATGGGCCCCTACAAAGAAAATGTGAGAGTTGATGTAGTAATTATTTTTCTTTTTAGGAAATAGAACAAGTAAAATGGGACAACCCAAAAAAGAAAGTGGGACAAGTCAAGCGAGACGGAGGGAGTATTAATATTAAAAAAAATAGATATTTACGGTAGTTCTGGAAATTGCTTAAGTTTCAAAAGCATCAGATTTAATGCTTTATTTTAGAGAAGTTAATACAGAAAGCAGGTTTTTGCAAATAATAATTTACTTATTATCCATATGCTCATTAAAATTGTTCTTTTCTAGTGGGTTTGGGCTGATTATGGGCTTTCCTATTTTATTTATGGGCCTATCACTAAACTGGGACAGGCCCGTAATTCGAGCTAGGGTGATTTATTAAAGAATTTCTAGTTCCTTATAAGTTCTATGTGATGGATTCACCAAGCACTAAAAATAATTTAATAAGTTTCTAGAAATGACTGGAAGTTTCAAATATTGAATCACCAACAATATTGGAGTCCCATTGTTTTGGCACTTCTGGATTGGTAATCCAAATATGACATGACATTTCCACTAACTTAATTTAATTAAATAATAACAATCACTCTTTTATGGATAATTTTACTGATTGGAACGTAAATTCTGCTGAATACATTCCACTTACGTTGCCCATTAATGGAAAATTTTAGTCCACCGAAAACAAGCGTAAAAAAAAAATTTGATTAGCGGGTCTAAGGGTCGAGTAGAGCCACCACTATGATCATAAATCATGCTGAATTTAATTTTTATATGTAATTTTTAAAGAAATATACTCGCTCCGTTTTATCATTCTTCTCTCAGTTGTATTCAACGTGGAGTTTAAGAAAAATGGAATGAAGGTTGTGCTAAAGTGGGTGAAAAGTATGTTAAATGACGGGATTCACTATTTTGATTGATTGTGGTCCACAAGAACAACATGACAACTGTTGGGATATGCGATGCCCAACATCCTTCCAGCTGCGCAGTGTTAGGCTGTGTGATGCCCGGCACCACGCCCTTGCGAGGCGGAGCAGCGTTCGAACTGTAACCGTGGCGCTGACTGCTATGCAATGAGGAATAAAAGTTGCGCCCTCACCACCAGCAATTGCTTTTGGCGTAGTGGTAAGTGCTTGAAGTCCAACAGTTAGTATCAGAGCAGGTCACGAGTTCAAATCAACTGGCAGGTGGGGGGGGGGGGATTGTTGGGATATGTGATGCCCAATATCTGCGCGGTGTTGGACTGTGTGATCTCCGGCACCACGCTCCTGCGTGGCGGAAGCAATTGTTTTTGGTGTAGTAGTAAACGCTTGAGGTCCAACAACAGCAAAAAAACGAATCTAAGACAAAATTAACAATTACTTTTGGCGTAGTGGTAAGCGGTTGAGGTCCAACAATAGCAAAAAAGGAATCTAAGACAAAAATAGTGGAACGGAAAGGGCATTATTTTGTCTCACTAAACTGCAGATTTCATTCCTCACTCATTCGGTTAAATGTTGTAAGTTGAAATTTTCATCTTAAAAATCAAATTAATTAGCAATGTAGAATCATAAAATGTTGGTGATTAACAAAGTTAGGTAAAATACCAACTTTTGTATTACTCTGAAACGAAGCCCTAATTGAGAAAAAATATATTATTGTATTATGCAACATAGACAGATCAATCTTACCTGCCATAACAATTTTAATTTATTTGGAAAGAAGAAAATTTAATAAAGACTATTTTCCATGATTCACTGCACCACTCTTGCCTCCCCGACACATACTTAAATATAATTACAAAATATATATATTGGTCAACACGTTCATGTTAATAAATAAATGGATAATCCCACTGTCACAAGTAAATATCTAGTTCCATAACACTTTGATTCAATTAATATTAGTATTAAATACTGACGCAACATTTTGTATTGCTGATGAAATATGGGATAAGATTAAAAAATTGGAATTTGTGACATAATTAGTGACCATAAAGTATAAATATAATATTAGTGAACTTTTATTTCGGTTGAGAATTTATTAATTCAGATGAAATTAAGCCGCCAATTAGTGAAAGATTTTATTTTTAATGAAATTGGTCAAACGATTGTAAATGGCTGACCTTTTTCTATTAATTTTCGTTGTAATGAAATAAATTATAGATATATAAGAATCTAATTATTATGGTTATATAAATTGCGTTGCTGTACACCCAAAGTCAACGAAGTTTATCTTAATATTTATAGTAGGAATTACACTTTCGTGATTGTTAGGGAATCAATGAATCATGTTTAATTCACTATTAAATTTCCCGTCGAAATAAATGTAATGTTAAAATAATTTAAAGAGGGGAGAGAGAGAGAGCTCTGAAATGTTAAGTGATCCAATTGACTAATACAGAAAATAACCAAAATAAGCATTCATATTATGGAGAGTAAATTTTGTCATTTCAAAGTCCACGTCATGTAGATTAATCGAAATATGTTTTATTTAATAAATATTAATGGGAAAAACTTTATTTTCTATATATATTTAAATATAGGGAATCATATTAAGTGGAATAACTATTCTAGTTCTACCAACCACGGTACATACATTTTTAAATATTCATTTCGGCTGTTATTTACTCACTTCATCCTGCTTATTACTGTCATATTTTCCTAATTGAGTATTTGAGTTATTCCACTGTTATTGTCATCTTTCTTAAATTAACAAAAACTAATTTTAAACAAAAAATGAAGTGGGTCCTCCTACTTAATACTCATCCCCACATTATCATACTATCTCTCCAAAAATCTATCCATCACACAATTTTCGTTCCACTCCGTACTCGAAAATCTATGATTTTTAACTTTTTGAAAACTTAAGATTATTTCTTATAATAAAATATGAAAAAAAAAAAAAAAAATTGATTGCCTCAACTATGCCCTGCAAAAATTTGGATAAATTCACATTTCTTCCACAAACCACTTCTCGAAAATTGTGCTCATTTCTTAATATAATTAAAATTCATAAAATACACACTTAAACAATGTTTCTTAATTTCCGTGCGGAAACCAAAGGGGACAGTAATAACGGGACGAAGTGAGTATATATTACTCCCTCCGTCCTATACTATTAGTTTCGTTTCTCTTTTCGAATTGTCCTACTCTAGTAGTTCCTTTTTAAAAAATAAAATAAAATTATACTCTAATATATTCTAGTAGATTTCATTATTTTATTAATCTCAATGTTGAAAAGAAACCGAACCAATAAAAGGAATGGAACGAGAGTATATAATGTCACAAATTCGAACATGAGCAACTACAGAAACAACTAACATCCTCCGATAACTTTCCAAATATTCTTAGAAGAAAAATGGTGCAAATCTTTATGTCTCTAATTTTTAGAAGTAATTATCTTCTTTGACACTAATTATTCAATAATTATCTAGATAGGGTGTTGTGGAAGATATATTCTATTTTTATTCTTAATTTTAATTATTATGAGCCACACAAAGTGACTATCTAATCTTTTTGGTCCCTAATGATATCCTATGATCACTTCCATTTTCCTGCATTTTCATCCCCAAATATTATATATATAATTTTTTACATAATACATATATTCCGACCGATAAGGAAAGGTTCAATATGCTCCCACTATCTTATCATTAGAAATTCGATAAAGCATAGAGTTTATTTCATTTCACTTTATATCTAATAAAAAGATATTGGTGTATCTAAGCAAGTAGGGTTGCCACTCCTAAATCGTGTTGATTATCAAATTTTTAGTTTATTTTTTTTAAAAAAAATTATTCCATCCCCTCATGTTCGACCCGTTTAATAGACTTAATTTGAACAATCCCTTACTCCTTCCGTCTCATATAATGCATCTTCTATTCCATTTCAGATTGTCGAAAATAGTAAATTATGGTACTAAACACATTACTTGTGGAACCTAATTATTTATACAACTTTACACAATTTTCAATTTTTCATAATAATCGTATTTAAGAAAAATGAGACACATTACACGAAACGAATGGAGTATGAATTTTATCGATCAAATGAGCAATTATTTCCATACTTGTAAGTCTTTATACAATCGTAGTAAAATTATCTTCAAAAGGTTTTAAGTTCGACTCTCGTAGTATTTTTAATTTTCAAATATTTAATAGTTGAAGTGAATTGGAATATATTCTCAAATAAATTAATTGTTTTTCAGAGTCGCTGTTTATGAGAATTTAATATGATTCGTAATTTTCATGACAAGCAACACGGCGGCGCCTCACGTGGCAAGCAGAAGACTTCTCACGATTAATTAATGGAGTACTAACGAAATAACGGAAAGCGAGATGGTGGACCCCACTCTCACATTTTTTAATAATTATATGTATGATTGATTTTATATAATATAATATGTGTGAGGTAGATATAATAATAAATTATTTAAAATTAATTTATGATGTAAATTTGTGAGATTTTTATAATTATTTAATTATTCAGAGTTAATTTAAGTTGGTAAATTTGTATAATTCATTTCCTTATTGAAAAACTGGATAAGTGAAATTAGATAGTCCTAAAAAAAATAATGAACAAATGTAATGTGATGGAAAAAATATTATATGTAGTTCAAAATACAAAATAATTAATATATATCTATTATAATTGCAATACTTTTAAGACGGTGAAATTACAAATTCGAAGTGTGTATTACGTAAACTCTTCTAGGACGCATAATGATAAATCTAAAAAGTACTCTATTAATTAATAAGATTTTTATATATCTAGTAATTAAAGATTAACGACTACATGCATAAAGGTGGAGGGTTTTTAGAGGTACACCAAATTGAATGATAAATTTAATAGTAAAAAAAACTCCAATTAAAAAGAATGGTTGGAGAGAGACTCGTGTTACTTCAAGAAAGGGGCACGTAATAACATAATTAAATTATATATCTATAAAATTGTAATAAAATTACTATGATTAGCATTTAAAATGTCAGTTTCAAAAGAAAATGAAAATTATAAAAATAATATTGCAGAAATGAAAGTCAGGATGAGGGACCAAATTATTGTTAATCATTTTATAGTGCAGTTGGGATTTTCCAAATCCTATTCCAAATTTAAAATAGGATGTCCCTGTCAATGATTTAAAAATAACAATTCCTTTAATTTAATGAAAGAAATATAATTGACAAAAAATGTAGTTCATGTTCACATCTGATAAGTATTATTGGGAGTCATCAATCTGTGACTTCAATTTAAGCTGCTTGTCATTTTCAGGAATTGAAAATAACTTCTCTCTCCAATACTAAAACGTGGCACGTTTTAAGTTGCGGAGCACAGTAGGTGTAGCTAGGGGTGCAAAACGATACGGATAACCGTTACCATTTAACCCGTATATCCATTAACCGTTATTGTAATCGTTTTTTGGCGGTTAACCGTTCGGTTAAACGGTTAACCAGATTAATCGATTCCAGAACCTTAGAGAAGACTCAGTCGATCGATTCGAAGAATGAAATGAGATAAAGCGAGATCGAGAGGCTCAGAGAGTCAGAGAGAGTTGACACTTTTGTAAATTGAAAACAAATGAAATAAATATTAAATAATAACATTATTATATTTAATAAAATCTTAATTAATTAAATAATTATTTCGGTATTAACCGTTAATCGTTCGGTTAAACCGTTAACCGTTAGTATGCTATAACTAATAACCGTTACCGTTGTCGTTAACCGACGGCAATGAGACGGTAGCGATAAAACCCGATTAACCGCTATCCGTTTTGCACCCCTAGGTGTAGCTCCAATCCGAAAAAGGATATTTTGACATTTTACAAATTTCACTTTGGAGATGGATATGAAATTGAAAATGAGTTATGTTTGATAAGTCCAGATTCTTTAAATTAGGAGCCGGGTCAGTATTACGAAATAGAGAAATGAAATTTACAATTTTAAGATACTAAATTTCAAAAATATTTAAAAAAAATTCGAAATTTTGCACGATTTTTAAATATCCGCCAACTTCTCGAATAGCTATCATTGCAAAGCATGCCCATATACAGATCTAGGGAGCGTGCATGGATCATCACCCTCAAATTATGTACTTAGTTCAAATTTTCTTTATATTTTTTAGAATTTATTTTGCCTTTAATATTACAAATTTTGCCCTACATGTGTCATTTCACCACAGGAAAAGAAATTAGGCATTGACTGTATATGAATTGTATTGCCGTACAAGTACAAAAAGTTACCCATATTTAAACAAAAAAATGATATGACATGTAAAGTCCAATTCAAATCAAATTAATATCTATCAATAATAATATTTATGTCAATATCATCCAACCCGTGACACTCACACACACACAGTTACTTGTAACCCTTGCTCATCTACAAATTCTACATACCAAACCAAGTCAAGATTTTCAAAATATCTACTAGCAAAAACCTACCTAACAAAGTTAATCACAATTACATGTGACATATTTCAATATTATACCTACAAAATTAATTACAATTCCCTAAACTTATTAGACCCAGTACAACAATAACTACTAACAACGATAAATACATATTCGATACTTCATGTACGAATCTCGAATTCCGTATTCCGAGTAGATATTGTCTATATTATATGTTAGATATGTTAAGAGCAACTTTTCAATCGAAATTACATATGTATGTGGTTGGGATTTAAAAGGGTACTTAAAATTAATAAAAATAATTCTTTTTCTACGATCCATAACTATCAAGGATTCCTAAAGTTGATCCAAAGGTAGCAAGGAATTGAAAAGAAGAAATTCCTCTATCTCAAAATCGATTCCATTTCGGTATTCGATAAGTCGGGATTCGGCACGGTATTCGGTAATACCATAAATCCCGCATGTTTTTTTCTTTAAAAAAAAGGTTTAGAAATACTGTTGCTTGGTTTCAAACACAGGACAATACTGCAAACACGTTTCTATTTGCAAGACATTAACCACTATGCTACATTAAATTCTTATTAATTATCTTTAAATAATTTTATATAGAGATATAGAGTAAAGTAATTTATTAATTACTTCCTACTAGTCTTACTTTTTAATATTAAATTAAAAGTATATGTAATGTTATGTAACTTACGTTGAGAAATAGAAACATATACATTAAATTAAATTTAAAGAAGTGTAATTTATTTAAAAGTCGATTTAAATTTTTTAAAAATGAGGTAAAGAATTTGACCTTTTGAACATGGGAAATTTGTGTGACAGATTTGATGTACAACAGGCCTTAAATCTAATTTATTTGGTCAAACATCACTACGGTATCTTAATCCTTTTTTTTATTGCAGTATTCTTTTATGCAAGGATTCGATACTCCTTACTTGCCCCTTCTTCTATTCCCCACTGGTAAGAAAAATTGGCCGATTTGATTCGTAACTTAAAATCGAATTCAGATGAGGAATCATTCATCCATGATTTAGGATAAGAATTAAATATTAAACTAATATTATTTCATATATTAACCAAAAAGAAAAATCTATATTGTTTCATCCTAATGAATGAATCAAGGTTTATACACTAGGGCATATATCATTTCATACATATAATTATATATATGTAACATTCCATATGTGCTCAATCACTTAAAATGATTTCAGTGATTAAATACTTAATTTCATGTAGGTGTACAAAATTAATTTTATATTATAAAAATCTTATTTATAAAATCAAATTGTGTAGGTTGCATTTAATACTAACAGATATCTAATAATAATTTGAATTTGAATTATATATTTATGCATGCTTCATTTTTAATTTATTCAATAATCATTTAAAAATGACAAAAATATAGCATCTAAATATATATATATATATATATTTCCATAATAAATCCTCATACAAATTGGCCAAACACAATGGTTCCATACAAATTAGAATCTCTAATGAATAGTAATTATTTTTTATGTCGTTTATTCGGTGCACACTTAAAATAAGCTGTCGATAAACTATTTCCTACTCATACAAAAAGGAGGTTTTACATTATAGTTTATTGCGTGTATCCGAACAAATTATCAAACACCAACAAAATTTGGAAAATTGCAATTAAATGTGGGCTTGAATCCAACAACTTTTTAACACAAATAAAGTTAGACATCGATAAAGTAATATTCGATAAAGTAATAATCTCGCTAAGATAATTATTTCTTCCGGTCCGGATATGGGTCAATGCACTAAAATAATGTTCGATAAAGTAATAACTTCGTTAAATGAATATTTTTTCTCAGTCTTAAAGTTATTACTTTATCGAGGTTTAACTATATTTATATAAAGTATCAATTAATTTTTTGACTCTAAATAAAATTACCAAAAAAAAAACAAAGCTTCTTCAATATACATACTTCAGTTAGCGATTGCGGAGTTTCACCGTAATAAAAATCATTTATGGGCCACCGCGGACTACACAAAGAATTCCTCCCTACTCCACACATGTTTCACCTCACATTATATAAATGAAATGTAGGGGCTATAAATTTTTATTAAAGTTGGACCCTTTCCTCCTCACTTCTTGAAAAATCATTCACCTGAAGAATTCACTCATCTCACCCTCTCTCTCTCATCTCTCCGCACAAGAGAGAGAAACAAAAGTCATGGTAAGACTTCCCTTTTCCTCTAATCCTCTAATTCCAACCGTTTTTGCACTTCGATTCTTTTAAGAAAAGTCCCATGATTAAATTACTTTTTGTCCGATTTTAAGGAGGTGGAGAACCAGTTGAGCAGCAACTGGGATGGCTATGTTGATTGGAGAGGGAAGCCTGCTTCAAGAAACAAACATGGTGGCATGCTTGCTGCCTCCTTTGTTTTGGGTACACTATTCTCTCTCTCTTCTCTCTCTCACACACACACACACTTTCTCTCTCACATACTACGCAGAAATACTGTGAAAAGGGCTCCTTGATCTCAACCAACAAACCACTTTTTAGTGGTTGTATTTGCATACTTTCCTTCAACACTTTCGGTCTATTGAAGGGAAAATAATTTACACATTAATTAAATTTAATGATCATTTTTCTTTAGTATTATTATTCAATCAATCCTTGCATGCTCCTTCACATCTCAATTTCTCTATTATTTCATAGAATTCCGGAATTGGAATGAATCGGGATCAGATCACCTGTCCCAAAAATCGTGTCCCAACGTTGTCCCATGTGGTAGGCATCTAGTTGCCTACTATATAAATCGTAAAATTGTATCATAGTCATCTAAATGCCTACACTAATGGGATAGCATTGGGACACGGTTTTTGGGACAGGTGATCTCGACCGGAATGAATTGGTTCCTCAAATTTTGTGCAATCTTGAATTTTTATTTAAAAAAATTTGTATTCTTTAAAAAATTGTGATTTCGCCCGTGAAATTGCACATTCCGATCCAAAGGGTCAACTAATACAGTTAAACCTCGATAAAATAATAATTTCGCTTAGATAATAAATTTTTTTGGTCCCGATATTGGTTAATGCATTAAAATAATGTTCGATAAAATAATAACCACGTTAAATGAATATTTTTTTCGATCTCAAAGTTATTACTTTATCAAGGTTTAACTGTAATCCAATAATGAGATCAAGCAATTGGCTGTTATATATAAAAGCGGACTAATTTTATTCATATGAAACTCAATTATATATAAGTGTATGTGATTTTTCCGATGGAAATTTGGTAGTTGCGGAGATTATGGAGAATTTGGCGTACCTGGCGAATGCAAGCAACTTGGTGTTGTACTTTACGGAGTACATGCATTTCTCGCTGTCGGGATCGGCCAACGCCGTCACGAATTTCATGGGAACGGCGTTTCTGCTGGCGCTGCTCGGCGGATTCTTGTCGGACGCCTTCTTCACCACTTACCAAGTCTATATCGTCAGTGCAGTTGTCGAATTCCTGGTAATATTTCCTTTTTCTCATTTAAATTATTTAATTAATAAATTTTAATAGTGGTGGCAAATATTATTATTTTTTAATTTTTGAATAATTTAATAAATTAATTTCACATGTCACACATGACGTATGCTCCAAAATCCCAAGTTAAAAATCACCGATAAAGAAGAAGCTTTGTTTTATATTTTTTTAGCAATTTCACATTGACCTTTCTTTCTCATATTCATGAATCCGTCCTTGAATAAACTACGGTTAAACTTCAATAAAGTAATAACCTTGTGATTGAGAAAAAATATTTATTTGACGAGGTTATTACTTTATCAAACATTATTTTAAAGCACTGACCATATCGGGACCGAAAGAAATTATTATCTTAACAAGATTATTACTTTATCGAAAATTATTTTATCGAAGTTTAACTGTATTATACAAATTGGTGACAATGTTGAATTTCATTTTTTAAATTGATTTTTTTAATGATTATTGTATATTATGTATTTTGTTGCGACAGCACTAAGCAACTTGGTAGTTTCTTTCTACTGCAAGTTGGTTTTCGTGCTATCTTTTATTTTCTTTTGTCTTTTCTATCTTTATTATTTTATAATTAATTTCAAAAAATTGTAAGAAACGACCAACGTTTGTGATCATATTATGTACAAACCGACAACCAAAACTGTTGGGAAACATTTACGGCTTCCTACTCAACTGCAATTTCCTGCCATATTAAACTACTTTAATATTTCTTATAATTAAATTTTAAAATGATAAATAAATCTTAGCGATAAGCGGTCGGGCCAGTGGGTAAAGCCGGTGAATCCATCATTTTATGTCCTAAAGACACAATTCGTTACTGAATTAGGAAAATTTATCGAAAAAATTATTATTCTCTATAAATTAATTTTAATTTATTTTTATAAATTAATATTTATAATTTATAAATAACTTATAGGGAGTTTACATCGAGATCTATCCATCTAATCCAGATTGCTATAATTTTTTACTCAATAATTTTTATTTTCTATTATTGTTTAAAATATTATTAATGTATACATCGAAACATGAACAACTTATTAAATTTAAGAACTTTTATCATGACTTCTCATTTAGTAAATCATTTTGTTATAAGTCCTTGTTTAAGCTGTTTTTCGAAATTGAGATTAAAAATTTATTACTATACCTTATTTTAGATACTTAAATTTTGAGCCGTAATTTAATGATGTAATAATAGAGCTTAGCATTAAACACATGCATTGCATTTGGGCACAATAAGATTTTTTTTGGTCCCATCTTTTTTTTTTTTTTTTTTATTTTTTACATTTGAGGCTTGTCACATTATTAGGACAGAAGCACACTTCATTTTCTGATTCCTCTGAAAATATTGTTTCCAAAAATTTTCAATTTTGTTTTGACGTGTAATAAAGCCCTCATGTTTGGACCAATGGCTTTGCACCACTGAGTGCCAGCAGATTGGCACAACCCTTTCCACCACGTACTTCGAAGAAAACTGAAAATCACTTGTCATTGACTATACTTATTACATGCATTAAATTGTGTTTTTTTGGGATGCTTTGGATTTTCATCAAAGTTTGAGTTTTTTGTTACACGTGGCTCGTGTTTGCGTAGGCAGTTACTCCCACTACTTTATTTTCGGCGTAATTTAAAAAAATTGGTGTAGATTGATAAAAGCGTGAGACTCATATATTAATTAATAATTTAGAATTAATTTGTGAGGTAGAAGTGTGAGATATATTTTCTTTTTTAGAAATTGGATAAGTTCGGTGGGATAGTCCAAAAATGAATACTGGATAAGTTCGGTGGGACGGATGGAGTATTTGACTCCTTAAGCCACATGCGCATTATACTATTATGTTGTGCGCCTCAAATTTAATTGTCTAATTTCTTTTTATCACCGGAAAAAAATTATTTATAATGTGTGAAAGAGTAATAAAGTAATGCGATCGGACTAGATTTGTTAGAGAAATATTTTACTTAAAAAAGAAAGTGGAAAAATAAAATAGGACAATTCGAAAACGAATACTGAACAATTGAAATGGAACGAAAGGAGTGTTATTTAGAAAAGAGAAATAGTATTGGATCAATGAAAAATAACTCATTGGATTTTTGTTACTATATCAGAGACCTTGTTTAGATGTGAGCCTAAAATCTGGTTTCATTGGCTTACAATTGGCCAACCCTAACATTATATGCCTAATTCAATTTTTATTTATATTTTGTGAAAAATTGTTATTTCTATCATTGGAAATTGAAGATTTAGGCTCCCTTTTTCTCGAATTTGCAAATTTCCATATTTCGAAATTATAATTTTCGGCTCCTGATTAATTCGTGGATTCGATCGTTTGTATCTTGGGGTCTAAAGTTGTAGCTTCACTAGCCTTACTAGACTCGGATATTATAATCCGTTTTTTCTTTATGGTATTTGGTCCTTTAAAAATTGTTGATTTTAATCAATAATCTTTGAAATTGTAAATTTACGTGTTAAAATTATAATTTCAAGCTCCTAATTCTAAATCGTGGATTCACTCAATCTTTAATAGGGTCTATTACTACTAACAATACAAGCAAACACAAGCTCCCTACAACCACCAAAATGCGAGGCGCCTCCATGCGAGAAGGCCAGCGGTGGTAAGGCGGCAATGCTCTTCCTAGGCCTCTATCTGGTGGCGCTGGGCGTGGGCGGCATCAAGGGCTCGTTGCCGTCCCACGGCGCCGAGCAGCTCGACGAGAGCACGCCGCAGGGGAGGAAGCAGCGGTCCACGTTCTTCAACTACTTCGTGGTCGCCCTCTCCTGCGGGGCCCTAATCGCGGTCACCCTCGTCGTGTGGATCGAAGATAACAAGGGCTGGCAATGGGGGTTTGGAATCTCTACCGTTACTATACTGCTCTCAATTCCGGTGTTTCTAGCGGGTTCTAGATTCTACCGGAACAAGGTTCCGGTCGGAAGCCCTCTTACGACAATATTCAAGGTTGGTTTGAGTCATTTTTCTTGTTCAAATTTTTGCTATATGTGATGATATTAAGGGCTATTTAAAGGGCGTTTAAATCGTGCATAATTTTGAATTTTTTTTGTATATTTTTTTTTAAAAAAAATTCTCCTAAGTCTTGTTCACATTTTTTGGTAAATGTAATATGAGGGGCATCTGGTCTACTAAATCGTATTGAAACTTGATTTTTTGTCTATTTTCTATTTCGCATCTAATTCTTGATCGCTTTTTTGCTAATCTAAGGGAGATATGCTCTCTAAGTCGTGCCGAATTTTGAATTTTTTGGTGTAATTTTTTATTTATTTCACTTCTAATTATTAATCTCCTTTTGCTATATGTGATTTGAAGGGTCGGTCCAAAGGAGCTTATACCCCATAATTCGTGCCAAATTTTGAATTTTTGTTTTCTTCTTATTTTTCTCGGGATGAGATTACCTGTCCAATAAATTCATGTTCAATTAGTGGGCGATTCAAAACGATGTAGTTTTGTATTAAAAAACTACAAATTAAAATGATAAGAATTGAGAAAAGGATTTAATAAATAATTAAAGAGTGTATTTTTAATACAAAACTACATCGTTTGATTCGGACACCAATTGAACATGAATTTATTAGACATTTGATATTAAAGGGTGTGATGTCTTAAATCGTACTACCAAATTTGAAATTTCTTTATTTATTTATTTTTAAAATTTTGCCCCCTAATTCTAAATCCGATCTAACCAACGCAGGTACTACTCGGTTCATTGCTCAACTCCGGCACGTCGCCAAGCGCGAGCAACGCGGTGGCGAACATGGCGACGAGTCCCTCCCCGACGGCCCTTCTCCACTCCCCCAAATCCGCCACCGAGATCCCACCGTCCGAATCCCCGTCGCCGAGCCTCGGCTTCCTCAACCGGGCCGTAATGAACAAACCCGCCTGCCCGTCGCTAAAATGCACGGTGGAGGAAGTGGAGCACGTTAAGATCGTCCTCAAGGTCCTCCCCATCTTCGCCTGCACCATCATGCTCAACTGCTGCCTCGCCCAGCTCTCCACCTTCTCCGTCCAGCAAGCCTCCACCATGGACACCCACCTCGGCCGGCTTAAAGTCCCGCCGGCGTCCCTCCCCGTATTCCCCGTCGTCTTCATCATCCTCCTCGGCCCGCTCTACGACTACGTCATCATCCCATTCTTCCGAAAATTAACGAAATCGGAGATGGGAATCTCCCACCTGAAACGCATCGGGATCGGATTAGTCCTCTCGATAATCGCGATGATCGTCGCCGCACTCGTTGAGTTAAAACGGAGGCGAGTCGCGACTCGTTCCGAGTTACTCGACTCTGACAAGCCCTTACCGATCACCTTCCTGTGGATCGCGTTCCAGTACTTATTCCTCGGATCGGCCGATCTCTTCACGCTCGCCGGACTCCTGGAATTCTTCTTCACGGAGGCGCCGGCGAGCATGCGGTCGCTGGCGACGTCGCTGTCGTTCGCGTCGCTGGCCTTCGGATATTATCTGAGTTCGGTGATCGTGTCGGTTGTGAACAAGGTGACCGGTTCCGCCGGTCACAAGGCGTGGCTGGCCGGTGGCAACCTGAACCATTACCGGCTGGATAGGTTTTACTGGCTGATGTGTGTGATGAGTGTGTTGAACTTCTTGCACTACCTGTTCTGGGCGAGTAGGTATAGGTACAGATCGAGGGTATAAATGTAAATACGCATTCCCGATGAATTGCTTGGGGGCATGCACAGAGGAGAGTCGTTATGTCTCAGACAAAACTACGTAGTTTTGGTGTAAAATTACGTAATTTTGATAATCACTCAGTTAATCATTTCATCATTTTATCCGTTGGAACATGATTTTTGGGACAACAGATTTTCGCAGTGATTTGTTTCAAGTTATTATGCCATTTTACAAGAAATAAGAAATGTCCTCCATGTCTTGTTACTCTTGTAGTTAAATGTTAATTGGTGCAAATTTCATTAATACTATTGGGTGTAAGTATTTTATAAATATATAATAGAGCCGATTCTGAAAAAAGGCCTGGAAAATAAAATGGGCCCACAATATAAAAAATTGGGCTCTGAAATTCTATATAGAAAGAACCAAAGAAATATTTTATCAAGTGGAAGTAATATATTTAGATTTACAAGTGGTAGTTTAAATATTTTTAATTAGTACTCCATCCGTCTCAATTATCTTGTAACATTTAGGATTAATTGCGGATTTTAAGATAGTGAGATAAAAGTATAAAATAGTTGTGTAAAGTAAAAGATAATGGAATTCACTTATTTAGGATGATTGTAGTCTCAAACTTCTTGTCCACTTTCCTTTTTTTAAATTATTACCAAAACTTTTTTGGACCCACAACTTTATATCAATCTACCAAGTGGGACGACCTCTAAAAAAAGAAGATTTAACAAGATGAGTGGGACGAAGGAAATGTAATTTTATAAAAATTGGAAATCTTGGGCTGCCCAAGAAGCACGGACCCTAATTGCTCGGCTTCTTGGACAGACCTTGATAGTCTAATATAATTTGTGTCTTCTCATTTCTACGTTATAATTAAATGTCACGTGTTTGAATTTTATCGATTGTATTAATTATAAATTTATTATACATAATTAATTTAATGTTATCTGCATCTTTCATGTAATTGTACAGACTATTATATATAACGGACGATGTTATCTCAATTTATTCAATATGTATTTTAAATATTACAGTAAGTCTTTCTTATCAAAGAAAAAATGTAATTTCTTACTTATAATTGTAAAACCATTATCTTTAATCATTTGGGACTGAAAATGAAGGGTACGAAGAAGCCAAATTGAGGACAATCTTATCAAAGTCATAATTAATATTTTAGTGGGATGAGAATTATCCAAAATATTATATAATTCATATTAAAATCCACTCTTTTATATTAATGTGAAGGAAAATAGAACCATATAAAATGAAGCACGACATAATTGAAGATATATTTCTCTAATCATTATTTTACCAATAAACAACAAATTCAACTCACTACACATGAACCAGACAATCATCCAATAATTAAGACAAAATACATGTATGCTGTCATATGTTAAATATTTTTTTAGTACCGATAATGATTAATTAGCAGAGACGATCGCATTAATTATTACATTCCAGATCCTATCTCAAGCATGATTTAATAAGAGATATTTAAAAGGGATAAATACAATAAACCCCCTCAACTATTCAAGTTTTTCATTTTGCCCCCTGAACTATGAAAAGTTGCATTTTGCCCCTCAACTATTGAATACGTTGCGGAGAGCAACACTCCGGCCAAAATTCCGGCCATACATACAAATTCAAGTATTTAAGGGGAAAATCTCTAAGGGTGAAATTTACGAAATATGACGACTTGTTACAACCAATATTTTACATGCACACTTTAAATTTGGTGGTAAAGGAGGAAGCAAAATAGGACCCTTAGCCCGTAACGACCATGGCGATGATCACACTAGATGTTGTATTACTTTAATTTCTTAGCTACATATACTCGGGAAAAGAACGAGAGGAGAGACATAGAAGAGGGAGAGAGAAAACCCTAGCCATGATATATACTATAAATTCTTGCAATATAGTTTATGGTGTTTTCATGTGATTATTCTTAAATTTGTTTGTGGCCGGAATGTTGTTCTCTACAACGAATTTAATAATTGAGGGGGCAAAGTGCACCGAATTCAACAATTAAGGGGGCAAAATGCAATTTTTAATAATTTAGGGGGCAAAATGAAAAACTTCGATAGTTGAGGGGGTTTAGTGTATTTATCCCTATTTAAAATAATACTCTCTTCGTCCCCCCTATTTTTATTTTTATTTTCTTTTTTCAATTATCTTTTTATTTTTGTCTTTATCCAAAAAAAATAAGTAATTTATATATTATTTTAATATACATTCACTTACTTTCTTAAATTTCACGCCGAACATCATTAAGATTTGAAAAGCGGGCCGGTGAGAATATTAAAAATTATAATAATGAGTTTATTCTCGGACAAAATAAATTATTATCATCCAACTCTTTAGGAAAAAAAGAAAAAGGTAAAGTAGGAAGATGCATGTATGGAAACCCATTTGAAACCCACCCGCGCGTGGGAGCCACAGTAAACCTAAAAGATTGACACGTCATCTATGGTGGGTCCTTCCCGCTGCCCGTAAACTCTACTTTCCACTCCGGGTAAACTGACCGCTCAATAACCCAAAAGTGTTCCACTTTCCATATCTGGCCTTCATTTTCCTTTTTTTCCTTTTATTTCTTTGAAAATGATTAAAAATGGAGAAATATATCAAAGGTGATAAATCATAAAGATCAATATATAATTTCTTTGTCTAATATCAAGTAGAGAAAAAAGTTTGAACTCCTTCTGTCATGTTATTATTGGCTTATTTTATTTTTCGAATTGTCTAATTATTATTGTCTTATTTTTAAAAATAAAAATAATTTGTGGATCATAATCACTTTAAATAAATAAAATTCACCGCTTTAATACAGTTTTCACCTACCTTCTTGATCTCCATGTGGAAAAGAAACAAATCAATAATAATGCGACATAGTATGAAATTAATAAGAACAAGAGATAATTAATTAAGAAGATAGATAACTTCCTAAATAAATAACAAGGAAAATAAATAAAATTGTGCTGGTCACAATTCCAATTCTTTAACCACAAGAATATATCTTAATCGGTTAGGTTGCACGAACACGAGATTTAACAAGATAGAATACGGAATACACTATTTTCTATAAAATTTAGAACATGACACGTAATTATACCCAACAAATTAGAGTGTAAAATTAATTTTGTGTTTTTATTATGATTAGTATTAAGTGCAACGTATACTAAAATATACTATTACTATTAGATACAATAATTAGAGTGTCGTATTATGTCAAAATATTCGGTACAAATATTGAGATTTTCAAACCGTTCAATTAATTATACTCTCTCCCTCCCATAATTCTTGTCCCACTTTCTTCTTTTAACAGTCACATAATTCTTGTTCGATTTCCTTAAATAGCAAAGTATTGCAAATACTTTATTTGAGAGACCCACCATTTTTACTCACAATCAACAATAAATACTTATTTAATTGATATTTGATTTAAAACAACGTAATTTTGTATTTAAAAAAATACAATATTTAATTATTTATTAATTTTTTTAATCTTATTATTTTAATTTATAATTTTTTAATATAAAAGTACGTCATTTTGAATTTAACACAACTAGACATCGTGATCTCATTCCGAAAAAACAACTCTAGATGTTCTCGAATCTAAACATTTATTGTGGATAATTAATTGATTACTATGCATATTAATTATATATATATATATATATATATAAATATAATTTTCTTGTTTTGAGCATTGAAGTAGTCAGCATAATTTATGCTTTCTCTGCTGAGATTTTGTTATCTTTTTCAAGAGGAGACATTTCTGCGGTGGTGGCACTGTGTTTACTTACCTTTTTGTTTTTCTTCATTCCAAGTGAGATAACAATCACTATTATTATTTATATTTATATTTTATTTTTTTCCTCATTTGATTCCAGCTTTGGTTGTTCCAAAGTGCGGACTTTTGTCGAGCATGTGATCTGCAATCACTGGGCTCTTAATTTTTACCCCATCTCAGTGCGGTTCTCAGATCATATTTCCAACTGGGGTTGCAGATATTTCTCGGATTTAGGTTTGATAGAAAAAAATAAATAAATTATTCTTTCTTGGAGTGAGAAGGATATTCTGCAATCTTTTGTGGTTATTGGGTCTAGCTGATCTTCAGCCCCCCCTCCCAATTTCTATTTTCTTTTAATTACTAAATTAAAAATCGCTTCTTGAGGGGAAGAAAGTGGTTTCTTTTGGTTTTAGTGATTTGGGTTTCTTGAAGGAGGAAGTAAAGTTTTTCTATAGTGATATTTGACTTATTTTGTGAGATGGGTTGGGTGATTTTGTAGGATTCGAATGAAAATTGGAGGCTATTTGGTTTAATTTAGGAGGAGGAGGAGGATAATTGTGAAATCTTGGGATTTTTTTTTTTGTTTTTTTTTGTGATTTTTGCTTCAAGGGGAAGATGGGATTAGCTCATGATGGGTTAAAGGTGGAGTCTTGGGATGTAAAGAAATCAAAGGGGGGAAAGAAGAAAGATGATGTGGTGGAGAGTGGTTGTTGTGTGAGATTAAGGCTTTTTGGGAGCTGTATTTCTTCAAGATCTAAAGTTGATAACTCTATCAGTGGCATCAGCACTCATGGTAATTATTAATTCTTCCCCTATTTGCTATAATCAAGATTTAATCCAATTTTACTTTTGGTTTTGTTTCGTATTAATTCGAGTTTTTTTTGTTGATTTTGTGTTGGGATTGTTTGTGATCATGATCTTGGAGTGGTAGAACTGATTTGCTGAATACAGGGGATTTTTGGAAGTTGAATTACAAATTGCCAAGATTTAGGTATTCAACTTAGCAAGGATGCAGGTTAAGTGACTGAAAATGTTTATTGTTTAGTTAGTTCTTGTTTGTTTATCAAATACCACAGAGCATGAATTCGGTGTTATTTCGGAAGTTAGAATTACGGATCCAGTAGTCGTAAGCTCGCATTATAGGTTAAAATTACGGATCCAGTAGTCGTAAGCTCGCATTATAGGTTAGAATTACGGATCCAGTAGTCGTAAGCTCGCATTATAGGTTAGAATTACGGATCCAGTAGTCGTAAGCTCGCATTATAGGTTAGAATTACGGATCCAGTAGTCGTAAGCTCGCATTATAGGTTAGAATTACGGATCCAGTAGTCGTAAGCTCGCATTATAGGTTAGAATTACGGATCCAGTGGTCGTAAGCTCGCATTATCGGTAGCAGTATGCACTTATGTATGTTCTGGGACTAGGCTTAATATCTTCCTCTAATCTGTGAAATGTAAGATGAAAACTTCCAATTTTACTGTCAGTTAGTGAGTAAAATAAGTTGATTTTTTCAAGAAATTATGTGAAACAATTTTAAGGATCGCGCGTTGTTGCAATTGGCACGAAAATTGGTAGATTTAGAGTTGAATATAGAGATGGAAAGGGGAACATACTATGACTTCACTAAGTTGTGCGCCTAATGAATTTGAAGTTTTCGAATTTTATTTTCAAAACCAAATGCTTCTTGTTGTTGGCATGTGGTTTAGTAGTTGATGAAAGAAACTTGATCGAATACGTAGCTGTTATAGGGGAATGCTTTTATCACGTTCCTTGATCAATTTGGCAGAGCAACTGGTAAATATGTGAACGAATTTCAGAAAGAAGTCCGTTGAAAATGTTCGTCACTCTTGTGTGCTTTCGATACGTAAGCTTTTCCTGTATGTTTTAGATTCACGAATCTTTATAACAATGTACCTGTCCAAGCAGAAAGCAAATGTACAATCGACACGAGTAAGGATCAGCCCGTCGGCCCTGCAATCCCATCCACCACCACTAGCAACGCTGAGAGCAATTCTTCCAGCACCAAGCTCGAAGAAGAACTCAAAGTTTCTTCTCGTCTACGCAAATTCACATTCAACGACCTCAAGTTGGCAACGAGGAATTTCAGACCGGAATCTCTTCTCGGAGAAGGGGGCTTCGGTTGCGTATTCAAGGGGTGGATTGAAGAGAATGGAACAGCTCCCGTTAAACCCGGGACCGGACTTACAGTTGCCGTAAAAACCCTAAATCACGACGGACTTCAGGGTCACAAAGAATGGCTGGTCAAATTCTTTCTCAATTTTAATCACTTTAGCCCTTTTCAAATCATGTGTTTGATAATTCATAATTCTGACTTTCTAATATGTTTTGTAGGCTGAAGTAAATTTTTTGGGCGATCTCGTTCATCCTAATTTGGTTAAATTAATCGGATACTGCATAGAAGACGATCAGAGGTTGCTCGCGTACGAGTTCATGCCTAGAGGAAGCTTGGAGAACCACCTATTCAGAAGTACGTAAACGGCCTAATCTTGATATTGTTGATTTTAAAGTTCGATTTTTTTTAATTTTTACAATTGATATGATATGGAAGCACTATAGTATCATATTCCGCGATATAATGCAATAAGATTCGTATTTGACCATTATTAATCGCAGGATCCTTGCCACTTCCGTGGTCTATCCGGATGAAGATAGCTCTAGGCGCTGCTAAAGGGCTTGCTTTTCTTCACGAGGAGGCGGAAAGACCGGTGATATATCGCGATTTTAAGACATCGAACATCTTATTGGACGCGGTAAGAAAACCATAAACCTTGCTGATCTCTTTTCTCTTTACCTTTAATTGGTGGAAATCAAGATTTTTTTCATTGGCATTCTTTTAGGAATATAACTCCAAACTTTCCGATTTTGGACTTGCTAAAGATGCTCCGGACGAAGGAAAAACTCACGTGTCGACACGGGTGATGGGCACGTACGGTTATGCAGCCCCGGAATACGTCATGACAGGTAAAAGAACTTCAAACGTTTAGTCTATACCTTCTTAGCTAGATAATGAAGATTGTGGAAAATTTAGGGATTCCAAAATTTTCAATTTTGTAGAAATGTAGATAATAAAATTTACTAATTCCACCGGACCAAAGCATTTTTTGTAATTTTTTTAATAGAAATAAATAGATAATTGGATTGTGATTAGCTCATCTCGGATTGTATGTAGGACACCTTACATCAAAGAGCGATGTATACAGCTTTGGCGTAGTCCTACTCGAGATGCTCACGGGCCGGAGATCAATGGACAAGAACCGCCCGAACGGAGAACAAAACCTCGTGGAGTGGGCCCGGCCTCATCTAGGCGACCGGAAGCGCTTCTACCGGTTGATCGACCCCCGGCTTGAGGGCCGTTTCTCCATCAAAGGCGCACAAAAGGCCGCACAGGTGGCGGCCCGTTGCCTGAGCCGGGACCCGAAAGTCAGGCCCGTAATGAGTGAGGTAGTTGAGGCCTTGAAGCCTCTCCCAAGCCTCAAGGACATGGCTAGCTCTTCTTACTACTTCCAGACTATGCAAGCCGATCGCGTCTCCTCCAGCCCGAACGCCTCGAGAAACGGGCAGCAGCGTCCGAGGAGCCTCTCGATATCGAACGCCTCCCCGTATCATCAGTTCGCTCATAACTCGCCAAAACCTAACGGTAAACGGTAAACCCTAGCATCAACCGTTGAACACGTATGCTATCATCGATGACGATCTTTTCGATCCTCGTAGCTCGAAAACACGAGGGTATGGTAGGGTTAGGGTAGGGTATGGTTTGGCCTCCCACCATTCTTACCACTCAATGTTTTGATTGATTTTCTAGTTCATTTTTCCCATGAGCATTGCTTGGTTGTACCTTGCCTTGTGGGATGTGATTTTGTTGTGGAAAAAGATGAAGAAATGTTGGCTTTTATTTTGCTGAGAAAACAGTGTAAATAATTGTACAATTTTATAATTAGTTTTCTAATATACTTTTAATTACTAATAATAATTGAAATATTGAAATTAAGAAGGTAGTTCATTTCTATATGTACGAGGCTGCTTTCTTTCAGCAACTGGCTCTAATATTTTTTAAATACCCGTTATACCCTTATCTTTAACTTCTTCCACACCAAAATCTCTTAAGAAAATAGATCACTCCAAAAAGCATCACGGGGGTAGGGCTGGGATTAACCATGTGGATTAAAGCAGAGCATGTTGGAGAGGAAATGGATCGGAGGAGAGAGAATCCGCGGCGGCGACAGGCGGGGCGAACGTCATAAGGGTAAAACAGTCATATAGATAATATAATATATGCCCACCAATTTGATTAGGGGAGTCTTAATTACGATCTTCATATTGAACCAAAAAGAGATTGGCTTTTATTATTATTATTATTATTATTATTATTATTATTATTATTATTATTAGTTTTTTAATATATACTTCTATTTACTAATTGAAATTAAAAAGGAAGTTAGTTTCTGCTTACGTATACATTTTCATATGGTAATTGAGGTGGAAAATGAGAGTAGATTACGTAACATTTATAGTTAGGAAATTATTTTCAGAATAATATTTTGCGAATTATATTTTTAAGTGTAATATTTCTAAATTATTTATTTCAAAAAGTACTATTTCGAAAATTCGGTCCATATTATCACTATACTATTTTAATTTCATTGAATTTTAATTTTAACGTATACAATTGTCCTACTATGAATTATCGCCGGCCACATAATTTGAGTATGCCGTGTGACGTTTTGAGAATTTCGTTTATTATTAAAAGATAAATTTAAATAAATAAATACGGTCGTTAAATATTTTCTGGGTCTAAAAAGAACAGCCATCATATATTTTAAATTAAAAGTTTCATTCAATTGAGGAATAACCTCTCAACTATTAAAGTTTTTCATGTTGCTCCTTGGATTATAAAAAGTTGCAGTTTGCCCCCTTAATTATTGAATTCGTTATAGAAAGCAACATTTCGCCCAACATTTTGGCCGCACATACAAATTCAAGAATTGTAAAATCCTCCATGGGTGAAATTCACGAGAGATGTAGCTCCATCGACTTTTATACAATTAAATTATCCATCGACTTGTATTCAACAAATATTTTACGTGCACTCTTCGAATCCAAGGAGGAAGCGGAATAGGAGCCCTAGCTCCCAATAACCATAACGATGTTCACGCTAGCTGTTGTTGTACTTTCAACTCTAAGCTACACAAATAAGGGGAAAAGAACGATTCGAGAGACGTAGAAGAGGGGGAGAGAAAAACCTAGCCGTGGTATAAACTATAAATTGTGATATACACCATAAATTCTTAAAATATAATCTGTAGTGTTTCCACGAAATTATCCTTAAATTTGTATATACGGCCGGAATGTTAGCCGAAAAGTTACTATGTGCAATGAATTCATTAATTGAGAGGGAAAAATATAATTTTTTATAGTTAAGGGGCAAAGTGAGAATTATCGATAGTTGTGGAGGTATATTGTATATATCCCTTCTATTTATCCCTCTCCCTCTCCCTCTCCCTCTCCTCTCTCTCTCTCTCCGTACAGTTGCAGTCATGCTTCCCCTTCCTCTTCTCATTCTACTATCCTTGCTCCCAAACTCCGCCCATTCCCATTCCTTCAAAAAACTCCATCTCCCTATCGGCTCCGAAGCCTACGCCTTCGATGCGCACAGCCTCGGACCCTACACCGGCCTCAACGACGGCCGGATCATAAAATTCCAACGCCTCAAATCCAAATTCATCGAGTTCGCCACCACTACTCCCAACCGGTAAACTGAAAAACCCTAATTTCCTCTCAATTTCATCAGATTAATGAAATCGAGCTCAATTTCAGGTCGAAGGAGCTGTGCGATGGACAAAGCGGAACGGACCTGAGAATAGTGCCGCTCTGTGGAAGGCCGGTGGGGCTCGAGTATAACCACAAGACGGAGGAGCTCTACATTCTCGACGCCGTCTACGGCCTCATGAAGGTGGGGCGCGGCGGAGGCGTGGCGGCGCGACTGGGAAAAGATGTGCCGCCGTTTAAAGCGCTCGATGCTATGGCGATTGATCCGATTACGGGAGATGTTTATTATACGGACGTCGGCTCCATCTACTTTAGAACCACGTAATAATAATATTTCGTTTTTATTTATTTTTAAGTTGAGTTGGTTAATATTATAAATATTATTGTTTATTATTTTAATATCTCAAACTTTTTTGAATGTCATTGGCGGACTCTTTCCCTAAATTTTCTCGAATTTGATTTTATTTTTTAGTAAATTTTTGAAAAAAAAAAACTATTTTACCGCTTTATATCGTAATTGTACAATTCATCCCCTTAATTAAAATATTTGATCATTTTTAGTATATGTTTTGAAAGGAAAAAAAAAGAAACTATTTTGGCATGTAATTGTTGATTCCGCTTCTTTATATATCGTAATTATAACATTCGTCCCGTAATTGAAATATCTGATCATTTTGAGGGGGAAAAATTTATTTCGGTCCGTAATTATTGATTTCACCCTTTAATACATAGTAATAGTAAAATTTGTTTCCATAATTGAAATATCTGCTTTTTTAGTTGAAAGAAAATAAAAACTATTTTGGCCGGTGATTATCGATTCTGGCCCTTTATATATCGTAACTGTTAAATTTGTACCCCTAATTGAAATATCTGATCGTTTGAGGTGAAAAAAAACTATTTCAGCCCGCAATATCTTCCCTTATTATACGGAGCGGCTTGTATTTACCACTTTCGTATACTTTTGTGTACTACACCACAAGGGTATTGACATGTGACATTTTTCATTAAAATATGTGTGTACTACACCACAAGGGTATTGACATGTGACATTTTTCATTAAAATAAGTGGGTCATATTTAACACATGTCAATACCCTTGTGGTGTGGTACGCACAAGAGTATATAAAAGTCGTACACATAAACCTTTGTGCTTATTATGATATCTGATTTGTTAATATACTTTTTGAAAGAAAAAAAAGCACCATTTTGGCCTATAATTGTTGATTCTGGCCCATATATTTTGTAATTGTAAATTTCGTCTCTCTAATTTAAATATTTTATTATTATTATTATATTTTTTTTTATGACGAGGTTGCAGTAATATGACTGAAGTGCTCATGAGTAACGACACCGAAGGCAGGCTGCTGAAATACGACGCAAAGTCGGGGCGGCACACGGTGGTGCTGACGGGGCTAGCCATTCCGAACGGGGCGGCGGTGAGCAGGGACGGCTCCTTCGTGCTGGTGGCGGAGTACATCGCGTGTAGGATAACAAGGTTGTGGCTAAAGGGCCCTAAGGCTAACACTTCAGACATTTTTGCATTGGTTCCTGGGAATCCAGACAATATCAAGAGGACAAGGAAAGGGGATTTCTGGGTTCCTGTCAATATACAGAAGCTCTATCCTAAGCTGGACTGTTTTGCCTTAGCACAGAGGATTAATGCGGATGGTCAAATTGTGGAGACTCTGAATTTCTATGGAGAGTATGGTTCTAGTTATGTTACTGAAGTTCAGGAACACAACGGTTCTTTGTTCGTGGCTTCGGTTTTTACGGATTTCGTAGGTATTTACCGAAGGCTCAAGTGTTGAAAGCCGACCTTAATGGGAAGACATTAAGGGCGTGTTTGCAAATGTTTATTATAATTTCTTATTACTTACTTTTGCTCAAAATAACAAATTGATTCTTAATTTTAAAGAAACTACTGCAGAAGGTCGGTTTTCCAAACACTAAAAAACTCCTTATGCTTTCTAAACAGTTAAGAAATTCGGTTTCTAAAACACCTTTAATCTTATGTTATGTTGTAATGAAGTTTATCCAAGTGAGCATTTAAAATTTGGTAAGAGTAAAATAAGCATATAACCAATTTTATTGCTAGGTGGTAAATTTTTTTTACCTCGAGAAGCTTATGGCTTGAGAGCAAGAGCCATCCCAATCTTTGCACTCTTCTCAACAGCTCTGGTGTCGACTTCGCCGGAGATGGTGAAGAGGGATTTGGGGCGAAATTCGTGCTGCAGAAGCGCGCTCGCCTT
Organism: Lavandula angustifolia; assembly: GCA_028984105.1. Taxonomy (NCBI): domain Eukaryota; kingdom Viridiplantae; phylum Streptophyta; class Magnoliopsida; order Lamiales; family Lamiaceae; genus Lavandula; species Lavandula angustifolia. The sequence goes on from CM054803.1 coordinate 588,299, forward strand.
CCCGTAGTTGTTGACACGAGCCTTCACGGTGGTGAGGTTGTCGAGCGAGTGCTGTGTTCCGATGGTGAGAGTGTTCTCGTTGCTTGAGAAGCCGTGGGTAAACTCTGCTCCTACGAGGGTGTTTGCCAGTGGGAGTGGGGCCACTCCCGCTACGGCGTTAGCCAGTGGGCTGATCGTGTGGAAGTAGGAGGCAGTAACACTTTGACCTTTGTCATTCCTGCACAAAACAGAATCTGAATCAAGAGAATTCCATTTCCACCCAATAATTTGTGTCTGCCAATAAGGGATATTTTGATTGAGTTGAAATTGAAGATGGAAGCTAAAGACTCACACGATCAAGGATGCAATGAGGTCAGTAGTTGTAAGACTGACTCCAGCATTGCATTTGAGGAAATTCCCAGTAGCAGTGTCGAATGAGATATCGGTACCGATAGTAGCCTTATGATTCCCAGCTACACCGGAGAAGTTGACAATCGGTTTGGCAGTCAGTCCGAGGCTAGTACTGATTCCAGCGTATTCGTGCAAATATTGAAGTTCCACCTATTGATTTCAAGAGATTATGAATCCCAGAATCCGGTCTGGTGATGATGCAAGAACACCGAAGAAGATATAATGACTAACGAACGCTGCAATACAGATATGAGTATATAGACCTTGCCAGACTTCTGATCCGGAGCAACGAAGCTAAAGATGGCCTTCACACCAGGGGCAGGCTCATCAATGGTGAAGGTTGAGTATACCTACAATGCCAAACAACCATCTTTTAAATGGAATGATAAACAAATAGCTTTGATAATCAACAAACAATTTGGAGAGATTAAACAGTGGAGAATACCGTTTCCCCATTTCCCATCTAAGATGTTAGTCAGACAATATCAAAGAATGCAGGACATACCCTTCACCACAACTGACAGTTCATCAGCTTGTTTAGGCAATTAGGCCAATGCAAGAAATATCTCATAACAAACATTTGATAGTAAATGGAACAAGTATATGTGAACAGCAGGATGAGACAATTATTATTGCAAGAGGGGTTTGTAACAGAACTAATTAGAATTCACCAAAGAAGATACCTGCATTGCCAAACAAGCATCTAACAATTTGGAAAGAATGAACAATGGAAACTACTGTCTCCCCATTTCCCAACTGAGATGTTAGTCGAGACGAAAAGAATGTAAATGCGCAGAAATACAGTCCAAGTGTGTCCGGATTAAAGAATGCAGAACATGCCCTTCACTACAACTACCATCACTGAAAGTTGATCATCTTGTTTAGGCAATTAGGCCAATGCAGTAAATATCACATAACAAACATTTGAATAGTAAAAGAAACAAGTGTATGGTAACAGCAGGATGAGACAATTAATATTTCAATGAGGGGTTTGTAACAGAACTAAGTAGAATTCACCAAAGAAGATCAAATGACTAACATTGGAGCTGGTATCCACTTTCACATCAGTTGTGATATTCTTGCTCTTTAGCTGCGTATTAACATCCGCGAGAAACAAATCGCCCTTCTTAGTCCCTGATGAAGTAATGGTCTGTATAGCAAAGAATGAGCAGAACCATTAGATCCTACCATGGCAATATGGTCAAAATAGTCTACAATTTGCAAAATAAAACTGCAGGGAGATCAATTTTGTTTGATGTTTTCTCACCAATAGCAGCCTAATTTGCAATTGCTAAACCTAAATATGCATAGAACAATCATCTTAATTAGAAGAAATTGTTTAGTAGAACTAGAAAGGCCAAAAACACATCTATTCACTGAGAATCCAATCCAAAATTACTACTATTAATTAACAAATAGGAAAGCAAACAGAACAGAGCTTCCACACACTACCTAATACTGAGGAATTCCATCCGTTGATGCAAAATTCATCATACGCACATATCCACGGGCAGATTCGCTTTCCAAATTCCGACAGCTAAATCTTATTTCATCAATTGCATTAAACCAGGCATTAACAATCCGTTGCGTTCAATTCATCAAGACAATTTATTCCACCACTAACACGGCGATATTGTAATTGTAATTATTACGGTTGGAAAAACCGAAATAGAAAAACTAGGTAAGGTGCGAACCACGCCATTAGAAGTCAGGGTACTGAGAGTGAACTTCCGATCATCCTGATAATCCTTGTAAAGAAGATCTGATAAAAAATAAATAAAATAAATTAAAAAAAAAACAGGAAATCAACAAAATAACCGCATCAATCCGGCTGAAATTTGGGGGAAAACAAAAGAATAAACACAGAAATACGTTCAAAGTACAGATCAGAAATCACTTGCCTCTAGCTCTCTTGCCAATGTCAGGGTACAGGCCTGGACCCTTGCAATACACCATTTTCTTCCTCTTGTCTTTGCCGCGGAAACGAGAGAGAGAGAGAGAGAGAGAGAGAGAGAGAGAGAGAGAGAGAGAGAGAGTGGTTATGCTATGTCTGGAGCATGGCCTTCGTGTTCATTGACTTATTAGTTATGCAATACGTACGTGCTAATGATCCTAATTTTTAGCATCAAAATACATAATTATTATTTTATTTTACTATTATTATTTCAGAAAAATATTAATTATTATACGTCAATTTTACATAATTTACGCGATAATAGATTTTTAAATTGAAAAAATAAAATTTAAAAAGTGAAGGGCCCCGCATTCTTCGCGCCAAAACCATTTTCAACTCCTCAGTTTATTCGCGGTCAATATTTACTTCCAACTCCCCAACTTTCCCAAAATAGCAAAAAGGACCAACTTTATAAATACCCAAATAAATCCACTTAAAAAAAATAATTCTATTTTGTTCTCTCCTCTCCGGTGGTTCGCTAGTGAGGATAGAACAATTATTTTATGAAAACAAAAAAATCAAAAAATTGGAGCATTCCAAAAAAAGTATATTATACTCGTCGAATTATCGTTGTAATGGCGATCAATTATAAATATATTTTAATTGTAATCGTCTCGTTCGTGTTGCTCCCCCTCGCCGCTCATGCCGAGATCGCGGATTTCGACGAGTATTTGCAGAAGAAGGCTGCCGAGTCGTACGAGCAATCCTTGAACTCGTTCAATCCTAACCCGGAGGATTTGACCGATGAATTCAACACACTCGTTGGAAAGTAAGTCTACTGCTAATTAAGTTATTGGATGATGGGATTAATTTTAGTATTGAACATATAAGAATTATGCATAAGGAATATTTTGAAGCAAAATTAAATTTGAGCTATCAGATTAATAAATGAAGGGCATAGATTGGTTCGTAGTTCCTATACAAAATCAAGTTTTTTTCTACATTCTTCTAACATATAAGGATTATGCATAGGAACTCAGGATTGAATAAAATCGAAAACTGAACCAAACAAAAAAGAAAATTCACAATCCTTGTACTCGATTTTGTAAAATAGATATTCAGATTTTCAGTTCGATTTGATTCAACCGAATTGACAACCCTAATTATGATTTATGTCCGAGCAGGACTTTAATCGGTAGTAACGGGACAAGGAGGAACCTAAAACGCGTAGATGGCTGCCGGGCCACCAACCCTATCGACCGTTGCTGGCGGTGCGACCCTAATTGGGATAAGAACCGAAAGCGCCTCGCCGACTGCGCGGCCGGGTTCGGGTACCGGACCATCGGAGGCAAAGACGGTGAATACTACATCGTAACGGACCCCTCCGACAACAACGTGGCGGAGCCTGCCCTTGGCACGCTCCGCCACGCCGTGATCCAGAACCGGCCGCTCTGGATCGTCTTCGCCCACAGCATGGTGATCCGGCTCAACCAGGAGCTCATGATCACCAGCCACAAGACGATCGACGGCAGGGGAGTGCAGGTGCACATCGCCTACGGGGCCGGGATGATGATCCAGTACGTGCACAACGTAATCATCCATAATATTTGGGTACATAATATTGTGCCTGCCTCCGGCGGGATGATCAGGGACGCCGTCGACCATTGTGGGTTGCGGTCGCAGAGCGACGGCGATGGCATTACTGTGTTTAGTTCCAGCAACGTGTGGATCGACCATGTTTCCTTGTCCAAATGCACTGATGGACTTATCGACGTCATCGAGGGCTCCACCGCCATCACCATCTCCAACTGCAAATTTAACCACCACAACGACGTAAGTTGAAGCATATGTGCATCAATATGCATTATACGAAAAAAAAAAAATACATGAATTAATATGCATTTAAAATATTCACTCATTTGTATTGTATCTTAAGTTTAATTTGACATATTTTACAATAAGATATATACTCCCTCCGTCTCATTAATATCGTCTTGTTTCTTTTCGGTACGGAGATTAAGAAAATTGATTTAGCTGTATATTTTATGTGTTTTAATTGTATTAAGGAATTAACACAGATTTCGAGAAATAGTTGGTGGGAAGGATTGAGAATTCTTCTAAATTTTATTAAGACATAATTAAGACAATTGATTTTTTGCAGTAAAATAATGAGGGACCCACCCATTTTTTAATGTAGAATATTTTTTGTCATTAAAGAAAACATGATAATATTATTGAGACAACCCGAGAAGGAAAACAAGACGATATTAATAGGGCGGAGTATATTTAAATTTTATGTCATCTTTATTACTATTTAAAGATAATTTTATAATGATCGATGACCCTAGAAAGAGATAGAATATTAGAATATAGAGTTTATTTTAATTTATTACAACTGGGTTTCAAATTGAAATTATAAGGAGGCTATTCTTATACAGGTGATGCTCTTGGGAGCGAACGACAAGACCTCGAGAGATGCGATCATGCAGGTGACCGTCGCCTTCAACAGGTTTGGAATTGGGTTGATTCAGAGGATGCCTAGGGCTCGATGGGGGTTCGTCCACGTCGTCAACAACGACTACTCCCACTGGGACCTGTACGCCATCGGCGGCAGCGCCCACCCCACCATCGTTAGCCAGGGCAACCGCTTTAGAGCCTCCAACTACAGATACTCCAAGGAGGTACTCCCTCCGTCACAGCTATACTTTATATAATAAAAGTGTGACATCTATATAATTAAATAATCATTTATAATTGATTTGTGTGGCAAATGAGTGAAACTTATATGAATATTTAATTGTTTAAAGTTAATTTAAATTGGTAAAGAGATGTAAGAGTCATTACTTTATTTAAAAAAATAGACAAATGAGATGAGATAATTTAAAAATGAAATGTAGAAAAGTCGGGCTTGACGGAGGGAGTATAAAACACCAAGTCAAAATGCAAACTTGGCTACATAATCTTAAGCACACAAATGCATTCTGTCACTAAATAGCGACGGAATTAGTTTTCGTCGCTAAATTGGTCGGATTTGCAGGTGACGAAGAGAGACTACGCGCCGGAGAGCGAGTGGAGGAAGTGGCAGTGGCGGTCGGAGGGAGATCTGTTCATGAATGGAGCCTTCTTCAGGGAGTCGGGCCCACCATTGAGGCATACGAAGAGTCCTATGACGAAGGAGAGTTTGATCAAGTTCAGGCCGGGTTCGTATGTCGGTAGGCTCACGCGCAACGCCGGCGCGTTGAGATGCCGCCGCGGTGCGCCGTGCTGATTTGTTTTTGTTTTTGTTTTTTGTTTTGGAATAGATGGTGTAACGATTTAAGGATGATGATATTGAAGCGTAATGAACGACCTCTAGCTAATGGTATGATTGTAAATTTAATAATTATTATTATTATTATTATGTGTGTGTGAAAGGTTGTAATTTAATGAATTTGGGAAACTTTTTGAAGTTATAGCGTTCTTAATATATTATTTTTACTAAGTAACATTATAGCGCAAATGTTTATTATTTGCTTTTATTTAAAGTTTAAAATAATTATTTTAAAGTATAAACAGTAAAGTTTTTTAGCAATAATAGAAAGTAAATATTTTTGATAGTTTCAAAAATTATGATACTTTAAGCACCAGCATCATCTCAATGACTATTTAAAATAAACTGCTTAAATAAGCAGTTTTGCTACTTAATTTTAGAAAAATTATCATTGTACATAAATTTTTTAAACACTAAAAAACTATTTATGCAATTAAATGTTAAAGATTTGCAAACACCTCCTATACATAAATGTCTTTAAGAGTAAATTCATAATTATAGTGAAAAAGGAAGGAGTTATCGTGTCACGGACTCGTGGTATTGAGATGAAAATGTTGAAATTGTAAAAAGTGAAAATTAATACTACCAATAAAGACATGACTTTTCAATATTTTACTAAGGTAGTGTTTAAGGTAGTGTTTGGAAGAGCTTTTATAAGCAGCTTTTAATTGCTTATGCTTAAAGTTGCTTAAAATTATTGTTAACCAAAAGTTATTAGTGTTTGGAACAGTAGAAAAAAAGCAGCTTAATTTTAAAAAAAACAGTTTTGCAAACACTGTTATAAGCTGTTTTTCAGTTTCTTTTGACTTCTGCTTTTAAAAAGCATCATCTGAGTGTTTGGCACAGCTTAAATAAGCTGTTTCTGGACTTCTTTACCGCAAAAGCACAATTTTTTATATTTGGAATAAGTGTTTCTACTTTTTTTTTGCTTAAAATAAGTCAAAAACTCATAAGCTGATCAGGAATACTTTTTAAAAACAAAAACAAAAAAAAACTGAAAAACAGCTTATAACATTATTTTCAAAACTGTTTTTTCTTAAATTAAGCTATTTTTTTCTACTATTCCAAATACTAATAAATTTTACTTAGCGATAATTTTAAGCAACTTTAAACATAAGCAATATAAAAACTCTTCCAAAGACTACTAACTATTTACAGTTGAACACGATTACACATACAAGTAAATGCATTACTTCTTGATATATTTTAACAATTTATTCTAGTCTCAATGTATGGGTATTATTTAATTAATAAATATATTATTTTGCTATTTGAGGGGAGCATTTCTCGTACATATTCTTACACGGTTACACCGGAGTAGTTTTCGTTTAAATATTTTTTAAAAACACAGGAGTTTTCCTTTAAATATTTTTTAAAAACACAGGGTATCATCTCTTACAAATAATAAATCAATGCATTTACCTCAATATATACTACTTGATCAATCTTTTCTTTTTTTGTTTACTTCCCTGATTATTTAAACTTAATAAAATATCACCGCGTTGCTAAGAAAATAGCCAATTATACTCAAAAGGTGAGTCATAACTCACGACTCGTGCTGAGATTAATTATTGTTTTTAATATATAAATATAGACATATATATTTATTATTACTCTCTACATGGCTTACTCAAAAAGACATAGCTAGAGATTTATATAATCCCTTCCCAAATCCTATTTCCGACATTCTCCTATGATCCCATGAAAGCATCATTGAGCCAATATTTCTTGTGCAGCAACACCAAAGTAGTCATCAAAGAAATTCGGCGGCTCGGTAACAAAACAAGAGATCACATCTCTCAGTGTAATAACACCGAGCACGTCGTTCGAATCACCGGAGACCACGTAGATCCGGTGAACAGCCCTCGAAGCAAGCGTGTCGATGACGCTGCTGAGAGTCGAACTGGACTGGCATGTGATCGGTGCCACGGTCCGACTGTTGTCGTTCGTGGCCGAGGCGACCGTACTTATGAAGTCCTTCACAGTTAGCACCCTGCAGAGGAGGAGATGAACAGAATGTGTTTTTAATTTCTTTCGGACAAGCTTGACAAATTAGTTCTACCTGAAACTTGTGAATAGTTCTGGCTTGAGCAGTAAGAATCTGATGTCTCTTATGCTTATGTTGCCGTATATTTTCCTCGTCGCTCCCTCCAACACCGGTAGCCCTCCGATTTGGTTGTCTTTCATTTTCTTGAAGCCTTCCAGAATCAATTCATTGTCTCGAACACTTACAATCTAATAGCATCATAGAATACGGTAAAACTTTCGTCAATTAATACTCGATAAATTTATAATCTATCTAAATAATACTCCTTCCGTCCCTGACTCATTTCTTATCGGCACGAAAAATTAACAAAATAGATGATAACGTATGAGAGAGAGAAGGTAAATGATAAAGTGAGGGAGAGAATGTGAATGAAATAACGATAGAATACATAAATTAGGAGAGAACTGATGAAAAAGTAAGAGTGTGGGACCGAGTTAGAAATAACTGGACGTCCCAATCAAGAAAGCAAGTCAAAAATAATGGGACGGAAAGAGTATTAATATTTTTCTTCCTTAAGTTGAAATGTTTGCTCACATCACTATCATGAAATAATAATTCTTTAAAATTATAATATGGCCAAGACAATTTTGTGAAATATGATTAAGACGTTGGATTCTAACATATGCAACCGTGGTAGTAAACAAAGTTGTTCGAAGGAGTTAGAAGTAGTGGTAGTACTAATTGCTTTACCTGATCTGGAGTCATGAAAGGGAGACCGAGGTCGGATATAGGATGAGCGGAGATGCAATCGAACCAGTCCCTTCCCTTGCATCTCTGTAGGCCGTGTATAATCGCGGATTGAGTTATGAAGTTATTGATTGACGGGTTACCCGATTCGATCACAGGCACGTTCCGAAGCCTGTACTTGGAGAGCAGCAACATAACACTCAACATCGAACTATCCGGACCAACCGGAACAAAAGGTACCCATCTATACGACTTCAAGATTGTCCTAACCTGCAAACTAAATCATCAAAACATTCTTGTCGAAATATACATAAATATGTTGCAAGATTAGGGCAATTTAGGGAAGGTTGTGAAAACATTGTTGTCGAAATATACGTAAATATAGACATACCGTTGTCGACTTAAAAGGCTCCTCATGAAGGATAACTTTGTAGAAATCTTCACCCAACTTATCTACTGCTGTCGGTGCATCTTTCCCCATTCCTTTATCGGCAGCCATGCCTCCGGCCACAGCTGCCCCAACCGCAGCTATCGTTAGGCCGGCCACAGCAAGAGGGCCGGTGGTGCCTAATGCTAGCGCGCCAATAGCACCGGCAGCGCCAGTGCCAACTCCGGCAGCAGCAGCCGAAGTGGCGGATATGGTAATTGCTGCGATTTCAGCGGTCTGCAACACCCAAAGAACAATAGCAGGGTAATCAACTATTCCCAGGTACCTTTTTCGCCAATCTTGACTATCTTTAGACGCGGGGTCGACTACTGGAGCCGATAGAATGTTGGTTTCGGATAAGATCTTCACTGCGTCGCCTATCGGCATATCTGCCGGGATTTCGATAACTGCGGATATGCAAAGACAACATATGACACATAATGAAAACGTGAAATTCGGAAACACAAACGTGTTATTGAAGAAAGTAGCACTGAAATCCACCTGATCGGAATAAATTCCCATTATTATTAGAATATGTAAGCATGAAGAAAACTAGGACTAAGAATTCAACTTCCTAACAAAGATAAAAGTCCCAATAAACAAGAAATCACAATGTTACTCAAATAAGAATCCTAATTAAAAACGAATCTAAAACTGTAGTGCCTCTTGTCCTACGTCAACATATGCAAAAATGAATCATGGTCCATAATTAAAAACGAAGTCTACAAGGTGTTTATTGAAGAAAGTAGCATTGAAATCCACCAAGTTGGAAAAAATCCCGACTTGTATTATGATATGAAAGCATGAAATAAACTAGGACTAAAAATTCAAAATGCTAACAAAGCTAGACATCCTAATTAAACAAGAATTCATAATATTACTCGAATAAGAATCCTTAACTTTAACGAAGTCTAAAATTGTCGGGCCTCTTGTCCTACATCAACATATCAAAACACGAACGACGATCAAAGTAGACAAAAAATAGGAGTTTTAGCATAACCTTTGCCTCCTGGGACTTTAGGGAAGGTTGAAACTGGGATTTGGGCAAAAGCAGATGTTAGAGTCTCCTGCAAAGTGCAGGGGAGCCTCTTCCTGCTCTGTACCATATCAAAGTAAGCATTATAGCCCTCCTCTTTCGGGCTCTTCGATTCTCGAGACATCGACATCTCTACCAATCACGTAAAAGGAGAATTGGTGTTCATCAATTAGTACTCCACAACCTCATATTAACAGCATTGCAATAACAACTTCGTTAGAACAACAACAAATCACGGTAACTCTCAATTGCGCAATTCCTTCTACGACACAAATCTAAGGACCCAATCCTAATTCGAAAACCTAGCTCAATAATTAAAACAACCCATCAAATTATTCGAAATTAATAGGTTTTCTAATCAATTGGAACAGCAAATATAATCGGAAATGACATACATTAAAAAAAAATTGAGCAATATTCCAAAATCAATACAAAATATCACACAACTACAGTCTGATCTAACAAGTTCCAACAATTCCTACTAAAAACGACAATCTAACCCATAATTTCTACATGTTTTCAGATTTAGCAGCGTTTCATTACAATCAACAGAGAGATAGTTTCGAGAACAGAATTTACCTGCTTGCAGTATTCGGACGAAAGATCTGAAGAGGCTTTCTCTCTGCCCATCAAATTATTCGAAATTTTGAGTATTCTCTTTTGCCGGTTTTTTCGATGGAAAAACATGGTTGAGCCAAGTGTACGGAACGTCTACACGTGTCAGTGTAATATCGTGTACACGCTGCATGCCCATGACGTACTATAATTAGCTATCTAAAAGCGTTGTTAATATGATATTCCCCTCTCATTAAAATTGTCTTATTTTTTTTCGGAACGGAGATCAAGAAAATAGTATCGTATAATGTATATTATTTGAATTTTGAATAATTGATTTCTTGTCCACATATTATTTACTTGTTTTAGAAAAATGACACTTTTAATGAGACAACATAATTAGAAAATAAGGACGCTTATAATGGAACGAAGATAATAAATTAAATAAATAATCAATTAATATGGGGAAAGAATTATAAACGCACGTTATTCATTTATATAAATAAAAATTTGCTCCTCCCTCATAATGAAAGCGTCCCCTTTTTTAACACGGAGATCTGGAAAGTAATATTATGTTTGACTTTTGATTAATTGATTTATGTCCACATAGTTTTTGCTTGGTTTTAGAATGAGGATACTTTTAATCGGACAACCTAATTAAAAAAAGAATGATGCTTATAGTGGAGATAGAGGGAGTATTATTTTAGAGAAAAAAATTTAGATATAGAACATGTTTATGTATGTATGTACACCACAAGATTCACTTAAATGAAAATAATATTACATAATCAAAAGTTGGTGGTTTAAATGATGATATTTAAGATTAAGAGGCGTTTGGAAATACTTATCATAAACCGTTCTTATTTGTTTTTGCTTAAAGTTGAAAATAATTACTTTAAAGCAAAAAAATAAAAAATGTATTTTTAGTATCAATAATAAAAAGTAGATACATTTAATATTTTCAAAAAATTATGATATTTTAATTACTAAAAATATCTCAATAGATGTTTAAAAAATTGCTTAATTTTAAAAAAGCTGCCACAGTAAATAAATTTTTTAAATAGTGAAATACTGTTTATGCTATCAATAAATAGATAAGTAATTAAATAAATATTTACAAATACTTCCTAAGTGGTGTGAGAGTAACCATCCACATAATTATTACATGCTATAGCACGAATGGAATATTCTCAAACTCGTGATACTTCACAAACTAAAATAAATTATTATATAATTAAATTTATTATTTTATCAAACATTAATAAATACATAATGGTACAAATGTTAATATTTTATTACTTTTGGATATTTCAAAATAGTCATAAAAGTACGGAAAATTTTAATGGAGATGCGGGGTATCGATCCCCGTACCTCTCGCATGCTAAGCGAGCGCTCTACCATCTGAGCTACATCCCCATTTTAATCAGGCTTCATTACCATATTTATTATTCTATATTTCTTACTGCTAATGGGCTGCAACCCCAACTAGTCTGGCCCAATAATAATTAAAGCCCAAATTCAATCAATTGGTTGATATGAGCGACCCGACCCGAATACGCCTCCAATTTGCCGATCACGTGCTCCAGTGCACTTCAATTGAGACGCGCGTCCTTCCATCCAATCAGATCCCTCCATGACTTGATCTACCATTAACAGCGCGCCACGTGTAAATCCACGTAACGCAGGGGTCCATGCCTCCTTTCGTTAAAATGCCTACTCATATAAAAAAAACCGCAAACAAAATCTTAGAAATATAACCGTAAACAGCTCCATTTTGGTGATCGGAGGGGGCGGCGATCTGGTGGTTCCCGCTATATCTGTGGCAGATGGAGTCTCGCGGCGCCGGAGTCCACCGCGTATTCCTCCTTGCTGTTTGTGTCGCCGGCATTTGGGCGGCTTATATTTACCAAGGGGTTCTTCAAGAGATTTTGTAAGCATTTGTACAGTTTGATATTCCGGCTGCAATTAATGTGAATATTTTTTTTTCAGTTATATTATTGCAAATATTTTGCTAGGAAAGGTTTAATTTTACGGAAACAAGTAATGCTTAATGTGAAGTTCTTTCATTTTCTGGAACACATTCGTTTTTTTGCTGATTATAGTGAGTAATTAATCTGTCTTTTGGTTGGAACGAAGCCGATACATTGTTTACGGAGCTATATGAATAGCATTAGTCAATTTGCTAGCTCTTTGTGCATGTGTGTATGTGTGTGTGTGTGTGTGAGAGAGAGAGAGAGAGAGAGAGAGAGAGAGAGTTGTTTTGTAGATTTAGTTGCTCCTTAACATGTTATCATCAATTTATTTTCAGTTTATTGTTTGAGGATTGCTTGAATTTGATTATATTGTTGTAATAGGTCGACGAAAAGGTTTGGTCCGGATAAGAAGAGATTTGAGCATTTGGCCTTCTTGAACCTAGCTCAGAGTGTAGTATGTTTAGTATGGTCATTTCTGAGTAAGTTTGATAGTTAACCGCTTCCTCTAACCGTCTCTAGTTCTGCTTGAATGCTTATGTTTTTACATTGTTACTTTTCTGAAGTGATAAAGCTTTGGTCTAATGGTGGTGATGCTGGTGCCCCGTGGTGGAGTTATTGGAGTGCTGGTATTACAAACACGATTGGCCCAGCTATGGGGATCGAAGCGCTGAAGTATATTAGTTACCCTGCCCAGGCATGTTCAAAATCCTAATCATCTTTGTCAATCCTAGTTCTTTTGGTTAATGGTAATGGTAATTTACTAGTTCATGATTGATCTTTCTACTTCTGGCCATTTTTGTGTATGTTGTATTTCTTATCTCTACATAGTCGAAAGACTTTCTAACACGTACTCATATCAAATATCCTCTCTGTCTTAGATTGAAGTAACTGGTTTTTTTAAGTAGTCCCTGTTTCTTCAAGCTGCGATGATATATCATTTCTCTACCTTTTCCCTTGTGCTAGCTGTCTGCCCTGGTACCTCCGCTTGTGTTGCAGTTGGTTATGTTCTAAAAATTCTCACCGTTGTATAGTAAGTTAGAACAATTTCCTTTGAAGACATTTATAGATCCTACATGATCTTAAGAAATCGTTGAGTTTTATATTTTTGGTTTGACATGCTTTATTGCTCCATGTGTGAAATATTGGAAGTAATGGATCCGACATGCAAGTATATAAGTCAATAATTAAACCGAGCGGATCTCAGTCCGACAGTAACAGAAGATCCTCAACAAAAACGCCGTTAATTATTTGTTAAGATACTAGTTTGGTTTTGCTTCATAGCATGTGTGATTTCATAAATCGATAGAGTTTTCTAGAACTTATTCTGGATTTGATACTTGTAGGTGCTGGCTAAATCTTCAAAAATGATACCGGGTGAGTTGATATGAAATTGTTGCTTAATAAATGACCTATAAAGTTCGAAATCATTCTATAACTTACTTTTCTCTCTGCAGTTATGCTAATGGGCACATTAGTATATGGGATCAAATACACCTTCCCAGAGTATCTCTGCTCATTGCTTGTTGCTGGAGGCGTGTCTACTTTTGCACTTTTAAAGGTAATACGTGAGTGCCGCTGTTGTATTTCCTCCGGCATACGCTATATCTTCCCTATGTACAAGTCATTAGAACAGCCAAATCATTTTGTCTATCAAGGACCATTATCATATAGTCTGAACATGGAGTCTGTTGAGTTCATATCCCAATTTTTCCTCAAAATCGAATCTTTATTTGGTCTTTATATTTCCTCCTCAGACCAGCTCCAAGATAACAAGCAAACTAGCACGCCCAAGTGCTCCGATCGGATATGGCCTCTGTTTCTTGAATCTCGCTTTTGATGGATTCACCAATGCAACTCAAGATTCGATCTCAGCAAGGTAAACTTTATGTGATACTCCCTCCATCCTATAGATTTAGTCCACTTTTTTTTTGCACGATTTTTAAGGAGAGTTGTTGATGTGTGTAGAGTTGTATAAAGTTGTGGATCTATCAAGAAAAATGTTTTTAATAATTTGCCAAAAAAATTAAACTAGACTATTTCAATGGGATAGCCCGAAAAAGTATATTGGACTAAGGGTATGTTTGCAAGAGCTTATTTTAAGTATTTATCTGTTTTTTGATCGTATAAGCAGTTTTTTAATGTTTGCAAAACCTGCATTCTGCATTTGCTTCTCTAAAATTAAGCATCTAAACTGCTTAATTTTTAAGCACCTATTGAGATGCTTTTGGTGCTTAAAGCACCATAATTTTCGAATTTACCAAATTTATCTGCTTTTTAAAATCAATTCCAAAAACACCATGATTTTGCTTAGTTGCAATTATTTTCAACTTTAAACAAAAGCAAATAAGAAGTGCTTATAATAAACAGTTGCAAACACGCCCTAAATCTAAGGGACGAAGGGAGTACATTTTAAGCTAACTCTGTTACAGAAGTCACCCTTTTAGACTGAAATCTTAATATTGTTATTTATGGAAATTTGAATCTCTTTTTAGGTACCCGAAAACGAGTGCATGGAACATAATGCTAGGGATGAACTTATGGGGCACCATCTACAACATGGTATTCATGTTTGGGTGGCCAAGTGCCATCGGATACGACGCGATCAAGTTCTGCAGGCAGCATCCTGAAGCAGCGTGGGACATTCTAGTCTACTGCCTGTGCGGTGCAGTAGGCCAGAACTTCATATTCCTAACCATTAGTAGATTTGGTTCCTTGACCAACACCACGATTACCACGACAAGGAAATTCGTTAGCATTGTGGTGTCTTCGTTGCTGAGTGGGAATCCCCTCTCGCAGAAGCAATGGGGGAGCGTCGTGATGGTCTTCTCCGGTTTGTCGTACCAGATTTACCTCAAGTGGAAGAAGCTGCAGAGAATGCAGAAAAAGAGAAGGTCCAGTTAAGTTGGATCATATTGTTTAGGCATTGCATGTAATATCATATTTGCAGATCCCTGAAGTTGTAGGGTTGATTAGATGAACAGATAAACTGAATGTTCAAGATATACTGTACTTCAAGTTAACATGAGTTCTCTCTCTCTCTCTCTCTCTGTTTTCTTGCACTTGTGTTTCTTCTCTGAATATGTCAAAGGGTAATCTTGGTATGGTAAAAATCCACGAGTAGATTAGGATTATATGTGGATGTTTTGTACTCTCTCCGTCCTGCTATTACTATCCATTTTATTTTCTTCACATAAATTATGTAATTTTATTTAAATGTGTATTTTATGAGTTTTAATTGTATTAAGAAATGAACACAGTTTCCGATCAGTGGTTGGTGGGAAAAAAATGGGAATTCATTCAAATTTTTGCAAGCCATAGTTGAAACAATCGATTTATTATGATTATTATTTTTTTTTCTTGTTGTAATTGAAGAAATAATATAAAGTTTCAAAAAGTTAAAAAATATAAATTCTAAGTTTGGAGTGGAACATAATCGTGTACGAGAGATTTGTGGAGCACAAAAGGCTTGTGTGTACCACGTTTGTATACCCTTGTGTGTACCACACCGCAAGGGTATTGATATGTGGTAAATATGACCCACTTTTTTAATGAGAAATGTCACATGTCAATATCCTTGTGGTGTGGTACACACGAAAATGGTACATACAAACCGCTCTGTGGAGATAGGGCATAAGAATGTGGGGTGAGTAGTGTGGACCCACTTTATTTTAGATTTAAGAGTTATTTTTTTTAATTTTAGGAAATATGACAATAATAGCGGATTGAAGAATATCTGTTTCGGTGATTCAATCATCGACGGAGGGGCTCAAAAATCGAGAAAAAGGAACCATTTTTTAGAATTCTTGATTAGGCTTGTATGAAAATGGGTTACTCCACTTTGGGCTACTTTTAAAGCCTTAAAAGGCCCACGGGCCAATTATTAAAAACATCTGACCCAAGTTACTCTTTAATGGGCCCAGATACAGCCCACCACTTCATAAACATCGTCAATTTCATGCCAAATAATTGGGCAAATTACACCAAATAGCGGTTTCGGATTTCCTTCGTTATCTACTAAGATGCTTTTATTTATTTATTTTTTATATAATTTGCAAATTCGAATCCACATACTAAAAAAAGCAAAAGGCTGAAACCTGGCTGGTAAATAATTGGAGGCACGTTCCTTGGTTTAAATAATCTTAATTATGTACTTAGAGAAGCAACCTCGAAGGCAGATATACTACTTTTTTCCTCATAATTAATATTCTAGAATCTCTGCAACACTCAGCCATAAACTTATCCTTTTCATTTAATTAAGCTTAAAATGTCTTAAGAAATTAATACTACATTATTATGCATTAAGATTCGTTGACACACACTCAAATCCGCAGCCACTCGAATATATTTTAATTCTTACTTCATTTCTCTTCCACGTAGAACCGAATAAATCTAATTATCGGCAAAAATCAAAACGAGCATAACCTTTGAAGTCGGATTCAGAATTACTGCTATAATATATTAAATTGATGTCTTGAATTGAATTGTTTTGAATTGTCCTCATGGGATGGCGTAGTGGTGAATGTGGGTGGCCCGAGACCAATAGGTCATGAATTCAAATCCCACTAGAAACGCTATGTATGTATCTGTCACTCTATCACATTAAGGGTAGCAGCGGGTTCCTCGTCAAAAAAATATCTGCACACCTGCTAGAAAATCACTAGCAATAGAGTAAATTAAATAGATCAACTGTAACAAACCCTAATTGTTTATTTTAAATAGATCAACTGTGACAAACCCTAATTGTTTATATATGGTGGGATAGAGACTGCATGTGGCCACTTCAGGAGCTTTACTTCAAAAACAGAATATTTATTTATTTAATTATATTATATAATTATATATTTCTCCACTAGATTTATTTTCAGAAATCGCATCACAAAACTGTTGTATACAGAAAGTCGTCCAGCCATTTTCTATATATTAATTTTTGCACATGATCCCAGATTGATCTCCCTTTTTTATTACATTATTAAACCTGCTGTCCAATAATTATTTAATTTCCAAATATCCTGAAGATTTCTAGCTTCCACAATTCTACCTTAAACTATTGTCCATTCACAGGAGACCCAATCCTTATAATTTCCTTTTCATTATTATATCACTATATGTAAATATTTATTATGTAACCCTATTCGTTTCGAATTGAACCCAACACTCAATCAATATTTATTATTAATTTAAATCGACTCTAATAGGAATCGAACACTAGATAAACTCTAGATTAACCATTTATGCAGAATTGAAAATATCAACTACACTACATGTTATCGGTCACTTTTAAATCTCAGATTTGACGTATATTGAAGAATTAGGGTTTGGTCTTAATATTTCCATTTTTGTAGTTTCCAAGCCTCTTTATCAGTGAGATCCCCCTCGAAATGAGGGCTCCATTTTGAGAAAAAATCCAATCACTGCCCATCCATGCATTCTGACCATAATTTTTTTTACTATTTTTTAATTTAAAATCTTAATTTCGCATAAATTGATGAAAAAAATACACGTACATATATTATTGAACTATACAAAATTGAACACATCATTCGATCACAATCTCTTTCGAGTACTGGCTCCGCCACGAGCCCTAATCAAGAAAAAGACGAGCAATGCCACCTTCACGAGAATGAACACTTTTTTCAACTTCCATTTGTCATCTTCCTCTCCTTGAAATGCGTTCTTGATTCTCTCTCTTCTCTCACTCCTCCTAATTGTTGTAAAATGGTGAAAATTTGCAACTCTTCAAATTAAATAGTCTTATTAAAATAATAATAATAATAATAATAATAATAATAATAATAATAATAATTTAACTTTACTCCTCAAAAACTCAATCCAACTCTTCAACTGTGGCGATAATAATCACCGACAACATGTAGCTTAGTTGGTTAAAAAACCCGCGGAGAAAATAATCTTCACTAATTTGTACAACAAAACAAGGAAAAAACAAAAAACAAAAAAAAATCAATCTCGCCCATCAATATTCTCAATCTCTTCATCGTACGGTTGGGATTCAATTGAAGTGTTGCTGATCTAACCACGGCCAGAACCCGGTCTGATCGTCCATCCCACAAAACATGTTACACAAGCTTTCTTCCTTGACAGTTTGGTCCATTTTCGAGGTGTTGTGGAAGAGCTGCTGCGCCGCCGCCCCATTGGTCCTCAATGAAGAGGGGAGGAACGGCCGCCCCGCCGCCGGCATTGGGCTGTCGATGGTCGGAGTAGTTGAGATGTCGAGCTTGATTTCTGAACTGTTCTCGCTTCGGTTGCTGCAAGAGCCTTCTGTTTCTTTGTTGAGGTTGATGGATTCTGTTGGCTCCCTATTCTTCAATGACAATACCTACAAGTTTAGGGGCAAAATAATAAATTTCTAAAAAAATAATTGTAAAAATATACTCCTTCCGTCTCACTAGAAACGTCGCGTTTCCTAAAATGGTAAAAATTATGTGGATCACATTTAACTACTAAAAAATCAAACAATCTACACCACTTTCTTGATTCCCGCGACAAAAAAAAACGTGTCGTTTCTAGTGGGACGGATGGAGTATTAAACAACCCATCAAAATCAACCAAATCCCAAAACACAAAACATCCTTAAATCTCCCCAAAAATTTAAAAATAAAAAAAATAAAAAAAATTACCTGAGCGTGAAGCTTCTGATTCTGCATCTGAAGGCTATCATTCTCACTCTTGACGACCTCGAACTGCCTCTTGAGCACCTCGTAATCCTTCTCCAGCTGCTTCGTCTTCCACCTCGCCCTCCGGTTCTGGAACCATATCGCCACCTGGCGCGGCTGCAGCCCCAGAGCCCGCGCCAGCTGCATCTTCCGCTCCGGCTCCAGCTTGTTTCCCATCTCGAAGCTCCTCTCCAGCTTCCTCACCTGCTCCATGTTCAGCCGCCGCTTCTTCTCCCCCATCTGCGATCCGTCGTCGGATAAATCCTCGTCGCCGGCGTTGTGATGCTGATGCATCTCCTCTACGCCGGAGAACGACATCGCCGGCGGCCGCTTCCCGATGAGTGAAGCCACTCCTACGTATAGTATGCGAGTTAAGAAATAATTTAATTTTTTTTTAATTGTTGAAAAGAAAAAAGATTAAAACTTTCACTTCTTTTCCTAAAGTGGAACGTTAATTTTTTTTTTTCGATATTCCTCGAGAGTTTCGAAAGTTGTCAAAAGTCCATAATTGGTATTTTTCTTTCCTTCCAATTACAAGAAAAAATTAATAAAAAAAATTTAATAAAAAAATTACCATGAAATTCTTGAGGTTGGAGGATTGGAGCGAGAGATGTGGAGGGATGATTGTGTTCATCATGATGAGGGACTTGCAGCATGAAATTGGAGTGGAAGAAGGCCATTTTCTGCAAGTCATGAGCTATACCGGTTATACCATCTGCAATGGGAGTAGTACTCAGCCTTCATCAGCTCAATTTCTTGCTACAATCATTTAATTTCTGCAGTGTGATGAAGATATGCTTATATACCTTAGCACCTCCAACAAAAGTCTTTTTTTTTCCTTCTCTCTCCTCTCCCTCTCTCTCTCTCTCTCTCTCTCCCTCTCTAAGTGAGTATTTTCAGTTTTGAGAAGTGGGTATTTTTTATATTGGACATTTTGTGCTTTTTATTGCAAGATAGATCGATTTGGGGTAGTACAGTTAAACCTCGATAAAGTAATATTCGATAAATTAATATTCTCGCTAAGATAATAATTTTTTTAGTCCTGATATGGGTCAATGCACTAAAATAATATTCGATAAAGTAATAATCTCGTTAAATGAATATTTTTTCTCGGTCCCAAGATTATTACTTTATCGAGGTTTAACTGTAATTTTTTTTGAAAAGAAGACAATGGAGGAATTTAAAATTTGGAAAAATTGAATATTATAAGGTGTGAAGTGGGCTGCATATTTTTCTACTATGGACAGTTGTCATTGAATTTTTTTGCATCAGTTGATTCCCTTGCTAAAGAGATTGTACCTTCTTTTAAAAGGTGAAGTTGGTGACTTAATACAAGAGAGAGAAATTTGATTTTTATAAAAAAAAAGTCACTCCTTTTCCTTTTCCTTTCTCTTTTACTCATATTAATTTCGGAAAAAAAAATCCGTTAAATAAACTCTACTCTCGTGTAATAGTTAGAAATAGGGACGGATATCGACCGATGGGTCCGATTAGAGGGGGCAGGGGTTGCTACCTAATCCACCAACAAGTGTCGTGCAATGAGACGATCTGACACAAATTTTCGTGTTCTTGCAACTCACTGAGTCAAGAAAACTACAAATTCCAACAGAGAGAGAGGGATTAGGGGTGAGTCACAGTCACTCAGACTCAGTAGTCTTGTGTATTCATAACCCTACCAAGCTGTTCTTTTCTTGTCCTGGTGCCCACCCACCAACTGTCCATTTCAATTTTCTTTTTTTCTTTTTTCAAATCTTTACATCATTTTAATTTCTTGGATTGTAGTTTATATTGTCTCACAATGCCATTTCAGTTTTGATTTATTAATTATATATTTCTATTTATTAAGATAAGAACTGGAGCTATCAGAGCTATGTGCATGGGATTCCCAGAGTTCTGTCATGATCAAGTTGTATTCCAGTATTATGGAGCCGATCATCTGTTCAATTTTTCGTTTCCAAATTATGTTCACTATTGAAATAGTAACACGTGTTCCGTTTAACAAACATATATGTTAATATGGATTTATTAATCCTATGGAACGAGTTATTTTATAGTAATTTTTGTTAAATAAGGACATGGTGTTAGACTATTAGCTGGTATTTCTCACGTGGGTGAGGAAGAAAAATAAACGAGGTAGGTAACTAATTGCATGATCATTAAAAAAAAAAAAAAAGTTGTTTTTTAATAGAGTAAATAATGATTGGTTAAATGATTGTATCATTACCTAAAGTGGTGAATTTGATGCCAACAGATTCAGGAGGCTGTTGGACTTGAGATAAAAAGCAATTTAATATGAATAAATCATTAATCATATCACCCCAAAGGTAAAGATCTTTGTTGAAAATATAATTACTATATAATTAACAATGAAGGGTATCAGAAAAAGCACAACATGAATTTCGCGGATTACCGTCGGAATTTTCCTTCGGTAAAACCAAGATTTTTTGTAGTGAGGATTGCCTTAATCACCTCCAAATCTCAATTAGGTTGACATAATTATTTTAAAAACATAGAAATCTCGCTACTATATGTTTTTCTTTATATCCATTTAATCCTTATAATTTGAGTTTCACTATTTTTACAACCCCTTTAGCTTATCTAATCCCCATCC
Organism: Lavandula angustifolia; assembly: GCA_028984105.1. Classification (NCBI taxonomy): domain Eukaryota; kingdom Viridiplantae; phylum Streptophyta; class Magnoliopsida; order Lamiales; family Lamiaceae; genus Lavandula; species Lavandula angustifolia. The sequence continues at coordinate 609,900 of CM054803.1, forward strand.
TAAATATACAAGATCATGTAAGTAGTGGTACTCCGATGGTGGATTTAGGGAGCGTATATTCTTTCAATTCGTACCGAATCATGGTTTTTTATTGTAGTTTTTGAGATTTTTAATTGTCACTTCTCAAAATTGCGAATTTCGTCTCTCGGATTCTTAATTCTGCACTAGTGATGGATCCCATTTGAAGATAATGGTTTGAGAGAGTCCCACTTGTGATTAGTATTAAAATGGCCAAGACAATTTGTAGGAGTTGGATTAGTGCAACATGCACATGATTTTATTAGTTGGAATCTCAAACTCAAGATCCATGTTCTATCTTCCTCTAATCCCTATCATTCTACACACATACATATACATATAATTCTTTAGTCCAATTTGATTTGTCTCATTTCTTTTTGGTGTAGAGATTAAGATGAGTAATCGGTTTTGTGTAGATGATCAGTGGGTTTTCATAGAGAAAAAAATGAGAGTTTGTTTAGTAATTATTTTTCTTTTTAGGAAATGGAACAAGTCTAGTTGAACAGTCTGAAAACAAAAACGAGACAAATCTAAATGGAACAGAGAAAGTAATAAATACTCATGTGTACACGCATATATTTTGAATATATTAAGAGATGAATCTTCTCCTCCACATGCCTTGGTGGTTTCAGTTGGGCATTTTGAAATTCAAAAAAATTCAAAATAAATTAAAAATAAATAAAATGGTGGAAACTGAATCCCATGTGGGCTTCCATGCTTGACCTCACTCTTTTCCCCCTTTCTTGCTATTGAAAGTGATTTGTCAACCACTTGACACAACTTTTTTCATTATTATTTCCAATATTTCTTCTACTTCTCTCTTTCAAGAGTTCGAAGCAATTCTTATTTCTTACACATATACACACATTAATATGAAAATTCGATATATTAATTTAGAATAAGCTTTCAAGAGTTATATTTGTAGTTAAATTTTTAATGTTTTTATGTATTCCCCCTAAATTGGATAGTGAAATCAAGAATGTATGCATGGGGGAAATTACTAACAGCTTGGCATCTGACGATGAAGGGGCTTTTGTTTCTACATTTCCGACTGGCATTGTCCATCTCATACCCCACTAGTTTTCAGAAAAAAGAATATATATGTATGCTTATACATGTTTGTATAATGGCCAGGGACGGAGGGAGGGGTGGGGCAGGGGGTTACTGGGCCCCCCCCTGTACGTTCAAAACCGAAGTCAATAGCAGTGTCTTAGTTTTGGCCATTAGGTGGAGTGGTGGAATGTTTAGACATTTTTCTTAGAAGTAGCGCGTTCGAATGTTCGTTCCAAAATCATATTCTATTTTTTTTTTAAATTCTTCTATGTATTCTCCGGTTCTCCCTCTTCTGTTTTTTTCTTTTCTTCTTCTCATTCTCCCTATCAGAATTTTTTCCTTTCCTTAATCTAAATTTTTCCTCCAATTTTTTTTCTCTAAATTTTTCCTTATAATAAAAACTTCCTCACTGCTCATGATAGACATGTTACGATTAATTGGCCCCCCCTAAGCAAAACTTCTAGCTCCGTCCCTGATAATGGCGGTAGGGGTGCAACTTCGGTTAAACCAAATTAAGTAAAACCAAAAATTCAGTTAACTGAAATTTTGGTTTTCTACTTTGCAAAACCAAATATCAAACCGAAAAACTTCGGTTCAGTTCGGTTTTTAATCCAAAACTGTCGATTTGGATCGGTTTGGTTTCAGTTTTAACCAAAATTCTAAGGAGAAAATGAAATAAATGAAATTGAAAAAAAAAATATAGAGAGAAGTGAAGAATTAATATGTAAAATGCATTGTAATATTGTCGTTCTAAAAATCATAGAATAATGATTCTCAAAAAAATACACAAAGAAAACAACTTATCACTGTTATTGAGACGAGGAAGTTCCATGTCTAACGATTTGATAGAAAAAGTTAAGAACTTAATACAAATTTGCTCGGCGCTGATAGATTAGACGATGATTTGAGGCCTAAATCCAATTATATGCATAAAATAAAATATTAATGATTGTAGTCCAAGTTGGTCAAAGTTAAATTTATTTCTTAAGAATATAAATATTAATACAATACTAATTAAAACTAAAAGTATTAAAATATTTTTTTGGTTCGGTTATCCAATGACAAATTCAAAAACCAAACCGAAAATCGAAAATAAAAAAAAGTGAAACCAAATTCCAAACCGAAATTTTTTTGTTCGGTTTGCTTTTTTTTAAAAAATTTAATTCAATTCAGTTAGGCAGGTTAACGGGTCCGATGCACACCCCTAATTGGTGGATCTTGAATTGGGTCTCATCGTCCTCAAATCGTACAAAATTCAATTTTTTTTCAAATTTTCTAAATGTTTTTCTGAAATTTAATTTCACCCTAGATGTATAGTGGGTCGATCTTGATATTTCGAATGTTGTTTTTGACATTGAAAAACGATGGAAGTGACAACTCATACAAGTTCTATAATTGGGCCAAGAGATAGCAGCTCTAAGGCCCAACAAAGAGCCCAACATCTAGCCCTTCAACTTTCATGCCACATCGTCTTTGCAAATCCTTTTCTTTCATCCCACATCGAACACCACATATACAAACACAAACAATACAACAACAGCTATAAACCGAATTATATACTCCCTCCATCCCGTCAGTCTTATCCCACTTTATTTGAAGACCACACATCTTTACACACAACTAACAACTTTTACCGCAAGCCCAGAACGGCTAGACGGAGGCAGAAGAAACCCAAAAATCATCACTAGCTATCCTTGCCAATTACTACGATTACCCTTCTTCATGTTTTTCCCTCAAACAAATACTTATGCGATCAAAACTCGTAAGAGAGATCAAATCAAGAAAAGAATGATAGGCCTCAGATCCCAAGTCTTTGATGCTTTATCCAGTTACTTATCAACTCTATTCCTGGACGATTATGCCCTTCAAGTAAGAAGCTGTACAGGCTTGAAATTGGAAGAGGGATGCGAGGCAGAAGAGTAAAAGTTCATTGAAAACTGAAGAATTTGTATAATAATAATAATAATAAATTATAGTCCAAGACTTAGCTAAAAAGATCATGACTTCGTCTTGGATTTTAAATTCAATTCTTAACACTCTCCATGAATTCGTACAATACACCTATCATGAAGATTGGGCAAAGAAGAATCCCATGAGGGCAAGAAATAATCAATAGGCCCAAAATGTTAGGGTTGAAGTTATATACTCAATCCATCCAGTAATATGGTCTCGCTTTTTTTTTTTTTTTTTTTCGGGACCGTCCCATTAATGTTGTCTCGTACATATAATCAAGCACATCCATTAGGAGGGCAACAAATAAATGAATTAGGAACTTTGATCTAGGTCGTATCGGCACACATACAGTCGGTATTGGTGGATACAAAAGGGGCATGTCAAGTGCAGTGGCGTAGCTAGGAAATCGAGCTAGTGGGGGCAAAATTTATCGGGTTTGAGTTTTTTTCTTTTACGGGTTCGGGGCCCCGAAAAAAAATTAGCACATTTTTCTACTTATATCTAATTATACCTACTCTTTATGATTTATTTAAGGATTATATTCTTCTTTCATGAATAACTCATATATTTTTTATATTTATTCGAAAAATATAATACACAATCCTATTTTGACATCAATCTAAATTTAGTTAAGAGGAAATTATGAAGAATAATAATATCTACTGTATGGAGCCACAAAAAGTATTATGATTTATGAATCACAAGATTATCGCTTCGGTCGTTTATTGAACCACCTAGAGGCCCGCTCCGTACGGTGCGTACAATCGGTTTGGTAGGGGTGTTCACAGTTTGGTAGCTCTGTCCAGCCGTCGAGGCCTCATGCATATAGATAGGAAACATTTTATTATGTGATGTTGGCATGTTATTCATAATGGGTGCAGTTAGGCCACCCAAAAGATTTTAAATTGAAAAACATATTTAGAATATTAAATATATTAATAAATTTTATAATTAATTAGAAATTACGAAATTACCCCTAACAAATTCTCGAATTCCAATGGGGGCATTGGCTCCCACTGCCCCCCTTTGCCTACGCCACTGGTCAAGTGGGTGTCGTCGTCCTCCTAATTTTTTTCTGAACCCAATTTTAATGCATTTTTTACATTAAAAATAAATAAATTATTTGGTCTATCTTGAGGTTGTAGATTTCGTCTCTCTACCTCTATCTCAATAATTGCATACTTAGCCGTCAAACACTTTCAAAATATCTTGTCCTTATAGAAATTGTCTTCACTCTTCACTCCAATGCTCAAACTTTGAGCATTGACATAATACTAATCCTTACACGTGACATCTACAAGAATATAGCTTTATGCTATAAATTATAGTAACATCAAACTCATTAGAAGCTAGGAAGAAGCTTACCTAGCCCTAGCTAGTACGCTTCTGTCTCTTTTTTTTGTATTTCATTCGTGTCCCACTGTTATTTTTAACTGTAAGCATCTAGGTGCTTACGATTTGAATTTTAGGGTTATCGTAAATACCGAGGTGCTTACATGTGAGTGGAACACGAGTGGAACACAAGAAAGTGGGACAGACGATCCGAATTGCTAAAATCTAACTCAAATTTAAATATAGGCAAATAGCACAAAGTTCTTAAATTAAATATATGGATACCAAACAGCATCCATGTAATAACTGGCAAACCCTAGACAATCATCAAAGCAAAAGGTACAACACATCTAATCACATTAGCAAGCTCCTAATAATGGCAGCTTGCGAGCTATCGACGTCCGTCGATTCCAGCAGCCCCGACAATCTACCGCTCAGATCGTCCACCTCTCTGTGCAAGTTCCGGATGTAATTACACGTCTCTTGCAACACCTTCGTTGCCGAAACCTAATCCCCAAATTCCAAATTAATTAATAAAATCGAGAGAGAGATTCTAGAAGCTTCCGAATAACTAATTGTCCAGTTTCTTCTCGGCACGAAGATTAAGAAAATTGTTAGTTATGTATTAAAGGAGTAATAAAGTAATGTGGGGTTCAATGAATTATACTATAGAGTATTATTTTATTAAATAAGAAAATTGGACAATTGGAGTGGGACAGTCCAAAAAGGAATACTGAACAATTGGAGTGAGACGGAGGGAGTATATACCTTGTCGGAACGCCTTCGACGGATCTCAGGAACAAGCTGCTGGAGTTTCGAGATGAGATCGGCGATTTGCTCGTCGGAGATTCTAGAAACTTCCAACTGCCTTGAACGAGATCTTCTACTAGACATTGTGAAGGTGGATGAGTAGTACTGGAAGTTGAAGGAAGGAAGTTTGTCGGAATTGTTTTTTTTTCTTTAATAATTTGGTGAAGGTGTAAGAGAGAGAGAGGAGGAAAATTGGGCTTAAATGGAGGAGGGAGAGAGAACTGTTGAGAGACAAGTTATGGAGAGAGGGACAATGGAGGCTTGTAAGGAAATTCGAAATGGAAATTGGAAACACAATTAAACTATTTGTGTTGGAGGCGGTCAAGACAAGTACTGCATGGGAGCAAGCGGCCACCCAATCCCATTTTATTTCATCCTTTCGAACAGGAGCAGATCTAAGATTACGAAGAATATGAGCAAAAATCTATAATTTCGAACATATAAATTACACATGAAACGGGTACTCAGCACGATTCTGGGGTCCACAACTCCCGATCACTGTATCCACCAATAATTTCGAGTGTTGATATCAAGTACTGATAAAATCGTAAATAATAAACCAATCGCGTTATACAATAGAGTCTCAACATATCTAAGATAGTAAAATATTTTGTTCATAAAAGAAATATAAAAGAAAATTGTAAGAGAGAGAGAGAGAGAGATCTTGTGGCCATACCGGGCTTTATGTGTTCCCCCAACTGCCAAACTAGGGTTAGGATTTCAAGTGGGTTAGGGCAAACTTGCTTGTCTATCAGCCAACTTTGCGGGCCTATTTGTGTCGGTCTAAGCATGCACTCCCATGTTATCTTCTTACAAAATAATAAATTAACTACATCCATTTTCATTTTTTATTTGGGGCACATTACATTAACTATAATAAACAAATAATTAATTTTAGCGTCCATAAAATACATTTGGAAAAAGTTGATTACACTCTCTTCTGACTCATCTAAATCTTTGAATTTATCTTTTTTAAAACAAAATCCTCATACATTGCAAGTATAAATAAGAAAAATTGACTAAAGTATGATACAACATTTTTAAGGTTTAGAGCCTCGTAAGTTTCTACTGAAGGATAAGCACAAGTGATGTAATTAGGTCGTCTAAAGTATGATACATGCCGAGGTTGAAATTTTCCTACTAGATTTGTCCTACATGACAAGATTAATTAATTAATTATCTATTCGTATTTTATAAGTAAATTTATTTACATACTACTCCCTCCGTCTCATTTAAATTGACACGTTTTCTTTATCGGAATGTCCAAACAAAAATGACGCATTTCCGAAAATAGTAAAGATTGCATATACAACTATCAAAACGTCTAACAATCCACACACAATATAAAATTATTTTCTTAAATTTTGTGTGGAAAAAAAATGCGTCATTTAAAATAGGATGTGAGAGTATTTACTAATTTATTAATAAGATAAATGCAGAACAAGTATTATAGAATTCTGCAACGCTTATATAATAAGGGCAGCAAAGTGTGGCATTGTTGACTGCGTAACAATTAAAAGCACGCTAATCGAATATTATGGGTAAGATCAAACACGTGGTGTCTAATAAACTCTGCAACACAATTGTTAATTAATTAATCAAGCTTAATTATGCATCTTTGAACTAGTTAATAAGCAACTGAAAATAAGAAGCCTAACTTTTTCAGTGTGATTCGAGTATGACAAAAATTTTGGATTATTGAAGATATTGAGACGTTACTTTTGATTATTCGTGTATCACCGAAAATTTGATATTAAGATAGGACCAAATTCGCACTTTACGTTTTTGAACCGATGATCATCTTTCGGCTAATCTAGCCAGCTCCGTCCCTCGGGACCAACAAGGGGTAATACATGGTAGAATGGTGGAAATGCTTCTTTCTTCCATATTTTTGACCTTAGCTCCATGGAACAATATGTTACTGCTAAAACACTATTTTATGGACGGTACGAACTGCCCAAACAAAAAATCTTGAACAGCGAACAATCAGTTCAGAATATTCACAATCAAGAAGTACTGGATTCTCTTTCGGGTAAAATTAGTGATACATTATTTTTATTTTCTCCAAAATAAATTAAAAATTGAGCAACTTAGACTATTTTAGAAAGTGATTGAAAAGATTATATAAACAATTGAGATTGTGTCATCATGGTTGGGATTTCAATACGTTCAATTTTTCGATTTTTGAGATCAATTTCGTCATGTCTAACTAGCCATATAAGGATAGATTAGCAATACATTTTATTAATATTTTTTGTTTGTTTTTTTCCCTTTTGTAGTGAAATAAATATTTAATTAGAGGGTAATTTTTGTTTGTTAGCTTAGAATCTAGAGACGAAAGTGGTAGAATGTGGATGGGTGGTGGCGGTGGAGGGGATTAACGGCCGCACGTGACGGGGGATTGTTTGCAGCATCTCCGGCGAGATTCCAGGTGGTGTTTTAACTAAGTGAACAAATCGAAGTGCTTCGGAATTTGCGGCATCTCTTATTCAAACATCAGAAAATTTCAATTTTAATCCCATAATATGATTTTTTGTTGATTTTTCACTCTGATTTATTTGTGTTACATGTCAATAATGATAGGAATATAATTTTCATGTGAATTAAATGGGAAAAAAAACATGTGAAAATATTCTCTATCAAATGACCGGCCAAACGGAGCTAAAATCGAATTTTTTTTTATTCAAACGGATTGTAAATAATTAATAATTTTAATTAATTTTAACGTATGATTTATTAAATATATTTGCACCATAATGGGAGAATTATTTAGAAGATCATTCTTGTTGAGACAGACCGAACATGTTAGCGTGGAAATGTAATTAATATTTATTTTGATGCATCTCAGATTAGCTTGTATTAATGAAGTGAGTTGTACTGTACGAGACTACAGAGATCATAATTGCTGTAATTAATTTAGCTGTAAATTACTCCCTCCGTCTCGTTATTTGTGGCTCAATTGATTTCGGCACGAGAATTAAGAGAATAGATGATAAAGTATGAGAGAGAGAGTAGATGATAAAGTATGAGGGAGAAGATGAGTAAGATAATGAGAGAGTATGAGAGAAAGATGATAAAGTATGAGAGAGAATGTAATAAAGTAGGAGATAGAAGATGATAGAGTAGGAGTAATTTTTTACCAAATTAGGAAATTGGGCACAAATAATGGGACACTCCTTTCGGAAAAGTGAGCCACAAATAGCGGGACGGAGGGAGTAGTTATTTAGTTTCATTCTCTTAAAAAATATTAATTACTCCCTTCTCTTGTTTCTTTCTGCAATTTGGTTTGCACACCGAAAAAAAAAAGAAAAAAGAAAAGAAAACAACTCGTGGTACAGTCTTTTTCTTCCCAAAGTTTCCACGTGAAATTGTTTTTCCCTTTTTTTTCATATACGAAGTAGATTCAAAATTGATACACAAAATATGTATTGAGTAACTTTTCCTCGTATTCAATAGTTTGCAAATTATAATATAATTGTACTCCATTATTATATTAGACTAACGATGTACGACAAATCTCAAATTATAAAAAAATTAATTATTTGAATTCGAATTTGTAATCTTTTGATATAATTCACGAGACGAGTTATTCTACTATTAGATTTTTGTTGATTGAATTTTAAGTCACGTGGGATTTAAGGAGGAAATTATTGCATAAATAGGCATATGACTGCTGCTTTTTCTTGTCGCATAAAAATATATTTATGGACAAGAATCCTCCAACATCCCATGTAGTTCCATTTAGTGTAATAACGGATATATATTAAGGTGTCAACAATAAAGGCTTATGGCACCAGGCCCCCCCAAGAATTTCGAAAATTAATTTACAAAGATAAGGGTAATTTAGTATTTTACACCCTTGTATAAACTAATTTTTTGTAAGGTTGTGATATTTACAAAATTGGGAATGTGTGTTTATAAGTATAACCATTTGCGATAACAAAATATTAAATATAACCGCTTTTCGGAACTTGTATAGACTTCTTTCAGTCAATTTGAATTTTTTAGTCTTTAAATTATGAGCATTTGATCAATTTGTATCTTTTATTTATTTATTTTAATTATTAATTGGTTCATAAAGTATAGGCTTTTGGATGAATTGGTTCTTCAATCAGTATTTTAAATATATACTCACTCCGTCCCGTTATTACTATCCTATTTTTCTAATCGAATTATACTGCAATTATTATCATCTTTCCTAAAATAGCAAAAACTACTATTAAACAAAAATGAAGTAGACACCTCTTACTTAATACTCATCCCACATTATCATACTCTCTCTCTCTCCAAAAATCTATCTTTCACAAGATTTTCGTTCCACTCCGTACTCAGAAATTTATGATATTTAACTTTTTGAAAACTTAAGATTATTTCTTAAAATACAATATGAAAAAAAACAGAAAAAAATAGATTGCCTCTGTTAATCCCTGCAAAAATTTGGATAAATTCTCATTTCTTCCACCAATCACTCCTCGAAATTTGTGCTCATTTCTTAATACAATTAACACTCATAAAATACACACTTAAACAAAGTTCTTAATCTACGTGTCAAAACCAAAGGGGATAGTAATAGCGGGACGGAGAGAGTATAATATATAACGGGCATTTTCGCTATAATTGTATTGAGGACACAACCATTCAAATACTGAAAGATTGAGAACAAAAATTTATCGGAATGGCCAATTGGTCAAACGATCATAATATGGGGACTAGAAAAATTCAATTTACCATTCTTTTATTCAGTAAAAAACTTCTCTAAACAATTAGTTAAAAAAAAGTAGAAGGTGGGTATTTTTCTACATGCAAGTGGCTATATATTGATTTTGACTAACTCTACCAGCCATTCTATTTGTTTAATTTCAGCCATTTAAATTCAATATTACTCGTTTTAATTTTATGATTTTTATTATTAACCCAAAAGTTTTGCCTGAAAAGGCCCATTCTCCAACCCTTTTACTCAGATTGGGCTTGGTAATATTATACTAGTTGGGCCTCCACTAACACTAATGAGCTTCTCAGACAAATCAAGTACTATTGAAAACAAATACTAATTGCTAAAATGGGCCCTAATTACCTTAATGGTTACCTAATATGCCTCACTATATCTTCTAAAAATGTTTATGAAAAAAAATTCAAAATTAGGAATCGATATATCTCATTTGGATAATTTGGATTTGATGTACCGAAATCAAGATTTTAGAACTATATTACTCCCTCCGTCCTATTCACAATATCATGTATACAATTTCGGATTGTTTCACTCATATTGTCTCATACCTAAAATGGTAGAAAATGAGTGAACCACAATCATCTAAACAAGTGGACTCCCTTAGCTTATACTTTTACACATTACTTTAACCTTTACACTCGCTTTCTTAATCTCCGTGCCGAATTCCTACATGACAGAATGAATGGAACGAAAGGAGTAATAAGTTGAATGGTGGAATTCTTTTAAATACCGAACTTGAAAGATAAAGCTGCCAACTAAACTCCTCCTAAAGTACTTTTTATATTACTTCTAGACATCCATCATTAAAAAAGCGCTTTAATTTTAGGATTACAATTGCATAAGCAAGAATGGTCTTATAAGGCCGTGTTTGGCGAGGGAACACATCGCCGAAATATCAAATTAGTATTTCTATGTCTGTGTAAATAATTAATCTAGAATTAATTTAATATTCAATTTCCGTTAATATTCATTTAATAATAATAATATAATCATCATTAAAAGCACTTCCATTTTTGGATTACAATTGCATAAGCAAGAAAAGCCATAAGGCCGTGTTTGGCGAGGAAGAGGAAACACAACGCCGAAATATCCAAGTGTTCGAAATCGACCCACGTAGCGTCGTATGGTCCATTGATATATACTCCCCCCGTTCCACAAATAAAGCTCCAAAAGTTTCCGTCGCGGTATTTTAGGAGAGTTGTTAATTGTGTTATTGGTATTAATTGTGTGGGTCCCTTTCCAATTAAGTATGCGTAATTTATTTCTCTCTCCTCTTTCATTTTTGTCTCTATTTTTTGTACATGTGTGCAATTTGTTATTTGTATTAGTTGTGTGGCCTCGATATTTAATACGGTTGTTTACAAAGTAATTGAATCATATTGCTACTCCAAAAAATTATTAAATGGACAATTAAAAGAAATTGAGAGTATAATAAAAATAAGGTTGTAGCCGCCAAAACCACCGAAGGGGTATAATCAAAATTGTACACTGCACTTAATCAAAATAAAGTTGGAGCCAAATCCACCCAAATGAGATTTAAATTTCCCTCCACATCAGCACTTATAAGTACCCAAATTACACGACTTTTCATCAAATCAATTGATCAAGCAGCCAATTCAAATATTTCATCTAGAAAAAGCACAACAAAAAGAAATGGTGAGGAGGAAAGATTTGTCAACAACAGAGAGGAATCAAGTTCTTCAATTTCTCCTTCAAAATCTGAAAAATGAGAAGCATAACAAGCATGCAGCAGAAGCATGCAACAGAAGCAAAGATGCATGCAAACCGAAATATGCATACACAAGAAACACACAGATTCCAGAAGCAATAAATTAACAAGGTAAGATATAAACAACAAATCCCCACACCTAAAGAACATATCTCATTCTATTGGCAAAAAATTCATTGAAATGTTCTATCTAACCTAGAGTGAGCATTTTCATATCATTTTAGACCATATTGCTTTAAACACATACTCCAACCTAGACTATCAAAATAACAATAGACAAGACAAACAGGAATAGATCTTACCCAATACCACGTCCTTCTCCAACTGCATTCATGTTCTCTTTTGTTCCCTACATCAACAAGAATGTTCAATTTCGGGACAAAAGCCTCCAAAACCCTAGATATTCAATAAATTTAAAGACTACCTCAGAAAAATAAGACAAAAATTTTATTTACCTATATTCCTTCTCCTCTTTAGAAGGTAGAGCCGAAAATTGGCTTTCTATATCCTCCTCACTTTCTTGCCGAATGTCATCAAAGCCGTTGGCGAAGAACGGCCACTCTTCGCTAGAATCTGGAGAAATAGGAAGTTTCCGTTCTAAATCCTCATCACTTTCTTCCCGGATGTCGTCAAATCCGATCGCAAAGAATGGCCCTTCTTCGTTCTCCTCTTCCGACATCGGAAGTTGGCTTTCGAACTCCTCGGCCGTCTCTTGCCCATATCCGGCGGCAAAGAACGGCCAATAAGAACTCGCCCCCTCAGATCTAGCTCCATCGCTCTCGATCTCCGATACCTCGCTCGACCCAGAGCTTTTCTCAGCGTCTCCGCCGTCTTCCCCTCTCGCTCCGTTCAGTTCATGGCCGGTTTCGGCCATTTCTCCTATCATACCGGCAGTATCTGTTCTAGATCTAGCGGGTGAAGGAGTCAGAGACTTCATCCTTGCGAAGAAGACGAAGAAGGCAGAGGAGATCTAGAGAGTTTCTTTGAGATAATATGTCTAGATCTAGCGGGTGAAGGCGGCGAAGAAGGCATAAGAGATAGAGATTTCTTGAAGATGGAGGCGTAGATCTAGGGTTTGTGGAGAGAAATGAATTTGTTGTTTGTGGATGAATGTTCGAGAAGTGTGAAAGTAAATGAGGGAGTAAAAGATTAGTTATTAAGAAAAGGAAAGAATACGATTTAAGATGAGGGTTTGTTAAAAATTCTTATGAATAAACAATTATATAAATTATGATTAAAGAAAGATTAAAGTTAATTTTTTTGCTATTTTCGGAAATGGAGCAAGAATTGTGAAACAACCCGAAAAGAAAAGTGGAGCAAGAATTGTGGAACGGATAGAGTAATTTAGTTTGCTAGCAAAGAATTAATGATCATTGACTCTGATCTGGCATTCATAATTTCATTTCATTATTTTATTATAAAATTAAAAACTTTTTGAAATTTAATTTGGTGCACGATCATATTTGTTCCATCATTTTAGTCCTTGCATCATAGTCATATACAGTTTTTTTTATTATGCGTGTTAGAATATCATATTACAATGAAAAATGTCTCAATCCAAATAATATAATATAATTGAACTATAAGTAGAAATTAAATTAATTTGTTATTCTATTTTAAAATATGGATTGATTTTTTGTTATTCCATTTATTAAGTGGGTTTGTAAGAATATCTTACGTTTGCCCCTTTAGCTCGAGAGAATAAATTCACAATTATTTATGCCTTAAATTCTTAAAAAAGAAGAAGAAGAAGCATAATTAGGAGCCTATATATTCCCCAATGATTAATATTTTCTAATTAATATTTATGAGAAAATAAATTGTACTCCATATATCATATACCTATTCTTTCGGAAAGGTTCCCAAATTGTGGGAATTGAATCACATGTCCAATAAATCATTGTTGACGTAGTTTTGTATTAAAAAAAATACGCCTAATTATTTACTAAATTCTTTTTTCAATCTTATCCTTTTAATTTATAATTTTTTAATACTACAAAATTACGTCGTTTTGAATCAGACACCAATTGAATAGAGATTTATTGGATATGTGATCTCATCTTCAAATTATGTATCAATACACGTCACACTACTTATTACAATTGTGCTACGTGATATTACATAGAAATTCAAATTGCGGGATATATAATTTTTTCGATTATTTTCCTCATGATGAATATTTACCATATATGTAAACATAGAAAGGCATAAGAAAATAGGCCCTAAATTGTAATAGTCCCATTAAATTCCTTTCCTAATAATTTACATGTAACTACTAATGCTAAAAGACAATTCATTCAACTAATTAGTCATATCAAATAAATATTTATTTAAATTTATAATGATTAATACGAATGAATTTAGCTTGCAAAAAGGGAATCATTCATCTGTTTTCTAATTTTCCTTGAAAATCTTTTCAAGAGACTGCAAATAAGTGACGTTCAATAAACTCGTTCAAGAATAGTGGCGTATGAGTTTTTCGATAATAAATGAAGCTTAAATATGGAAATCAAATGATTAAACATAGTTGATTAATTTGGAAAAATATTTTAAGTGCTTGACAAGGTAGAGTCATTTTCATTCAAAAGAGAGAAAATAAAGTTTGAATTAAACTCATTTAATTTTGGGTTTCTTGAGTTTGCCGAAATTCACGTATTTCGTGCTCCTCTTCTTTGATAAGTATGAAGATGACATCAAGTTTATGCATGCATGAAAACTAAATTATTTAAGATGCCTATAATTCGAGATCGAGAGTCTGCAGGGGCGGACACATGATTATGAGGGAGGGGGGCGAAACTAAAAAATTCGATAGAGAAGAGGGTGAAGTGTATATTCGGCCGCGGGGGGAATACGAAATTTCATAAAAATTACATATATAAAATCGCGTTTTGACACGAGTTCGGGGGGGCCGCCGCCGTCGGGCGCCCCCCTTGATCCGCCACTGAGAGTCTTAATTATTACCTGATTATGTATAAGATCGTACATCTCTTGTTATACATAACAATTGAGAAAAAGGGTATGAATTGAGAGTGAAATTGTTAGATGGGGTGGGGAAAAGGCCACGGGATCCTCTGCCCCAGTTTTTGGTGGACCACTAGATGGCCCACCAATCACGGCGATGTCACGCGTGTATTGGTGGACCACTTTTTTATCATAACATTACACATGTCCCCACCTTATAGGTGGGACATATAGTGGAATATCAACTGGGGCAGAAGATCCCACCGGGGAAAAGGGAGAATTGAAGGTGACATTTGCGTACAGCATAGTTGAAATAGAAAATATATTCATAGGAATAAACAAAAAAATTTACATAAAATTAATACGTCTCTTCCATCGACTTAAAAGAATCTCTACCACTTGCTCTCGCCTACAAATTAAACGTCCCACACCGGCCATATAATAATTATATATGGAGTGGATTATATGAGAACTTGCATTTAATCATGCATAATTTTTATATTATTTATACATAATTTTTATATATTTTATATAAAAAATATATAATTTTACATTATACATATTTTTATGTAGAAGGGCAAAAGTGTATAATTATAAATTTTTTGTATAAAATATATAACTATTATGCATAAATTATATAAGAATTATGCATGATCCGCAGTTCTCACATTAAGTGTAAGTTCTCACCATATCTACGCCCTATATATATAACATGAAATTAATATTTGCATGATATTTATTTTCTCTTTTACCTTTTTTCAACATAAGATCCTTAATTTAATAATGAGATATATTTCTATGAGTTTTCCAATAAAATTCAACGAATTGACTTTTTCTTAAACAGCTCAAAAGATAAAGGTATTATAAAATAAAATTATAACTTAAGTATCCAAGACATCTATATTATAAAAAGAACCAATCATTTTTTAGGTCAGATATACTTCTATTTTATTATTTACTTACAATTCAAAGGGAGAGAGGATGGCTTTTTTTTCTGAAAAATTAATTTATGCCTTTAAACTCACTTTATGTGTTGAAATGGGACATGCCAAATAAAGAACTGGAAAGGATCCACTATCTCAAAAGTTGGTGTTTCATTGAGTGGTCCACCAATCACGCGGCGCTACGCGTGCATTGGTGGGACATCAAATTATCATAAATAAACACATGTTTCCACCTTATTGATGGGACATGTATTGGGATACCTAATGGGATAGAGGATCCCCACTCATAAACAACTACACATAGCAGCGGATTCAGAATTTAGAGGGCCGGCCCCTTCATCTACGATAAACCGTACTTGCCACATGGGACCCACATCATTCTATTTATTTATTTATTTTAAATACCTAATTTACTAGTTTCGGTTACAGTTAAATTTTAAAAAGGATTAATAATTTTGAGCTCGATAAAAAATATTCGTTAAATAAAATTGTTACTTTATCGAATATTATTTTAATACATTGACCCATATTGGATTAGAAAAAATTATTATCTTAATGAAATTATTATTTTATCGAATATTATTTTATCGAGATTTAACTGTATTATCATGAAATAGCGTGTGAAGTAGTATGTAATTAGTCAAATGCAACTTTTTTCGCGCCACCCAATAATGGTTCACATGTGCACAAGTCTTTGCGCAAGTTGTCGCCACGTGGAGAGACGCGACTGGTCGGGTGGAGCCTCGAGATTAATTATCAATTAGTTAGTGCACGCCAGAATCTTATTGTGTTGAAAAAAAAAACACATCTAAATACGTGGTGGGAATTGCTTGGTTTAGAAGTTTGTTGTTTTTCTTCATATACTTTCTTACACATTTGTAATTATTATTCTTAATTTCTCTATAAAAGTTGTTTGTGCACGTGACCATGTTTTAACATTATTTTCTCTTAATTACCATTTTATATTAATGCTCATTCCGTCCCGTTTGAAACGTTTTGTTTCTTTTTGACACAGTTGATAGTTTTTGTCTACGTATTCTTGTTATTTTTTTTAAAAAAAACGCTTTTAACAGAACACGTCGATAAAGAATACATGACGCTTTCAATTGGATATATAAAGTATTTGTCGTTAATATTCAAGGATAGATAAAATGTGATTACTCATGTAAGTATAGGCGGATGGGAGAGTTCTTGAATTTGTCTCTAATATAAGGTGAATTTAATGATGCTTTAAAAAAGAGATTGAAAAACAAATGTCACTACCTTAGTGCTATAATCACATGATAGTGTAGTATTAGCTAAAGCTAGAGAATAATTAATTATGTAAATAAAATAATATAATATTTAATTAATAAATTATACTCAAATGGGAAATTAAAGCCGTCCCGAACGGACACTCCAACACCTGTTTCTTCCAATTAATTTAATTTTATCTGTTCGGTTATTCTAGAGTAATTAAGGATTAAGTCTCCGTTGGAATAGCTTATAAATAATTTATTTTAAATTATTATAAATAATAATTCATTTTAGATGTATTTGGAAAATTTATTGAAATAATTTATTTTCATAAATTAATATTATTAATTTATGAAAACTTATAAGTAACTTTTAAGGAGGTTCACATATCAAATTCCGGTAGCTACATCTTTTTAATTTTATTTTTATCTACATGAGTTATTATTATTGCATCTATCCAAATACAATTAACTTATTAAATTTAAGTGATTATACTATAAACTCTTATAAAATAAGTTCTTTTGCTTAAATCCTTAATTAAGTTATTTTCTGAAGGGGCCTAATTATTCGAATTAAAATAATGTAAATAATTAGCGATGTTAAAAAATGAAAGGGAAAATATCGGGTGCTTTCCGGAGCAGCTATTTGTCAAGAGGGCGAGCACGTGCGCCGACACGTGGCGCGGGTAACGAGTAGGGTGTTTTTGGGTTTAAAATCCAGCGCGCCGGAACGTGTGGGATTAGATTGGATCGAATATTGAAAAGTAGTGCTACGCGAATCACGTGCGCCGCACGAGAAAGTATTTCGGTCGCTACCCGACGACGTCAACTCGAACACGCAAAACCAGCCATTGACAATTTTTTATAAAAAAATATTTTAATAAAATAAGATTATTGTCTAGAAAGAAAATAAACTAATAAAATAACAAATGATGAGTATATATATTACTTCCTCTATCCCATTAGAAACGATACGTTTCTTCTATGCGCGAAAATCAAGAAAATTGTGTTATATGGTGTAGATTGTTTGACTTTTTAATAGTTAAATGTAATTCACACGATTTTTACTATTTTAGGAAACACGTCGTTTCTAGTAGGACGACCTAATAAGGGAAACGCGTTGTTTCTAGTAGACGGAGGGAGTACTATGTTATGTAAAAGGATTTAGGTACTTGACAAATTTTGTACCACCCCATTTTTCGTGATGTTTTTTTTTAAGAAATAATTATTTTCACCGTCCCATTTAAATTATCTTATTTCTTTTTGGAGTGAAGATTAAGATAAGTGATTAGTTTTGTGTTGATGGATTCCTATAAAAAAAGTAAGAATTTGTTTAATAATTATTTTTCCTTTTTAAAAAATGAGACAAATCAAGTGGAACAGTAAAAAAAAACGAGACAAATTAAATGTGACGCATGGAGTAGTATATATAGATAAGAAGAAAAAAAGCCACGAACCGGCCTTTTCAATTTCGGTCAAAATTGGACGGCTTTTTAGTTCGATTTGATTCCATTTTTTAGGAAAATCGGATAGTCGGTTAACCAGTACTACATAAATTCATTAGATGCAATGTAACTATTTGCACCTCAAAAAGTAATTTTTAAGATGCAACTAATATGAATCTCATAAATCAAGCAACATATTTGGATAAAAAATAAACATCAATGTGTGAAATAATAAAATAAAAGTGTGTGTTTGAAATAATTATTTAATAGTTGGCGAGCTTTGTATTTTTGAATTAATTATATTAATATTTCATGGACATAAACGTGGTAGCTTATTTACTCGTGATAAATTCTTACTCGTGAGCCTAGCTAGTTCTATAATTTATTGGACTTCAATTTACAAGCGGTATAATATTAATTATAGTAATGTGTAACATTTATTTTTCATGATTATAACAATTTATTACAATATATTTATAGTACTATCATTCATTTTGTCACGTAAAGGGGCCAGAGTAATTAACTAAATAAATAATATATTTTTATTATTTTGGGGATATGTATCACTTTTAATAATGAAAGTTATATTTGACCAATTAAATTGGATACATCTAATTTGAATAGACTAATATACTACTTGTCCATGGTCCATTCAAGCATTTCCATTCACTAGTAGTTAGGCAGATATGATTATTATTTTGATAGCGAAATGTAAGAAAGTTTGAATTGGGTTATCCAATTCCATCCCCCACCCTCACCCAACAAATAGTCATAATCGTCAATGTGGATATTAGGGCTTGCACATATTGACGCGTATATATTATACTCTCTCCGTTCCATTTAACATGACATATTTTCTTAAAATGAAATAATTTTAAAAAATATTACTAAACTATCTCTTATTTTTTTATTTATATCTCTTACTTTTTTCATTTATTTATTTTATTTTAACTCTCCTATGTGGTTTGCAGGCTACTGCACTAGGAGCGGGGTTTACCCAGTGCGCACCGAAGGTAGCGGCTGCGGGTTCCACGTATCAAAAAAAAAAAAAAAAAAAAAGTCATAATCGTCAATGTGGATATTAGGGCTTGCACATATTGACGCGTATTATATTATACTCTCTCCGTTCCATTTAACATGACATATTTTCTTAAAATGAAATAATTTTAAAAAATATTACTAAACTATCTCTTATTTTTTTATTTATATCTCTTACTTTTTTCATTTATTTATTTTATTTTATCATTTCTCTCTTATACTTTATTATTTCTTCCTCGTACTTTATCATTTACTCTCTCACAAACTCATTTGTCTTCTCTCTTGCTTTATTATTTATCTCTATCTTATACTTTATCATCCACTTTTCTTAATTCCCGTACCGAAAAGAAACGTTTCATGTTAAATGGGACGGAGGGAGTACTAGCTAACGTGTTAAGTGTATCTTAATCTTGTTTTTAAATACTCCCTCCGTCCCAGCCGACTTGTCTTATTTGGTTCGATACAAATATTTGATTAGTGGATGATTGTGAGTAGATGAGTAGGTGATTGTATGTAGAAAGTGAGTTTGTATAGTAATTTTTTTTTTTTAGGAAATAAGAAAAGTCGGGTGGGACAATTTGGAAAAGAATATAAGACAAATCGGATGGGACGGAGATAGTATATATATATATATATATATATATATATTTTTCTTATTATGGATTTATTGGACCTCAATTCTTAATTTAAAATTTGATGGTTTGAATGCACAGTTTTGTCATTTAATTTTAGCCACTTATGGGATTGACCTAGCTAACTATTGTGTATGATTTGTCTTTGGATTGTGAGTGGTCAAAACTATGTGCTGCTTTTTTACTTTTTGGTCTTATAATTATTATTTATACGTTTCTTATTAAATTGAACTATTCAATGGTTTGGAAAAATTAGGTAGAAACTTAATATTCTCTCCGCTCTAAATATATAGTCTCATTTTTTTTTTCGTCTGTCTTAAATTTATATGTCTATTAATAATTTTTTTGTTCCTAACTAAATATTTCACTAACTTTTATTTTCTAATTAATATGATAATATAGCAAAAGACCATTTTATCCAACTTTTATAATAGTAAATATAATCATCATTAACTTTTTAGTAATTTACTTTAGCTTACTCATATTCCAATACTAATATTTATCTAACTTTCATATCATTAATTTTTTTATTAATATATGAATAATCAAATAGACATATATATTCGGGACAGAGAGAGTATAATTTTGGCGCGGAAATAAAAATACGTATCGAGTATTATATTATAATGACCGGCGAAAATAAATCAATATATGTCGATATTATTCGGTTAGGCGTGTTTGATTATTTACCATACAAGTTACCATTTTTTTTGCTTAATTATTACAAACTTTTCAAATTTATATCCGTTGCAACGAAAAGCCACCATATTTCTATATATATATGTTGCATAAGTTACAACAATGAAACCACACAAAAAAAACCTTATTCTCTCTTTATTATCTCAAATCCCTCCAAAGTTTAAGTGTATTTTTATCTTCAATGGATAAAAATAGCAATTTCAATATGCCGAATTATTATAATTTGGATGATGATGAATTTTCTCCGAATTCTGAAATCCCTCCAAATTCTCAAATCCCTACAAATTCACAAATTCCTCCAAATTCTAAAGTTCCTCCACATTTTTCGTATCCTCAATTCAACCATCCACCGCCTATTTTTCCACCTAATTATCCATATACCCCAAATTTTGGGAGTTATGGGATGCCGGGTAATTATCCATATTTCACCCAAAATCCAACAAATATTCCCAATTTTCCGACTAATATGTTTGGATTTTCTACTCCGACATCAACAAATAAACAGTCTCGATCTTCTCAAGCAATTGAAATAGGTTCTCCATCATCGGTTCCAGAAACTCAATTCGAAGAGGAAGAGTCATCCATTTCAGTTGACTCTATGGAGAAAGCAACTACTGGTGCGACCGGTAAGAATAAGAGACTCGTTTGGAAAAAAGAAGAAGACGTGCGTCTAACAAACGCATGGTACACGGTATCTGAAGATCCAATCACCGGTAATTGCCAAAAAGAAGTGGCCTTTTGGAATCGTGTTGCAAGCTACTACAATGAAAATAAACCCGATAGCCTTCCTACTCGTACGCCGGCGGTCTTGAGATATCACTGGCATTACATTAGGGCGCTTGCAATAAAATTCAACGAGTGCTACAATCTCATATCAAGTCTATATAGAAGCGGATCAAGTAGCGAAGACGTCTACAAAATGGCACTGGAAAAGTACCGCGAAGAAAAGGGCTCGTGTTTTGCACATGATCACGTGTGGGAAATCATGAAAGATCATCCAGCCTTTCGATCCCCCTTTGACTATGCTGATATTGCAACGAAGAAGTCAAGGACCTCTGAATCGGGGGCGAGCAACACTCTTCCACGCAAAACGTAAGTTTTGATTTTGATTTAAATGAAGAAACACGTCCAATCGGACAAAAGGCTGCAAAGATAAAGGCGAAGAAAAAATCATTTGCAAGCCACCATCAAGACGATGACCACAATGATCTAAAGCAGATGCAAGCCAAAGTTATCAAGAGTTTAGCTGAGTTTAAGTGCATCAAAAAAACCGAGATTGAATTGCGCCAAGCTGAGATTGAGTTGCAAAGAGAAAGAATTAAAGAGGAGAGGATACAGAAGAAGAGAGAGAGACGGTCCAAGCTATTTGAAATCATCCAACGCGATACAAGCAACATGACACCTGAGCAACGTTATTTTCATGACACAGAATGCAAAGAAGCTATGGTAGAGTTGCAATCATGACCTTAAGTCTACAACAATAATATTATGTACTAGTTCGTAATTTTTATTTTAACTGTTGTATTGTTTAATTTTCCATGTTATGCCAAGTTTTTAAATTAATTTTTTTCCCTTTCTTACTATTTATTTTAATTTATTGAAATTAATTAAGATTTTTTTATAATTATTTATTTATTCGAAGAGTAACAATAAATATTATTATATATTTGTTGTTGTTATTAAAATATAATGTTTGAAAAAATTAAAATAGTGAGACCCAAAATAGTAAAAAAAATTATATGGATGGATGAAGGAATGTGGTTGAGTGTTTAAAAGTTGAGTGTTTAAATAAAAGCTGACGTGGCGAAGAGAGAATGTGATGGATGGATGGGAGGAATTCGGATGCTCTTAGGAAAGCCTGACCTCTATCTAACACACGTGGGCCCTCCTCCCACAAGAGAAGAAGCGAACCTAGGCTGTAATGGGCCCACACCACCTCCTCAATAAAAACAAAATTAAGAAGAAAAAAATAAAAATAAAGACAGCAAAAGGGAGCCACAATCTATGTACATATGCACTCATGTAATAATATTTATATAATTAAATCAAATTAAAAATATATATAGAATCTAAAGTATTTTATGGCATAGAATAGAAGCAAAAAGCTACACTTGTAATTTTAGTCGCATCACGTAGCGATTGAGGTGTTTGTACTATGATCGAACCCCACATATTATTAACTTAATCCAGTTAAATCTTGATAATATTATTTTCGTTTCGATAATAATTTCTTTCAGTCCGATGTGAGTTAATATATACTAAAATAATATTTGAAAGTAATAATAATCTCATTAAATAATTATTTTTTTTCATATTTCAAGATTATTACTTTATCGAGATTTAACTAAATAATGAATTTTATATGTAAATCAAAAAAGACAATTTAATTTTCTAAAAATACATAAATATTTTATAGTTAGAAACAATGACAAAATATGATTGTTAATTTCCTAAATATAGACCGATTCAAAGAAGCGATATGATTATTATAATTAAAAGATTGTGAATTTTCTATTATGGAATTATACACATGTTGTGCAATTTTTGTTTGCTATAGACAGATAAGAAATCGTTGGGGTACATTTTTCACAACACAACCTAAGATTATGTTTCTTTTAGCCGTTTCAGATGAAAACTAGATTTTTTACCACCGCGTTGAGTAATTTGACTGTGAGAACGAGGAAAGATACATATATAAAGGAGGAGGAGAGAGAGAGAGAAGGAGAGAGAGAGGGTCCTTAAAAATTCCCCAAAGCCAAAGCTGAAGCCAAGAACGAAACTGCACTTCTCTCTCCCATACACAAAGATTAAATACAGATAGGAAGAAAGAATAGAAAGAGAAAAAGAATTACCGAGTTGCAGACATGCATAGATAGTTAAAGGAGAGAGAAAGAAGGCATAGTTTGTATCAAGCTCTCATTCTCTCTCTCTCTCTCTTCTTACCCGGCGTATATGTAAGTTATCTTTCATGAATTATTTTCTTTTTGGTTATATGTATTACTATTACACTTACCTCCCTTTTAATCTTGTGTGGGTTTTTTCTTTTTCTTTTTTTTTTGGTTTTTTTTTTTGGTTTGTAATATATGACTGGTGAAAATTTCCTCCCCTTTTCTTGGACTGTTTGATAGATCTAATTTTGGTAGCTAATTAGGGCCGGAGGGGAACCAATGCAAGATTGAATCTTTTTCACTTTTTGAGGATTTGGTGAAGTGGGTGTTGGTTGATCTGATTTTTTGAGATCTAAATGTTGGTCTTTTTTTCTTTTTTCATTTTGTAGATGTCTGCATGTTGGATTAATCTGTTAATTTTTGTAGTGTTAATGTGTTCTTGAATCTGGGCTTTGTTCATTCTTGAAGAAACTTGGTGTTTTTATTGTGCATTTGGATTAGTCTTGTTGTAACTGCAGTTCAAAGATCATTTTCTTGGTGTAATTGAGTTCTACTTTGACCCGGTTTTAATTGATTTAGATAAATTGGCATTCAATTTGTTAACTTAGAAGGATGAATGGGACTTGTTAATCTTGGTATTTTTTCTCAATTCATTGTGTGTTTCGAATTTTAAATGTTTGTTGGTTAAGTTTCTTGATTTGCAAATTTATGCTTTCTTGATCTTCACATGGAATGTAGTTAATCTAAGATGGAAAGAGAATTGATTTTGTGTTGATGTTAAGCAGATAATTCTTGCTCCTTTTGGGGTTTGCTTGCGAAGTTATGCTAGAAGACCGGGCGTGTTTGGTTACGAGGGACTACAAGAGGGCGTGCGAGCAAAAGAGCAGCTGGTCATACATGAGTTTCGGGTTGGATAAGGCCGAGGTTCAGCAGAGCAAGCGGCCGTTGGAGGAGGTGGATGGAGGGGAAGAGAATGGTGTGACAAAGCTTCCTAAGCTAGATAATGTTGTAGGCATTGGCGGGATATTGAGGTCGATTTCGGACCAATCGGGTAGTAGGCGCCATGCAGGGGATCATTCCGATACGAGCACGTTGATTTCATCGATTGGCCGCGACAACTCGATCAGTTGTCTCATTAGGTGCTCTAGGGCTGATTATGGTGCGATTGCATCTTTGAATTCGAGCTTCCAATCCCTTGTTAGGAGTGGCGAGTTGTACCGGTTGAGGAGGCAGAACGGGTTGGTGGAGCATTGGGTTTACTTGTCGTGCCAGCTGCTCGAATGGGAAGCTTTCGACCCTAACCGTTGTCGTTGGATGAGGTTACCGAGAATGGACCCAAATGATTGCTTCGTGTTTGCGGATAAGGAATCTCTCGCGGTTGGGACCGAGCTTCTTGTTTTCGGGAAAGATCTCATGTCGCACGTGATATACCGTTACAGCTTGCTAACGAACACGTGGACTACCGGGATGAGAATGAATGCGCCCCGTTGTTTGTTCGGGTCCGCAAGCCTCGGGGAAATCGCTATATTAGCCGGTGGTTGTGATTCGAGTGGTAACATACTTAGCTCCGCGGAGTTATATAACTCCGAGTCGAGAACTTGGACGACGCTCCCGAGCATGAAGAAGCCGAGGAAGATGTGTTCCGGGGTGTTTATGGATGGGAAGTTTTACGTCGTGGGAGGGATCGGAGGGGTGAATTCCGAGCTCCTCACTTGTGGAGAGGAGTACAACTTGGATTCCGGAGTTTGGACCGAGATACCTAACATGTCCCCGGTGCGTACGGGTGCGGCAAGGGAGAACGAACCTCCCGCCACATCTGAGGCACCGCCGTTGATTGCTGTTGTAAATAACCAATTGTACGCTGCGGATTACGCCGATATGGAAGTCCGTAAATATGACAAAGCTAATAGGGTGTGGGTTACGGTAGGAAGATTGCCGGAGCGCGCAGGTTCCATGTTCGGATGGGGTTTAGCGTTCCGGGCGTGCGGTGATCGCCTCATGGTTATCGGAGGGCCGAGAAATGCCGGTCAAGGTTTTATCGAGGTGAATTCATGGATCCCAAGCGAAGGTCCACCGGAGTGGCGTTTGCTCGACCGAAAGGGTTCCGGCAGTTTTGTCTATAACTGTGCTGTGATGGGGTGCTGAACGCCTACCGTCAAAGCTCGTGTTTATAAAATCGGGTTCGTGGCTAATGGGTAACTTATTTCCAAAAATAAATAAATAAATAAATTTACTTTTGTTTTTCTCTTTGAATGGGGGGAGGATAGGAAGGATTATCAGATTTACTTATGATTCCATTGAATTTTCTTTCCTTAAACTACAGTTTCATTCCTAAACTACAGTTTTTTTTTCTTTTTCTACATTTTTTGTTTATTTCCTTGCTTTGTATGAATCTCCTTCCCATCAAATAACATGTTCATTTTACATACTCTTGTTGCAGTTTATCGGCTATATATTGCTTACGGACTTAGTCGTTTGCTGTCTTTACTTCGATAGTAACTTTTATTTGCTCAATTTGGAGAAAAAGAAGTTTCAATTCATGTTTACTGTGAGTGTGATCTATTTAACGTCGTGGTTAGTTTTGGATTACGGCCACGAATTGATTTCGCTAAGCATGATATAAGTTCTCTCTTTGATCCTCTGTTTCTTCTCTTATTTGGTTCATCTGCCGTAGATTAATTTCACTAAGCATTAAAGAAGTTGTATGTGATTTCTCTTTATCTTCTTCTCATGTCTGGAGCGTTATATATGGATTCTACGGCATTACGTATTTGATTTCACCATGATTAATGTTTTTGAAGCTTAATAGTACTTATTCTGTCATTGCTTTCTTGATCATTGCTCTTAAGGTAGTTCTTTTTATTCTTACGAACAATTTTAGTAGTAGCGGAACTTAGATGTCGTAAATTCGCCTATCTATGCATTTGCCTTAGAATGATACAAATAGTGATGTGTGTTAATTGATAGCAAGTAGCAAGAAATGGCTTGAGTTTTTGGAATGAACAGAATTAGCTATGCATCTTGTTGCCTTAGCAGAAACCCTAAGTTAATCGAGATATTCGACTGCATTTATGCTTTACGATTTACATTGAAGTTAGTTTGCTTTCTTTTCTTTTTCTTGAGCAGATCGAATTTGAGAACGGAATCTTCATCCTTATGAATGCCAAATGTAAGTAAAGGCAAATACTGGTGTTGTTGACAATGCAGGCTGTGTTTTTTTTGCTTGTACTGCAGGTGTTGGAGCGCTCGACAAACGCTATCTCCGCTCGATGTTTCAAGGTGAGACGAGCACGAATTTATTAAAGCTTTCCCCTTTAGCAAGCATCTTTTCCCTAAAATCTGGGTTGGTTTTTGGAGTCTTTGGTTGAATTTGCTTCATGCTTTAATGTTGTAACCGTTGGTGTGTGATTTGGTTCTATCTGGAGTTGTTGGGGGGTTGGATTTTGTTTCTTGGTCATTTATTTTTTAGATTCTTCTTAATCTTCATTGTATGCTTCGCCGGGCTGATCCGGGATTTGAATTCAGTGGCGGACCCGGGATTCGAATTCAATGGGGGCAAATTTGGGCAATTTAGGGGGGATAGTAACTTTTATACTCCCTCCGTCCCAGCCGACTTGTCGTGTTTGGTTTCGGCATGGATATTTTGGTCAGTGGGTGATTGTGTGTAGAGGAGCATGTGATTCTGTGTAGAAAGTGAGAGTTTGTATAGTAATTATTTTCCTTTTAAGAAAACAAGACAAGTCGAGTATGATGGCCCAAAAAGGAATACAAGACAAGTCGGGCAAGATGAAGGGAGTAATTATAAATGTCATCTTTAATTGGTATGTAATTTATGCTAGGTATATTGTTTATCTTTGTACAAAAATAGGTCAGTTATTCAATTACTTTTTGGTTCGATTTAGATTGTATTAATAGGATTCGAATTCGTAATCTTTCTTTGTGAAATTGTTTCTTGCAATAAAACATTCTAAGTTTAGATTGTGAAATTGTATTACTCCCTCCGTCTAAATATAAACGACGTGTTTTTTTTAGGCACAGTGATCAGAAAAGTGGTGCTATGTGATAGTTAACTGAGGGCTATATAATCTTTATCATTTTAAAAAATACTTCGTTTGCAATGGAACGTTCTGATAAGAAAAACGTGTTATTTCTAATAAGACGGAAAAACACGTTTTTTTGGGTGCAAAAGTGGTGCTCTGTGGTAGTTAAATGAGGGTCGTACACTTTTTTATCATTTTAAGAAACATATCATTTGTATTGGAATGTTTCGATAAAGAAAATGTGTCATTTCTAATAATACGACGGGAGTATTGATTAGTTTCAAATGGAGTTTACTAAGGCTTGGATTTTACTAAATAAGCATCAAGTTTGAAAGCCCAAGATCTTGGCTAGGGCCCATAATGTTGGGTCTTCAACAGATTTGTGGCCCAACTAGAAGTAGTATTGGCCCATTTCGCAGAATTGAAAAAATAATTCTTTATTTTAAGCACGGGAATGTAAAAATAATTTTTTTTAAGTAACTGAAAATAAATATCATATTATTATTACTTCGATCTTTACGGGATTGAATACGAAATCAACTCTAAATTAATCATTTACGTAAAGTGAGAATATGAACTACACTATATGTCATCGGTAATAAAGTAATTGAAATTCAAAAAGGGAATGGTACTTAATAACTTTTTATTTATTTATTTAGAGTAATTTATGGAGGGCCTTCTTTCAATTAAACCCTTTATTAATAGCTATCCAATATTTAATTTCTTTTTATTAACATATGATCAATTTTTTTAATGGTGTTTACACGTATCCAAAGCATGTAATCAGCTTTTTTAAAATGCTAATTATGACACCATAATCATGGATTAAATAATAATAGCACCATAATCATGGATTAAAAGTGGATGGTTTGTCAATGCTTACCCCCTTTTTCTCGTGTCCCAAGATGTAATAATTAAAGACTAATTTTTTTGTTTAAGGATTTGTAATAACAAGATTATCATCTAAGCACGATCTTAACTAAAGTAGTCCAATTAGGTCACTTTTATCATCTTGTAATGTACATGTTAATAGGTCTTTTGTGATCCATTAAAGGATTTTTATTTTATTTTTTTAAATGAGAAAAATATATTTTCTCTCTGTCCCAGTTGACTTGTCCAATTTTTTAAAATAAAAAATAATTAATGTACAAACTCTCATTTGTATGACCTATTTTACTGGCAACTAATCACTCAATTTAATCTCCATGGCAAAAAGAAATAAGACAAGATGAACGGGATTGAAGGAGTAATACGAAGCAACCGACATGTGAAAGAAATGGATCATAACTAGGCCTGGAAATCAGGGGGGTTACGAGGTTAACCGCACCTGAAAATCGGTTACCCATAACCGATATAATGTATATTACATTAACCGTACCCATACCCGATCGGTTAATCGTTATCCGGTACCCGATCAGGTACGGTACGGTGTTAACAAGATAACCATATTTATCTTTCAAATTATTATGATTTAATCGAAAAATAACACAATAATCAACTAGGTCAATTTTTAATAAGAAATATCGTAAAGTCACATACGGACCATTCATTCCAAATTTTCAATGTAGTGAATATATATACATTGACTAATTGATTTATTAAAAATTAAAAATTGAGATACTTAAAATGAAATGAAAATTGACTTAATGAGATAATACGGTTATCATGTATACCATATTAACCGAATGGATATACTGCTAAACACTACAAACTTTATAACCGATCATGACCCAATTACCTAAAAATTGGATATTTGGTTACCCGATACATGATCGAGTATAGTACGGTATGGTTATTACCCGATACCCGTTTCCCGAGCCCTAATCATAACCACATATGTAGTGGTTGAGGGACAACCCACAGAATCATAATGGTAACTTAGAACACAATTCTTACGATTTTTTTTTTTTACAAATTTATATGGACTAATTAATCATCATAATGCCAGTTCAACATGTTAAGGCAGGTTCTTGTACTTATTCATAGTACTACAGCAACTTGTCACCTTTAACACAATTTCATCATTTTATATTTAATTCTTTTTATCAGAAAAGCAAAATTATTGTTGGAAAATTAGGTCAAGTAACCACGTGCATGCCTCTTTTTTGTTTAATGTATGTACGTATGGTGCCACCTTAAGGTCCATAACCATGTCTTCCCATTATTTCATCTCTCCTCTCTCTCTCTCTCTCTCTCTCTAGATCAAGTTGGGAAAATAATTATTTTGAAACAAAATATTATTACATCGGATTGTGAATGATTATTCAACATGACTCCTTGTCCCCTTCTTTTGGTATCCACTAGCCTAGACATGGATTCAAAATTAAGATTTAGGAAAATGAGTATTTAATTTTAGGAGGGGAGAAATATGAAATTCTCGAAAAATATACACATGAATTTTGGAATTTTATAAGATTTTATATTATTTATAAATATTAATTTTAAAACTTACATGTAATTAGTGACGGAGAAGAGAGCATAACTCCCCCAATCATGCAAAAACTGGATTTTTATATGTATTTTTGTTTATTTCATCTGTCAAATTCTACGGTTTAACCTCCTCTCTCGTGAAACTGCATTAACTTGGAAATCCTAACTTCAGATCCAAATATCATTGCTCTTGAGATCAGGATGGTCTTATCTGATTTTTGTTCGTTGTTGGCCATCTATTCAAGCCCTTTTGTTGTTATTTCCATTTGCTTTGGTTGTTTGATTTGGGTAAAGTCACTTTTGAACCTTATCTTGTTTTGTATTTTAGTTTATATTATGATATGATACGTAATTTCTCTCTCGTGAAATTGCAAATTTCGCTTCCATCCTTTTCGTATGTTTATACATTGTACAGTTGTCTAGTGAAACAAAGATAGGATGAGATTTATTAGGCACAATAAAATCTTGAAAGTACATGCATTGATGCATATATATATAGATTTGACATCTCAACGGCTTGAATTTAATTGGGACCAGAAATTCGAAAATAATTGGGAAAAAAGAGAGAGATGCTTTCTCGTGTGGGCCTTCCCAATAATTATTTGCATTTTAAGTAAATAAATAATAATAATAATATATGCGTGAAATAATATTTGAAAAATATAAAAATTAAAATCTATCACCACCATGCATTCTATATAAACCTTTCCATCCCCTTCTCTCTCCTCATCCCCTCCTACACCCGTCTTTCTCTCTCTACTCTGCTTCTCCAATGGCGGAAGCTTCATCCAAACGCCTCCGACAAGATGCGGAAACCTTCGACTTCGACGAATCAAACTCAAAGCGCCAAAAGCCCCACACCTGCATTCTCTCTCTCCTCGACGAAGAAGAAGAAAACGAAGAATTCTCGGCCATGCTCACCACCCTACAGCAAGAACTCTCCTCCACCGCCGCCACCGCGGACAACTTCGACTTCGAATCCGCGCCGGAGGAGGAGGATGGGGCGCAAAAGGCGGAGGAAGATGAAGGCGTGAAGTCGGTCATGAGGCATCTTCTAGAAGCTTCGGATGACGAGCTTGGGATTCCGAATAATAATAGTTGTAATGTTGGGAGAGAATTTGATGAAGCTATTAACCTTAATTTCTTCGATAATGGGGTGTGGGAGTTTGATGACGTGGCTGCTTTTACCACGCCATTCTGCAGTCGGAGCTCTTCATGTAGTTCCCTTTTTGGGAATTAGTAGGAAATAGAGGGGTTAATGTTTATGAAGAAGAAAGAGTAGGGTTGGTGCTTTTCACTTTGGTCCCCTTTCTTTGGTAGAATTACATGTAGAGTTCGGAGAAATGAAAAAGTTATTCCATTTGCAATGTTGTATTATTATTAATAGATAAGACTAATTATTTACTCCTTCCGTCCCGTCCGACTTGTCTTATTTATTTTCGGCCCACATATTAAGATGGGTAGTTAGTTGTATGTAGAGATTTTTTTTATTTTAAGAAACAAAACAAGTCAAACCTGACAGAGGCAACTTGTTTCTTGATAGCTCATAATATGTATCAAGATACATAAATTTAAATTTGTAATAATTAGTTGGAGTATAATGCAAAAAGCAAAAGTAATGAAGTAAATGTAGGATGAGCCTTTCAAATGGGCCCAAAAATAATTGAGATATCACCACTTGTTGGAACACTACTTTTGGGCAGGGTGTCAGTTTGTCATCTTATCAATTCCAGTGGCAGGCCCACATGATAAATCTATAGTAGATGTGTAAGAATAACAATAAATAATATTATCCTAAAATAATAAATTATTACACTCTTTCTTAACGACCCACCATCTTTACTGGGACAAGAAACGAAAGGAGTATTCCATCCGTTCCAATTAAAATGACACGTTTTCATAAATGAAGAAAGTTGCATGGACGTCCCATTAGAATGACATATCGATTAAGGTGGGGGTCATGAGTTCAAAACTCACCAAAGCCACTATGTATAAACCTATCATCTATAATTAGCTTAGAATGATTGAACCCTTCTATGCATTTTACATGCTAGAGCACAAAAGCAAGATTTACCAAGTGCGCACTTCGTAGCGACTGCGGTTACCCTCATCGTCAAAAAAAAAAAATTGCATGAACAAAATTTAACTATAAAAATCAAACAATTCACACCACATAATACCATTTTCTTAATTACTGTACCCAAAAAAAATATCACTTGAAGTGTGGCAATCTCAATTTCAAAATAAGTTTATGATCAAAGGAAGATCACAAGTTCAACTTCAAATTAAATGACAAAAATTAGAATCAATTGTCAAGAGAAACAAACTCCATTCTAACTCTTGAAATCTCAACAAAAGCAACTGATAATGTAAAGCCAGTCAATCGTCACTACAAACCAGCACAGGAAAAAAAAAACCCATAATCCTGAGATTTAAATAGAACATTATAACTGAGAGAGAGCTACTACACCTTACTCCTCATCATCCTCGTCTCCATCACCACCACCGGAAGCCTTCTTTGCGGCTGCCTTCTGGTTCCTTCTTTTCACTCTACCGGGGCGGCCACCACCAAACGGACTAGTAAGAGAGAAATCAATATGCTTCTGGGAATCAACTCTCACGAGGAAAGATGCTACGTTCACAACTTGCCTCCCAACCCTAGAGGATGTAAACAATTGGTTTAGAAATGAAGCTTAAATGTGTGTAGCATTTTCGTTAGCGCAATTAAAACTAAGTACAAATCAAGAGGGATGGATATAAACTTCGAGTAATAGCATGCTTGCACATAATTGGGTAGTCCCATGTAAATTACAACATATGCAAGAAGAAATTCTCAAGATTAACAAAACACATTGACGATGAAGCTATTAAAAATGCTACGTTCACAACTTGCCTCCGAACCCTGGAGTTGTAAATAATTAGACTAAAAAATGAAGCTTAAAATGTTAGCAACATTTTCGAGAGTTAGAGAAATTAACTAAGTACAAAGTAACAGGGTTCAAATGGCAAGCTTGCACAAAATTGGGTAGTCCCGAGTAAATAACAATATATAGAAGAAAATTTCAAGATTAGCATAACACGTCGACAATGAAGCTATACTAAAATTCAAGATTAAAAAAATTGGGTAGTCCCGCATTTTTCGCAAAAAAATAATGGAACACATTGTGGATGTAACCATCAGATGTCAATACATGTAACTAAGTGCAGTACTCCGTATTTGTCTTCCAGATTTTCACTTCTTATTTTATGGACATATACTGATGCATTACTTGCGAGAGAATTCAGTATAACTAAGAAGTAAAAAACAATAAAAAGAAATTGAGAAAAAAACAAGCAAATCATCAATACCTGATGTGTCTTTGCCTGATGAGAACTCTAGCATGGTGGATAGACTTAGCCATGCCTGCCTTGAAGACTAAGGTTTGGAGGCGGCGCTCAAGGAAGTTCTCAACAGTTAGAGCCAAGACGTAATCGAGCTTGTTCTGGCTTTCGTCCAGCAGACCGTACCTGTTCATCCTCCTGAGAAGGGCCTCACCCTCGAAAATACGTCGGGGATCCTTCTCATCAAGGGTCAAAAGGTTTCTAGCATTGTTCCTAATGCGGCTCAGGGCATACTGAACCCTCCAGAGCTCCCTCTTACACCTCAGACCGTATTCTCCAACAAGCTTCAGCTCAGCATCAAGTCGCTCCTTCTCATATGGACGACGAGGCTTCTTGAAAGTCTTCCCATCTGGAAAGGAGGACAAGTTAACAATATTGTTTCATAATCGAATACATTTAATTATCTTACTTTTCATGTAATATCACATTACTTTGCCAAAGGCAGGGACATATTCACAAGATCTTTTTAAAAATCTTTGTTTCGAGCAAATAACAGATCAATTTGAAGTATGTACTAATGCTAAACCAGCTATATTTAATTAGCCAACCTAAAACAATCCCCCAAACCGGAAACTCAACTCAAATGATGATTTCATAGAAGATACAACACAAACAAGGAAAAAACAGGGAGATTGAGTAACTATTTGTGAAGGCAGCAAAAACTGTGAGCTTCATTTCTAACGATCCTGCGTTTTTCCACCAACTCAGACAAGATGAATTACTATACGTTTCGGCACAAAAGGGGGAAATTTTCAAACAGAAGTTAACAATCTATCAACACAGTAATCTCTCTCCACACTCACATAAATGGCTTGATGAATTCAAGTTCAAAGTAGATGAAGGCGGAATCAGCAATTGCAATAACTAAAAAATTAAAACTCGATAGCGCCATACACTCATTGCTAGCACGAGGAACAATAAATCAATACAAACAAAACGGCGACGAAAACAATTAGAATCACAGCACAATAAGTGTGTACATATCGTGGACGCGTACAAAATCAATTGTTCGACGAAGATAGAGCAGCTTACAGTTGCGGTAAAACGAGACGTGCACCATGATTGATAACCTCCTCCGCTGCAGCCGCCGTCAATTCGGCGATCTGCTCTTCGCTCTGGCTGATTGCAGTATGAAAAATGAGGACTAGGGTTTCCAGCGGACAAATTTGTGTGTGTTTTATCCTCATTAATTCTGGGCCTACGCTCTAATGGGCCTTCTAATGGGCCTGCACCCTTTTGGCCCTTTGGTTTCTCCATACATGTATTATTGGGCTATAGAGCGCCCCAATTCAAGCATCACTTATATTTTGTGAAGTGGATTTCATTCTTTATTTTGTATTTTTTAAAATTTATTTCATAATTGTCCTTTCGTACTAATGGGATCAGATCACCTGTCTCAAAAGCCTTATTCCAATATTGTCCCATAGAATACGCATCTAGATGTCACTACTGTACAAATCGTAAAATTATATTGTAGTCATCTAGATCCCTACCCTCATGGGACGGTGTTTGGGCAGAATTTCTGGAACAGGTGATCTCGCGCTCATACTTATGGGATTGGATCCTTCTATCCCATTTTTGCCTCCCAATCTTAGTTGTTTCAATACCATTTTAGGAGTTTTTATTTTTTAATTATTTTAATTTGATTTTATTAGATTTAGAAGTCTTGAAATGAGAAAAAAGTGATGTTCATTCAATTGTTATCAGATCCCAATCAATGGTTTTTGGAAGTATTTGATTTCATTTCTGATTATTTAAGGTGATTAAAAAAATTAATATTCCTCCGTCCCATTTATATCGACTCCTTTCCCAAAAAAATAAAAATAAAATACTATATTCTCTTATATTTTATTATTTTTCTCACTTACTTTATCATCCACTCTCTCACCATCTCACTCATCTTCTCTCATACTATCATCGCTCATGCATGCGTTGCAACATTATTACAAGACATGAAAACACCATTAGACATGTCGGTGCATCAAGAAATGCAAACTATGTAATAACACAGCAGAAAACACATGCAAGTATGGGAGAATAATAATTGCATAAAGGAAAGTAAATATGGGGAAAGTATTAATATAAAATGTTGAGACAAAATAATAGTTTCAGATGAAGCTGAAATACAGTGACACAAGATTAATGCCAATAATGTACTGGGTCATGTATTACAGCAAAGGGAAAAGAAAGAAAGAAAGAAAAATGCCAGTTTGATACCCTTCAATTCTATAAATGTGCAGATAAGATGCTCATCTCCATCCAAGAAAGTAGTTCCATGCCAGCAGAAAAAAAAAAGTAGCAATAGACATATATACATCTGACGTGTGTATTGGATAAATCTGCTCATGTACAATCAGGGACGGAGAGAGGGGTGGGGTAGGGGTGGCGGTGGTCCCCCCTGAACATTGAAAGATTTTCACTGAACTACTTTGTAATGTATTGCATTTCTGTTCGGTGGTAAAAGCACTAACTATAAAAGACATTCATAAGCGTATATTTAGTTGGAACCCCTAAATAAACTTTCTGGCTCCGTCCCTGTGTGCAATAGAATACGAACCACAAAGATATGAAAACCATCAAATTAAACCATAGGTGACATATTCGCATATCACGGTGTTGGTGTGACTCGGATTCATGTCCTTTCCTACGAAATATTACAATTAGAACATACGAAAAGAAAAACCCGGCTATGAGAATTGTTAAGTTAGATCGTCTTTCGACTATGTCCGGAGGCGCTACCAATCCCAAGGTTTTTCACTGTATTTTCCGGATACAATTACAAGTAGTAAAGTGCTATTTGTACAAATAAGATAGCCCTAACAAAATCTTAAGTACGATAAAGGATCGCAACCTTCGGCCACAAGATAAGTACGTAATCCTGAATGAAGGGTTGCTACCAAGCTAAGGTTTTCACTGTATTTTCCGAGAAACTTAAGTATGACCAAAGATCGCAACCTTAAGCCACAAGACAAGCACGTCAACTGCTACGCCTGCACCCACCTTATATGAGAAAGAGGGGTGATGTTCCCCCTTTACACAATGTGCATGTGTAGCAATTTTTGACGATGTGATTTTGGTCAGCAAAATGATAGAGAGGTGAAATAATGTGGGCTCCTCTATTGCTGTAATTAACATGTTCTTTTTCGCCAGGGATCTTCTGGCCCAAAAATGCAAGGACCACTTAGTGGCTCACCAATCACGCGGTGCCACGTGCGTATTGGTGGGTCATGTAGTTAATATTATAGTGTTTATTTGACTTTAAAAACACACGTGACACCACCTGATTGGTAGGTCATGTAGTGTTCCTCACAAATTGGATCAGAAGATCCGGATTGGTTTTTTTCCTAGTGTTGGTACAATTGTTTCACCAAAAGATTAAGGCTAGTGGCTCAGGTTAGACTTTAGGCCTATCATGAATGTATATATTCTCCTATCAAGTTAAGTCACATTGTAATGTTGTCAACTTAGGGTTGATAAAAACACTAGTCCTAGTTTGTACGATTTTGTCCTAAGAGTTGAATTTGGAACTTTCTCCAGCAAGGGATTGAGATTCAAAGTCTAAACATCATTTTAATGATGTACTAAAAACTTTATTATTATGAAATGTTGAGAAAAAATAATCGAAAATTGATGGAAAAGTATTCTTCATATATAAACTAGTGAGAA
This sequence comes from Lavandula angustifolia, assembly GCA_028984105.1. Lineage (NCBI taxonomy): Eukaryota > Viridiplantae > Streptophyta > Magnoliopsida > Lamiales > Lamiaceae > Lavandula > Lavandula angustifolia. The sequence goes on from CM054803.1 coordinate 646,883, forward strand.
TCGAACTATCCTACTATGGATGAGTGTGCATGATTATGAAAGAAATACTATATATTATTAATTTTAAATCTACCATAACGGGGATTGAACACTAAATCAACTCTAAATTAACCATTTACGTAGAAGTAGAATACTAACTACACTACATATTATCGGTGATTGTGAAAAAAATAGAGGAACTGAAATTGTGATGATTATAGCTAATTAAATATAATAAATTCATTCAATTATTTAATTGGTTACTTGCAAATTAAGAGAGTGTTTAATTCCTAATTTGGAATTTAATTCTGATTCGGGATTATTCGGCAGAACTAATCTGTATACCTTATATGGGGTTTATAAATACAAATTATATGAGTATGTCATTTCTTGAACATTAAGTATATAATCAATTAAAAGACGATTCTACAAGTTTCACGTCTAAACCAATCCATTAAGGGTTTATTCATTCTTGTTAAATTAATTCTCTCTCTAAATCCTAATTAAGCACTCAAAATTCCCAAACTTGAATACACGATAATATAATCATAATTCACGCAATCAAACATTATATATATTTACTAGACATAATCCAAATAAAAAAAAATCAAAATCATACATACTACTAATTAACGATGCGTGGCTCCAATGTGTAAATCACGGCCGCTCTCATGTCCTTCCGTCGCTCCACCGCCGGCCGGGATGGACGACCTAAACGCATTGAGCGCCGCAAGCATCCCTAAGTGCCCATCCCCAGCCGTCCCTCCGCCGCCATGCTGATTCATGAAATGCAGCCCACTCGAATTCGTCATCGATGGAAATTGCCACAAAGATTCTCCAATTGAAGGATTATGATTGCTATTAGGGTTTGCCACCATGAGAAAGGCGGTGGCCGGAATCTGCCCTTGGGAGGCCGGAATGGGGCCTGCACTCGACTGCATCATGTAGTTTCCGGCCATTTGTGTTTGAACTTCCGGCGAGAGATCTTGATCGTCCGTCCGCCGCCGCCGCCCCTCCCTCTCCGCCGCCGCCGCTATGCCGGAGTAGCGGAGCTCTTGCTTGGCGTGCATCACGGCGTTGGCGTTTACCGCCGCATTAGAAAACCCTAACAACGAGTCGTCGTTGAACGTCGGCGGCGGCGGTACCGCCGCCGCGAAGCTGTGGCTGAAATAGCTCATGTTGCGGAAGTGCGACGGCGCGGAGAAGGTGGAGCCGGAGCTTCTCACGGAGATGTTTAGCGAAGTGAAGTTCGCGGGGATGGTGCCGGTGCCGGTGGCGGCGATCACCGACGGCTCCGCCTGCTGGAGCAGCCACTCGACGGTCTCGCCGTCGGACTTGTGGCCCAGCTCTTTGGTGAGCTGGAAGACACGTGCGGCGCACGTGGCCGGCATTCTGATCCGGCGGCCGCGGCCGTCGACCTTCGTGTGTCTGTCCTTCGTGGAGGACCGTTTCGGCTCGGGCTTCTTGCTCGGCTCCGGCGATCGGGGCGCCGTCTCTCCGCCGTATACGGCGAGGCTCGAGCTCGAGCTCGGCTCTTCATGGTGTTGATCTCTTTTCTCCAACAACTGTAATGGAAAATTAGGCCTCTGCATTGAGCTTCCGCCGACGCCATCCATGATCACTTATCTCTCTCTCTCTCTCTCTCTCTCTCTCTCTCTCTCAATACACTAGCAAATCAAGCTAGACCTATCTATGAATGGATGACCCTCAGATTCAGTTACTTGTGGGACTTAGGTTTCTCTCACTAAGCAACCCCTCTCTCTCTCTCTCTCTAACGAAGCTTGAGATGGGAGAATTGGCAGCTGACTAATAAATTATGGAGAGAGAAATGAAAAGAAAAGATAGAGAAGAAGATAAGGGGCGTGAGTGAGTGCAAGCTTTAAGCAACAAACACAATGAGTGGGAATTATATGGGTGGTGGGCTACGGCAAATATAGGGCAATCTTTCTTTATGTAAATATTTCTGCCTTTTTCGAGGGGCAAAACAGTCATTTCCCCCTTCAATCATTCCTTTTCTTGCTCTATAAATATCAAAACCTAATTTCAATTTCATATATTTTTTTGGCCAAACATACTTATTAAGAGGGAGCGGATCTAAAATTTACTCTTCGTCAAGTCTCACAACATATGCGGTAAATTTATATTTCATCCGTTCCACTATAAGTAACTCAAAATTAACTTTTTGTTCGATTTTTTTATAGTTAATTTTGGTCTCTTTTAGAATAAGACATTTATAGTGGAACGTCAGAATCGAAAAAGGAGTGTGAGATTTTATAATCTAAAATTAAAGAGGAGGGAATTTTGGAGACATTTGAGGAATAAAAACCGTGACAAATTGGAAGCAGTAAAAACTGCTTACAAAAGTTCGAAGTACTTAATTGGTAAATTTTTTGGACAGGGAGTTGCAGTGACTTGGTTCAGACTTCCACGTGCGGTGGTCTTCATTACCATTCAATGTGAAAAATATAGGTCCATGGGAGTGGGACCCACCTCTATTTTCATAAATTAATTTAAAATATCTTTTGATAATTTGTGTATATTTTCTCAACTATTAATAGATATATTAAAAACGTAGGCCACAAATTAGTATGTCATTTTTGTTTTTTCTCATTAGAAGTGTCTTATTTCTTAAAAAGGTAAGAAATATGTGGACAAGAATCAACCACTCAAAAGTCAAACAATATACACCACAAAACTCCATTTTCTTAATAACCGTGCCGAAAAGGAGTGGGACACTACTAATGGGACGGAGGGAGTACTTATTTTTGTTATATATGTTTGCATACAAATTGAAATGGTCGCGTTTAAATTGCTTGCTATTGTTCTTATTTGTGTGTGTATATATATATAAATAGGTTCAAATGTGAACAACAATTTATCATGTGAATATGTGAACATTGCACTTTAAAGACAAATATACTGCACTTTAAAAGCAAAGATACTGCATTTTATAGTGCAATTCTTAAGTGCAGTACATTTGTCTTTAAGTGCAGTACGTATATTTACCTTAAAAGTGCAGTATATTTACTTTTAAAGTGCAATACATTTGTCTTTAAAGTGCAGTATTCACACGTTGACACGATAAGGGATATTTACACGGGAACCATTCCATATAATATATATGGGCATAGGCGATTTGGTTCGCCTACTCAATTCGGAATCATAAACTTGTGATTTTGAATGAAAATCATACTCCTTCCGTCCACTCATCTTGCAACATTTGAGATTGGGTGCGGATTTTAAGATAGTAGGATAAATGTGTAAAGTAGTGGTATAAAGTAAAAAATAATGGGGTCCACTTATTTAGATGATTGTGGTTCACTCATTTTTTTTCTATTTTATGAAACGTTATAAGATGAGTGAGACAGAGAGAGTATATAAGTATAATTTCAAAAAATTTATACTGATATATTTAATTCGAATATTTTATATAAATTTATATCAATTTCTGATTCCGAAATAACACTCAAGTGGCATGACTTATTCATGCAACAATCATTGTCACTTTCAACTTTCTAGGGCAACCATTTATAGCTTTCAAGGGTTTATATGAATATAGAAAAAAAAAAAGTTTCATAATTAATTGCTACTAAATTTGAGTTTGAAATGATGCTTCTTCATATTGTATGAATTGCTAACACCCAAATTTGAGATAGTGAAGAAAATTCTACAACCATAGAGGATGAAACAACATTTTAAAAAAAAAAATATACGTGAATTTTGAGATTCTGCACCATTTAAGAATCAAGGGTCCGACCACTAAATTGTCTTCAATATGAATTAGCTATAAGATACTTTCGTCCTAAACATTCTCTAACATGATAGTCAAATCAAACTTCCTTTAACAAGATTATGCTAATTAAACAAACATTCCACATAATTTGGTCTTAATTTAACTCCCTAATTTCCATAATTGGCTTCATCAATATATTCCAAACAAGAAACATCAAATCCATTAGGGCTTTAATGCAATAAGAGTACAGCATCCATAACCAACGACAAAGCCACGTTTTCGTGGAACCCTAACGCGTCTTCATCAAAATTATTTGCTTGATGTACAATCTCGATCTCTATAAAATCTCAAATTTCACTACGATCATACTCCCTCCGTCCCATTATTTATGTCCCATAGGGACTCGGCACGGAGATTAAGGCAGGTTGTGGAAATATATAAAATAGTAGTGGAAAGATATAAAGTGGTGGTTGAAATGTATAAAGTGGTGAGATCCACCGATTTAGATGATCGTGGACCACTCATTTATGTTGACTTTTGGAATGAGACATAAATAATGAGACAATTAAATATAACAAATGAGACATAAATAATGAGACGGAATGAGTATTTTTTATGGGTATTTTTTGATTTTTTTTAATTTCTTCCCCCAAGATTTTATACGTTGCCTCCTTTTCTCTCGAGCTTTCGGATTTCATCGTAGTTGGATCCGCCGAATATACACTTATCACTATTTTTTAATAGTGCTTGCCACATGCTTGCCTTGCTACATATGGGCCTCTATAACGATCATCGTGTCATGGGAGTTGATTCAAGAAATCATCTTGATTTTATGGAAATATTGTTAATTTAGTAAATAAATAAATAAATTTAGCTATATTTGTGCGGTGTTAATTAAATTGAGAGAATGAGGTGTTTGGAGATCATGTGGCTTGTCATTGTCTTCTGGTGGTGATGTGGATGGCTTACCATATTTACTATTTCAAACCAATCATGCAGCCATAAAGTCTGAAATTTCTTACAAATTTAGCGTACAAAGTTGATTCTTTCTACACCATCAGTTCATAAAAAGCGTCATTTTCTATGGATCACGGAAATTAAGCAAATTTTAAAAAATTTCTATCGTATAGTGGATGTTGTTTGACATTTGAGTTATTAATTTTAGTTCACACATTATTTATTTTTTTAAAAACATAATATTTTTTTATGGGACAGTTAGAAAAGAAAAATAAGATACTTTCTATGAGACGGAGATATTATTTATTTTAATTTTATTATAATTAAAATGTAGTCTAAAAAATTATGGATAAGATTAGCAACATATATTTATAATGTCTGTTTTTTTAGAAATATGATATTTTCTATGAGACAACTAAAAAAGAAAAATAAGACACTTTCTATGGGACGAAGAGAGTATTTATTTTAATTTTATTATAATTAAAATGTAGTCTAAAAAATTATGGATAAGATTAGCAATATATATTTATATTGTTTGTTTTTTTAGAAATATGATATTTTCTATGGGACAGCTAAAAAAGAAAAATAAGACACTTTCTATGAGACGGAGAAAGTATTTGTTTTAATTTTATTATAATTAAAATGTAGTCTAGAAAATTATGGATAAGATTAGCAATATATATTTATAATGTTTATTTTTTTAGAAATATAACACTTTCTATAGGGCAGTTAAAAAAGAAAAACAAGACATTTTCTATAGAATGGAGAAAGTATATGTTTTCATTTTATTATAATTAAAATGTAGTCTAAAAAATTGTGGATAAGATTAGCACTATATATTTATATATATTTTTTAAAAAAATATGACACTTTTTATGAGACAACTAAAAGAGAAAAATAAGATACTTTTTATAGGATGAATGAGAGTATTTGTTTTAATTTTATTATAATTGAAACGTTGTCTAAAAAATTATGGATAAGATTAGCAATATATATTTATATAATGGGAAAAATAATGCCAAAAAATAATGGCAATTGAAAGCTTGCTTCTGAAAGATATCAAAGCCACGTTACGATCCTGGGACTTATCGGTTATGGGCCCATCACGCTTCCGCTTCGCCATCATAATTTGGGATATAATACTGTAGTTTGGAATATCTGATTTTTTTATTAGATTACAAATATCGGCAGTGAAAACCCACCAGGTGGGCTTTGAAGGAAAAAAAAAATTCCATGAGGGAGGTGAGAGAAAGAGTGACTCGGGTGGCTTTTGAAGCAAAATGCCACCGGGTGGTTGAGAGTGAATTGGCCAATGGGATGTTGTCACTTGACATCATCTCATTGACTCTTAATATTAATTTTTTGTAAATATAAAAATAAGTTTTTTTTAATAATATATATTATAAAAATAAATAAAAATTATATAAAAATTCATGATTTTTCATTCTCTATAAATAGAGCTCAATATTGCTATACTTTTCACATCTTAAAAAACATTCATTTTCTCTCATTTCATTATCTACTACAAATCTCAATCTCTTTTTTAATTATCATGGATCCATATAATAACAACTTCTCTCATTCCCCAAATTTTTCTTACTCTTAAGATTACTATCCCAGTTACGAAAATTTCCAAAATTCCGATGAATTCGCATCCCCGATGTTTCAATTCAATTCGCAATTTTCACAAAATTCCACTCAAATTCGGCGATGATAACTGAATTTTATTTACTTTGTTGTTTGTAATTTTAGTTTTTCGTTGTTTTAATTTCGTCTTTCAATTACTGTGTTATGTTTCCTATATTTTAGTTTGTACGATTTCGAGCTTTATAATTTTTTCTACAATTTCAGTTAATTTTTATGCCTTTAAATTTAAATAATTATTATTAATATATAATAATATTAATATTAAATAATTAGAATATATAAAAAATATAGTTGGTGGGGCATGGTTGGGTGGTTAGAGATAAATGATAAAAAGTAGAGATGGTTGGGTTAAAAATAAAATGAAATATAAAAAAAAAAGATAAATTAATTAAATATTAGAATGATTGGGTTAGTTGTGTATTTAGATGGTCGGGATATTCGTAGTCTTAAGCCCCATCACAAATAAAATAAGGCAGTCTAAAATGGCCGATTTTAGGGTACAGAGAAATTGAAGGTCTGAAAAGATCAGACGGGCCCGATTATAGTTGGGCTTGAACAAGCTACCTAGATTTTGCATAGCCCAATCAATCCTATTTTTTCGTAAATAAAAATATTATCTCCGTCCTATCAGACTTTTTTTTTCTAGGTCATGCGAAGGGAGTCCATTTGATTTGGTTTCTGGTTAAAATAATACTCTAATTTTAGAGTGTTTACATATTAATTTATGGAGATTTAGTAATATATATTCCTTCCGTCCTCGCTATAAACGTCTTATATTACTTTTTGGATTATCATATATTTATATTATTGATGTCTTTGTTTCATAAAAATGACAAAAAGTAACTCTTCAAGTGTGTCCCTCCTTACTCGTTATTCATCGCACATTCTTATACGATCTCTTTCCAAAATTCTATCTCTTACACAATTTCACTCCCATTTGAATTAAAAAATTTATAATTTTTAACTTTTTAAAAACTTTAGATTATTTCTTCAACTACAATATAAAAAAAAAATCAATTTCCTCATCCATGATTAATAAATTTTGAATAAATTATATTTTTTCCACGAACCATTCATCAAAAATTTTGTTAATTATTTTAATACAGTTAATACTCATAAAATATACTCCATACCGAAAAGAAATACTAGAACGTTAATAGTGGACAGATGAGTATTCACTCAGTTCCGTTTGACTTGTCTTATTTTCCTTTTTAAGTTGTCACACTTGACTTGTCTTGTTTCCTAAAAAGGAAAATAACTACTACACAAACTCCCCAATTTTTCTTTGTGGGACCTACTTTTCTACACGCAATCACTTATTTATTTATACACAACCATCCACTCATCTTAACCTCTGTGTCGAAAAGAATCAAAACAAGTCGAGCGAGAAGGATGGACTATTTGAATGGAAAACGAAATAAGGAAATTTTAAAAAATTCGTATTGCCATCCCTTCCCACGACAGTTCCTTCTTACACCCAAACAATCCCTTCCGTCAAACCCATTACTTCACACAAAGGCTTCCCAAACTTGCATCAAACCACTACCTTAAATTTAAAATAAAATAAAAAGAAAAAAGTTAAGATATATTCTTCTCTTCCGTCAATCAAAATCCAAAACCGTTCATGGCGGATTAGCTTAACGTGTTGCTCAAACTTCCGCTGTACTCGCTCTCCAAATGGAGTACTCGACCGCATAACGGAGCAGAAATTGCGTAATCTGAAACGAAAGTTAAAAAAATCAATTAATCGGAGCATATTCGAGCTTATTCCGGAGAATTCACTTCCGATTTCGAGAGCTGAAGTTGCGGGGAAGAATGAGCAGCGGTCAGAAGAAGAGGAATTTCCAGATTGAGGCGTTCAAGCACAAGGTAGTGGTGGATCCGAAGTACGCAGAGAAGACTTGGAAGATTCTGGAGCATGCAATTCATGAGATTTATAATCACAACGCCAGTGGATTGAGCTTCGAGGAGCTGTACAGGTTTGTTCGATTCGCTTTTAATTTTTCCGCGATTTTTCATTTCCGCCTTGTTTGTGTTGTTCTGTAGAAGTAATTGGTTGGAGCTTTGAAGTTGTTTAGGGGCTGGATTTAGTAGTGTTTCGTTGATCGTTGTGATTATCGTAGTTTGATTTAAGCTTGGGATCCTTATATGTTGAGTTGACTTGCTCTGTTAGCGTGTGGCCGGCTAGTTCATGTCGTTTGATTTGTTTCAGTAGTTCATTCATGTGTATTGATAAGGAGATGAAGATGTATATCATGGACTTAGATTTTTGTCTGAACTTGTATGCATTTCAATTCTAAATCCATGATGAACTCATGTGTTCTCATGGCAGAAAGGTGCACTATGTGATGAGATTTTTGGCTCGATTTTTCGACATTCCGATCATAGATGGAATCGTAGTTTTATCTTCTCACAAGGTAGGGTTTTGCAACTTTATTGCTTCTGAAGTATGGTAAATTTTTGGGCTTCAAATGTGGTAGCAATCAGTTTGAGTTGGCAGTTTAGCAATATCGTATAACCGTTCTATGGCTTGGGTCGAGGATGACTTAATGGTGTACTATGGTAGTAACTGGTGTTATCATGCTTGAGGTTTGCTTCTTCTTGTTTGCATAAATTTATTTTGATGTAAACTGCAACTTTTGGTACCTATTTTGTTGTCTAGTCCTCGTGCGTTTTGAATCTATTCGAGGCCAAGAGAAGTTTTTATACATATCTGCTAAGATGGATTAAGTCATGCCTAAAGTGATCTATGAAGGGACTCAAGCAAGTATTGGATATGCAATTTTTAGTTTCTATTTCTCTGTAGGTTGCATTAGAGGGTAATTTCAATTAAGCAAAGTATTTCTTGAATATTCGGCAAGGTTTTAAAAAGCGTAAACGGGTTTCGAGGCGTTTTTCCATGGTTTCACGAGGCGTAAGCCTCGAAACGGAACGAGGCATAAAATTGAGGCGTAAATTTAATTTTTCCCCCCTAATATATATATATTAACACATAAGTCCAAAATACTCTCAAATTCAAAATACATGGTATTCAATATTCTTCACAACTAGGATTTTAACTATTTAGTGAAATACATGGGAATTGGTGGCCAAAATGTCTTTTCTGGAAGAAGAATACAATGAATCTTACTAGCTCATAGCTAACCTCTTCGTTTTATTAAGTTAAATAATTAATTATACCCAGCTATCTAATAAAACTTTAGACAACTAATCACATAAAGAAATGTCTAATTTAATATAACCTCTTCGTTTCTGGAAGCAGCACTAATAACGGGTGTCTAGAAGCAACATTAATTTCAGGGAGGAGCAGCGGTTTCGGCGGCGGCGGCGGTTTCGGCGACGCCTGCAGGGAGGAGCGGCGCGAGAATGCAATTCACGATTTAACGCATGGACTGAGGCGTACGCCCGATAAAACAACCTCAAGGCGTTTTTCGCCGTTTCGATTCGAGGCGCGCCTCTGTTGGGTTTTTTAAAACCTTGATTTGAGGTGAATGTTTATCCATGGATAAGGGTTGTCCAAATTGCTTTATATTCTTCTTTATGTTTAAGTTAGTGCATGGGGATGGTGGATGTAAGTTTTGATCTCTCTTTTCTATGATGGTCTCTGATTTGGAGGTTTCTTGTGTGGATCTAGAAATGCTTACAATATGGTATTACATAAATATGGGGAGAAGCTTTATTCAGGACTTGTGTCAACAATGACATTCCATCTCCAGACAATGTCGAAAAGTATCGAGGTTGCACTTGGTGGTTCTTTCCTCGAGGAACTTAACAGTAAGTGGAGCGATCACAATAAGGCTCTTCAGATGATCCGTGACATATTGATGTACATGGATAGGACTTTCATTCCGAGTACCCACAAAACTCCCGTTCACGAGCTTGGGCTTAATCTTTGGAGGGACAACGTAGTTCGCTCGGACAAAATCCGGACTAGGCTTCTGGATACGCTTCTTGAACTGATACTTAAGGAGCGTAGCGGTGAAGTTATCAACCGAGGGCTGATGAGAAACATAGTAAAAATGCTTATGGATTTGGGGCCTTCGGTCTACCAAGAAGATTTCGAGAAACCGTTTCTTGAAGTTTCGGCTGATTTCTACAGAGCAGAATCGCAGGAATTTATCGAGTGCAGTGATTGTGGGAACTACTTGAAGAAAGCTGAAAGGCGTTTGAATGAAGAGATAGAGAGGGTATCACATTATCTAGATGTGAGAAGTGAAGCAAAGATAACTAATGTTGTGGAGAAAGAGATGATAGCCAACCACATGCTTGGACTAGTTCACATGGAGAATTCCGGCTTGGTAAAGATGCTTCTTGATGACAAGCTAGAGGACTTGGGAAGGATGTACACCTTATTCCGCCGCATTCCTAATGGGCTCACCACGGTTAAGGAAGTCATGACATCCCACATCAGGGATACCGGCAAGCAGCTTGTCACAGATCCGGAGAAATCGAAGAATCCGGTGGAGTTCGTGGAGTGTCTGCTCGAGAAAAGGTACAAGTATGATAGGATCATAACTTCCTCATTCGGTAACGACAAAACCTTCCAGAATGCCTTGAATTCGTCTTTTGAATATTTCATCAATTTGAACCCTCGATCTCCAGAGTATATATCGTTGTTTGTGGACGATAAACTGCGGAAAGGGCTGAAGGGAGTGAAAGAGGAGGATATCGAAACTGTTCTAGATAAGGTGATGATGCTGTTCCGGTACCTCCAAGAGAAAGATGTGTTTGAGAAATACTACAAGCAGCATTTGGCGAAGAGGCTTCTGTCGGCGAGAACAGTATCAGATGATGCCGAGAGAAGCCTAATTGTGAAACTGAAGACTGAATGTGGTTACCAGTTCACTTCAAAGCTAGAAGGCATGTTCACAGACATGAAAACTTCTCAAGACACAATGCAAGGGTTTAACACGACATACGGACCCGATCTAGCAAATGGGCCTACGTTAGTCGTCCAAGTTTTAACCACCGGATCTTGGCCGACTCAATCTAGCATCACCTGCAATTTGCCCTCCGAACTATCCGCTCTGTGTGAGAAGTTCCGGTCGTACTACCTTGGGACCCACACCGGTAGGAGATTGTCGTGGCAAACGAACATGGGCACGGCTGATCTCAGAGCTACCTTCAGTAATGGTCAGAAGTACGAGCTTAACGTCTCGACTTATCAAATGTGTGTCTTGATGCTGTTCAATGGAGCTGATTCTCTCAGCTACGGAGAGATCGAGCAAGCTACCGAAATCCCATCTTCTGATCTCAAAAGATGTCTTCAATCCTTAGCTTGTGTAAAAGGGAAGAATGTTTTAAAGAAAGAACCCATGAGCAAGGAGATTGGAACAGACGATGCATTTTCTGTTAACGATAAGTTTACGAGCAAGCTTCGGAAGGTGAAGATAGGGACCGTCGTTGCACAGAAGGAATCCGAACCCGAAAAGCAAGAGACAAGACAAAGAGTGGAGGAGGATAGAAAGCCTCAGATTGAAGCTTCAATAGTGAGAATCATGAAATCAAGGAGGGTGTTGGATCATAACAATCTAATCGCGGAGGTGATCAAGCAACTACAACCGCGGTTTCTGGCGAACCCCGGTGAGATCAAGAAGCGGATCGAGTCCCTTATTGAGCGCGATTTCTTGGAGCGGGACGATGCAGATAGGCGACTATACCGTTACCTCGCCTGAAGAAAGAATTTCAGGTTAGCTTTCTGCCGTTGAAGTGTTAACTTATTTAGTGTTTTAGACATCTTATTTTTTTACTAAATGCATTTGTTTTCAAGAAATTCTCATCCCTTCCCAGCATTTGCATATTCATTGAGTCTGTTGTACATAAAATTAGAGGCACCTTTTAATTATCTTCCAGATCATTTTGAATTCATTTAGCTCTTTCTAGTTGTTAGGGGTTTCAGAATCCATTTATAAGGTGTTTGAATTAGGTTTGTCTGAGTTTCGGAATCCGAACTCGAAACCATATCCCCTTAGGGCTTTATTTGAATAGGATTATCATATACTCCATCTGTCCTGCTAATATTGTCCTACTTTCCTAATCGGGTTGTCCCGCTATTTCTGTCATCTTTCCTAAAATAGCAAAAACTATTCTTAAACAAAAAATGGAGTGAGCCTCTCTTACTTAATACTCATCCCCAACTTATCATACTTCCTCTCTCTAAAAAATCTATTTCGTTATATTCCGTACTCGAAAATTTATGATTTTTAACTTCTTGGAAGCTTAAGATTATTTCTTAAAGTAAAAAAATGAAAAAAAAAACAAAAACAAAAATCGATTGCTTCAACTAGCCCTACAAAAATTTGGATAAATTATTATTCCTTCCGCCAACCATTCCTCGAGAATTGTGCCCATTTCTTAATAGTTAATATAATTAAAACTTATAAAATACACACTTAAATAAAGTTTCTTAATCTCTATACCGAAACCAAAGGAGACAGTAATAGCGGGACGGAGGGAGTACATTACACTCACAATATGGCAAAATGTGAATTGAAATTTGAAACATAGAAACTCTGTTTGATCCAAAACACTTAGTTTTTAAGACTCTGATAAAAGAATGCCATTTTGTATATCTTGGAAGCTCTTTACATCCTCACCCCATAACCTGCATTAATCCATGCACTAATCAGTCCACTATAACTCAAATATCACCATCAATAAAACAATTGAAGATTGCAAGACTAGAATCCCACCAGCAGTCAATTCCAACACCATTAGCCCCTTCTTTGTCAGCCTTAGTATCATCTCCAACATGAACTGCTTTGCTAGCCTCTACAGAGATCTGATCTGCAGATCCCCAATATATATATCGGTATAATGCTCGTGTCATTAGAAGGGAAAGCACGATAGTTATACACCCGAAAAGATGGATAAACATCATCATATATAGGTGTTTGAGAACCTACCCAGAGCAGCTCTAAATATCTTCTCATCTGGTTTTTCATATCCAACCTCTGATGATATGATTACAGCATCAAACCTAGAAAAGAAAAAAAAAAGCCTTACACACAGGAAACATTATAAATAAAAAGAAACCTTGAGATCAAAGACATTGAGGTCCTTCAGTAGCTTCCTCAATCGAGAGTCGAAGTTGGAGACAAAACTGCTAGTTTAACTGCACCGTTATTGTGTTACGATATAAAGAAGGTACAAAAGGATCGCCATTGCTAGTGTAAAGTAATGAATACACTTGAAGACCTCCAGAATCCTTCAAAGATGGCATGGTTTCATGGGCTCCTTCGGGAAGATGCCAAGCTTCGCCATTGGCGTAGTACTGAGAGAATACGTGAAGGAATGAAATACGTGAGAGAATTATATAACAATATTAGGAATAATATCAATATTTCATTTAAAAAGTGAAAATAAACTACTAATATGAGCAGGGTTTCGAAATACTAATTTTTCCAGTTTGAGCATCTACTCCAAACAGTCGTAAGCTTGGTTAACTTCTTTCTGGCACAATTATAAACGAGAGTTGTTAGTTGTGAGGAAAACCCACAAAAAAAGAATTATTAGTTGTGAGTATAAAAAACATCATCTTTGGAATGTGACAACTTGAAAAGAAAAGTAAGACAAAATGAATATGGAGTAGAATATAAATAAATCAGCAAAAAAAAAAAAAAAACTAATCGCAAAAGTATTCATCAATTCATGTTAAGTCATACATAAGTGTGTAACATAGTAACATTCCTCTAAAAATATCCCTTTTTACAAGGAAAATTTTGTTACAGACTTCCTCTCTACAAGACTATTGCAATTTGACAGCCATGATCTAATACATCGTCTCTACAACAAGATGGTGTATATACCAAACACGAGAACGAAAATGCTCGAACTGCATCCTTGAATAGCGGGTGCGAGTTTACGTAGGGCCAGCATATTGAATGCTTTCTGGATGGACGAGGAATTACAAATGAGGAGAAACTTTACCTTTCTATCCTTTCTAATGTTGAGGGAATCTCTATGTCTCAGTTCTATGATGAAACAGCTTCGTCATTGCTCTGCGTTCGCAGTCCTGAAAAACCGTAGCCACAAATGAAGCCCATTTGACAATAACTAGACTCTGTAACAAGTTGAAGATTTGAGAAAGTTGCAGTGAAATCCAAGATCATACTTAGGTGTGTCTGCGAGAGATTATTTTAATTATTTATCTGTTTTTTGACCGTATAAACAGGTTTTACTGTTTGAAAAAAATCTGCTTTCAGCTTCAGCTTCTCTAAAATTAAACAGCAAATCCGCTTAAATACATAAGCATCTATTGAGGTGCTTAAAGCACCATAATTTCCGGAATTACTACTATTAATATTTGCTTTTTAATTTTAATACCAAAAACTCTCTTCTTTTGATTAAAAACAACTTTCTTCAACTTTAAGCAAAAATAAATAAAAGTACCCCCTCCGTTCCATTTGAAACGATTTGCTTTCCTTTTCGGAACGTCCCATTTGAAATGACCTGTTTCCTAAAAAAGAAATAACTTCTTTCATACTTTATTATTTCTCTTACCTACTTTATATATTCTCATTAAATTACTCATTTTATCTCTCATACTTTATCATCTACATTCTCACCATCTCGCTCATCTTCTCTCTTATACTTTATCATCTACTCCTCTCTTATACTTTATCATCAACTTTATTAATTTCCGTGCCCATTTGAAACGAATCGTTTCAAACGGGACGGAGGGAGTACTTATAATAAGCAGTTGCAAACACACCCTTAAGCGGCTAGATTTACGTTCTTGCATAACCATGACTGACCTTGAACATGTTTAAGTAGAAGGGCTTATCAGGATTCATTCTCCTCAGCTTCAAGTAAGTATAAGCAAAGCTGAGCTGATCACGCGATGTAAATCGATCAACTTCGTTGAACCAAAGGCACGAAAACAAGTTTGACATGGGCGTATGCGCCCTCACAATGAATGATCCTTCAGGCACAACTACAGAAGAGAGATCACTTTTTTCACTCGATTGCAAAAAAACAAGCAAACGGAGGAGGCAATGACAACGAAACGAATACGTAATATGTTAAGAACAACACTCACAGCTCGGAAGAAGAGTATTCGGGTCTGAGGAGTCGTACTTGGTTAGACCGTCGGACTGATAGAAATGGAACTGCTCATCAATAACAGAGTGGTTATACTTGTTTAGCCGCTTATTCTGGAGCACCTCCTCCCAAACACAATGACGGGTATAATGATTTGAAATAGCGTATTCGGAATTGGTTCGCCATAGAAAGTACTCGATTATAAGCATTGGGTCAGCGTTGAGACGCAATTTACTATCGAGCCAAATAGAATACCTACCAGAAGAAAGAGCCACAGTGTTTTCCATTAATGATCAAATTAAAGATAATTAAAGATAAGGTTATTGTTACGATACCTTACCAAAACAACGGAATTTACCCAGAACGATAACTGAAATACAAAGATAACCAAAGACAACCCACGATTAAACAAAAGATAGATTGACTGAACGAAGTACGAACAAGAACCAAGCCCCTTTCGGCAACTCTCCAGAGCCAAATAGCAAAATACTTAGCTGACCTAACAACTAAGGGCATTAAATATACCCTTTTCTACCATAAAGAAATGGGCTTGTAGGCTCAATCAAGATAACAAAATAAAGTAGGGAATGCCCATCTAAGCATCCTAACAGTTATCAGAAATGAAAAAGAATCGTGGATTCTGTGGCATTGAGCATTACCTCGAAGAGGGGAAAAGGCGATGTGCCAAAAACTTTGGCACCTTTCCAGTTTTCCGCATATCCTCGTATGGTAAGTTATTGACGACAACTATCCTCCATAACCCAATATTTCCTCTATCGTCTGGATAATTTCCTTCGGATGAGAGCTTAGCCAAAGTTTTCGCATCCACAAACATAACAAAACAAACATTTTTCTTGGAGTACTCACTGATCTGCAATTAGTGAGTCGAATATCAGTCCAAAAAAGTACATTATCAACATATAGCAACAAAATGCCGTAGATGTAAGCAATTGGATTTGGTAACAGCTTGAAATGAACAGGTGTTATATCACTTAAAATAAAAATAAAATAACAAGCTAACAGCCAACAGGGCAATGTTTTTCAAGAAAAAGGAGTTCTTACCAATTTGCTAGTTGGCCTTCTCAAAAAATCGAAGCTTCCAAAGATGCACGAGGATACAACAATTTTACAAGCACTCGTATACTTCTTGTCCTCCTCGTTCAAATCAAATCCAGTGCTAGGAAATCCATCGGGTCCGCCAACAAAGCCACAATTAATTGTTTGATTTTTTGCATGATAGGAGTTTTCTCTATCTCTGAGAGTCTGATGTCCACCAAATCGCGCTTCACTATGAGGGATCACTTTCTCTCTTTCAACATACCTCAAGGAGAAACGAGTGAAGTTAACATTATCCTCAGGCTCTTGGAGGTAAGTAACAGAATCAAGAAATTTTACCTCACACGGGGAGTAGCCTGAAAGAGTATTTAAAAAAGATGAGGCTAAACACAAGGATCAGTATAGTAATTCCAAGTATCTTGGCTTATGACTTATGTTCAAGCAAAACTAGCAATAAAATATTATTCTTTTGCACGATAAAAGTTGTGAATCCTCATCAGAAACTATATGAACACCTCATAAGCAAATCCTCCACAATTTTGGTCATGGAATAGATGAATCTCCTATGATACGTCAGAACCGGCTTGGAAAACTTATATTCAATTGCCACAGCCCGAACACAGAAAATTTAGTATATATATGTTCAGTTAATAAATGGCCATATGCTACAAGAATTGAATGAACCAACGGAATTTACACGTTAATATATTTATTGCATGTGGAACTACAAATAAAATATCACTAATTAGAAAGTAAACACTCTACTTACGCTGCCTACTAGGCTTCCTTGGTTGCACCATTATGTTATTTGATGGCTTCTTTGGTTGCTCTGTTACGTTATTTGATGGCTTCTTTGGTTGCTCTCCAACACTATTTGCTTTAGATTCTCTTTTGACATCTTCCAAGGACAATTGGGTGTCTTCAAATGTATATGAAAAGACAGTAAGTTACAATGAGAAAGCCAAAAAAGTATTAGCATGTACAATAAGAATGAATTTCATATAAGGATATACATTATTCTCAGCTCATTTTCAATATTCTATACAAAGAAATTAACCAAACAATCCAGTTTTCAAGGTTGAAATGATAAATGTCTCTTTGTTTTCAAAGCCATCAGCTAAAGATTAAAGCATAAATCATATCTCAATTTCATGAATTGTTTGCCAGCCTTTTGTTTTTAAAACACCAAGCAGAGTGAGTGAGCTTAACAAAAGCACTCACCATGAAAATGCATCTTCGTCCCCATATATATGAAATATATGAAGAAGAGGGCAATAAGCGCCAGCATCATTCTAGAAATCCCACCGAACCTCCTTCCTCGGCGAGAAGCCAACATATGTTTCTCATTATGACTCTGAGCCTTGTTTCCAAACAACCAATTCATCTTCTCTCAAGTGAAGTTCAAAGTTTCTTATGTAAGCCATCAAGATATACATCCAATTCCTCCACTGTGAAACAGTTCATCTGCAGGATGTGATATGAACACATATTGCTATCACATGTACTAAATTAAAGCTTCTGATATACATAAATCTCTCGGATTGTAAAGTTAGGGACGGTGTTTCAAACGAAACTAAAAACTTCCGGCTGTAAATCCGGCCTCTTTTCGTATTGAATTTCCATTGCAGCATCTGATTCTTAACATACACAACACAATGCCGATTTACCATGAATTCGACATACGCAAGCCCTCACCGTTCCATTCCGAACAAAAACCTTGCGAAGAATCAAAAATCAAAACCAGCAAAGAAAGGGATTACCGTATGTTCTGAAATTCGGAAGCAATGGCGACAGTAGCGGCTGGATTGGAGATGAACCTAACCTTCCTTCAAGTTAATTGAATGTTTTAGCGCGCAGATTGGAAGTTTTGGAGGGGGATGAGAGGAGAGAGAAAGCGGCGGATCTAAGGGAGCTGCAGTGCTGGAATTAGCTTCGGCTTCGTATTTTTCTTTTAGCGCGACTAAAAACTGGAAAATCTGTTGAATTTGACGTATGCCTTCTACTATTTATTTGTAGATCTATGAAATCATTGGTAGATATCTCCCTTAGACGGACACTTTATAAATTTCGTGTCGTGCACGTATTGGACATTTTAATACGACTAAGGTCAGGATGATAAATTTGAAAATTCAATAGAATAAGGGACGAATTATAGATTTTTATGGGATGAAATGCAAAAAAAATCGAAAATCAAACATAAAAAATCGAGTTTCGACATAAATCAATGGAGCGACCTCCGCCGGGCGCCCCCATTGGATCCGTCTCTAGACATAACACAACACTCGTGTCTTATAAATTTAAGTATACGTTGCACCTAATTCTAATGAAAAACACAAAATTAATTTATTTTACATTTCAAACACCTAATCGCGCTGTCGTATTTTAAGTTTATAGAAAATACCACATTTCATGTCCGTATTATGTTGTATTTCGTATCGTGCGTCTCGTGTTCGTGCAACATAAATAGATATTAATAAAAAATCCGGTACACTACACATATAATATTAAAAAAATATAAAAAATATCGCACCGACACACCCATAATTAGTTACAGAATTATAACTAAAGAGCAATTAATTAGTTAGTGTGATTAAAATAATTACGTTTTTAGTGGGCCTTAAACAAATCGTAAAACTGCTTATTTCCTTGCTTAAATAATGGGCCGGTCCATGTTTTGGATTGGGCCGTCGGCGGCCCAATTGAATCTCGCTGCAAAACTCATTTTTTTTGTATGCAATTGCTTATTTGCTGCGAAGAACTCAGAGCAGCAGCTACAATGGCGACGGAGCTGGAGGAACTCATCGGCTTTCTCTCACATCCCACGCCACCGGTATAATCTCTCTCCACCGTATTAGTTTCTCTCCTCTAGTTCATAACCAACACATAGCCTAGCTTCCGTGCTAATTCGATGGATAATTAATTAAATATAGCCGTCGGACTCTTATACTCTGTTCTTACTAATATCGGTTTGGTGATTTTAAATGTATGATTCTTCTACTTGTTTGCCGCATAGATTAAAAAGGCTGCGGTAGATATTGTTCGAGATTATACTGGTTCAGAGGATGGGCTACAGTCTATCGGAAAATATTTCACCGTTGCTTTGCCGTCGTTGTGCCGCCTTCTTCCTGAGAAAAAGGTTGTTTTTTCTTAAGACTTTTGTTTATTAAAGGAATGACGGATTTAGTTTCAGAGCTTTGATCCTGAGTTTGTTTGTTTAAATAACGTTATGATTTGGGGAAGAGATTTGGGAATTTCGTTATTACTAGTAAAATTGATTGGATATGAAGAATTAAAGGTGGCCTTAATTGCTTGAAGTTTCGAATGAGGAACGGACTAGTTAGAAGAGGAGAAAAGGAGAATTATAGGCAGGGTAGAGAAGTGGCAAGTGCTCTTGATGTCTCTTCAATGTGGCTATTTTTGTTGCTTCTCTTTTAACCGTTTTATCGTTGTCGAACGAATGCAGTACAACCAGTAAAGACATACATCTGTTTCAATTAAGCCAGTGGAAGATTGATTTTGCTTTGCAGTTTTCTAGTCAAAACTATTTATCATTTAAACATAATGAACACAAGTAGGAAAAGAACGGAGTTGATATTTGGCTTCTCTCTTCTGAATGGGAAATTTCGACAATCACATAGTTCGGATTGTAATTACTTCTTAGTTCTCCTGTGATGTTCGATTTTGTTTAACTTACAGGAAGTTTCCGCACCTGCAGCAGAAGCCCTTGTGAATCTGTCCCAAGTTCCAGATTTGGCAGGAAAGATGGTAGAGATGGATGTCATCAAAATTGTCATGGATATTCTCTACAAACTTCAGTGTGACATAAAACACCTATTGATCATGGTTATTGTCAATCTCACTCAACTGGATGCTGGTATTGAATCTTTACTTCAGGTGGCCTTTATATCCTTATTTAGTTGAAAAACTGTGTAGTACTTTTTTTAAATTAATTCTTTAAATATACGTGTTGTTCGGTAACAAGTTAGATGATGGTCCTAAGGTACGTATTTATAAGAGATGTTTTTTGGTACTCCTCAGTTTCTAAAAGATTGGTTAACCTAAATAAATATAGTGGATTCCAGAATGAGGATGAGAAGATGCGAGGTCTATATATCATGAAGCTGGTTCGATCATTTTGCGTTTCATCTAGTGAAAAGGAAGGTGAGTGTTTCCTTCTACTCGGTCCAGCATGCTTTCTGTAATTGGTCATTTCACTATGTTGGTAAGAAATGCCGAGAACTTATAATCCCTTTATCTTATCTTTCTGCTCATTATGTGTGGTGAAGAACCTGATTCTACCATCTCAATTTCATATATTGAATGCATCGAGCTATGTTTCCTTACCAGGTGACGATCCCTTTGAACATGTGGCTTCAATACTTGTGAACATATCGCAGAAAGAAGCAGGACGAAAGCTTCTACTTGACCCCAAGCGAGGACTTCTGAAGCAAATTATTAGGCAATTTGACTCGACAAGCTCATTGCGAAAGAAAGGGGTATTTGCTTTTATCTTCGTGATAATTATTACTCTCTCCGTCCCGTTATAAACGGTTCAAAAATTTTCGGCACGATTATTAAGAAAGTAAATGATAAAGTATGAGAGAGGAGTAGATGAAAAAGTAGATAAGTGAAATAGTGAGAGAGTAGATGATAAAGTATGAAAGAGAAAATGAGTTTTAAATGATAAAGTATGAGAGAGAAGTAGATGAAAAAGTAGATAAGTGAGAGAGTAGATGATAAAGTATGAGAGAGAAATGAGTTTTATAATGAAAGAAGATGAAAAAGTAGATAAGTGAGATAGTGAGATAGTAGATGATAAAGTAGGAGAGAGAAATGATAAAGTAAGAGCGAGATGATAGTATTTTTTTTGCCAAATTAGATCCGAGCCACTTTTAGTGGGACGTCCCAATCGGGAAAGTGAGCCACTAATAGCGGGACAGAGGGAGTAGTAGTTTGTGACATTTTGTCTTCTCTTTCTTTTTTCTCTTATGCTGTAGATATTTGAGACTTTGAGCTAATAACCTGGTTATCTATTTGTTATTACTTCAAGATGAAGACACAAACATAAATCCGTAGAATATTCTAAACTTAGTTCCTCATTGTTTCTCTAGGCTCCAAATTTTTACGTATGTGCCAATTATGTAAGGATCAAGTGGGATCCTTTTGTGTTTGTTTGACGAGTCTACTTCTTCGCACTTCACCTATGTAATCTCACTGTTGTGAAAAGGGACTTTTAGGAAGAAAAGAAGGGAGATAACCACTAGAAACCTAAAAGGATTGTCTAAAAAGGCTCATACAGTGAAACCTCGATAAAACAATAATCTTGGGACTAAAAAAAATATTCGTTTAACGAGGTTATTACTTTATCGAACATTATTTTAATACATTGATCCAACTTGGGACTTGAAGAAGTTATTATCTAAGGTAGATTATTACTCTATTTTATCGAGGTTTAACGGTCTCTATCGAACGTTATTTTAGTGCACTGACCCAACTTGAGACCAAAAAGAATTATTATCTAAGCGAGATTATTACTCTATCTAACATTACTTTATCGAGGTTACACCTTTGATGGAACCATGAAACTTCGTCTTATTGCTACTATTTTTCTTCTTACAGGTTGCAGGAACTATTCGCAACTGTTGCTTTGAAGCTGAAAACCAGCTCCAAAACCTCCTTCTCGTATCGGAGTTTCTCTGGCCTGCTCTACTACTCCCCGTTGCTGGAAACAAGGTGAATTTGCTTTAGCAACCAGTCATCTCTTTAGGCTGTATTACATATAATCTTCTGCTTTCATTTTGATTCAGGTATATAGTGAGCAAGAGACTTCCAAAATGCCCCTTGAACTCGCGAGTGCGCTCTCAATCGAACGTGAAGCTGTATCCGACCCTGAGATTCGTATTCAAGTCCTTGATGCCATATACCTTCTCGTCTTGCAGGTGAATTCCCCCCCCTCTCCCCCCTCTTTCCTATTCTAGTACTACTATTATGTAGCAGTTCTAGAATCCGATCATCGTATTGATCCATTGCTTCGTGCAGGAAGCCGGGAGGAGAGCTTTCTGGTCCGTTAACGGTCCTCGGATACTACAAGTAGGGTATGAATACGAAGAAAACCCCCAAGTAATGGAAGCATTCGAGCGAGTTGGCTCACTGGTACCAATGCTTCTTCCTCTCCCTTTTCTTACGTCTTTCGACTAAGTTACTGTCATTTTGCATCTGCCAAATCCTTATATATGTTCTTGATATGCCTAGCTGATTAATGAGGATGGTGCCGACGCAGCCACCACTGCCGTTGATAATGGAGTTTCGGTTTAGATGATACGCTGCAGACTCGATTGGTTTTGTGTTGATGAGATTCGAGTTTGCGATATTTGATTGTGAGATTATAGACTACAGCAGTAGAATGTTTTGATTTTTGAAAATCGACTTTGAAGTTTTCAAATTATGTATTCCCTCCGTCCCACTAGAAACGACATGTTTCTTTTGGGCATGGGAATAAAAAAAAAGTAGTATTATTTGGTGTAGATTACTTGATTTTTTAGTAGTTAAATGTGGTTCATATTATCTTTATTATTTTAAAAAAAAAACATCATTTAAAGTGGGAAGACCCGATAAGGAAAACATGTCGTTTCTAATGGGACGGATGGAGTATATGTTAAATGTGTGGACGTTTTTAATACTCATTCTGTTCCAATATTTTTGGTTCACTTCTACAAAAGGTAATGATTGTGTGGGCTAAAATTAACTATCAAAAAGTTATTCTTTTGGGGTTATAGTTGATGGTTGTTTTGGAATTCCATCTCTACTACAAAGTTGGATGTGAGAGTTTCTTCTCATCCAGCTCCTCGCGAATAAAAGATAAGCAATCTACATCATATAATATCACTTCCTAAATTCCTATGCTGAAATCAATTGAGCCACAAATATTGAGACGGGCGGAGTAATATTAACCAATTAACAAGCAACACGAGTACACAACCACACACGGAAAAGGAAAAAAAAGTGTTTTATTGGAATGAGATAGCGGTTGAAGTGTTTTTTTCTTGAATGACGAAGGTAATCCGCTATTACTAATGCTATCGAGGTTTACAATTGATAAATTTCGGTCATATACAACGATATGTAAATCATACAGAATATGCTAATCATTTTAGGCTAATCAAGTTAAACAAAACGGCAGAAGTGAGACTCGTAACCTTTTAACCATAAGACCAGTTATATGCATAGCAATTGAGCTACTTGTTTTTGGTCTAAAATTATAAGTTGAATATTATCAAAACGGCCATGTTTAATCCACAATACATGATTAACCTAATATGTTTGGCATCTTCCATATGGGTGTATACTTTTGAATTTTGATTATGGAGTTTTTTTCCTACATTAAAAAAAAATAAAAGAAAAGGAAAAGAAGTGGTATTTGAATTTTCTTTAACAAGAAGATATTTTATCAACTAAAGTCAAAGTCTAGCAACGGCCCAAATCAACGGCCGGTCGTCGACCCACGCGATTGGTGTAGGGCCCACGTCGGGCTTAATACCGTGGGCCAGTGGGCCGTTGTAATATCTTGCCATGCTGCCACACCTTGTTCTCATATTATTGAGATTCAGGTATTACTTGCTCCGTCCCGCTCGATTTATTTTATTATTTTCGGCATGAAAATTAAGATGAGTGGATGATTATTTGTAGATAAGTAGGTGATTATATGTAAAGAGATAGGCACCACAAAGAAAAAGTGATAAGTTGTGTAATAATTATTTTCCTTTTATGGAAATAAGATAACTCGGGTAGAACGGTCCGAAAAGAAAAATAAGATAAGTCGGGTGAGACGGAGGGAGTATTAAGTTATTTGTGTAACTATTCAATACTCCCTCTATCTCATCTCACTTATTGACTTTCTTTTCGGTGCAGTTAGCTGATTATTTAAGCAAATTGGTTTCAAATACTCTTTCCGTTTCATAAATTTTGTCTCTTTTTTTTAGCATAGTTATTTAGAAGAGTTATTATTCGTGTATAAAGTTATGGATCTCTCAAATTATAGATAAATTTTAACCAAAGAATCTTAACTTCTTAAAAAATGGATAAAATGTATCGGACAATCCAAAAATGAAAAGGTCACAAGATGTATGTGATGGAGGGAGTAATAACAAGTGACACCCCTCAAAAATTGGATGTACGATACTTTATTACTACCTCTGTCCCGCTATTTCTGGCACACTTTCCTGAAATAGACGTCCTGCTATTTCTGACACACTTCCTAATTTGGAAATAACTATCATCTCTCTCATACTTTACCATTTTATATCTCCTACTTTTTCTTACTTTATTATCTTCTCTCTCTTACTTTATCATATTCTCTCTCTTATTTT
Organism: Lavandula angustifolia; assembly: GCA_028984105.1. Classification (NCBI taxonomy): domain Eukaryota; kingdom Viridiplantae; phylum Streptophyta; class Magnoliopsida; order Lamiales; family Lamiaceae; genus Lavandula; species Lavandula angustifolia. The sequence goes on from CM054803.1 coordinate 671,663, forward strand.
ATCATCTACTCTCACTCATCTTCTCTCTCCTACTTTATCATCTACTCATATCTCATTCTTAATCATCTACTTTCTTAATTTCCGTGCCCAAGTGAAGTGTGCCGGAAATAGCGGGACGGAGGTAATACTCCATCCATCCCATTATTTATGTCCTATTGGGACTGGACACGATAATTAAGATAGTAGAGGTAAAGGTGTAAAATTGTGGTGTAAAAATATAAAGGGGTGGGGTCCACTTGGTTAGATTGATTGTGGTCCACTTATTTATTTCCTTATTTGGTATGGGACATAAATAATGGGATAATTAAAAAAGACAAGTGGAACATTAATAATGGGACGGAAGGAGTATTATTTAAAAATTAGACAAGTCAGATAAGAACGTTTCAAAATAGATATTGACTAAATGTAATAGAACGGATGGAGGGAGTATAATTTCTATTTTTATCATAATATATATGTCTCCAACTCGAGGAAAATATCAGCCGCTTAAATTTGGACACATTTTATACATACACGTATTTTCATCGCGAGCTCTTCGAGTGTGTGTGATGATCTCACTTTTGAGGAGGATTTATTAACCCCAAATTGATCCAATCATCTGCTCCTAGGGTTTGTTCCGACGAATTTCGATTCGAGCTCACCGGTTTCCTGGATCGGCGATGCTAGGTATGGAGATGCTGAATGATGTGAAAGTGTCGGATGAGATGCTGGGGACAATCGCGCCGATAATTGTGTACTGGATATATTCGGGGATTTACGTGCTGCTAGGCTCGCTCGATGATTACCGCCTGCACACGCGCAAGGATGAGGATGAGAAAAATTTGGCGTCCAAGGGAGATGTGGTCAAAGGTGTGCTCCTCCAGCAGACGGTGCAGGCCATCGTCGCCACCCTACTCTTCGCCGTGAGTACCGTTTCTAAGTTTCTGGCTTCGTTTATGGCTAATTCTGTTTTTGCTTTATGTTTTCCGGCTGATTGTTTTTGTTAATCGAGGTTGCTGCGTTGATGTGTTGATGTGTGTGTCTGTTCTTTGGCGATTATTGGATGTGATTTTGTTGTGTGTGAGGATGTAATTGCTCGGCTGTAGATTTAGGAAAATTCTGCTCGTGCTTGCGCAATGATAGAGCTGTCGTATTTCTGTGTGGCCATCATGTAATCATATTGAATAATTTGATCGAGGCGGATGCGTTGTGGAGTTGGTGTTAATAGTTGTATGTTGCCTAGTTTTTTGTTAGATGCATAATACAGATCAGATACTGCTGTTCTAGTTGTTCTCAGTAGATGTGATCTGTAACTTCTATATTCATGATTTATTGAACTCTTACTAGTTTTAGGACGGCCTGCCTTTATAGGAGTTCTCCGAAATACATTGATTAAATTGTTGGACCTGAATGTGCTAGAAGTCGATTCATTTTCTTCGTTTGAAGGAGACACTATGGTGACCGTCTACTCCTAATTATTTGAATGAACAATTAATTTTCCTTCATATCTGAATCTTATTGCACATTGAATAATTCGGGTTGATTTGGCGAAATAGTCATGTATATTGTCACTTTTTGGCATTCGACCACGTGGTGAAATATTCTCGATTAAGGGGACAAGTTGGTTTGATGTTACCTATTTTCACACTGTTGCTGGAAAGGAAGTCACTGATGCTTTTGGTTAAAAATGCAACCTTGACAGTTTCTTGACTCATTTTTCTTCTGATGATGACGTTTTTCTACTTGAACGGGTCACATGTTAAGTTATTTCATGCGGTTCTGGTTCATATGTGATGTAGCCTTCGAGTAATTGAATTTCAATGACATCAGTTGATCATATAGTTTACAATAACAGCAGTTAGTTTCAGTAGAGTATCAGTCCATAGACTGTCTCTTCATCACAACCTGGATTTTCTGATAACGGGCTTCAAAATTACTCCCTTCGTCCCATTAAAAGCATCCCCTTTATTTTCGGCACGGGGATCAAGAAAGTAGTGTTGTGTAGTCAGTAGTGTATATTGTTTGACTTTTGGGTAATTGATTTATGTTCACACATTCTTTGCTTGTTTTAGAAAGATAACACTTTTAATGGGACAACCTAATTAGGAAATGAGGACGTGTATAATGGGACGGAGGGAGTATGATTTAGATCCAAATAACAAGGATATATAATTATTTTGTTGGTCTTCTGGAATTAATTCCATTTCCTTTCTATGTAATTGCATAATTTTCCCTCTATGTTCTTGAAGGAATTGCTGCCTATATAAACAGTAAATATTACAGTTTCTATTGTCAGTTTGTATGTAATTGTATAATTTTCCCTCTTTGTTGAGACTAGATGTAGTTGTAGTAATTAGTATCACTCTCTTATTGAGCTCTGCTGTGTCATGCAGATATCTTTCAGTAACAGATTGACCTCTGGATGTTTTGTTTATTATAGGAAATTAAGCCTTATAAACAGCTTTTTTTTAATCACTTTTTTTTAAATTTTACTAGTGGAATGAGGCATCTGCATCCCAATTTAGTATTTATCGCGTCAATTCTGAGGTGAGCTAATCTTGACCTTTGAGGTTTACCTGGTTTGCTTCATATCCATTCACATCCTAGAGTTAGGTTGTGCTCATATTCATATCCCTTTCGGTCGGCGTTCCGCAATTAACATCTTCTCAAGTAATTGTATCTCGGCCAGCTACCTTACATTTGTGAGATAACGCGTGCTTAGCCAGTGTTTGGAACAGCTTAAAAAAAGCTTCTTTAGGGCTTTTTCACCGCATAAACATTTTTTTTAATGTGTGAAATGTAGGCTTCTGCTTTTTTGGTGCTTAAAATGAGTAGAAATCCATAAGGTGATTAGGGGGTGCTTTTTTTAGAAGCAGAAGCCCGTAATCGGGTTCTGTCGAAATTGTTTGGCCTATATGTAGAATGAGGTCTTGCTACCATACATTGGTGAAGATAATGCATGCTTACTTTACTTCCTTACATTTGTGAGATATAATTCATGCTTAATTAGTTATCATTGTTCATCAGTTTGTAAAATGGACTCCACCATGTAGGTTACTGGGAGCGACACGGATCCATCGCAAGTCCAACCGACCTCCCTCTTTGTCCTCGGTAGACAACTCTTGGTCGCGATGATGGTGTTAGACACATGGCAATACTTCATGCACCGCTACATGCACCAAAACAAGTTCCTCTACAAGCACATCCACTCTCAACACCACCGGCTCGTCGTCCCCTACGCTTTCGGAGCTCTATACAACCACCCCTTGGAAGGCCTCCTCCTCGACACGATCGGTGGAGCCTTGTCCTTCCTCGTATCAGGCATGTCTCCTCGAGCCTCCATCTTCTTCTTCTCCTTCGCTACCCTAAAAACAGTCGACGATCACTGCGGGCTGTGGCTACCGGGCAATCTCTTCCACCTCTTCAGCAACAACTCGGCCTATCATGACATCCACCATCAGCTGTATGGGAACAAGTATAACTATTCGCAGCCGTTCTTCGTGATGTGGGATCGGATTCTCGGCACGTACATGCCGTATTCCCTCGAGAAGAGAAGCAGCGGAGGCTTGGAAGCCAGACCCACTAAAGAATACAAGGAGAACTGATTTGAGGTAATCACTGGTTTGTAACAATTGTGTGTATCACTATATATATATATTTTTTTTTTCTTTTCCTTTTGGCTCTGTTGTTCTTACCTTGCTTAGTGATTGTGAGTTTATATTCGTACATAAACATACTCTATTTGCTTGTACTACGATTAGCTCTTCTCAATATAAAGCATTTCAAGATTGACAAAAGTGGTTCGGCCTCTCTGTCATTGTAATGTTGTTATTCTTTCTGTTGCATCTCATGTTTTCTTATCTTCTTTGATAGCTTCCTTTTATTTCGAGAAAAACCCACAATCGGTATTGGAACACGTTCGGGATTGAATTCAAGATCAACCACTCAAGATTTGGAACGAATGTAGCTTTTGGAGGAAATGCAACTCCAATCTTGATTCTAACAATATCACTTTCTGAAATCCAAAACCCTTTTACTGAATTCCCCTAAAGATAATTTCATATTCATATTTGATCAAGGATTCAAGCACAGAATAACTAAATCACACAAAGAATATAAGGAAGAACACCAAGAATCACAAAGTAATTAGACAAAATTTTAAGTGACAAAGGAAATTCAAAGAGTTGATGGAGCTGAAAACTGGAAAGACTAATGTTGGAGATATCTCGACGAACTGAAGGAGAGAGAGAGAGAGAGAGAGAGAGAGAGAGAGAGATATAAATCTTAAACTCTCGGCTACTTGTACCCAAAACTAACTCAATACCGAGCTCGCATTTAGCTCTTGGAAGCAGCCTTTTCCTTGGCTTTCTGAATCTTCAAAACCTTCTTGACAATCTTCTGTTCTTCAACCAAGAAAGCCCTAATGATCCTTCAGAACAAAAGGAGAGATGAAGAATGTGAGAACGTTGGTTAAAGGAATGCAAAAAGGGTGAACAGCCATGTTCAAATTCAAGAAAATAGTTAACCTTTCTCTGACTGCAGAGCCAGATAAGACTCCACCGTAAGGACGGTTAACGGTCCTCCTGTTTCGGGATAGTCTAGACCTCTTGTACTCAGCAGGTCTCAAGTGAGGAATCTAATAATACAAGAAAATGAAACAATCAAGGATAAATCAAGAAGAGAGGATCGCGTCAAGAATAATATCGAGCAGCACTGACATTATCATATATCGAGACGAAGTAGATCATCAACGAAACTGATGATTGAATGGAATTTCTAGAGCCAAACACAAAACTTGGGCATAAAATAAAGAGATGAACATATCCCTCAACAATGTTAAAAACAGATTCATTTTGTTGCAATAGATATAACTGCAGCTCATCAGCATAAACAATGATGGTGTGATAAAACAACCAAGTTGCTGCAATTCGATATCGAAATTCAACTAATTGAGTCTAAAATAGAACTCGTAGACATTGCAATATCTGTAATTCGAAGGTTCTTAATCAAGTAGAACAAACAGTTAAACAGGAATTGAAAACCCTAAAATGGGCTAACGAAGAAGCAGGAACAATGCAGTATTTCACAAATCTTTAAGCTCAAAACAAACAACAAATCAAAACATTTCATAAACCACATCGATAAGACAACAATCATACGATACATACCCCTTGGATTCTCTTCCCAGTTACAGGGCACTTAGGTCCGCTAGCCCTCTTCTTGGTGGTCTGGTAAACCAGCTTCCCTCCTATTTTTCACAAACGAAAACAAGCTCAATCGATCACAAATCCAAAGTCAAATATCAAAATCAATCCAATCGATCGAACATATCAAAGCGCGCATTCATCAATCAAACAAAAGCAGCGAAATCCGAATGAGTTCGAGTAAGAATTAGTGGCAGACCGGGAGTCTTGACGACCCGGTGCTGGTTGGATTTGGTAGCATAGCTGTGGCGAGTCCTGTACGTCAGCCGCTGCACCATTTTCACTGAATCTCAGCTTTCCTACGCGGTGGCTGTGGCGGACGAGAGAGATGAATATAAGTGGAATGCCGCCGTTGTTGCAACCCTAGCGCGTACGGTCGAGATGTCCGGTTTTATACATCGGTGGAATCTACGGCTGGGATTTTGCGTTGAAAGTCCAACGGGCTGTTGTTGGGCTTCAAGTAAAGCCCATTTTTGATCCATTAGTGGCCTAACCCGTTTCTGTAGGCCCATTAGTGGTTTAATTCTTTCTCTCAATAAGTTAGTATTTTTAATTTAAATCAACCTAAATTGAACACTAGATGAGCTTTAAATCAATCATTTACACGGAAGTGAGGATACAAACTACATTAAATATTGTCTGGTTTAAAGAAAAATCAGTAGAGCTACATCCCCATCTCGATAAGTTAGTAAACTGCATAGATTGAGGTAGTTGTCTTGTTGTCAACGGTCATAAATTCGAAAAAAGATAAACATTTACATATAAAAGTATTTCTATTAATTCGTTCGAAGTAAAGCTAAGCTACAAATTTTATTTGTTTTTAAATTTTAATAAAATAATAACTTTCGGCTAAAAAAAAATCACTTAACGAAATTATTACATCTTCATATCTTATTTAATCCATCGACTCAAGTTAGTATCAGTAAGAATCCTCTATCCAACTTTCAATATCCCAATACATTTTCCAAGTAGGTGATGATATATATTCTAATTTAGAAAAAACATTAACTAACATAACTATGATAAAAATACACATGTCACCACCTTATTAATGAGACATATATTGAAACATCAAAAGTGAGAAAAAAATCCCTTAATGATTATCATGTAAGCAAAATTATTATTTATTAATTATTATTTATTAATGAATATTACTTTATCGAGATTTAACTGTACTATTCACCGCCTTCTCCTAACCTTGATTTACAAGTGGGAAGCATAAATACATCAATAGAAAGTTCTCTAACAAGGGAAGAGCAAAAAAGAAGCTTCTCTATTCACCTTCCTCCCCACAAAGCTAATGTTGTTCAGTTTCTTCTTACACCAAACCAGCCTCTCCTCGCTCAGCCTCGACATATTTAGGACTCTCCAAACCAACCTCAGCTCCACCTGCGCCGCCAACGTCTCACTTTCCGACCGCCGCCGCCGCTCTTGATGCTTCTTCATCTTCTTCACTATGCAGTTCTGGCTCCTAATCTTCTCCCTCATCTTCCTCTCCTTCTGCATCATCACAACAAATCTCGAGCCTAATTAGTCGCCGTGTAAGAAAAACACGAGCGTGCATTCGTAAATAGCCACTCGAGATTAACAAAATACAAAATTAATTACTTATTTTCATGGATAACGATACACTATAATAGCCAAAATGATTAAAATACCCTTCTCCTCTGCCATAAGTCACGATCACAAAAATACTGATCAAGGTCAGAAAAATCGATCACGAAGTTCAAGGATGGATCCAACTCGAAAAATTACCTTAGGCTATCCTATCTTTTTAAACGGCTAACAGTGATTTTTAAATTGAAAAAAATTAAAATTTATACTACTAAATACTTAAAAAAATTTGGGCACAGTAGGCTGGAGCCCTACCCCACCCATGGGTAGGTCCGCCCCTGACGAAATCACATCATAGGCCAAAAGTCCGGTAGGTCCCAATCACGATAAAGTACCCTTTATTACATAGTGAATCTTTTATAAAAGTGGTTGAATTTGTATTCTTGTTGTCCAAAACGACCATAAATACGTTAGCACGAGTTAAAAACAAACCTTATGAAGGCTCGAGATGACTTCCAACATTAGCTCCGAGCTCCCAAATTCTGGAAAATCAATCTTCGTTAAGCCACCATCAGCCTTCTTGTCAGCAAGAACAAATTCATGAAAAATCTCCATTGATTCTCTAACAATCTCCACCAACATTTCAAGTGTAATAACATCTCTTTCTTCACTTATTTCTTTCTTCATCTTAACACAATCATCTGCAAACCAACATACATTTCAAAATTATAAGTCCACTAAAGCTACTATTAATCACCATTAGATGGTTTTAGGGCAACCTTTGATTGTAGGGACTTGCATTAGGCTCCGGATCATGCACCAGCTCTTTACGTAGCTCTCGTCCCTACGCCCTCCAAATTGCTCGTCTTCGATGAATCTTTGCGCAAGAACTTGAAATTGTTGAAATTCATCTGCAGCTTGGTTGTAAGAATGGCTCCCTTGAGACTCGTATTCGAGTAGCTCTTGCGATTTTACGTCCAACCAAGATAAAATCTCCCAAGAGAGACACATTTGTCCGACGTAAACGAATTCCAAATCTTTATGCATTTCATTGATCGGTTTAGTCATGGGATCAGCGTAGATCTTCCTCACTTTAGTAGGCCAGAAGAAAAGGGCTGATGAATCAGCCCTTTTCTTGCATGGTGGATATACTTGGGATTCCTTTAGTTGTAAGAAACCTGCAATAGTATATACAATCTTTGTCTTATTTATTACAATTAAAAAAAAAAATCAAGATTTGTTTGCATGTACAAAAGCTTGTGTGTACCATTTTCGTATACTCTTGTGTGTACCACACCACAAGGGTATTGACATTTGTTAAATATAACCCATTTGATTTAATGAGAAATGTCACATGTCAATACCCTTGTGGTGTGGTACACACAAGGGTATACGAAAATGATACATACAAGCCGCTCCAGTTTGCATGTGTAACATGTTTGAAGCTGACTAGATTGTGATCAAGAATGCTAAAAGCCTATTTGATTAAAGAAAGTGGTTCAAATTTGATCTATGGAGGTACATTAAAAATTCGATGTGGGATGTGGCTTTATACATAAATAAAGCAACAATACCTATAAAGAGGATTAAGACAAACAAAACAATACTTTTTTAACCTAGATTCCATAATTTAAATGCTGTAATACTTAATCTTACTTATAAAGGAGTAAAAGCCCATTTGATTAAAGAAATTGGTTCAAAATTGATCTATGGAGGTACATTAAAAATTCGATGTGGGATGTGGCTTTACATATAAAGAAAGCAACAATAACTATAAAGAGGATTAAGACAAACCAAACAATACTTTTTAACCTAGATTTCATAATTTAACTGCTGTAATACTTAAAACTTACTTATAAAGGAGTAAAGCCTATTTGATTCAAGAAATTGGTTCAAATTTGATCTATGGAGGGACATAAAAAATTCGATGTGGGATGTGGCTTTACATATAAAGAAAGCAACAATAACTATAAAGAGGATTAAGACAAACCAAACAATACTTTTTAACCTAGATTTGATAATTTTTAACTGCTGTAATACTTAAGCTTACTTATAAAGGAGTAAAGCCTATTTGATTCAAGAAATTGGTTAAAATTTGATCTATGGAGGGACATTGAAAATTCGATGTGGGATGTGGCTTTACACATAAATAAAGGGACATTAACTGTAAAGAAAATGAAGACAAACCAAGAAAATGCTTTTTACCAAGATTTCATAATTTTAACTGCTGTAATAAGTAATAGTTAAAAAACTTACTGATAGCATGTGTTGTTTGGTAACACAAGATGTCCAATTTCTTCATCTTCTCAGCGTAGCTCTTGTAGAACTTGTGAATCCCCTCAACCACATCTTTGTACCCAATCTTGTGATGAATCTCAAGAGGCCTCAAATCCTCAATCATCTTCGGAGTTTCGGACTCCTCGGAGATCGTGGGGAGGCCTCTGATCCTGCAGTTCTTGAGCTCCATCTTCATCTGCTGCACCAAGTTCTGGTGTTCGGACAACACATCTTGTTCTTCCTCATCGCCATCGACATCACCATCACAGTCTGAATCTCTCCGGCCTATTGATTCCTCGGACTTGTTAGGAGATGAAGAGGGATCCAACTCTATATACTCTTCATCATCGAAATCTTCCTCTTCCTCAACTTTTTCATTTGAGTTTGTTTGATCAAGAAAGCTACTCATCCAATCATCGGAATCGTTTTTTACGATTTCTTCATTAGCATCGGATTCTTGATCTGAATTACAAGTTGAGGGAATCAATTCAACTTCATAAGAAAAACATTCATCTTCCATGGGATTAATCATCTCTTCAACCCGAAAATCGGGTTTTTCTTCATTCCCATCAACCTCTCCACCACTCAAACATACCAAAGAATCATCATACTTCCAATTCTCTACAAAACCCTCCGTTTCTTGGAATCTTTCTTGATTTTCTCCAATAGTGGAGTAAGAAGTGTTCAACAATTTGAAGTAAAACGGTGCCGTTTCTGATTCTTGCTCGAATTCCTCTTGATTTTCATTCAAATCCAGCTCAAATTCCTCTTGATTTTCATTCAAATTCTGCTCAAATAGACCATTTTCATCACTAGTTTCACTATCAAGAACTTGATCACTGCTAACAACAACGTTATCCGATCCGACAAACAGTTCTTGGACAACAAATCCCACCGTCTTCGGCTCTTCCAAGAATCCACTCAAATCCTTACCAGACACAACTTCATACTTACTACTATTACAAACCAGACCCCCCTGCAGTAAAACAGAGCACTCTGTTTTCGCACTAGAATCATCATCAAACCGAGAGAGATTTTCACTAAAATTCGAACCCTTCTCTTCAGCAAGACTCGATTTTGATCTGCAAAAACGTAGAAAATTAGAAATAAACACGAAAAATTTGAAATTCAGAAAATGGGTATAATAAATAATAAGAAGAATATATACCTATACACGTGTTTGTAGATGATCCCAATAATCTTGAGCGTCAAAGTATACAATGAAATCAAGAACAAACTACCAAGCCTAAACATTCTCTTAGGCAAAAACTCAAACACCTAAGGTGGAATTCTTTGCATGCCGTCGAAATAAATAAAACCCACAAACGCAATCAACCAAGAAATGATTTTTTCATTTCAGAGTAATGAAAAAAGTGGGAATTTCTCTCTCTCTCTCTCTCTCTCTCTCTCTCTCTCTCTCAAGAGGGCACTCAAATATATAGTAGAATTTTGATTTGGGAAAGTGGAGGGGGCACTATGGGACGGCGAGATTTGTGGAGAACAGTCCTGACTTTGAAGTAATGGAGGAATAAAAGGAGATTAATGGGAAGTGATATTTTTGGAGAGGGAAAGGTATTAGGAATATTTACGTCTGCGTCATGGTTGAGGTTGGTTTAATTTGGTGATAAATTTGGGACCGTTGAGTTGGATTTCGCCGGAGGTTTTTGTCGGTTAGATTTGGAAGACTCAACAGTCGACACGTTTCTACAGGGGGAGGGATGGAAGAAGTCAAGAACGTAATTGCAGCTCTCTTTCTCTCTCTATTTACATTATGCAATAGAAGACTTGGTCGACTCTAGGGGTGTTAATTGGTACGGGTACGGGTTAATCGTAATCGATAATTGATTATTCGTACTCGAAAAAACCACAATTTTAGATACTCATACCCGTACCCGATCGGATATCGATTAACCCGGTACCCAATCGGGTCGGTTATCATATTAACCTTAATAACATAAATTAACTATTATCAATCCATACAATTACTCATGTTAACCTTAATAACCGAATGAATGCATTAACTGTAATTAAAATGGTATTAAATTTATCAGTACAATTTATTTCGAACATTTTAAAATATTTTTTTGGGTAAAGAAAACTCATGTGAAAAAAATTAATTTTGGTCTATTATGTTGACGTCTGTTTACTTTTAGTGTGATCAATTTTTAGTTCGTTAGGTTGGTAAATAGTCTGATTTTGGTACGTTTAATAAATTTTAGTTCATTTTTCATGCGTGTATACAAGCCGATAATTTAAAAAATAAAAATAAAATAAATCTTATTTGTGAAATATTTTTTATTTTTAATTTCACATGAGAATTTAATTTTATTTTTAATTTTCGCGTGATAATTTTTTTTATTTCTTTAATTTTTTGGGGTGTGTACACGTGCGAAAATGATTAAAAATAAGACTATTTACTAACTTCATATACCAAAATTGGTCCTGACCAACATAACAGATTAAAAGTGAACATGAGCCAACGTAATAGTCCAAAAATTGATTTTTTTACCATTTCCAAAGTATATAAAGTTCATGATTTCCTTTTATTTTTAAATTGTTATTTAGTCTTCTAAAATTATAATTTTTGTCACTTTCTAAAATGGTAATATTACATTCCTAAATTAATATGGGATAGAAGGCTTCAAATTGGAAGTCCTTGTGGAATGCAATTCCAATCCTTTTCTATACTAGCCATCCCTAGTTTTCTAGGTGGAATATTCTCAATCTTTAACAAAATCGAACAAAAATGATTTTGTTTTTGTTGAATTGACGTGATTATTGTAGCCTACAACATTTAATTTTTTTACGACTAAGCATAAGCTATGAGTGGAGCCTAAAAGCTTCAAATAATTACTTAACTATTTAATTGAATAATTTATGAATTATGAATATTAAAATAAGAAGAAAGTGGCCGGTGAATTTTATTGCTGCATATCCACGCCATTCACGACACTCTTTAGTTGACTCATAAAGTCCAAAGCTACAAAATATTTCACCAGTCCCACAATTTTTATTCTATTTTTTTTTTCTTTCAAATAGTTCTACAATTATTATTTTATCTTTTTAAAAAAGAAAATTATTATAAATAATTTATTTGAGAATTTACATCTTTATGCACATAACAAATCGGGGTAAAAAAAACGAAATATGAATTATGAAACGGAAGTAGAATATTCACGAATCTCGTGTTAGTGATTCCTAAAAGACACTTCTAAATCATTAAATACAAAATTGTGGCATGAACGAACTACATATGACGCCGGCGGATCCAGGATTACGTGGGAAAACTTAAAAATTCAATAGGGAAGAGGGGCGAAATACGAAATTTCTTAAAAATTACATATATAAAATCGCGTTTTGACACGAGTTGGGGGGGGGGGGGGGGGGGCGCCGCCGCCGGGCACCCCCTGGATCCGCCACTTCCTCAAAATATATTATTCAATTATTAATATAATCATATTAAATTTTTTCATATAGTCTATAAGTGCCTCTTCGAGATACTTAGATGGAGTTGTTAGGACAATATAACAACTAACAATTATATTTATGTTGCAATAAAAATTAATACATAGTTTTAGGCGGCAAGAATCATGCAAATTTTTAAATATTAGCATTTTTTGTATAAAATTAGTATTGTAGTTAACATGTCATATGTATTGTGACAGTTCATCAAATTAATATAATTATCAATTATTTTATAAAGTTTATTACTAATTAACTTCAAAAGAAAAAAAGAGAAATTTATCAATTTTGGGGGAAGACAAAGTGTATTATCACATCTACACGACTACACTAATTTTACTCGGGAAGAATTGATTGATTGTGAAATAAATCAAATAATTATTAAATTAATACTTAATACTACCACTCGATGTAATCAGATATAAATTAACGCACGTGGATGTTTGCTCGGCAGCTTGAAATTGAGTTCGGATTTTATAAATAATATTCAAAGGCCATAAATAGAAGCAAACTTGTGCCTAAAACGGCCCAACATCGCCTTCAATTCCAAACCGAAATCCTAATCTGGGCCCACACAATCAATTAATGTTTGTCATTTGAACAAGTATCCAAATGCATATTTAGAAAGTGTTTCATCCACGTGGCATGATTTGATAGAATTGATCATCCACTTTAGCCCAATCCAATGGCCCATTAGGGACTTCAATCGAGAATTCAACGCAATGTTGGATAAATTCAGTGTGGCCCATCGGGCCCAATTCGGCCCAAAGGAATATTGGATAAAAGCAATAAGGCCCATTGGGCCCAATTCGGGCCTATATTAGATATGGATTTTTTAATTGTGCTTCCACTCAAATTATTGCTTCTTTGGTAGATTTATGGTATGAGAGTTCAACAAGACGATTGGTTCACAACTTGAAATCGAATTTGAATTCAAGAACTGATAATGCGAAGAACCGAAGATTCATTTTGTGACGGACTACAATTCTATAACGTTCGAGAAATACCAATTACTTAATATGGTTTCTAAATTTTAATTTCAATATATAATTTAAACACCTTTATGAAATTACGTCAATTTAAGATTCCGAAACCCTATTACCACAATCCGGATCTTCTGGCCTATTTTCGATGTCCCACTCGGTGGCCCACCAATCACGCTGTGCCACGCGTGCATTGGTGGGTCATGTTATCATTTAAATAATATTTGAGTTATAAAAAGGTGGTCCATCAATGCACGCGTGGCGGAACGTAATTAATGGGCGTGGTAATACCCACTGGGGGCCAAAATGGAAAAAAAAAAACACAAAGATAGCCTAAAACTTAAAAAAAACACAAAAGTAGCCATTTTGTCTTTTATCCGTGGGGCAGATGGGAGAGCCGATGGAGGGCAGATGGATCCATCGGCCTTTTGTATTTTTTTTATTGTTTTTTTTTCAATAAGGGCCGATGGCCTTCATTTTTTTTTTTTTTTTTTTTTCCCTTCTTCTCTGAGGGCCATCGGCCCTCCTTCATTATTTTTTTTTTTTTTTTTTTTTTTCTTCTTTGAGGGGTCTCAGTAAAAAAAAAAAAAAAAACTAATTTGTATACATATGAGGGCCGATCCCATTTAAAGTGATATGAGGGCCATCGGCTCTCACAGGGCCGATGCCCTTTCAATTTTTTTTTTTTTTTTTTTTTTTTAATTGGAGGGCCTATGGATTCCATCGGCCCTCCATCGGCCCTCCATCGGCCCCCATCGGCCCTGCGCCGTATAAGGACAAAATGGCTACATTTGTGTTTTTTTTTAGTGATGGGCTATATATGTGTGTGTATATTCACTGTGTGGCTACTGTTAAAAATTCCTCGGAATGGGCCACCGAATGGGCCACCGTTTTTGGGACAGAGGATCCTACGCGCTATTACCATACGCGTCTAAGAAAGTAAGAAATCAAAGTCCGCCGCAAAAGCAACCAATCATAAGATGTAAGGTGGAGGGCCAAAAAGTACCATCACCCAACAAAGAGGAATGCTGCTTCAACTACTTGCCTTAAAAGTCCAGATTTAATTTATTTTTATTTACGTATGGGGACACAATATTTGAATTAGCTCCCCAGTCTGAATCTTTCCACAAATTCACTATTTCACCCTCTTCAATTACTTCTGCTCATGCAACAAATCACAATCTTGCAGGGGTAAATAAGTAAATGACTACTCAGCTTCACCATCCGTCCATCCCACCACTATATGTGAAAATTAACACAATCTATTACTCCATTCGTACTAAATTTATATACATACTATCTTTTTATCTCTGTCCAGAATTTATATATATATTATTATTTTTTATGTTTAATTAAATATTTCATTAATTTTAACTTATCTAATTAATATAATAATATAAAAACAATTATTTTATCTAATTTTTGTAATGACAAACAATTATATATTAATTTTTTTAATAAATTATTCAAATTATTCAAATTCTAATATAACATTTATCTATCTTTCATATTATTATTAGTTTTTTTAGTTATGTGTAAGAAAATAAATAGGCGTCTGTATTTGAAACCGACAGAGTATCTTAAATTATCATTTAAATATTGGATAAGATCTTGTCGACATAAAATAAAAAAGTAATGGGTGTTTTTATAAATAGCAAGGCAATGATTGTGAATTAGAAATTTGGTTTGGAGAGTTAGGTGTTGCAGTCTTGAATTACTTAAAAGGGAAGTTCTATTTTCCAATCCTATCATTGATTATTATTAATTTGTATTTCTCTTCGCGTCAACATTTCTAAAAAATACATTTTATAGATACAATTACAAAGTAATAGACATCATCATTTTAGTTTATTTTCACCCACTTTTTTAATTTTCGTACCGAAAATAAATAAACTAATAATAATAAAAGGGGTGGAGTATTTTTTAGTAATATAATAATACTAGCATGTTAGCATGTTACCGTATTTTTAGTTTATGATATTTATCCTAAGTTCTACCGACAGTATGAGTCATTAAACCCCATGAAGCCACGTGTATGGAACTTAATTCAAAGAGTAGAGATAATGTAAAACAAAAGTATCCCATAATTATCTCTTTAATAAACATTGCATATATAAATGTCTCGTATATATAATACTCTCTCCGTTCCACAATTTTTATAACATTTTCTTTTCGATACGTCCCACCAATCTTGTAACATTTTCTAAAATAAAAAATTATTACAAATACTTTATTTGAGAGTCCCACATCTCTACTCACAACCAACTATTCTCCTAAAATACTGTGCCGAAAAATTTTGTTACAAGAATCATGAGATGGAGGGAGTATTAAAATAAAATTAATGTAATAAGAAATTTAGAGACAGCCAAGTATGGCCTATCCTCAACAAGACATTAATTATCATCATAATTAAGACCACAATCTATGACATATTGTATATTTGTATGTGAATCCAATGTCCAATTCTAGAACTCTAACATGGTTTTCTAACAAAGGAAAAAAAAAATTGACTAATCTTGTTATAAATTATTTTTATAATGAAAAAAAATCCTAATAAAAAGACAATCACATTAATTGCTGTACGGTCCGGATTGAAAATTTCTAATATGGCAACTAATTAATAGTAATAGATAGTAGATAATTATTATTCTTTATTTCTAAATATGAATAGTGATTAATTTACTGTTAATCACTCAGTTAAACAAAAAAAAGACATCAAATAAACAATTTAACACTTAATTAATCTCCCTAATTAATTAAGTTACATTATGCAGGTGAAGAAGAGGAGGCTTGAAAATGGACTCCATTGACATTCTGAAAAATATTACCGTTATCATTCTTCTTCTCCTCCGCGCCGCCGCCGCTGCTGGTCAAGCTATCGTTGGTAACGCTTCCGCCGCTGCCGTTAATCTCTCTCCTCCCAAACGTATTCTTGTTGTTATGCATCCACACCTTCAACACCCCCTTCGAAACTCCGATCTCATGGCAGAATTCTCTCACCGCCGCCTCGTCGGACTTCTGCATTTTCCACCCCAATTTCGTGGAGAAAGAATGCATTTTATCCTTCTGATCTTGGCTGAATTTCGTCCGATGCCGCTTTCTTCCGACTGGGTTCTCAACATTCGGCGTAACCGGCGCTTGGTGGTGATCCTCCGCCGCGAAAAACACGTGGGCCGCCGTCGCCGTAGCCGCCGGTGGCGGCGACGGCGAAGGTGAGAGTGAGAATCGTTTTGGAAGCGGAGGGTGGCGAAAGTCGAGGAACGGTGGGGTGATGGCGGCGGAAGTGGGGGACTCGGGATCGCGGCGGTGGAAATTGCGGTGGCAGCCGCAGGCGGCGCACGTCAGCGAGGTGGGGTCGGCGGCGGTGGAGGAGGGGGACGGCATGAACTCGCCGCAGCCGTCGACGGCGTGGCCGCCGATCGCGGCTGCATGGTTCTTCATGCATTCTTTGTACGCCACGACAATGGGCAACTGGCTTCGGCGGTGGGCGGCGGCTGCGGAGAAGGATAAGGGCTTGATCGTGTGCGGCGGCGTGTCGATTTCGTCGCCGCCGTCTGGGCTCTTGGTGGAGGTGGGAGTTGGGGTTAAGTCTATGTCCATTTCAGAATTCAAGAATTTGGGAATTAGGGTTTGCGAAATTGGCCGGATTTTTTGATTTGGGAAAATTTTGAATCGCCACTGAAAAGATTGGGAGATTTGATTCCGTGGCCGATGTGGGATTTGATTAAAGTTTTGGGGGAATTTGTTGGTTTTTATTGTGTGGGGTTGGGGGGATAACAAATGGACAAAAAGTTAGTGTTTCCCAATAATGTCAACCACTTGTTTATGGGAAATTGAAGGTTGGATTCATTGGGTAGTTGTAATAACTTAAATAGGCCTTCAATATATTTACAATTCTTACTATTGAATTTCAATTGCTATCCGTTCCATAAAAATTGTCCTGTAAATTTTTTCGGTTGTTCTACTTTTTTAGTAATATAATACTCTTCGTTTTCATCAGTAGTGTTTCATTTCTTTTCGATGTTATTAAAAAAAATAGTGTTTTGTGCGACATTTTGAGTCATTGATTCTTAGCCACGTATATTTTACTCTCGTTAGAATTGAGACATTTCTAATGGAACAATCCAAATAAGAATATGAGATACAATTAATGGCACGGAGCGAGTACTTTATGTAATATAGGAGTCCCAGTGTTTTATTATTCATATGTACACAATCATCAACTTTTTTGATATGCATGATAAAAAGAAATTAGACAATAAAAGACAGGAATATATTTTTTATTAAAAAATGATTACTTGTATGATTTTATTTAAATTAATGTTAATTTAATGATAGGGATTAGGGATCACGATCATGCGTTCGGATGTTGTTACACGTGTCGGAGGTAGAGAAAGGGAGGAAAACTTGACCCCCACTAATTTAAGCAGTTAATCCATGTGGTGGTTGCACTGTTAATTGGGTGCCACATCTCATCAAATACTGCTGTTTACTTCAAGAAATCTATAATATTTATTATTATTTACAAGAGTATTATCGGGGTAAATTTTAATTAAATCTTTTTCATCTCTATTATTTAACCTTATGTAGGTTATCGCTTTTGTATCATCTCGAATTGTCTCATTTTATTAGTTTATTTTATGTTTTGAACAACTTATTCTTTTTCGAACGGTATCACTTGCTCGATCTATTTTTAATGATTAATATTTTATTTAAACAAAGAAACCTTCTCAACACGTAATTTATGGGAAGCAATTATGACGCTAATTAATGGTGTGGTTAAATACTTTAATTACATTTCAAGATGAGGTGACATATTGATTTAACATTACTCATTAGTTGAATTTTTTTAAAAGGCATTGGTTAAATGTATAATCACATTTAGTTCATTGATTTCATTGGCTCGTAAAGTCGGAATTTTCTTCTAATCCAATTATTGGACCAAAAAAAAAAACCCTCTAAATCAAAACACTTTTGAGTGGAGTCTTGATTATCTTCACTTAAATAAAACTCTAAAATGGCAATAAATAAATAATTAGTAGTAACATTTAATTGTGTAACTACTAACTACTAAAGTAAATGCAGTGTCTGAACTCTGAAATAAATGACAAATAAAAATGTATATTTATTATTATTTTTTTTTTTTTTGGAGTTTGTGTTTTTTTTAATTAAAAATTCCTAATCACATTTCCAAAATTAGGCTCGATCGATAACCTAATCACATTTCCAGATTTGGGAAGATTATCGATTTGCTAAATATATTTAAATAATTTTTGTATGGTTCCGACATGATTAGAAAATCAGAAGATAATGATAAAAAAAAAATTGAAAAATTCTTCGAGCACGCTGACGGGGCCAACGAGGGTGTTAATCGCTTTTTCTGCATTCTTTAATCATCATAATTTGATGGACACGTATTGCATTTGGTGACCATAATTTTATCTTTAATTATTGATTAGAATTTAATTAAACTTTGATTTTTTTTTAAAACTCCGAGTTTATTAATCAATTATTAGATGTATATGTGTCGACTAAAGAGTAAAGATTTATGAAAGAGCACAATAAATTATTAAAAAAGGGACCAGAATATGAACTTGTTTTCTCGATTAGATTTATGTTATTTGGTGAAGAATAAATACTAGGTCAAAAAGGATAATGGGTAAAGATAGTAGTATATATCATTTAACTATCACCAATCAACCTTGAATTAGCATGAAAAGATTTCAACCAAATGGGGAAAAACGTATTAACAATGGAGACCATATTCGTTTGAGATATTAGAATTGAGATTTTAGATGTGTCGTTTTACTCGAAGTAAACAGTCAAATCGACGAACATAATTAAGATAATCGAGAGACTACGTTGGAATGTTTTTAAAAGAATTCAATTAAATCAGATAAGAGTAATTCTTAAACTACAGTTAAACCTCGATAAAGTAATATTCGATAAAATAATAATCTCACTAAAATTATAATTTATTTCGGTCCCGATATGGGTTAATGTACTAAAATAATGTTCGATAAAGTAATAACCTCGTTAAATGAATATTTTTTTTCTCAGTCCCAAAGTTATTACTTTATCGAGGTTTAACTGTATGCAATTTCTATGTTTATTTTTTTTCTTTTTTTATTTTTATAAAGAATTGAAAAAAGAAATTGTGATAATTGGTCCCTTACACAGACAACACTTATTGAGTGCAAGATGCATCAGACCTAAAAAAAGGACTGCAACATTATATCCATGATTGATGTATTGCTCTTTTTACAAAGCTCACGATAAATATCTGATAAAGTTTGAATTGCATCATTTAAATCGTTTCAAATTTTGAAAGTAATGTCTTTTGAATAATTTTACTATGCAATAATTCAATTTCATCACGCCATAATTGTTAAAACAATTTAAAGCATTTATATATAGCAATTCATTTGAATTTGAAAAATATGCAAGTAAACATATTGTTTACAAAAATACAAAATTCCCTACATATTCCATGTGTGATATAACCAAAATAAATTACTCCCTCCGTCATAAATATATATGCCTCATTTCCATTTCCGTCTGTCCCAAATTTATATACGGATATACCTATTAACAATTATTTTGTGCCTAATTAAATATTTCACTAATTTCTAGAAGTCTAATTAATATGATAATGTAGAAAAAGACCATTTTATCCAACTTTTATAATAACAAATACAATTATGTTATTAGCTTTTTAGTAATTTACTTTAATTTACTCATATTTCAATACCAACATTTATCTAACTTTCATATCATTAATTTTTTTTTAATTTGTGTGAAAATCAAATAGACATATATATTCGGGATGGAGGGAGTACTAAACCTTGGGTTCAAAATAAGAAAGAAAGCAAAAGCAGTTCTCGTAGTAACGACAAGCGAAAACAGAGCAGCGTAAATCGTGAAAATGAGATTGTGAGAGAGCAATGCGAGTGTCGTGCTGCTAGGCGAAACCCTAATATAACTTATATAACCAAAAGTATCACTAGATTACGCTCTGATTTGGGAGCAGCATAACATACATGAAATCCCGTATGAATCAATAAGAACCACCTTAAACGGCTAAATACTCCTGGGTGATCGATATATCAAATAATTCTCATTTGTCCTAATTTAAGTAGTGTATATAATTTCATTGGTTATAATGAGGTCGGCATGTGTGTAGGTAGCATTAGAGAGGGTATTGATCGAATGTTAGAAAAATAGAAGAAGACAAATAAAATTAGTAGGCAAATATTATGAGGTCTACATTTAGGACTCAATCCTAAATTCCTAATTAGTGGATTAGGACAATGTCAATTATGTCAAATCACAACAAAGCACGCCTAACTTTGTAATTTTCTTCCAAATTAAAGCTTCTAATTTCAACTAATTGTTTTTATTTGCAGATAATTACTAAATTAATTAGTTGTCTTGAAGCATTAATCTGGTTTTTTTTAATAAAAAGTATTAGGAAAATAAAGATATATACAGTCTGGAAATAGGCAATAACACAAAGACAAAGTATTAATAACGGCAATAAATATTATTTATAGAAATTAATATACATATTGACTGAATAATGGCCATGGGTTTTCTATTGGTGGTCAACATCCTCAACTAATTACAGTAACGTACAATTATGTTGGATATTTTAAAAGTCGAAACAGTAAAAATAAGAAAATAGGTTTTTATATCAATTTAATAAATAAGATATATTAATAAACATATACTATGAGACAAAAATTGGTATAGGATTATAGATTAACAATGTGCATCCATTAACATGTATGCCCTTTTTGTTGAAAGATAAGCTTGAACATAATGGAAGTGCCTCTCAAATGGTTAAACTGGAAAACTCATACTAAAAGAAAAAAAAATCAAATATCGAACCTTTTTTTAAATTTGATTCGATTCGATTCTATTCAAATAAATCAATAATTCCGAACACATTATGGGAAACTATCTTGTATCGCATCAAATAATTTGAGCTATCTCAAACCCAAGAATACCTCTTTTCTTTTTTATTTTGTCACGAGCCAATTAAATCTCTCTTATCACTTGACGCTCATTAAATTTGTACACGTTTTCATACAGTTAAACCTCGATAAAATAATAATCTCGCTAAGATATTAATTTCTCCCGATCCCGATATGAGTCAATGCACTAAATAATGTTCGATAAAGTAATAACCTCGTTAAATGAATTTTATTTCACGATCTCAATATTATTACTTTATCGAAGTTTAATATACATATTTGTGACGACAATTATTTTAGGTCTCCTATGATTGTCCAAATTAAATAAATTAACATCGATGACTAGGGGTTTGTTAAAGTAATTTTCTTTTTGACTAGCTAGATAAAGATTCATAAACATAGACCAATTATCGACTCGCCAAGGAATTGACAAGTGTCGAAGTACCAAGTAATATTTATTAGTGATTAACCTTTGAGGTCATGTCAAAAAGTGTAGAAAGTAGTTTTAAAGTAATTATAATTAATTCTAGGAATTGAAAAACTTCCAATTTAATTTGCATTGTAATTAGACATAGTATTAGTTTTTTTGTCACTTTTGTTGACTATTTTAAAGAACTTTTTATTCTCAACTTTTAGAGAGAGAGAGGATAAACATGATGTCGAGTTCAGAATATTTCGCAATAGAGCGAGAAAGAAGAAAAGAAAAAAAACTACAACTATATTGCATGCTCGGCATGCAAATTTGCTGCTATGCTTGAAGAAAGTTTGTCATATATATTATATATATGCATGACAAAAATCGCCCAAAATTTGAAGTTGAATAAAAAGTAAAGTTATGCCACTTTAAATAAAGTTAAACCTCGATAAAGTAATAACATTGAGACTGAGAAAAATATTAATTTAACAAGGTTATTACTTTATCGAACATTATTTTAGTGCATTGACCCATATCGGGATCAGGAGAAATTATTATCTTAGCGAGGTTATTACTTTATCGATGTTTAACTGTATAGGAATAAAATGTTGATATGGTGAATGTAAAACTAGAGGGATCCAATGCAAAATTTGTGGTGTCACTGTTTAGTGATTCTCTTGTATTACAAGATGCCTTACTTTTAACTATTGACAAATATATATGGAATATAATGCTGTAACAATATCATCACACATTTAATCATTTCTCTGTGGCTACTACGGCCATATCTACTATTAGGGTAAATCTAGCGAGTAACATGAATTAGAGGGACGGAATCTGTAATATCGAGATAGATATACAGGGGATTAAATCATTTTTTTTTTCAAAAAGTACACTAAAGAATTAGAGTTTGACATGATTTAGAGGTTGTCCCACTGATGTCTGTCATTTCTCACCTTCACGTTTTTGTCGTAAAACGAATTTGTTGTACTCCCTCTGTCCAATAGAAAGTGTCTCATTTCTATAGGGCACGGAGATTAAGAAATTTGTGTTGTGCGGTGTATATTGTTTGACTTTTGATTGTTAATTTTGGTCCACACATTCTTTGTTTTTTTAAGAAGCAAGACATTTTCTATGAGACATCCCAAAAATGAAAACAAAACACTTTCTATGAGACGAAGAGAGTATACTCTTCGGTTGTGAAGATTAAGTAAAAATTAGTTATACGTGTTTGTTCGGTAAACCGTCGAGAGTTGTATTTGTCGCAAGTTATGGCTTCAAAAGTAGGAGGAAGAAAGAGACCGAGACAAATGAATTAAACACATAACTACTCTTACACACATCCACTACACTCCTAAGAAATAATGAATCCAAAGGAGCCTCTTCCCTTCTTGGCCAGCCAGCTTCAATTCTCACTATACACTAAAACACAAACCTCCAACATCAAGACATTCTGACACGTGGCAGAGGGCCGAACAACCTTAACCATAATCACTTGATCATCACAAAGCTAGCTAGCCCTCTTTTCTTACATGAAGTAGCTTGATGATCATGTTCTATTATGGATAGGATCAGATCCTTTTGAAACCTTCCTCTTGCTTTCAAATGCCATATTTGGAGCTTCTACCTTCTTGTCTTCTGATTTCTGATCGTTTGCTTCTTCAGCTCGACGCCACGTCGGAGCAAGAGTTACTACATCTCTTGCTAAACATACTTGAGATGGTAATAATGCTACGAATATGATTAGAAAAAAGGTCTTATGGAGTTTTAGAGGCATGGTTGGTTCAAGAAATCAAAAGTTTTTTTTTTTTTTCGTAAGGAGATAGAGAGAGAGAGAGAGAGAGAGAGAGAGAGAGAGAGAGTAACCCTTGTTTTGTTAAGTGGGATTAGTGCAAGAGGATTTCTTAATTATAGGACAAAGGAGGGAATCAAGAAAAGAGTTTCGGATTCACCTCAATCATCAAGCCTCTTATGCAGAAGAGAATCTCAATAAGGATGAATAAAAGGTGATTAATTGGAACAAAACCCTCAAGAAGCTTAGCATCTTTGCCATTTTGTTTGTATATATCATTTGCTATGCCTTTGATCTTGTCTTCTTCAACAAAGACTCATCCACTCTCCTTGAATTCTCTCACTCACTCACTCACTCATCTCCTTTTGCCACCTTGCATTAATCTTTGTCTCACACACGCTATAGCGGGCGTTCAGTTCGTAACTTGAAATTAAGTTCGGCTATGGAACATCCATCCTATGCGTACTTCAAATGGGTTTTGCTCAAAACCCGTCATAAAAGATTTGTGAAACCCAACTTTTTAGATGTGATTTGATTATGATCAACAACGGACACATAGGGGTGCATGTAGGGTGGCATGCAGACCTATTCCAAACACATTATACGGAATTTATACCGATTTCTGATCTCGAAACTTTCTTACCAAATGCCCCTTAATTTGTTGTTAAGAAGGGCTTATATATGGAATAGAGTTCTTTCTAGGGTGCCTAACAAAGTGCTATACATACAGGGGCGGATCTAGGATTACGAGGAAAGAAGGCGAAATTTGAAAATTTGATTGAAAAGAGGACGAAGTATAAATTTCGAGGGGCGAAATACAAAAAAATCCGACAATTACACATTAAAAACCGAGTTTCGACATGAGAGGGGGGGACGACTGCCGCCGGGAGCCCCCTTGGATCCGCCCCTGTATACATATGCATTTGTATGTATTCTTACCTTTCTTCACTTTAATTTTTACAATAATCAAAATAGAATAGCAACTTGTAACATTCCTAAACACACCTTGCGCTTTACTTTCACTAGATTCGATTGTGTAGGAATAATTAATTTGTGTGGTCATGGTCCAAACATTACAGCCCGACATCCTCAAACAACTGAACTTATTCCTTGTCTTAAGATCGATCTTCCAATTTGTGTTCATAAAATCGTAATCTTCCAGAAGGTACAACATGCCAAGCACCAAGTCCACCTGCATATGTCACACTGCATGCCTACCCTACACACCAGCCATATCTCTATTGTATATAAGTATAGCAAGATTACTAGATTATGATTGATGCCTAGGATCTTCTGCATGGATAATGGGCTACACGTACAAATGTCAAAATTGGTCTGGCCCGATGGATTTATCGGACCCGCCCCGTAATTACTACTCCCTCCGTCCCGCTAAAAACGTCTCAATTGATTTCGGCACGGAAATTAAGAAATTTTAATTTAGTGTGTATTTTATGAGTTTTAATTGTATAAAGCAAATGACACAATTTTCGAGGAGTGATTGGTGGAAAGAAACGAGAATTATCCAAATTTTTGCAAGGCTAGTGAAAGGCAATCGATTTTTATTTTTTATATTTTTTTTATATTGTATTTGAAGAAATAATCTAAAGTTTTCAAAAAGATAAAAATCATAATTTTCTGAGTTCGGAGCGGAACATAATCGAGTGAGAGATAGATTTTTTAAGAGAGAGAGTATAAGAATGTGGGGGTTGAGTAGTGAGTAAGGGAGACCCACTTTATTTTATGTTTAAAAGTAATTTTTACTATTTTAGGAAAGATGACAAAAATAGCGGGACAGTCCGATTAGGCAAGTAGGACAGAAATAGCGGGACAGATGGAGTATTTTCAAAGGCCCAAAAAAAACCGAACCTAAATTCCATCAATTACTCGTCTATCAAAAAAGTGCGTTAATCCTGGCATGAAGGATTTTGTACCTAAAAGTCCGATGAACTTTGGGCTCTTAGTGGAGTAAAATATATATAAAAAAATCCAAAATATGAAAATATAGAAAAATATTATAATATGGTTGTTAATTTGTACATTTTATGAAACTTCTAAAATATTAAGAAATATATTCTTGGTTGCCCCACTTTTTTTTTCGGACAGTCCCACAATTATTACTCCATTTTCGAAAATAGTAAATTATTATAAAAATTTATTTGAACGTCTCACATCTTTACACACAACTAACAACCCTTCTTAAAAATCGTGCCAAAAAGTTTTGGGACCTAAAATTGTGGGACGGAGGGAGTATAACTTAGTATGTATTTTATTTGAACCGATAACCCATGAAGGATTAGGTTATGCTGGATTTTCAGCAACTTGATCATTTTATGGCTGGCCCAGGCCCACTAGGTGAGCTGATCCGACCCGGATACTTTGATAGTTGCTACTTGCTACTACACGTTAAATATGAAATATATATTTAAAAATAATAAATCTAAAGAAAAATATTATAAGAAGAATCTATTAAGTTCAACATGTGTGAGGATTGTAGTACACTTTAACCTTGAGAAACCCTTACAAGTTGGAACCCTAGCTATAAACACGAATCGAATCGAATCGAATCAAATATTTACATGGTCTCTTCGGAGGAACAACTCATAATAGCATGGTGAGTCTTCATTACAACATACCAAGCAAGATAGGAGGGCTCCTCCCTTTCAAGCATGTTCGGGGCGAGGTGTCGCATGCGGGGTGATCGCGGGTGCACCCGAGGCCACGAGGAGGCCTCTGCTCTGAGCGGCTTGGACAACAATGGCGAACCGCGCAGCTGCAAGGGTGGCGGCCTCCTGCCTCTGCCTACGGCGTTGCAAGATACTGATAGCCCATATCATGATGTAGCACGGCAAAAGAAAACCAACCGCTCGGAGCAAGAACAACTGTGTAATCAAGTGGTCCGATCAAATTAACATATATTATCGATTTAAATCGACCTCTAGATCAATCACTTACATAGAAGTGAGAATACCAACTGCACTACATGTAGCTGGTCCGATCAAATTAACATACCTAAACACGTGTTCTCGAAGAAAGTACGACTTAAAACTACCATACTTGAAATATATTTCGATTTCTATTGATTTACGTCAAAATTGACGAGCAAATAAGAGAAGACTTATATAGGGTTTTTTCCGCGCATTCTGTTTTCTATCGAGTTTTCTTATCTTTTGTCCTAAATGGCTACATCAAGACTCTACTATAACAACGTAAACACAAACATCGAAGTATTTCATATACGCTTACAGAGAAGAAGGTGTATGCATCGTCCTCTCCTTCCGTATCATCATCGGTGATGGATAGAGCGTGCCTCAATAGGAGAAGAGCCATCAGCTGTTAAAAACCGAGGGCCAAATTATATACTTTCAACGAGTTTCAACCGAAAGAAATGCCTTACAATTAAAGCAGCCGAACGACAAAATGCTGAGCCACTGTTGTTAGATGCATTATAATCATCATAGTCAGCTTCAAACAGCTGGCGTTCAGCATCGGCAATTGCCAGCAGTCGAGCATCGTGCATATCCAGAGGAGTGCCGGAAATTTGCCACACGCCCCTGAAGACGGATTGAAATACACCGAATTAGAATTTAAACAATAGTGATGCTGGTGTAATCACTATCTAAATGCATATTAAAAATCGAGCACAAACCCGATATCAATGCTAGTCTCATCGGATGGAGGGCGTAAAGGCGCTGTATAATTTGGTTGATACGGCTGCATATTAGCAAGAAACATATGATGTTATTGAGAGAGATTATTACACAGAAAGAATACAATATACTGAAACTAGACTAATACTACCTCCGTCCCACTAAAGTTGGCCACATTTCTCGTTTGGGACGTCCAACTAGAGTTAGCCACTTTTCGAATTTGGCAAATAATTAATATCATCTTTCCTACTTTATCATCTACTCCTCTCTCATACTTAATCATCTATTATCTTTATTACAAAAGAAAGTGGCCAACTATAGCGGGACGGAGGTAGTATCGGATAATTCTTGTCCAAAGTTAAGAGTAAAATAACATTTGTGAGCTGCACATAAGCTTAGTATCCTCTTTCTTACAAAGAGACGTAAATACAACGAGTGTACCATAAATTACGGGGCGTATAAATTCTACTTGGTAAGTGAATCCACAGATTATCAAGGACTAATGTGATTCCATTGTCATTATCTTTCATCTAACTAGTACTTGAAATCATATTACTAGAGTAAAAAACGTACACGTAAACCCGTCTCATACGACACTAAAAAGTCATTGCAAATCGACTTAAGGTACAAAATCAGAACAATCACACACACCTGATGGCAGATCTCACAAGTTATATCTCCCTTCTCATTGCACCAATACTGCACGCATTTTCGATGAGCATACTGCAATCGAATCGAGCCTCAATAAACAGTTAGACAAACTATTCAAACAAACAAGAAAAGCAACTTATAAAGCATATATACCTTAAGACTACCACTACAAGCACAAGGGCTCTCCAAATTGTTCAAAGAATCCTCCTCTTGGCAAATCCTGCACTCCCCCATCATCCCTAAAAGCGGCGCCACCTCCTCCCCCACCACCACCACCACCTTCTCCTCCATCGACGAAGACGGCCCCACCAACTCAGCCTTCCTCCCTTGGCTATACCCAATACCCAATGGCTCCATATTCACCACCAAATGCTCAACCATTCACAATCCTCTCTCTCTACCAATGCTACTTCAATCAACAACCACCACAAGTATGATGTAACCCTAAACAACAAATCACCAAAACTCAACCCCTCAAAATCCCAGTCCAATATTGCCCTTTTCCTATAATTCATCAAGTTGCCATCTTTTGACCTCAAAACACAATCTAATTAAATGGGCCTTCCAAAAATTGAATCTTTTATCGCAAATTTTAACGAAACCGCCTCAATTGGCAGATTCTTGAAGAATTGGGGGAAAATAACTCAAATTAAGAATCCAAGAATGACAATTTTTTTTCTTTTAAAGTTCAATTATAGTGGGCAATCAAGAAAAAAGAGAGAAGAGAAAGAAAACCAATTAAAGAAAATCAACCGATCGCGCTGGAAAACGCAGCGGGATCAGAGAATTTCTTTGTTCTTGTCAGGAACCAAAGCGAGATTCGGTATCCAATTGAAAAGCAATGAGCCCCAAATTCATAGAAGAATGAGGAACAAGAGAAGACATAATATAAGAAGGGGGGAATACCTGAAAAGCTCGAGGGGGCAATCGGAGATGGGAGTGTAAAACAAATCGCGAATTTGTTGCCCAACCACGCGAAAATACGAGAGTGTCTATAGATGTGTGTGATGTGTAATTAATTATGAATTATTACAGTTAAGATATGTGTTAATTAAATATGAAACAAGATCAAGAAACTATACCGAATTGTGCTCTCGTTTAAATTGTTAGAAAAGGATGAAAATTGCGTTGCGGTGAAATCAAGAAACATGGCATAGCGGTGAAGGTGGGTGGCCCGGGACCGATAGGTCATGGGTTCAATTTCCCACCTTTATGTGTGAACCCACTTCTACATCTGTCACATTAAGGGTGGTTTAACTCTTACGTGTGGTTTTGCGGCTATTAAGGGTGATTTAACTCTTTCTTCGTGTCGGTTCTTTTTCTTTCAGCAATTTTTTTTTGTAAATCGCATTGTCCCCCCCACCGCATTCCTCAAAAAAAAAAAAAAAAAAAAGAAACGCCCACGTCGTTGTCCATCTGTACAATGTATACACTACTGTTAAAAACCGATCTTTGGGTAGATTGTTATTCCCTCGGTCTCATTGAATTTATTTTGTTTTCATTACGAGTTATTTAGTAGAGTAGGTTTTTATTGGTAAAGACGTGAGACAGATATAATCAATTAATTATTTTAGAATTGATTTATGTAGTAAAGAGGAGATCAATACAATTAATTACTCCCTCCATTATGTTATTAGTGGCTCAATTCTTTTCGACACGATAATTAAGAAAGTTGATGATAATGTATGTGAGAGAAGATGAGTGAGATAATAGATAATAAAGTATGAACGATAAGATGATAAAGTATGGAAAAGATTATTAAAATTTACTAAATTTGGATTGAGCGACTTTTAATTGGACGTCTTAATTAAGAAAGTGAGTCACTTTTAGTGGAACGGAGAGAATAATATTTTAGAGTTGGTTTGAGTTAGTAAAAGTGTGAAGCCATTTTCTTAGTTAGAAACAAGACAAGTTTTGTCGGTAAGACAATCCGAAAAGAAATAAAAGACAAGTTCAGTGGTACGGATGGAGTAATTAATTAACTAATCTTGAAATTGGGGTTTCGTCTTGTGATCATTTGATTATTTTTTTATGAGGATTTTGCAATTAAGGATGAAAAATCGAGTCTTTCTCATGAGATTTGAGTCTTCTTAATGAGAATTTTGACATTAAGGATAAAAATTGAGTCTTTTAGTGTGATTTTTTCCCATGACATGCAAGCCCGAAACATTTCTTCGTATTCGAATTTGGATTAGGAGATACTACTCTAACAATATACTACACATATATATTACATATATGAATCATCTGTCATTGGTCTAGAAACTCTCATCTCCCTTACTATTCAAATCTATCAATCTTGACCGTGAATCCAAATTCTTGATCTGTTTGCAGTTCAAATCAATAGTCCCATTGGCCGGATGCATCTCCATGAGAGAGAGGGAGATGAAGTTTCTCTTTTCTTGCTTACCACATGAGCCCTCGGAAGATGTTAGAGAACTCTCTATTAGTGAGCCTTGCTTATGTCTGAATTCAGACAAGGAGGAAGTTGAGATCGGACAAGTGGAGTTCACCATCGACACGAGCTCAGCAAGCTGAGCTCGCGCGTTCTCTGCTTCGACGGAGCAAGAACCGTACTGTGAAATGGTGTCTTGAGCTTTTCTCAAGACGGATTGCAGATACTTGCCTTGAGCCTCGACTCTCATCTGTAGGTATTTCTGTACCTGAAACGTATCGGATATTTTTTGGTCGATTGATCTAACAGAAATATCGATTTTGTTATACTCCCTCCGTCCTATTAATATTCTTGTTTTTCTTTTCGGGTCGTTCCAATAATATCGTCTTGTTTCCTTTAATGACAAAAAAACTCGACATTCAAAAATGAGGTGGGTCATTCAATACTCACTATCAACCCCACCTTCTTATGTATTATATCTCTCCTCAAAAGTTTCTTTCTCACACGATTCCGTTCTGATACGAACTCGAAAAATTATGATTTTTAACTTTTTGAAAACTTTAGATTATTTATTTAATTACAACATGAAAAAAAATCAATTGCCTAAATTATATGCCTAAATAAAATCTGGATGAATTATCATTCCTTCCCACTGACTATTTCTCGATAACTGTGTTAATTTCTTAATATAATTAAAACACATAAAATATACAACTAAAATAATTTTCTTAATCTCTGTGCTGAAAAGAAATCAGACGATATTAACGGGACGGAGAGAGTATTATTAGTTTGGTTACCTCGATTTGTTCGTGGAGTTTCTTCTGCACGTCCATTTGCATTTGCAGAGCTCTTGTCATTTGCATACTTCTGAAGAATTTACAAATTTGTGTTGGTGAATTATATCAAGAATTTAGTAATTATACCAAGGTAAGTTGGATATTTACTCATTAATCTTCTCTTTAGCTCCATCACAAGTAGTCTTCTTGTTGGTGAAGTGATGACTCATTTTTTCTTCATAATCTGAGTGGAGGGTAGATATTAATAAGCAAATAAATGGCATAAAATTTGTAATTTTATTGATAAATTAACTCACCAAATTAAATTTAACGGGAGAGGTTTCTAGATAATAACTTTTAAGAATACATGTTATTTTTTATTAAATAAAAGAAAATAATATTTTTACGCATTTTCACTTCTAACGTATCAGATTCTCGGGATGAGATCACATGTCTAATAATTCTGTGTCCAATTTGTATCTGATTTAAAACGACGTAGTTTTGTATTGGAAAAATGCAATCTTTAATTATTTATTAAATCATTTTTTCAATCTTATCATTTTAATTTGTAGTTTTCAATACAAAACTACGTTGTTTTTAATCGGACATAATTGGACAGAGATTTATTGGACAGACGATCTCATCCCCAGATTCTCCTACTTTCCTTATTGCATGGCAAAAAGATGCTTGCCTTCTAGCTTATGTTGGTGGCACGGTTGAGACTGCTGGCTCTTTCCCATCCTATATTTCTGAAAACAATTAAACACACTTTTTTATTTTCAAGAAATTGAATCAAACAAGGAATTTTATTAGATTAAGGTGGAGTGAAAAGATTTGCCTGCAGATGGCTCTTGAGGTGGTAGAGAGTGAGCCCATGCACACCCATAATCCTCATCAATGCTTTAGGTGTAGCTTCTGCATTACACCACACAAGAATATCAAAATATGAAGAATTCAAGCATGCATGAAAAGGGAAGATGATGAAGAACAAAGAGAGAGGTCTTATACTCAACTGTCTGCACCTCCGAGCAGCTCGACCGCGTCGAGGAAGCGTTGGTGGAGCTCTAGAGTCCATTTGAGCCTAGGCTTTGCATCACTTGATAGAACTAACTTCATTTTCTCTTTTGGGAATTCAAGGCATGTAGTGTCTCTTTCTCTCCCTCTCTCTCTCTCTCTCTCACTCCATATTTATATATGTCTAAGTGTGGGAGAATATATGCTATGAAGTGTGGCACTTTTACTTTTGATTGTGTTTTTTGGGTTTTACTCTTTGTTCAATTGACTTGGAGGATCGGAGAGAATTTTAGCATCAAAAGGAGAGAAAAGAAGAGAAGTGTGTGATTAAATTTTCCTCTCTCTCTCTCTCTCTCTCTCTTTTTGTGTCTATGTTGTGTTTGATTCCCATGAGATTTTACGCAGTCCCCACCATGGGGTGTTATACTTTTCAAGAAGGCCTAAAGATTTTGCTTGATCAAATTTGAGTAAAGAAGAGTCTTTGCTTGAAGGCCAAGAACTGCATGGATTCTGCAACCCTTTTTGTAGTAGTAAGTTATGATCGAGTTGATAGAATAAGATTCAAGACATTTAAATATAGCATTAGACAAAAAATGAGGCATAATTTTGATTTGTTGATTGCACCTAAAATATAATATTCTCGTTATTTTATCAAGTAGCCGTTGTGGGATTCACGAATACGGGAAGTTGGACTCGACCCACGACCCGTTTTTCGTGTCAATCCACTAATGGATATACTGTGGAAATCCAGTGATGTTATTACACAACAAAGGTTTGATGCTTCTAGTTGAAGCAAGAACAAGAATATGAGTAAAACTAGTGATAGATGTGGCCCAAAAGTATAGCAAATGAATTAGCTTTCTCTTTAGCCAGCAGGTGTATTTGAGTTTTTCTTTTCCTACTTTAATAAATTCGGAAAGAATAAAGGGAGATTCCTGTGTGAAATTTCTAAGGCCCGAAGAATTAAAATTCATGAGTGAGATCTCATGGCGACGGAATTGGATAAGACCAATTTAGCCTCTCAAATCGGGTAAAGCGAGGTCGGGTATAATCAAAGGTTCTACGCTAGCTCCACCAAGGAATAAACGATATTTGTCCCATGGGTATAAAAGTCATTTCATCTTATTAATTATTTCTCCTAGATTCCGGTGTGAAATTTTGAGGTCCGAAGAATCAAAATTCATGAGTGAGATCTCATGGCGATGGTATTGGATAAGACCAATTTAGCCTCTGGAATCGGGTAAAGTGAGGTCGGGTATAATCAAAGGTTCTACGCTAGCTCCACAAAGGAATAAACGATATTTGTCCCATGGGTATAAAAGTAATTTCATCTTATAAATTATTTCTCCTAGATTCCGGTGTGAAATTCTGAGGTCCGAAGAATCAAAATTCATGAGTGAGATCTCATGGCGACGGTATTGGATAAGACCAATTTAGCTTCTCGAATGAGATCGGGTATAATCAAAGGTTCTACGCTAGCTCCACCAAAAACCCCCCCTTCCCCCCCCCCCCCTGGGGGGGTGGGGGGGGGGGAGAAAAAAAAAAGGGGAGGGGGGGGGGGGGGGGGGGGGGGGGGGGGGGGGGGGGGGGGGGGGGGGGGGGGGGGGGGGGGGGGGGGGGGGGGGGCGGAATAAACGATATTTGTTCCATGGGTATAAAAGTCATTTCATCTTATAAATTATTTCTCCTCATGTTTTAGTCTCCATAATTTCTTGGAAATACATTATAATGCATAATTATATTATATGAATACTTCAAGCTTTTAAAGACTTTATAGTTAAACCTAATTTAAATAATATTGATAGTGTAATAATCTAGTTTTAATAATAATGTCTTGTAGTCTTAACTTAGGTCGATGCATTAAAATAATGTACGATAAAGTAAAATCTCAAATGATTTTTTTCTTTCCAAAATATTATTTTATCGATGTTTAATTAACTATAATTATTACATGTAAATGTAATAACACCAGGCTTAATTTGTCATGACATTTTATTTCATTAACTTCCATTTTTTTAATATTAATAGAAATTTGTCTGAATGAAGAAGGTTATATTCTAGAAATTAAGGTAACATGATTATTATCTCAGGTATTATTTGTAGTTCAAGTGGCCTACAACTCACTTCCACTTCCTCCACTCTAACAAATTCTTTAGTATGTTTAGATGGTTATCACAAACAGTTTATCTTGTAATAATGCTTCGATTTATTAAATATAATCCAATTAATTATCTCAGATTCTTCATCCCTTTTCCTTCTTCCTCCAAATGGCCAACTTACACAGGATTCAAGCTTTGCCTTGAGCTGATTTTATTTTTTATTTTTTACTTATATAATCCAAGCATCTTGAAATTCGTTTAATTAATCTTGGGGCTACAAGTAAGGTTTTGATATTTTCATATCCATTTTAAATTAAAAAATATATAAAACTTGTCACTCTCATGTACTCCCTTCGTCTCATTGATAATGACCCTTTTTTTCCTTTTCAGTTTGTCCCATTTGAAATGACCCCTTTCCAAAAAAAGAAAAAAATACTATATTGTCTTATACTCCCTCCGTCCCAAAATTCTTGTCCGCTATTCCATTTTGGGTTGTCCCAAAATTCTTGTCCACTTTCCTTTTTTAGTAAATTATTACACACAACTTTTTTGTGGGACCCACAACTTTATACCAATATACACACAACTAACAACTCTCCTTAAAAACCGTGCAAAAAGCAAATTGGACAAGAATTTTGGGACGGAGGGAGTAGTATTTTATTATTTCTCTCACCTACTTTATCATTCGCTCTCTCACCATCTCACTCATCTTCTCTCTCTTACCTTATCACTTCCTCTACTTTTTTAATTTTCGTGTCGTAAAGTCAATGAGTCATTATCAATGGGAGGGAAGGGATACTATTATATAAACAAGTTTAGGTTAACTGTTAAAAGTGTAGAAAAGTGAAGTATATCTAAACTTTATTTAATGATTGAGACTTGACTGTGACTTCGTATTCCGAACTTCCGACCTTGTGATTGTGACTTCTTAACTAACTGTTCAACAATGGGTTAGTAGTTTTGATTATAGAGTGGATGTTACTCCCTACGTTTCATAGAAAGTGAAGTATTCCGAACTTTATTTAATGAGTGTAGAAAAGTGAAGTATATCTAAACTTTATTTAATGATTGAGACTTGACTGTGATTTCGTATTCCGAACTTCCGACCTTGTGATTGTGACTTCTTAACTAACTGTTCAACAATGGGTTAGTAGTTTTGATTATAGAGTGAATGTTACTCCCTCCGTTTCATAGAAAGTGTTTTTTTTTTTTTTTTTTTGAGTCATTCCATAAAAAGTGTCTTATTTCTTCAAAAGGCAAACAATATGTGGACCAAAATTAACAAGTCAAAAAGTCAAACAACATACACCACACAATTTCATTTTTTTAATCTCCGTGCCCCATAGAAATGAGACACTTTATATAGGACGGAGGGAGTAAATTCATGTTTTTTTTTCTCTCAAGAAACTATATAGAAAGACACTCCTTTTTATTTAAGTTGGACTTCTGATAAGTTTTTTAGTGTAGTCGCGTAGACATATCTAGAGTTTTCTTTCTGAAACGGATCTACTATATGGTATCAATGATGGAATTTTTTGCCATTTTAAGAAACAAAATGTTACCGATTTTTGGAATACAAGACACCTCTAATGGGACGGAGAGAGTTAATTAATGAATGTTAATTAACCAAAAGGTCATATGTTCATTACTCTAATATAATTGTTGTGCCACTAAAGTTTATTCCTCAAACACTGGCAAACACATGGGCCATCAGAATAAGATATCATGTGTAGTCCAAAGTTGAGCGATCTTGATTTTAATTCCAAGAAATTAATCCAACGATGATCAAAACATAGAAATTTACAAAGGTAATGAATTTATTCTCGAGACTTGCTTCCTCATCCTTGACGGCCCATGCTTTCTGCAGTACAACCTTTTATTGCTATACTTTGATCTCGAACAACATGCAGTACGAGGTTGGCTAAGAAAGATACAAACTTGATTAGCTAGGGTATACTAAAAGTACTACCCATACTGCATAATGTACAAGCAACAAACTTCACTCAATCTTTAATTGGTGGATTTGGAGTGTGGCGGTTGTTTGCTCCTGACCCCGGATAGTCCCTATTGATCTCAAAATCCATCCTCCCCTCCATCAACTCACTCTCCACCGTCCGATCTTCCTATTTAATTCCAATGTATACATAAACATAAGAGATTTCGAATTGTAACACGAAAATATTCGTGAAACTCGTAATATACCTTTAATGTGTCCACCGGTGATGTAACAGTAATATCTCGAGTTTCATGCATCACCTTTACTACCCCTAAAAAAACAAAAACATTACCATAAACCAAGAAATTAAATTAAATTAAATTAAAATCATGTGGTAGAAATGAGGAGGAGAAGATAAGGGTTTAATTTACTTGCGGAGGAGGGAGAAATGAGGAGAGAGAAGGCTGCAAGAGTGAGAAGCAAGTGAAGGGAATTGGGTGCCATTTTGTAGCACAGCATTTGATGTATTGTGGCTGTCTTGAAAAACATGTTCCCTATTTATACAATTAAAATGGTGATAAAATAGTAAAAAAATTAGTGCCCCAAAAGTTTGAAAAGAGAATCATGTTGTTGGAGGCTACCTAATTAACCCTTTTATTACTCACACTTTAAAAAAGAAAAAATTGTGGGCTGTCTTGTTTTTTAATCTATGATTTTCCAGTTCAATGCACAGACAAAATTCTGTCAGTTGTCTGGTTTTGTTTAATGGATAAATGATGGAGCACTTGCTGTGAAATTGATTTAAGTCAATGGCTAGAAATTGATATGAAATTAGATCCCATTAGAGAAGGTGGGAAACTGAGAAATGATGGCAAAATATTTTGGATATATTAATTTAAGACTTTGTCTATGTGTAGTTGTTTCTACCTTGATTAACCATAAGTCTTAAGTCTTGAGTGGGATAAGAATTGAAGTTGAATGGAGTAGTGGGGTTGTGTTTTGTCCGAAAGAGAATTCAGTACTCGCAGCCGCTACCTTTGGTGTGCACAGGGTAAACTTCGCTCCTGTGCAATGGCCTGAAAATCATACAGGAGAGTTAAATCATCCTTAATGTAACAGGGTGACAGACTCACACATAACGTTTCAAGTGGGATTTGAACCCATGATCTATCGGTCTCGGGCCACCCACCTTCACCGTTATGTCATCCCATGGGGACATAATTCAGTACCTTTTGATTAGCAGCAATGTTTTGAATTTGTTGTTCGTTGTTCAAGAATTCTTGTTGGGTAATTTATATCATGGCAAATTGGTAAAAATAGTCCTCAAATTTCGCGTTTTTGCGAATTTTGTCCTCAAACATTTTTTTTTATTTTTTTGACCCTCAACTCCTTGTTTTTGCGATTTTAGTCCAACCGTTAGATTTTCCGTAAATTTAACCGTTAATTCAATTTTTTTTTAAATGAAAAATTGAAAGGGCAAAATCGGAATTTTTATTTACATGAACCAAAATAGCAAATAAAGAATGATTTGGGACCTATTTAGCAAAATAAAACAGTTTGATGACTGATTTCAAAAATTTTAGACAAATAAGCTAATTGATTCGTATCGACGAGATTTTGCATTAAATTTTCGATTTTCATATAACCTTATTGCTTCGTATCAAATTTGAGCTAACGAATATTTCGTACCAATATAAACAATATTTAATTCGAAATGCAAAATATATACTGTGAATTAATCATTAAAAAACAAAGTTATTATCACCTAAAAAATTTACTTCAAAATAACCATTTAGCGCATAATATTTGTCACGCCCCAATTCCCGAAGGAAGGCAAATGGAGCGGAGCGCGACTGGGGAGGGGTGAAAGAAGCGGGAAAGAAAGGGGAAGAAATTGAAACATCTGAAATTCAGTAGCACTTGTATTTATATAATTAAGATCAAACTACCTCGGTAGAAACAAGAGAGATAGAGCATAATATACATATCGATACAGCGGAAACGTCTCAAAATAGATGGGAATTTGTACAATAACACAAACAGACCAACTCAGCACCGTCGCCTCCACACTGCCATCTTCAGCCTGCAAAAACATTTTTGAAAACATTTGGGCTGAGCACTAATGTACTCAGTGGGTAATGCAGGTGATAATAAACCTCCGAAAAATCCTTTTCAAAATCATGAAATGTTCATGCATTACTGGTATCACATATACAGTTTTTTTTTAAAATCGAAAGCAGTCTATGTTTACCAAAACTTTCACTTGGCCAAACCTTTCTTCCTCAGCTATTGGTGCATTCTATACTCCTCGTTAAACTCAGGGAAACACATTCAGCTGAGAGTAACCTCGTTCCCTTCATTAGGCTTAGGAAAAACAGATTCTCTCAAGGCTAACTTCGTGACGTTAGGTGTACACTAACCCTGGCTACGTCTAGCTCAAGATCCGATCGTATTCAATACTTATAGGCAGAGCCCATTTTCATTCAAGTAGATGTACAATTCCAATAGTGAGGGAAGCAATTTTAATGAACATTCATAAACTTTAACTTGCATAAATATCAGAGCTTAATAACTCAAGCATAGATTTCGTAAGTAAAATATAACCCACCTTGTTTTACTCTGCTGAATTGTTTCGGTCCTCTTTTCAGTTTTTCAGCTGAACCTTCTCTTTAACTCTTCCAAATTCTACTTCACTCAAAGTCTACTGAATTCTCGTATGAAAATGGTGGAGGAAATCCCGTAGGTTCATCTACTATTTATAGGGTCATTTAAGCTGCTGAATCACCCACGCTAGTTGTAGGTATAGCTTTGCATAGCTATACTATGGTATATACATGAAGCCCACGCAGTGGAGTAACTCAATTTCAGTTTTACTTCTTTTGTATTTATCAGCTAGCATGAGGTGGAATGATGGATAAATATCAGCATTTATTTATCTTCTACGTCTTTGTCTAGTTAAGAAATGATCATAATCCATTTACCATGAATATTCATAAATACGTGGAGGTACAATGAAATGGAGACGTACAAATTTCATGTTTTTTTACGAGTGTAAAATTTCTAAATCTATAAATTAGAAGGAAAAATAATAATAAAAAATCCTTAAATAATTATGGGAAACTAGGGTTATCACAATATTTACTTCAAAATAACTAGAATACGAGGAGAATTGCGGATCCGCAATTGATGAGCTCGCTGACGAATTGTGGAGGAGGCTAACGGCGAAGAACATTCCCTGGAGCTCGCAACGGAAGAGGAAGTGGGAGACGAATTTGCCGAAGCTGATGAACACGGGGACGAGGTAGATCCAGGCGAGGAAATGACCGAGCTGATCGTCGCGCTGGTAGCGAACGTGAATTATGGTTACGGCCTTCAATGGCGGGTGGTGGTGTTGGGGATTCGTCATGGAAGTTCTATGCAGAGAATGTGAATACGAGACTAACCTTGTTTGCAGTAGTTTTGATACTGTTTATATTGGTACGAAGTCTTCATTAGCTTATATTTGATACGAAACAATAAAGTTAAATGAAAAACCGAAAATTTAATGCAAAATCTCGTCGATACGAAGCAATTAGTTTATTTGTCTAAAATTTGTGAAATCAGTCCTTAAACTATTTAATTTTGCTAAATAGGTCCCAAATAATTCTGCATTTGCAATTTTGGTCCATGTAAATAAAAATTTCGATTTTGCCCTTTTAATTTTTTATTTTTTAAAATTAAAATTGAATTACCGTTAAAATGGACGAAAAATCTAACGGTAGAACTAAAATCGCAAAAACAATGAGTTAAGGGTCAAAAAACAAAAAAAAATGTTTGAGGACAAAATTCGCAAAAATGCGAAGTTTGAGGACTATTTTTGCCAATTTGCCTTATATCATTGATGCATAGCGTTTTGATCTAAGAGTTGAATTCTTCTGTGTTTCAATAATAACATATGGTTTCATGGAGCTAAAATACAAAATACAAAAGAAATATATGTTTCCAACATAATATAGATTTTTCAACCAATGGTAAGATGCAACCGTTTTTAAGTGAATTTGAGTATGTTTACAATCACTAATTAAAAGAATAGAAATTAAGAAAAATAAATAAAATACTACTCCATGTAAGAACGAGATGTAGCCTTAATATCCCCACATGATTCTTTGTCTTTGAATCCCGTACCTCAATAATGTCATACGACACTTCTCAACTATAAAATCGGAGAGCCATATTATTTGAATTTAAAATTTTCATATAACCGTCCAATTTTATAATTGAAATAGTCGTACGTGAGATATTAGAGGAACACGAGATTCTAAGATAGAAGATCCGCACCGTTTATATATATATATATATATATATATATATATATATATATATATACAAGTTTGTAGAAGCACATGATTCTTTGTCTCTGAATCCCGTACCGCAATAGTGTCATACGATAATTTTCAACTATAAAATCGAACAACTGTATTATTGAATTTAAAATTTTCATACAACCGTCCAATTTTATAATTGAAATAGTCGTACGTGAGATATTAAAGGAACACGAGATTCTGAGATAGAGGATCCGCACCATTTTTGTACCTCTTGTACATAACAAAGGTGTTTAAGCACAATCATGCAAACCACTTTGTCCAAATGCTAATTAGTGCGGTTTGGTCGGCCAAAACGAAAAGATGCAGTCATGCAGCTACTCTCTCTCTCTCTCTCTCTCTCATGTGTGGGAGAGAGAAAATTGTGATGAATGCTCCAATTTAGGAGTAGCAACAGGGACGGATCTACCTTAGGGCAAGGGATGGCAAATGCCACCCCTTTGTTTTGGTCCCAAATTTACTAAAATACTCTTATAATTTTTTTTCATTCTTATTTCCGCAAGATAAATTGTGTTTGAAGAGGAAATCTAATATTAGAAGCTCCTAGCAGAGTCCACCAATACATTATATTTCGAATTAAACCTCTCGCGTAAGAACATTACTAAAAGAAAGTGATCAAAATTCAGAAAAATCTAACAATTGAAAAAAGGAGATTTAATAGAAAATCGTCTAGTCATGCTTCTCATTTGTTTGCACACTAGCTTCTTTAAAGTAGTTTTGAGTGCATTTTGTATTCAGTTTGGAGTTTATATTTAACACAAATTTGAAAAAAGTAAAAGACAAATCAACAAAAACTCATGTAAATAAAATTTCGTGCTGCAAAATTTATATTCTTAAGTAACAAATTCAATCTTGACACCCCTTAGTTAAAATTCTGCCTACGTCCCTGAGTAACGTCCCTGAGTAGCAAGATTCACAAATTTTATAATGTAAGATGGGATTAAAGTGGGATTTGTTGCAATGAGATTAGGTAATTGGGATGAGAGTGGAGTGCAGAGAGGCACGTGTTAGGTTGTAGATTGCATCACGAATCTTGATGTGATATTTCCATTGTCTTCATTTAGTGTTAGTGGCAACGTTGGATACCAAAGTCTAAATTTGTTACGTATTTTACACTTTTAAATTCTTTTAGTAAAATCATACAAGTTTATCATGTTAAGAAATTAATTAACATTTGCCAAATCTTGTGGTGCTGAAGTGGATAATAATCTATAGTGTGAATAAGAAATTACATTATAATTGGAATCAAGTTCGAAATCTTTCATTCATGATTTACAAAGAATTTGAAAACCCCATCATTTTACATATAATCTTAAATTCTTGATTATGTTAAACTCAATTAAAGCATATTATACTATAATTTTATCAATTTTCGAAATCCTCCTATCGACTCCCCTTTCCCTTAAGACGTGTGGGATCTAGTTTTGTTATTAACCAGTTTTCTTCTAATTAATAATCACAAGTCGTCCCTTTGAAATGACATAATGGTTAAGGTAGGTAGCATGTGGCCGAAAGGCCATATATTCAAAACCCACCAAGACCGTTATGTGTGACTTTATCACCTATGGTTAGCCTAGGGTGGTTGAACCCTCCTGGATTGTTTGCAGGCTAGAGCATAGAAGCGGAGTTTATCCAGTGAGCATTTCGATAGCGGCGGCAGATTACCCTCGTCATCCAAAGAAAATAATAAAAAATAATGTAATCACAAGTCGGTACGTAATCCAAACAAAAATTTCTTGGAACCTTCGTATTTTATTCCATTACATCATCCAAGCAATTTCTAAGAAATTTCATATTGTCTCCGCTAGGAACTTCACTTTCTTAACAACCCCATTTCTGCAGAATTTCGAGGAAATTTTACTGAACCAAATACAAAGTTTCCAAAATATTAAATTGGCATTATTATTCACACCACACGACACTTCAATTCTTGAAAAATCATCCTGTCCTTCAACCTCAAAAATTGATCCAACCATCCAGATTATAAATACCAACTCAATTTAGGATCATCACATCCACAGCAAATCCCCCAAAAGAAAAAAAAAAAAAAAGTGGGTCTTCTTTAATATTCAAGAAATGGAGTTGAGACTGGCAAACATTATTTCAAATTTGCTGGTTTTTGGGTTTGAGATTTTCCTCACAGACATTGAGGTTTTTCTCAAAAGGGTGAATTTCTTCCTTCATGAATTCCCAATTCTTTTATCAACCAAATGGGATGTTTTATTGGGGAAAATGCAGAAACCCATTTCTTCAAACCCACTCCCTTGTAAAGAAGCTTGTGAGGACATGACAAAGATGCCATTTGCAGAAATCAATCTGGTGTTGAGTAGAGTGATGATTGTGGGATTGGATGATTGTGAGAATAAGAGCAAGGTAGGTGAAGAGGATTTCTTGACAATGTTTGATGAGGAGGAGCCAAGTTTTGAGGAGATTAAGGAGACTTTTGAGGTGTTTGATGTTAATGGTGATGGGTTTATAGATGCTGCAGAGCTGCAGAGAGTTGTTTGTGGCTTGGGGTTGAAGGAAGGGAGCAGTTTGGAG
The DNA here is from genome assembly GCA_028984105.1 of Lavandula angustifolia. Lineage (NCBI taxonomy): Eukaryota > Viridiplantae > Streptophyta > Magnoliopsida > Lamiales > Lamiaceae > Lavandula > Lavandula angustifolia. Next base: position 714,725 of record CM054803.1, read on the forward strand.
GAGTGCAAGAGGATGATCCAAAGGTTTGATGGTGATGGAGATGGCTTGATTGGTTTTCAAGACTTTGTCAAGTTTATGGAGAATTGCCTATTTTGAGCTATGATCTATATCATACTATATGTTATGACAATAATATCTATTTGTATTACTAAGATGTTATGATCTCCATGAAAAAGCGAGAAAACCTCGATTTTGGTCGTGCAATATGACATTTGTCTGTTTATTGATAACGCAAATAAATTATCCATACTGAAAAAAGGGTACGTGAAGTACACTTTTGACCGGATGATAGAAAAGTTGTAAAATTAAGAGTGCATTTGCAACTGCTTATTATAAACATTTTTTATTTAATTTTGCTTAAAATTGAAAATAATTGGCTTTTAAGCAAAATCAAAGAGTTTTGGGATTTATTTTAAAAATGATATTTTTAATAAAACCAAAAAAATTAAATTTTGCAAACATTAAAAAACTGTTTTTATGATCAAAAAGCATAATAAGTTCTTGCAAACACCCTAAAACGGACAAGAAAACAAAAATCGCCCATAATAGCGAACCAAAATCGACCAAAATCAAAATTTTCTAGTAAACCTGATTAGATGTTTATGGATTTAAGCATATTTGATGCTTAATTTTAGGGGTGTAACGGTTCGGTTCGATTTGGTTTTTTATGTATTTTAGGAACCGAGCCAAACACATAGAAATGGTATGGTTCGGTTTGGTTCGATGGGTTTTTAAATATCGGAACTGAACCGAACCGAACCGCTTATAAATGATTCGGTTTGGTTTGGTTCGGTTCATCGATTCACCTTTTTATTTATTTATTTTTTTTAAATCCTAAATAATGCTAGAATAATATTTTATAGGATGTTACTCGTTCTGAACTCATAAATATAGAGTTGTTACTCCTTTCTCTTCCTTTGTATAGATTAAAATTGATCTTAACTTAAATCTAATATCTAAATCCAACAATATTTTCATATTAGAAAGACAAATATTAAATTAAAAAATAAGATATTAGTTCGGTTCGGTTCAAACCGTTCAAAAATTCTTGAAACCCCGAACCGAACCGAATGTAAACGGGTTTCTAAAAAAATAAACCGAACCAAATCGCGAAACTGAACCTAACCATATTTTTCGGTTTGGTTCGATTCGGTCCGATCGGTTTCGCGGTTCGGAGCGAAACCACTTACACCCCTACTTAATTTTAGAAAAGTTAATACGAGAAAGTAGGTTTTTATGAACACTAAAACCTGCCTACACGGTTAAAAAGCAAATAAGGAATTAAGATAAGTCCTTCCAAACACACTCTAAATCATGAATTTTTCAAATATAAACATATACACACATAATTATCATCATCATCATCATCATCATCATCCCAAGTTAGAAATCCAAAAAATTAAGAGAGAAAAGACTACTTACAAAGAGTGCTTTAATGGCCGATCATCTGCCGCCATTAGGCGTTTCTCGATCAATTGAACGATGAATTCGCCGTCGCTGACCTTCAACATCTCCGGCAGCGTCATGTGAACGCCGCGCTCGATCAAAAGGCGGTGGCGCGGCTTAATCTTCCTCTGCAAGCTGAACGAGAAATACTGCGGAAACCTCTTGATTTCCTCCAAATCACCGTTCATTTCCTCGAAGAAATACTCCAATTTAGGGCGGTAATTGTGCTCCACGCTGAACGTCAACAGCCCCGGCGACCGGAGCACCATATTCCTCACATCGTCATACTCGATCCCCAATCCGATTAAGAAATCGATCTTCGGCTTCAGCGTGTTTTCCACACTCGATACTAAGAGCAATGTGGTCTGCGAAGTCAATTTGTTCGCTCCGACGAACCCGAATTCGGTCAGGAACTCGAACGCCGGCTTCAATTGGGACTCTAGGTCAGATACGAGAATTCTAGGGCACCGGGTAATCGATTTTTGAATTTCGGGAAAGGGGATTTTCACGGTTTGGAGCAAAAAATCGAAGATGGGGTAAATGTCGGCGTAAGGATCGGCGGTGAGGAGCTTAGGGTACATATCGAGAATCCGAGACACGGCGGAGGAACTGAGGCCCATGGCGGCGAGGCATTGCATGATGGAGTGGACGGCGGAGAGGGGGGCGGAGCGGAGATCGGGGTTTAGGTCGAGCGCTTTCTTGTGGTCTACTTTGAGATTTTGGAGGTAGAGGAGCTTACGGCGGAAATTGAGGCCGGAGTCTGTACCTGAGGCGGCGGCTGCGCGGCTGCGGCGGCGGATGGCGGTTGTGGGTTTAGGAGGGGATAGAATTTGCAGTTGGAGGATCATCGTGGTATAATTTCCCTTTTTCCGAAAAATACCCACAAATCTTTCAATATTTGAAATCCGACCCCATTTGTTTAAACTAATGGTTCTTCAGCCCACTCTTTGTGATTAGGCCCATTAGATATATGCAAGGTGGTTTTCTAACAGTAATGTTTATTTATCTTGGTTTAAATGAAAAGTACTTGGATATTGAGAGCCTTATTTTAAGAATTAACTCCAAAATGTTTATTCATAAACTTATAATATATATATATATATATACATATATGTAATACCATGTTTTACTTATTGAAACATCTCACTATAAATAACATGTTGCATTAAATAACAAAAAAATCGTGTGAACTGCATTTAACTACTAAAAAGTCAAACAATCTACATTAAAAACACCACTTTCTTGATTCTTGCCCTCAAAAGAAACATGTCGTTTCTACTCGAACGAAAGGAGTATGATGTTTGTGATATTTGGTTTAAATAACTATAAAATACTCACAATACGACTCTCCATTCCAATAGAAACAATACGTTTCTTTTGTGTGCAGAAATCAAGAAAGTTGTGTTACATGATATAAATTGTTTCACTTTTTAATGTTTAAATGTGATATGCACAATCTTTTTTTTTTTTTTTTTTTTTGTTGACGAGGAACCCGCAGCCGCTACCTTGTGCATAAATCAAGAAAGTTGTGTTACATGATATAAATTGTTTCACTTTTTAATGTTTAAATGTGATATGCACAATCTTTTTTTTTTTTTTTTTTTTTGTTGACGAGGAACCCGCAGCCGCTACCTTTGGTGCGCACAGGATAAACCTCGCTCCTGTGCAATAGCCTGCAAACCACACAGAATAGTTAAACCACCCTTAATGTGACAGGGTGACAGGCTCACACAACCACCCTTAATGTGGGTAAACCTCGCTCCTGTGCAATAACCTGCAAACCACACAGAATAGTTAAACCACCCTTAATGTGACAGGGTGACAGGCTCACACAACCAAGAATAATTAAACCACCCTTAGCCTGCAAATCACACAGAATAATTAAACCATCCTTAATGTGACAGGGTGACAGGCTCACACAACCAAGAATAGTTAAACCACCCTTAATGTGACAGGGTGACAGGCTCACACAACCAAGAATAGTTAAACCACCCTTAATGTGACAGGGTGACAGGCTCACACAACCACCCTTAATGTGACAGGCTTACACATAGCGTGTCCAGTGGGAATTGAACCCATGACCTATCGGTCCCGGGCCACCCACCTTTACCGCTATGCCATCCCAAGGGGACATATGCAGAATCTTTATTATTTTAATGTAACATTTGTAATGGGACATTCCTATAAAAAAAAGGCATCATTTATAAATTGTAATCGGACGGAGTGAATACAATTTAATCTAGGGTCCAAATCCGAGAAAAATAATAAAAGGTGGGTCAGACTGTAATTTACACAGCTTCTGTGTCAAGCATCGGAAATATGCATTTTGTTTAGTCACGGGCAGAAGAGAGAGAGAAACCATGGAATTTCATTAAGGTAAAAAGGTTGAGTTTACAAGCAAGTCCCTTACAAACCCAACTATAACATTCAGCACCCAAAGCCGAACTCAGGAACAATAAAATTAGCTCCAATAGTACTATATAACTAGCGGGTGGTACACCATATCCACCTCAGCAAAATTAAAAAAAGGCCCCTCACAAATCGGGATACCTAAATCAAGGACTATATAAAACAAGTCCCCCCCTGAAATTAACCCTAACCCTAGAAACGAAACACCACACTAAATTAGTCCTTAAAACGACACAAAATAAAGTCGTTTAAAACTGAGCTCCGGCGAAAGTTTGACCAAACGACCAGCTCGCCGGAGCTGCGTTAGCCGAGACGACGGTGCGGCCGTCGCTGGTGGTGACTTTAAAAGAGAGGCTCTGGCCGTCTAGGTAAGAATTGCTCTGCCAATTTTGTCCCCAATTTCTCGACATCGGCTGCCAACCGGTTCTCGAGCCTTTGATCGAGACCGCATGGACGTCGCCGGCGCCGCCGACGTTGGTGATGAGGACGAGGTTGAAGTAGGAGTGGCCGTTGATGGTGAACCTAATGCCGCCCTTGCGGTTGCAGGCGACTCTCCGGTAGGAAACGGGGACGATTCCGGCCCTGTACTGAGCGATGTGTTGGAAGACGGGCTGGGAGAGGTCAAAGTGGTGGAGGGGAGGGTTGCACCAGCCGCCGGCGACGTTGGGGAGGGCGGAGTTGGGCGGGCAAAAGTTGGTGGCGGTGACGACGATTGAGCCGGGGAGGCACCACTGCTTCTCGCCGGCGCAGCGGATCTCGTAGCAGGAGCCGCAGCTCAGGCCGGTGTTGAAGAGGGCTGTACTCAGCGCTGCGGTGTTTGTACCGTAGCCTTGGCTGTAGAGGTTTCCGTAGCCGCACGCACCACCTGTTCGACGAAATGCCGCAATCAGTAAAAAGTAGTAAGATTTTATTTTTACTTTTTTATAAATAAATATCTATTAGGAGTTATAGAGTACCCATTGTGCCGGAGGCGTCGCTGCCGCCGTAGAACGTTGCATGAGCGGAAACCCAGCCGCCGCCGTCCGCCGTGACGTGAGACGCCGTAGCAAGAAAACCGGCCAAGAAAAGTGCAAGAATTGCCATTTTTCCCTGCAGAAGAGAACACATTATACTTGTTAGTTAATCCAAGAAAACATGATGACAGTAATAGGAAGGTGTGAGATGGTTAGAGAGAGAATATTACTTTTGAGCCTCTCTTGAAAGACAGCGGTGGAGAGAGAGAAAGAGAGAGAGAGAATGTGGAGAAACGAAAATGGGTTGTTGGAATGAGGAGGGAATGAAGATGAGTGGTTACATAAATAGGAGTTAGTATGGAGAGAGAGAAAGAGAGAGAGATTTGTAAGAGAAGGAGAGAGAAAGTGAGAGACTTGTGAGAAAGAGAGAGATGGGGTGGGGGCTGTACAGTGTATAATCACAAAGCACACACAACTAACAGAAACTTTTTAATGCTGTTAGAATTTGGAGGGGGACCACTAACCGCTTCAGATTTTTCAAATTAAAAAAACCATTTTTACTTTTTTCTAAAAAAAAAAAGAAAAGAAAAAAGATTCGAATGGCGCGCCTAAAAAGGTAAATTCATGGTGCCTCATAGTAGGGGTGTTAAAAAATACCGAAAAATCGGTATACCGTCCATACCGTATCGAAAATATATTGAAATATCGGATTTTTTGGTATACCGAGATTTTCGGTACGGTATGATACCGTATCGAAATTTTTTGGTACGGTAAAGGTATGAATTTTCCTATACCGCGGTATACCATAGCATATCGTGGATACGGTACATACCGAAAGTAACGGTACATATCGTATACCGATAAATACCGTTTGAAATCGAACCACCGGTATGTACCGATTTTTCGACACATACCGTGTACCAAATTCTACCGATCACGGTATATACCGCATACCGAAGTGATACCGAATGTCGATCTATACCGATCACCTATGTTATCAAAACCGGACCGGTCATTGAACCGGTCAAGTAGATTTTAGTGGTTCAAACCAGGTTGAACCTGGCCTTGTCGAACCGTATAACATAATAAATATTAAAATAATTTAAAGTAAAAAAATTAACCTAACATTTTTCATTTCCATACTTCAAATTTCATAATAAAAATAACAATAAAAAGATTAACCTATAAAACTAGAAACAAATTGAAAAAAAGTTTGAAATCCACTCTTCATTCATCAAATCCATAAGTATTTGGATATGTTTCATGTTGAAATTGGGTATCATCCAATTGATTCAAATCAATTTGTTCATTAATGATTAATCATCTCCACATCAACATCTTTCTCTTGGTTTGTTAGAGTTTTTCTCAAATAAACTAAAAATAATAAGTTCCATTATTTTTCCCTTTTTTTTATAAATGTATGTTAATTCTCTTTTTTTTTTTTTACCTCAAGAAGAGTATTTTTTGATTTATTTTTGACACCGAAATTGTATACTCTTCGTTTATAAGTGAATTAAAAAATTAAAAATTAAATTAACCATATTTTTGTATTAAAAAATTAAATTAATTTTTTTAAACAAATAGGGGACCGGTTGAAAAAGAAAAAAAAAAAAAAAAAAAAAAAAAAAAAAAAAAAAAAACGCGTAAAAACAAAGGTAAACGGTTTTCGATTTTTTGATCGAACCGTTTGTCACGGTCCGTTGAACCGGTTCAATCGGCCGGTCCGGTTCGGTTTTGATAACATAGCCGATCACGGTATATACCGTATACCCGAAATTATACCGTATATATCGTGTAATATAGTATCCTTTAAATTCAAATTTAATATTTTAGAATTTAGATACATTAAAAAGTGGTACTTTACTTACATTAGTCATTACGAAAATTATAAAGAGTTCATAAAGTATTTTATGATATTATTATAAAACTATGATATAATATATACTTTTGTATGAAATGATCAATTGAAATTAATTTTTAATATTTGTGTCGAAAACGGGACACAAAAAGTCTACTACGAATGAGGAATTGAAAATATCATGAAGAACTTTGAAATATAATAATATAGATTTATAATTAAAGAAAAAAAATATAACCTCTTCATGTTTTCCGAAAAATGAGTTCGTTTTTCAAAAGAAGAGATCTCTACTTCCATGTTTCATAACTAGTTCATATTTTATTTTTTAAAGGTATAGTTATATTATAAAGTATTTCATGATATTATTATAATACTATGATATAATATATACTTTTGTATGAAATGATCAATTAAAATTACTTTCTAATTTTTGTGTCGAAAACGGGACATAAAAAGTCTACTACGAAGGATGAATTGAAAATATCATGAAAACTTTAAATATAATAATGTAATATATAATTAAAAAAAATGCCTCTTTTTTTTCAAAATTTTTTTATCTTCTTACAATTTTAATTCATATTTTATTTTTTAAATATAGTTATATTATAAAATTTCATGATATTTATTATAATACTTATATATTTTTTAAAAAAAAAAAAAATTTTTATTTTATATTTAAAATGATAATTAAAATATTTTTTATTTTTTACCCCAAAAGCTACTACGAAGGAGGAATTGAAAATATCATGAAGAACTTTGAAATATAATAATATATATATATAATTAAAGAAAAAAGAAAATATGACCTCTTCATGTTTTCCGAAAAATGAGTTCGTTTTTCAAAAGAAGAGATCTCTACTTACAAGTTTCATAAAGAGTTTATATTTTATTTTTTAAAGGTATAGTTATATTATAAATTATTTCATGATATTTATTATAATACTATATGATATAATATATATTTTTGTATGAAATGATCAATTGAAATTACTTTCTAATTTTTGTGTCGAAAACGGAATACAAAAAGTCTACTACAAAGGAGGAAATGAAAATATCATGAAAAACTTTGAAATATAATAATATAGATATATAATTAAAGAAAAAAGAAAATATGACCTCTTCATGTTTTCCGAAAAATGAGTTCGTTTTTCAAAAGAAAAGATCTCTACTTACATGTTTCATAAAGAGTTCATATTTTATTTTTAAAGGTATAGTTATATTATAAAGTATTTCATGATATTATTATAACACTATGATATAATATATACTTTTGTAAGAAATGATCAATTGAAATTACTTTCTAATTTTTGTGTCGAAAACGGGACACAAAAAGTCTACTACGAAGGAGGAATTGAAAATATCATGAAGAACCTTGAAATATAATAATATAGATATATTATTAAAGAAAAAAAAATGACCTCTTCATTTTTTTCGAAAAATGATTTCGTTTTTCAAAAGAAAAGATCTCTACTTACATGTTTCATAAAGAGTTCATATTTTATTTTTTAAATGTATAGTTATATTATAAAGTATTTCATGATATTATTATAATATCATGCCATAATATATACTTTTGTATGAAATGATCAATTAAAATAACTTTTTAATTTTTATGTCGAAAACGGGATACAAAAAGTCTTTTACAAAATAAATAATGGCAGTATATTTAGTAGTATATTTAAAATAATCAAATAAACAAAATAAACAAATAAACAAAATATTTAATCCTCCCCACAAATCCCTAATCTTGAATCTTGAATCTCGATCGCCCGCCCCCACCCCACCAAAGCCCTACTCGCGCCCGCCGCCCGCTCGGCCGCCGCCTCGCCGCCCGCCGCTCGCCGCCCGCTTTGTCGCCCGCCCGCTCGTCGCCCACCGATGCTCCACTCGTAGACCGCCGCGTATACCGTCAACACCAACGACTTCGCGTCGCCACCGTGAGATCCTGCACACCGAAGAAATTATTAGGGGTTAAGGTGATGCTATTTTCAAGCTTAATCTGAATATTTTTACTGTTAATTGCATTTATACGAGTGAATTTGCTTGATTAAAGTGAGTCCCGATTTGATCGCTTTGTTCTACTTGATACTGGAAGGTTTAATTGAATTGTGCTTCTTTTTGTGGGTAATCTCGTTTAGTTGCGCTTGTTTGATTCATCCACTGCTGTCTCTGGTTTCGGCTATTTAGCTGCTGAGATTTGTGCTTAATTGGATATTTTAACAGGTTTTTTTCCGGTATACTTTATGCTTCGATATACCGGTGTTCTTTCGGTATACCGTTGCTTACCGGTATACCGATATGCGGTAAGGCATACCGCACGGCCGGTATGGCAACGGTATGAATATTTGCTCATACCGCACTTACGGCATACCGATCAACGGTATACCGCAATGATCGGTACGGTATGCAATTTCCCATACCGCACGTTTTCGGCACGGTATGCGGTATGAGAAAATTTGGACGGTATGCCGTACCGTAACACCCCTACCTTAGAGCATTCATGTGATGAATTTAGTACAGTTAAAGTAATTGTCTTGTGGGAGACATAAATATAATTTTTTACTTCAATCCTCCTATATAGAGTTAAAATTCGATAAAATAATAATTTTGAGACCGAGAAAAAATATTCATTTAACGAGGTTATTATTTTATTAAATATTATTTTAGTGTTTTGACCCATATTGGAATCAGAATAAATTATTAACTTAGCGAGATTATTATTTTATCGAATATTACTTTATCGAGGTTTAACTGTATCATTATTAATAATTATGATTGTCTAGTCAATTTGTTTCATTTTTTTTTGAAACTTTTCTCCAGCTATTACTCATAGGCTTCTTAAATGAATCCCTCGTTGGGAAAATTATGTCAAATAATTTGTACCTTTATATATCGCATTTTGTGTGTCAAAGTTATAATCATTTTGTGGTGGTTAGTTGTTATGTATCATTCATTGTGACATATTTCATCCGTCCTACAATTATTGTCTCATTTCTTTTGGAAACGGTAATTTTGAAAAGTTGTTGATTTTGAGGAAAGATGGAGTCTCAAATAGAATATTTTTAATAATTTTCAATTTTAGAAAATGAAATAAGAATTGTAGAACAGTTAAAAAAGAAAATTGGGCAATAATTATGGAACAAATATAATATAACGTGTAAAATTTGGAAAATTGGAAATTTTAAATATTTCTATTGTTTTTTATGGGAGTATCTAGTTGGCCTCAAAGGCCGTTATACCTTTTCTTATCTATATATCTCACTTTATTCTCTGATTTTGTAGTGTGACCAAGAATTTTCGGCTTTTTGGATTTGAAAATATCTCCAGTTTCATTTGACTTGTCTTGTTTTTTTAGTATTGTTTTATTTGATTTGTTTCATTTAAAAAATTGAAAAAGTGATACTCTACTTAAAATCCCACTTTCTTTTATGGGATTAATTTATAGACATGCTCATTACACACAACTAACAAGTTAATGATTGTATCGAAAAAAATGAAACAAGTCAAGTGGTGCGAGAGAGGAAGTATTAGCTAGTGATAGGAAGTTATTCTTAATTTTCTTTTGGCCCCCAAAATATTCCTGGTTTTTCATATTTCCGCCCCTACTTTACTCTATAATCCAATCTATGTTTTATGTTTGGTACCAAATAATTGGCTAGTAATTGATCTTAATTCAAATTGCCCAATTTAGCTTTTGAAATTTTACACATTTTCTCCCTTGATGAATAAAAGTGGAGAATTGTTTCAATTACAGTAATAAAAACAAGTAGAGTTTATTCAATACGCAATGTTAACTCTCGAATATTCTTTACCACAAAAATAAAAATAATAAATGGTTCAGTATCCAAAACGGATTTTTGCCTTTTTCCCCTTCTCTTACTCGGGCTGATCGGCCTTTTTGAATTGCGACGGATGGTAAAATCAAAATTTGAAGAGGACAAAGAGGGAAAGTTACCGCTTTATCTCTTCACTTATATTTTTGGTCCATTACTTCTATTTAATTGCATTTTCATCCTTCGTTAAACAATACTCCCTCCGTCCCATTATTTATGTCCCATAGGTGCTCGATACGGAAATTAAAACGGGTTGTGGAAATGTATAAATTAGTGGTTGACATGTATAAAGGGGTGGGGTCAACTTATTTATGTTGACTTTTGAAATAAAACATAAATAATATGACAAATAAATATAACAAATGAGACATAAATAATGGGACGAAGGGAGTATCACAAATTATTTTCTTAAATACTTGAATCATACTGCCTCCAACCACTAGAAATGACACGTTCTACTTATTCGAACGTCCCTGATAAATGTTACTACCTCCGTCTCATAGAAAGTGTTTTGTTTTCATTTTTAAGTCATACATAGAAAGTGTCTTATTTCTAAAAAAAAATGTGTAGACCAAAATTAACAAGCTAAAAGTTAAACAATCACTATCACACAATATAAATTTCTTAATTTTCGTGCCCCAAAGAAAGGAAACACTTTCTGTAGGATGAAGAGAGTATATTTCAAAAAATAATTAAAAATATACGAACCATATTTAACTAGTAAAAATGTTAAATAATTTACACCACGTACTACCACTATTTAATTTTAATGCGTCGTTTATAATTGGAAAAAGTGAGTAATTAATTGTTAGTAGTATTATTTTTTAATTTAGTGTGGCAGCATTTGTTCATTTAACAAGAAAAGAATATCTTTTTACATGCTTTAACGGTCAATAACCAACTTATCGTCTTCGTCAATGGTCCAAGCAGCAGAGATATTCTTCGACAGAATAACTTTTTCCAGTCATGAAATCGTGGCCGTTCATGTCGAATATAGTCATCTGATTAGGGCCAGAAGAAGAGATTTTCTTACATCCTGCTAGGGGTGTAAGTGGTTCGATCAAAACGAACCGAACCAAACAAAAAAATGTGATTCGGTTCGATTTTGCGGTTTGGGTTCGGTTTATTTTTTTAGGAACCGTTTACATTCGGTTCGGTTCGCGATTTCAAGAATTTTTGAACGGTTCGAACCGAACCAATATCCTATTTTTTATTTTTTTTATTTAATATTTATCTTTTTTATATGAGAATGTTATTGAATTTAGATATTAAATTTAAGTTAAAATCAATTATAATCTATACAAAAGAAGAGAAAAAAGTAACAACTCTATATTTATGAGTTCGGAACGAGTGACATCCTATAAACTATTATTCTTGCATTATTTAGGATTTAAAAAATAAATAAATAAATAAATAAAAAGGTGAACCGATGAACCGAACCGAACCAAACCATTTATAAGCAGTTCGGTTCGGTTTGGTTTCGATATTTAAAAACACATCGAACCGAATCGAATCGTACCATTTTTATGTGTTCAGTTCGGTTCCTAAAATACATAAAAAACCGAATCGAACCGAACCGTTACACCCCTACATCCTGCTAGATAGAATCTGTCTCCACCCTTTCCACGGCAAATTTCCACTATTATATAATTATTAATTATTATAATCAAATTCTTATATTCTAAACTGCAAATGAATAATTAGCATAGTTGACTTGCAGAAGTAAACACTATAATAAAATCTGGTGGTTCCGAAATTTTCAAATAGGTTTCAAGCTAGTTTGTATGAATGCGGAACGAGATACGACACGAACATAAAAAAAGATTCTGTAATTTCTGAGAAAATATACTACTAGAACAAATATGTCGGTTATATACAAATTATATATATATATATATATATTCATAAATCACTATTTTATTGAAATAATAAATTTAACTAATATAAAAATATAAAGAAAAATAAATTTATCTCATTTTCCTTTTCACGTTGTTTCATGTTCTTATCTCATTTCAAAAATAGCATATTTATTTGTAAACAACTACAGTTAAAAATCGATAAAGTAATAACCTTGTGACCGAAAAAAAATTTCATTTAACTAGGTTATTACTTATTCGAACATTATTTTAGTGCATTGACCCATATCGGAATCGGAAAAAATTATTATTTTAGCGAGATTATTACTTTATCGAGTCAATTCATTTACAGACAATTCTGAACTCCCTTTAATAATCGTGTCATTAATAGTGTCTGGTTTCATTTGGACACGGAAATTAAGAAAATTATATCGTTTGACATTTGGATAATTAATTGTGACTATAAATTCTCAGCCCTCTCTAAAAATAAGACGTTACTAAGTATCTGAACACTCATTTCGTAAATACAAAACATTACTAACGGAAAGTCGGAGCGGCTTGTAGGTATCATTTTTTTATACCCTTGTATGTACCATACCACAAGAGTATTGACATGTGACATTTTTTATTAAATCAAATGGGTTATATTTAACACATGTCAATATTCTTGTGGTGTGGTACATATAAAGATATACGAAAGTGATACACACAAGCTTTTATGATGGAAAGTAAAGAGTAATTAAAAACTTAGTGTGTAAATGAAGCGAAGAATGGTTTAAAGTGGTTTGAGCGGCACTAAATTAAAGCGCACGCGTCTCAAAGGAAGCGCGCAGTGTCAGCAATGATAAGTCACGACCAAACTGCAGATAACAACAATTTGAATTCCATTTTGCCATTAAAGGATCTGAATAATGAAAAGCACATATAAATAGGCAATTTCTAATTATATTTATAGCATATATTAAAAGGGTTTTGTACCCTTTACCAGACTGGGATTAATAATTTTCACTTTGAGGAGTAATTAGAATATTCAGACAGCTCAGATGATGGAAGAATGACCTAGAAAGGAACATTTCTTACATGGATTAAATTGGTTGATTTTTACGTGTCAATGGAAGAATCTAGAATCTGACATAGTGCTTCTAATCTTGGGCTTGCTCTTACAACACAAAATGGCTCCCACCCCTTGGGCCCAAAAGGTATAACTTCTTTTATGTGTCACAAATTGATGCTATTGTCTCTAAGCCCATCAAGTATGTCTTTTTTATTACCCATATGTTCCGCCCGACTTGTCTTGTTTTTTTGGGCACGGAGATTAAGACGGTAGATGGTTGTGTGTAGATGAGTGAGTCATTGTGTGTAAATAGGTAGGTTTCACAAAGAAAAAATGAGAGTTTGTGTAATAATTATTATTCTTTTTAGAAAACAAGACAAGTTAAGTGAAACAACCCGAAAAAGAAAACAAGACAAGTCAAGCGGGACGGAAGGAATATTAGTTTATTATAAGAAAATTTGTAGCCGTTGTTCGAAGGTGTCTTATTAAACTCGTTTATGTAGAATAGTTTGTACATAATGTGTCTATTATGGGTATAAACTTGTGTTAAACTGTGTAATGTATCGAAATTTATCAAAAGAATACTTACCTTCACATTTACCCTAATTTTAACACATACTTCTTCTATTAACATTTTTTTAGTTATAAATGGATATCCAGTGAATTGTATACTATTGGTCTCGTATTCTGTTTCGAACTGTCCCGTTCCATTGGTTTCATTTTCTTTTTTAACTTAAATAATATTCTAATATATCTAATTATAATGGATCCCACAACTTTCTACTACTTTACACACAACAAATAATTTTCTTAATTTTCGTGTAAAAAAAAATAAGACCAATGAAGTTGGACAGAAAGAGTAACTCATAAAAAATACTCCCTACGTCCCATTAGAAACGTCCACCTTAATTTCCCAATTAGGTTGTTCCAATATAAGTGTCTCATTTCCTAAAATGACAACATTAACTCTACATCCAAAAATGAGGTGAGACCTTTATTATTCACTACCCACCTCACATTCTTATACACTCTCTCCAAAAAATTTTCTCTCACACGATTCTGCTCCGCTCCGAACTAAGAAAATTATGATTTTTAACTTTATGAAAATTTAGATTATTTCTTTAATAACAATATTTAAAAAAATTGGGAAAAAAATAATTGTCTCAATTATGCCTTAATAAAATTTGGATGAATTATCATTCAATCTCACAAATCATTCATCGAAAATTGTGTTGGTTTTTTAATATAATTACAATTTATAAAAATATATATATAATTAATATTTTTTTTAATCTCAATGCCAAAAAGAAAGGAGATGTTTTTAATGGAACGGAAAGAGTATGAGAGGTTAAATTTCCAAAATATACTGAATTATTGGGAAATATGAGTTGCAGAGAGAGGATAGGTCTAATTGGTTGTAGTGTTAAGCAAATCGCTTTGAAGTTATCACCTTATCCATACTTCAGTTGAACACAAAAAGTGATAGCATGTCACGTTTCTAACAGCTGACAAATAATATAATAATTAATTAATATAAGAGTTTCTAAAAATATACATTATCCTACGTCTGAAGATTCCCGAAATTTGACTACTTCTGCCTTTCTTCTCTCTCCAACTCTACACGAAGTGGAAATTACTTTGTTCTTAAAAGGAATAGCCAAAAGAAACCCTAGTGTTCTTGTTTAATGCATCATATAATCATCCTCGTACTTGTATGTGGATACGACGTTGTGAATTGCAGCCAAGGATGATTTGCCGGAACTAATCCATTTTGGGCAAAAAAAAAGAATTAGGGTTTATCAATGGATGAAAGTAGAAGTATTGAAGAAGTAATATGGATGTGTTTGGTTAATTACTTTCTTGATCGGATTGTTTCATGGGAGAACCGGCGGGTCATTTCTTGGCTACATTTTGTTCGCGTATTTACATATAAGTGCGGGTATGATACGGATCAATGCATATTATACTTGTGTCGAATTTGAGGCGATTATTGTCAGAGACGGATTATATTAAGATTGAAGTAAGTTTTTTCTACTTTTAATCGTTCTCCTTGTTTAATTTCTTGTTTGTTTTTTCTATTTATGATAAATTCATATGCATCTGACTATCTTAGTTCTACTGTTGCATAAACCAGTTTCTAATTTGGGAATGGAGCTTCTTGAGCGTGGGATGGATTATGGAACTTGCTTGGAAAGAGGCGGAGCGCGGCGGCGATGCAGCGGTGGAAATGCGCTTGTGGACTTCGGAATGCAGCCTATAATTGTGAACAATTATGACATGCTTCATTGTAATGTTGTATAAATATTGTTAGGGAGTGTTTGCAAATCATTTTTATAAGCATTTCTTATTTGCTAATTTTTTAGTTGAAAATAATAAAGTGAGAATTTTTAGAATTAATAATAACTATATAGTAGTTTCGGAGAAATTATGATGTTTAAAGCACACCAATAACATTTTAATTGATGCTTTAAGAAAAAGCTACTCAATTAAACAATCTAATTGTTCAAACTTAAAGAAGCTACACATAAAATAGATTTTTCAAATAATAAAAAAATTGCAACTACAATTATATTGAAAAATCATACTCTCTCCATCTCGCTATTACTGTCCCCTTTGGTTTCGGCACCAAGATTAAGAAATTTTGTTTAAGTGTGTATTTTATGAATTTTAATTGTATTAAGAAATGTGCACAATTTTCGAAGAGTAGTTGATGAAAGAAATGAGAATTTATCCAAATTTTTGTAGGGCATAGTCGATGCAATCTATTTCTTTTTCTGCTTTTTTTTCATATTGTATTTTAAGAAATAATCTTAAGTTTCCAAAAAGTTAAAAATTATAATTTCCGAGTACGGAATGGAACGAAAATCGTATGAGAGATAGATTTTTGAAAAAAAAGAGTATGATAATGTAGAGATGAGTATTAAGTAGAGGGACCCATTTTATTTATTATTTAAGAGTAATTTTTGCTATTTTAGGAAATATGACAGTAATAACGGGAGTAGGACAATAATAGCGGGATGAAGGGAGTATGAAATTTTGAATTTCTATGTAAATGACTAGGGGAGTCAATGTGAACACTTTTTGGTGTCACCCCTTTAAAGTAAACCCTTTAAAGCAACTTTTTTTTTTTTCATTATATTTACCTAAAATGCATATGTTTGCTTTAAATTACGTTAACTTTTTTGATTTTCCTAGATACTCCAAACAAACTATATATAAACTATTTTCGTTTGAAATTAAATTTGACTGGATCATTCATCCAAGAATTGAAATGAGAATCAAATATGTAAATTTTGAACAAAACCACAAATACTAAAATTTAAGAATCCAACTTTCAAAATTTTACTTCTAATTAACCTAATACAATTAGCTTATATTGACTTTATGTTAATTCTTCATTATGAAATCTTCTTACAAAACCCCCCACAATTAATTCAAGCTTTAGTTATTCAAAATATTTCAAAAATAGGAATCAAGCCGGAAAACGACGCCGTTTAGGATCAAATCCCTAACTTGCTAGAAATCTCTCCCAGTTCAACTCAACTTCCAATTTTCATGCCCACACGGAAAAAAGAAGAAATTCTTCCGATCATCTGCACAACTACCGTTGAATCTGATTACTAGTTCTCTCCATTATGAGGTGAGTGACGAGCATCTTCCCATTGATGTTAATTCGATTATTGTTGTTCGCTGCTTTGCTAGCTTTTGCATTATTTTCGGTTCTTTTTGGTTACAAGGACTTGAACGATTGTGACATTCACTCAATTGAAACTAATATCTGGGGATTTAATCACGAAAATCGAAATTTGGGGATGAAAAAAGCACGAAGATTTAAGCATAAAGACCTTCAATTTTTTTTCTGAGAATTGAAGGCTGTTAAAAAGCGTAGAATCATAGCCGCTGAAACTTAAAAAGATTCTTTAGGTTAATGGACCATCATCTTTCTGAAAGCCCCTTTTGTTCTATCACACCCTAATTAGATAAATTTCCTTTCGCTTAAGCTTCGATTTTCGACACTCGTTTTATGTCGAAAACGACGTTTCACGATTCCTTATCGGCAGCTGATAAATTGAGGCCTTATTCCCCTTAAAAGGGCTTTATAAAGGGAATGGATATCCAATCTTATATAGAAGAGTCGGGATATTCAACATGTCGATGTGGGAATGGGCTCTGACAACATACCGACTTGATTGTAAGATAAGAGAATTGTGTGAAATTGAAATAGGGTTGGTTAATCATCTTCTTTACTTTAATCTTGTTTACAGAGTACGACGTTTCACGATACCTTATCGGCATCCCGACTTGATTGTAAGATAAGAGGATCATGTGAAATTGAAACAGAATTAGTTAATCATCTTCTTTAGTTTAATCTTGTTACAGAGTACGACGTTTCACGATTCCTTATCGGCATCCCGACTTGATTGTAAGATAAGAGGATTATGTGAAATTGAAACAGAATTAGTTAATCATCTTTTGTAATCTTGTTCACCTCTGATTCCTTTCCCGCTGTTGTAGATAAGAGGATTATGTGAAATTGAAATAGAATTAGTTAATAATCATCTTCTTGTTTAATCCTGTTTACAGAGTACGTAAAAATCTAAGAGGTCGATAATGTTGGCATTATCGAATGGCTTTGCTAATCGATTGTTTGATAGTTCTTGGAAAGATTGTGGATTAGTTTTCACTACTTTTAACGAACATTAACATGTTCATTTTATTTTCTTGACATTTATCTTGGTGTGTAGTATGTTTAGGACTTATTATTATGCTGAAAATAATGTCATTTTGTTAGAACCTTGCATTAATAGATGTGATTTTGGTGTGGTAAAGTCTGCAGTTTTAAGTGATTTCTTGTTGTATGTCCGCATCGAAAATAAATCGACGTGTATGGAATACGCTTTACACTTGAAATAATTGATGAAACATGTCTTAACTTCAGATAAGGATCATGTAAATATCAGCTAAAAGAAGGTGTTGACTGTATTCCACATATAGGAGCTGTAAACATCCTCAGAAAGTTGGATCAATAATTATGCCAATTTGGTCAAAAACTTAATCTCCTGCCAAACTGAGTGACTAGATAAAGATACTTCTCTCATTACATTTAGATAGCCGTTGCTCTCGGGGCTTGGTCGACATTAGCTGAATTTGCAACGTAAGTAGTAGCAGTACACGGAACTAGTACGACTGGTTATCAACTGGAATGATATCATAGACTTTGTTGTAATCCGTTCGAACTATATGAATGTTCTCAACAAAATAAAGCAGTTGTTAATAAAGAAAATTGTTGTGCTAATCAAGATTAGTTTTGTAATTCAACTTAATTTTCTTCTTAAAGTATTCTCTTATTGACACACATGTTAGTCTAAATTCATCCTGATTGAGTTAAGCAAGACAGCTTTTAGTGTCATTCACACGATGCAAAGATTCGTTCGATATACGTAGAATATTTGTAATTTAGATTTAAGATTGGTGTTTCGTATATTAGCGGACCAAATCTAGGAACCCTTTATCATTAATATTTTTCTGATTATTTAGATGACTTGGTTAGATTGACTACTTGCCCTAACCAGATTAAGGAGTAGCTTTGAAATGGATTTGGTTTCATTTGGCGGCTCGACTTGGTTTTCTTTCTAATGTAGTACTCCCTCCGTCCCGCTATTACTGTCCCCTTTTGATTTCGGCACGGAGATTAAGAAAATGTGTTTAAGTATGTATTTTATAAATTTTAATTGTATTAAGAAATTGACACAGTTTTCGAAGGGTGGTTTGTCGGGAGAAATGAGAATTCATCCAAATTCTTGCTAGGCATAGTTTCCAAAAAGTTAAAAATCATAAATTTATGAGTTCGAAGTGTGAGATATTAGTTTTTGCAGAGAGAGTATAATAATGTGGGGGTAAGTACTGAGCAGGTGGGACCCACTTCATTTTATGTTTAAAAGTAACTTTTTGCTATTTTAGGAAAAATGACAGTAATAGCGGGACAACCGTTTAAGAAAGAAGAACAGTAACAGCGAGACGGGTGGAGTATTTCCAATGCTTAAATTAGGAATCTGTTTTCACACATTTGTTTGACGCAAATAGGAAAATCTTTCACATCATAAGAAAAACATATAGTACAAAATACGAAAGCAGTCATAATTTTATCTACGTCCCAACACCGCTAGATCGAGTAATCTAACTACGCTTAACACCATGTTGTTCGGAAAGTGCAAGTTTACTGCAGTTGGACTTTCATGGCATCTGCATAAGGTAGTTGAACTTGCCCCTGCTGATACTTTTCGAACCCATTTTCGACTTTCAGTTCTTCATTGTTGAAGGGCACATTGTACACATTTTCATCCAGAAGTTGGGAGATTGAATTCATGTATTCAAACTCCCATAAATGAGTTAGAGAACAAGTTCTTGGGAACTTTTGTTGATTTGGCTCTATAACTCCATTAGCAATCATAGGCTGAATAAATGAATCCTCAACTCTTTCTTCTTGAGGCCTCGTTACATTCTTTTTCTTGTAGATCCGGCATAGAACCCAATCATCCAACTGCACGCATGGTTAAAAACATGTTAATCTTAGCCAATACTCGGTGAAAATTGCAAAAGAAAATACTCTTTATGCTTTTTTTTTTTGCTAAAAGTATCTTATGTTCTTGAAAGACGTTGCACGGAAATCCCGAACGTCAAATTTACTACGCGTGAATCACAAACGCTCTCAATTCTTTCACTCCGTTAATTTATCAATAAAATTACATTTCTATCTTTGATTTACGTACTTGTAATTTTGGACATTTATGGGACGAGAGGGGTTTCCGTGCAACATTTTCTGAAAACACGTGATAGTTTTATACTTTATTTAGTTTTTTTGGTTTGCATTTTCCCCCTATTTCTTGTATAGTGAACTTGAAAACAGAGTTGAATCAATCTTATAAACTTTACCCTCATGGAGCCATTCTGCTTGCTCGGATGTGGCCTCGATTCGTTCAACCTATACTCATGCATGATCCAATCAGTCTTCACACCCTTAGGTGGCTTCCCCTTGTAGAAAACAAGAGCTTTCTTCACACCTACAAGTTTGGACTTGCTGTAGATCACTTTGTCTGTGCCGGTAGCCTTCCAGTAACCCGAAACAGCTGCCCGGTTAGGGCGGGCCCCGTTCGGGTACTTCCTATCCCGAGGGCTAAAGAAGTACCACTCACTCTCTCCGAATTCTGATTTTTCTGTTCACATGCATAGAAAATTAGTACATGCAAAATCTTAACTTTACAGTGATTGATTGTTTTTACTAACCGGGTAATTCCCACGGATCGAATTTGTAGATATCCACTTCTGGGATTATCGGAATGGGGGAAGTTCTCGACGTGGTCTGGTTTCGGAGGTAGAACATGATTAGCTCTTCATCAGTGGGGTGGAATCTGAATCCGGGAGGTAGATTAGTGCTATATGTGGATATCATTGTAAGGATGATATTGTTACATAGGCTATTAAGACAAGTTAGTTATCAAGCTCTGTTCTTTGTCTTTGCTAGGTGGTGTGGAGAATGTTGAGAGGAGAGGAGTGATGGTGCTTGAAATGTTTGCAAGGTGAAGGCTCCTTAATTTATATGTGAGGGTTTTGTCTTATTGTGGGATGATGGATCTCTTCTAATTGGCTGTTTTCTTGACTTTACAAAAATGTATATACATGTATATAATTCGTCGGGAGTGGATCGCGTAGGAACTTGTACTTTGCATAGGAATTAGGCATCAATCTGCACTCTTCATTTGCTTATTTCACAGTTTGGATCGAATATGTTTTGGAATATTCCGTGTGAATCATCCCTGTATGTACAATGCAGAAGGATAAATTTGTAAAGGTACATGTTTTATGCATAAAATATACTCCTTTCGTTCGATATATTGCCCCACAAAAAGGAAATAAAATTATCTTACAAAAAGTTACTCCCTCTGTCCCGCTATTAGTGTTCTACTTTTCTAATCGGGTTGTCCCGCTATTACTGTTACATTTCCTAAAATGGCAAAAATACGTCACTCCTATTTAATAATCATCCCCACATTATCAATATTCTCTCTCTCCAAAAATTTATCTCTCACACGATTTTCGTTCCACTCCGTATTCGAGAATTTATGATTTTTAACTTTTTGAAAACTTATTTCTTAAAATACAATATGAAAAAAAAACAAAAAAAATTGATTGTCTCAGTTTTGCCTTGCAAAAATTTGAATAAATTCTCATTTCTTCCACCAACCACTCTTCGAAATTATGTTCATTTCTTAATATAATTAAAAATCATAAAATACACACTTAAAAAAGTTTTTTAATCTCCGTGCCGAAAACAAAATACAATTTTGTTTTTTTTTCTTCTTGTGGATAACAATAGGGAATATGCTAATATATTATCCTTTTTCTGATCATATGATTTATTGTTTTCTTGTGGTGCTTAAACAAACTATATTCCAATTATTTCTACAGTAATCCAATTCATGCTCATATACATAAGAGAAAATTGTGGGACTACCACATCTATTAAGTTGGTGTAATATCTGCTCATTAATAACGTTGCAAGTTGTAACTTGTAAGGTTAGTGTACTAAAATACGATGTGAATAGAGATGCATGGTTTGCAGATCAAATGTTAGTCTAATTAATACAGTTAAACCTCGATAAAATAATATTCGATAAAGTAATTATTTCGCTAAGATAATAATTTATTCCGATCTCGATATGAATTAATGCACTAAAATAATATTCGATAAAATAATAACCTCGTTAAATGAATATTTTTTCTCGGTCTCAATATTATTATTTTATTGAGGTTTAACTGTATTGTTTTTTTTTTAATTCGTGAATATATTTCGAGTTTTTGGTACTAAAGTGAGTTTACAAGCTGACAGCTGTCCTTAATTTCCTCAAAGGGATACATGAAGATAAGCATTAACAATGGATATATATTAAAATAATATATAATTTCTTTACATGTGGCCCTTATCCGGCCACGTCACGATTAGGGTTTCTTATTGGAGCAGATCAGCTTCTCGTATTCAACGTTAATTGTATTTGTGGAATAACCTTTTGATATGCCAGAAGATCATCTAGCCCAAAAATGGTGGCCCTCCCCACCAATCACGCCCGCCACCGCGTATTGTGGCCCTTTTTAAAATTAAAATATTTTTATTTATAAATTAAAGACAACAACGCGCCGACGGGCCGTAGCATTAATTTTAACGATTGAAATTGTTTTGATATAATCATGGTTTACTCCAAATTATTTGCACGTGGTCGTGGTCCGGTCCACGACATTAATTTATCTTATAGACACGTGTCGTGGACGAATTGTTATCTTGCCTGAAAGAAAACTACATATTCAAGAAGAAGAGTAAAAGGATTATGTATAGAAATCGGTAAATAAAATCCGTAGTCGTTATTCGAAATGTCATCATAATAATTAAATTCATATATAGTACTTTGTAAATTATATAGAAAATTAGAGAACTTATTAATCATACATGTGACATGCATATATGTAACGATATTAGTGAAATTCGGATCGTTATATTGTACAATACTTTACTTTCTCTGTCATGTTTAATTTGTCTTGTTTTTTATTTTTCGTTCTTATTCAACTTTTCATGTTTCGTAAAAATGAAATTAATTATTACACAAACTCTCATATTTTTTTTTGTAGGACCCACCCACCTATTTACATACAACCAACCAATTTTCTCAATCTGCATGTCGAAAAGAAACAAGATCGAGCGAGATGGAGGGGATAACTAATTTCTAGATTTTTCTATATTTTTTAATAAAATAACATTATTCAGGGGGATCTGTTGAAGTTATACGGACGTCGGTCGAACTAGTTTTTAATTTTTGATCTCCCTCTAATCTCTCAATAACTAGACTATCTAAAGAGGACGAAATCAATTGTTCATGCATTTTCTTTTTCCGACCTAACCTTTTCTGTAATTGGAAAAGATTATATACTTCCCTCTCACTCATCCTGCAACATTTTTCTTTTCGGACCATTCCACTCATCTTGCAACGTTTCCTAAAATAAAAAAACTAGTGGACTACTATCATTCTAAATAAATGGACCCCAATATCTATTACTTTACACCACTATTTTACACATTTACCCACTATCTTAAACTCCGCGTCCCACTTGTTGCAAGATGAGTTCGACAGAGAGAGTAATATATATGTATATATATATGACTTGAACTTCTCCTAAAGGAATGAAATAAAAATCACATTATTCCACTAAAAAAGTTGAATGAATTTATTAAAAGGAAAAAGAAGAATATCGTTGACTTGGGCTTCCTTAGTTTATCACCCTCAAGCATCTGCATTCATTGGCAGGTGTATTTGAGCTTATCTATATTTCTAAAATCTTTAAAATAAATAAATAAATAAATTGGGACTATCTCACCAAATCAAAACTCTTCTAATAATATTTCTTTACATATTATATCAATCCATCTCAAGTTCAAAATTACAAGTATTAATTAGAACATTATTTTAATTGGACTAGGGCATATATATATAATAAAGACATATGTAGATAACATAATATATTCCCTCCTAATTATCTTGTTTAATATTTTATTTCGGATCATCTAAAATATCTTGTCCAATTTCTTTTTTTTGAATATTATTATACTTGGAACAATTATCTTGTTTAATATCTTGTCCTAATTATCTTGTTTAATATTTTTTTTTTGCATAACCCACAATTTTACACTACTCTATACACAACTCTTCTTAAAACCGTACAATTACCAAAATTGACAAAATACTTGGAACAGAGGGAATATTAATTTAATCAATTATAAAGTATGTCGGCTACAAATAAAAATGAAAAATCTAAAAGGATCCAATTGAAATTACAGAAACACCCAGTCCAATAGCGATGGGTCTCTAATTGGGTCGGGTCATATCAGGTACACAGTGCAGTTGATTGCTATGGGCCTTGATATAAAAATCCACATATTTCACTGACTAAGAAATCATTTGATTTCGGATTTGGCGTACAAACATAGCCTTCAAAAAAATTATGTAATTATCAATTCGTACATTGTACTAAGGTTGCTAAAGTATTCGGGTCGGGTCAATAAATCAATCGGGTCATCGGGCAACCTGACCTAATCGACATACATACGAAATTATTGTTACAAGTAGTGTCGATATAAAGGGATTGTCGCACTTTTATTTAAAATATGTCTCGTGTTTGAATCTACTGAACCACTTTCAATATTTATATATCTTTTTCAGCCAAAAAGCTAAACTAGTTGATGAGTCAAAATGACCAGAAGTCCATCGGGTATATTCAACCCTAAACTCATTCGGTCCGTTGGACCGTGCCAATTCGCCCCGATTTGGTTTGGGTTTCCAAATTTGAGCTTAGCACAACCCTAACAACAAATACTAGATGAGATAACAAACAAATTTTGACAGCTCTGATTATACGTAGTATATTTTTTTCGATATAATATACCACAAAAATGTATACTACACTTTTGATTCAAAATCCTCTTTTATCATTTTATCAATTTTCTTTAACCCTTATAAATAATGTGTATAATTTACGTACAAAATAAATTGAGCACTTATTTCGCGGACTCCCTTTTGGACTCATAGTGACGCAACACGTTAATTAATTAGCCCACGAATATTTACTATTTCTCCGACCCAATGTAAAATAATTAAATGGGGCCCATCGGTAATTAATCCAAGAACTCCCAAGGCCTGCTGTAATAATAAAATTTTCTACTGTAAAGGACAAATCATGTTGTCAGTTTTACCATAAATTTTTACTGGAATATTCTCAGCTCTCTCACTTTCAATCCCCCTCCTTAATTTCACCTCATAAATTCATGATCAGTTAATCACTGCAGCATAAACTATTTACCGCGCATATTTAATTTTACTACTATTTAACTCTTAGTTAATTTAACCTCACTCCAAAACATAATCTTAAATATTGGTTGTTGGCCGTTGATGTCGTAATACGTGCGTGTAACTGCTTGCTTTTGTGCGTATAACTGCTTGCTTTTTAGAGAGAGAGGGAGGAGAGAGAGGGAGGTGGGGTGAGGTGAGGGCTGCGCTGAGAATTTCTGAGAATTTAAGTGTGCAAGCTGATGCATCAGAGGCAGTTATTATTGCATGGCAGGTAGCCTTTATAACATTATTGGCCTTACCTCTCTGTCACATCATCCAAATCTCACCTAACAAGAGTCTATACATTGAGTATTTTTTTTGAAGGCGATTATTAGTTTTGTGCGATTTATCGTTTAAACTATGAAGATTTGCAATTTGTCCCTTAAACTATAAGATTTATGCACTTTGTTCCTAAATTATTTAAAATGTGTAATTTGTCCTCCGAGCTATTTAATTTGTTGCAGAAAAGTAAAATCTCGCCAAAGCTTTTGGCCAAATGTCATCCCCGATAATTAGTTTTGCGCGCTTTACCTTGTGAGGCTATTAATTTTATGACAATCCAAGATAATATCACCACTGACTTTGGACGTGTGGATGAAAATTTGTGACGGCACACATTCTCATAGTCCAGGCGGTGAAACGCACAAATCAAATATCTCAACGGACATAGTTTAAGGAGCAAAATGCAATAGATAATAGTTTAAAGGGTTTGAAACGTTTAAGGCTTTTCTAAATCGAGATAAATTCGACGAGATTATATTATATAGAAAGGGAGTATAGCTAATATTAGTAGACTAGCTTTAAGTTATCATACTTTTGTCGGAGAATGAGAGAATTAAGACAAGTTTGCAAGGAGAAACAAAAAGACACGAACTAAAAAGATTTGTAGGCCTTATATTTATTTTTGAAGTTAATGAATTTAATGGGAGCTTATAAATAATTGTGCATAATAGAGAATTGTCGGACCGGCACCGGCCGGTGCTGCCGTGTATTAATGGCTGTTTTCCGATGGCCATGCCTTGTCTTTAATAATCAAACCAATCTAATATAGTTTTTTTTTTCTTAATAAAAATTATCAATGTAGTGTGATATTAATAGTGGCCGAACCCATTTTAAATTTATATAGTTAAACCTCGATAAAGTAATAATCTTAGAACCAAGAAAAAATATTCATTTAACGAGGTTATTACTTTATCGAACATTATTTTAGTGCATTGACCTAAATCGGGACCGAAAAAAATTATTATTTTAGCAAGATTATTACTTTATCTAAGTTTAACTGTATTGGAGAATTTCTAAAAAAATACTCACACTCGCAATAGCATTCATAATATAGTTAAAATTACTAATAAATCCTCCACTTTTTGGTCGGTATTATATACTTAATCAATCGTTGATGTACAATTAACTGAAAAGGTACACCGAAATAATTGAAATGCAGACCGTTAAGTTTAAAAATTTAAACCGTCGACGGTTTTTTAATTCCTTGATTATATTATAAAATGTATTAAGAAAGCAATTATGTTATTCCAAAGTTCATATTTTGTAAATAATACCACGATTTATGTTAATTATGGTTTGATTCTCATTATTATCTATTAATTTGTGAGGGTAAAAATGGTAGGTAAAATGGTGTTTGGACTATAAGCATCTTGTTGGAAAAAATCGTTTATATATATATATATTATTTATATATATATTATGGAAATTCAATTAGCATTAAATGCTAATTTGACTTGGGCAAAATTCAGCCCTTTTCGATCGCATTTTCGAGCCTCGACATTTATCCGATTAATGATTTGAGATATATGACGTCGATCTACGTTTCGAGTAGATAATTATAGTGTGCTTAATTTCTCGATTCCGATTTTCGGTGAGTGAGAAATAGTGGCTCGAAGTTTGGGGGGACAAAACTAATATGTTACCTAAAGTGGAGAAACTTACCTTATTCGGGTTTTGGAGAGAATTACATTAATCATGTCCCACATCGATTAATGAATAATGTTTTGTGTGGTATTTAAGTCTCTACAATATGTAGGAGATAACTAAGTGACAGTGGTGGGCTTGGGCCACACATGCATGACGAGCCTTTTCGCCGACCGCTCCAAGCGGCGCGGCGCCGCGCCGCACGCGCCGGCCGCGCCGTGCCGTGCCGTGCCGGCCCCCGGCCCGGCCGGCTCCGTTCGGTCCGTGTCCGTTCGTGTCCGTGTCCGTGTCGTGTCGTGTCCGGGACTTGGATCTTGGCATGGTCCGCCGGCCGGGTCGGGTGCCGGTCGGGTGCCGGCCGAAGACCGGCCGCGGATTCCTCTCCGTGGTGCTTGCCCTGCCCACCTGGCCAAGCTACTTTTGGAAGGATCCGGGTGTGTGGCCGAACTCCCAACCTTCATGTCTCCACTCCCCGTAATCGGCCTGCTTTAATGGCGGGAGTTATTCCCGCAATCAACACGGGTGGAACCTATAAATAGGCCGGTTATTTCATTCTCAACACACCAACACCGAAATCATCTTAGCGCATACTTAGCTCTTCCTAGCTCAAGTCTCCGGCGCTGTCCTCGCCGGAAAGTCCTCGTCCGGAGCTCGAAGATCCCGAGGTGCTGCAATCCTCGAGACGTCGTCGTTTCATCTTTGGGGACGAAACGCCAAAACCGAGAGCACTAGGGGCGTTTTCGTCTTGCGGAGAGAGGACTCCTCGACTCGACGGTTCTTGTGTTGTTTATTTTCTTTTGTTATTTAACAGTTTACTTGTAATAGCGGTTTGTAGTACCTACAATCGCAAAGACGAAAAACCACATATCCGCTTCAAGTAAACTAAGAAGATGTCTTCCTCAAATGCTTGCTTTCTCCGATGCTACCGTCCGCTTGCGCCGCACTAACCCCTCTATCGACGTCATTGCTCCTCCGCAACCGTTCCACCGACGTCGTCCCTACACCTGCTCCGCCTTTGCTAATCCAACCCTAGCGCCATTTCCGCCGCTACCGACGCAAGGAAGCACTTAACCGGTAATGCGCTCACACGGCATTCAACTTCGCTATGTCCTTCGCCTTGCGAGCAACGTCCCATTTGGGAGTGTGAACCACCATGGAGGGGGGGGTTCGAACCCAACCCGGACCTCCGACTCCCTAGTCTTGCCGCCCGCGAGAAGCCGGCTAAGTTTGGTGGAGCCGATTTCAAGAGGTGGCAACGAAGATGTTGTTCTACCCGACAACATTAGGGTTTACAACCGTGCGATGGAGAATGCTCCCCCCCTCCAAGTGACAACGAAGAGAACTTGGAAGTCCGCATACCTATGATAATTGGCACCACATCGTAAAAACTTCTTGCTTAGTGGACTAGATGATAGTCCGTACGTGTATATGCAAATGTAAAGACCTCCAAGGCATTTGGGAGGCACTTGAAAGAAAATCGCCGACGATGCGGTACCAAGAAGTTTGTAGTCGCCAAGTTCTTGGACTACAAAATGGTGGACTCTCGACCGTCAGGACAAGTGCAAGAGTTCCAACTCATTGTCCATGATGTCCACGCGAAGGTATGCTTTGCCGATGCTTTTATCGTGGCAACGTAATTGAGAAGCTTCCCCGAGTGGAAGGACTTCAAGAGCTACTTGAAGCACAAGCGAAAGGAAATGACGCTTGAGGACCTGTGGTTAAGCTCCGCATCGAGACCGACATGAGGACTCGAGATGGGAAGGGGAAAGCACCGGTGGAGCCAAGAGTCAACCTTGCGAGAAAGGTGGCAACTCCAACAATGCTAAGAGAGGGCGTCCGAATAGCAACCCCAAAGGGAAGGGCAAGGTGCAATCCCGCAAGTTTGAAGGGGCTGCTACAACGTGGCAAATCGCCACATGTCCAAGGACGCCGAAAGCCGAAGAAGAAGAGGGCTCGTCAAGCCAATATGTTGGAGATTGACTCACCGAAGCCGACCTTGCGGCTTGTCACCGAAGAAGCAAACGTCGGGAGAATGAGGGAAGTGGTATATTGATACCGTCGCCCGGACAGTTTGTGGTGACCGAGCCGCTTACCAAGTACAAGAGCGCCAAGGGAGGAAGCTCAATATGGGTAATCAAGCATCGTCGAGGTGGTTGGCTATGGTACGTGGTGCTAAGGTTGAGCTCCGGCAAGAACCTCACTCTTGGAGAGGTGCTTGCATGTCCCGATATCCGAAAGAATTTGGTGTCGGTCGTACTAGTTAAGAGAGGTTTTAGACTAGATTTGAGTTCGAAAGTTTATTTTGACAAAATTTGGAATGTTTTTAGGAAAAGGTTACCTCTCGAGGGCCTTTTCAAACATCGAATGGCGATACGCCAGAGGCCTGAGGCCAAAGATAATGAAAACGCAACTACTTCCTCTTATTGCTTGAGTGTTCCGATTTTTGGCATTCTAGATTAGGACATGTTAATCTAAATGCTATAAAAAGATTAGTTAATCTCGATCTACTTAAAGTAAATGAGTTTAACAAAACCAAGTGTGAAGTTTGTGTTGAAGCAAAATTGGCTAGCGGCATTTCATTCGTAGAAAGGAACACAAAACCTCTAAACTCATTCACACCGCGTATGTGACTTGAAGTTTGTAAAACTAGAGGGGGAAAAAGTATTTTATTACTTTTATTGATGCGCACCAAGTATTGTACTCTTCATCTTTTAAGGAGTAAAGATGAGGCGATTGAAGCTTTTTCTAACTTCAAAGCGAGCCGAAAACCAACTTGATTGTAAAATCAAAATGGTACGAAGTGATAGAGGTGGAGAATATGTAGCTCCTTTTGAAGAGTTGTGTAAGACAAGTGGTATTATTCATCAAACCACGCCTATTCGCTAATCAAATGGTGTAGAAAGGAAGAACCGAACTCTAAAGGAGATGATGAATGCTTTGTTGATAAGTTCGGCTGAACAGTGGGGGAAGCCGTCTTGACGGCTAACTACTTATTAAACAAAATACCTCTAAAAGGTAGAGATGTAACTCCTTACGAGTTGTGGAAAGGAAGGAAACCTTCCTATAAATACCTCAAAGTGTGGGGGTGTTTGGCTAAGGTAGAAGGCCTTTGCGAAGCAGTTACAATCGGACCTAAGCCGCGATTGATCTTTATAGGATATGATCGAATAGTAGTGATATCGATTTGTCATTCATAAGTCGCTGTGCCCGATATGAATGTTGGAACACTATTGAATCAAGGAATGCTATATTCTTTGAACAAGTATATCCTTGTAAGAAGGATGATAAAATGAGTCAAACTCAGTGGTGAAGCAGAGAAGTTGCTAGTAGTTCTAGAAATGTGGGGTAGAACCGATACACGTAAAGGCAAGTGTCGATCTTGAAACTTTAGAACCAAGACGTAGACTAGAGCAAGAGTTGCTAAGGACTTTGGTCCGATTATGTTGTCTTTCTTTTTGGATGAAGAGCCGCGGTCTATAAAAGAAGCTCTTTCTAACGATGGCCCCTTTGGAAGAAGTCTGCCCAAAGTGAAATTGATTCCATTATGCGAATCACACTTGGGTCTTAGCGGACTTACCCGAAGGTTGCAAGGCCTTAGGATGTAAATGGATCCTAAAAAGAAAGTATAAGGCGGATGGGTCAATTGATAAGTATAAAGCTCGTTTAGTGGTTAAAGGCTTTAAGCAAATTGAAGGATATGACTTCTTCGATACTTATTCGCGTAACGAGGATTACGTCTATCCGGTGTTTCGCGATGCTTTGCACAATCTTGAGATTCACCAAATGGATGTGAAAACCGCCTTTCTAAATGGAGATTTAGAAGAGGAAATTTATATGGAACAACTCTGAAGGGTTTGTAGTACCTGGCCAAGAGCGAAAGGTATGTAAGTTGGTGAAATCCCTATATGGTTTGAAACAAGCACCTTTGCAATGGCACTTGAAATTCGACGAAGGCTATGTTGTCGAATGGTTTTAAGATTAATGAATGTGACAAGTGTGTTTACATAAAGAATACAAAGAATGGTTTTGTAATTGTTTGTCTTTATGTAGACGACATGTTAATTATAGGGACAAAATCTTCAAGTCATAAATGACACCAAGCGAATGCTTAAAAGGAATTTCGATATGAAAGAGATGGGAGTTGCTTTGATGTTATTCTTGGAGTAAAGATACAAAGAACTCCCAAAGGGATTGTTTTGTCTCAATCTCATTATATTGAGAAAGTACTTAAGAGGTTTAATGCCTTTGATAGTGCGCCAGGCAAAGACTCCTCTAGAAGTTAATGTTCATTTGAGCAAGAATAGGGGTGATCCTGTTGCTCAAGAGGATTATGCTAGAGTCATTGGTTGTCTTATGTACATCACAAATTGTACGAGGCTTCGATCTAGCTTGTCCAGGTGAACAACGCGAGTCGCTATACTAGTAATCCTAGTAGAGAACATTGGAAATCTCTTGTAAGAGTTATGAGGTATTTGAAATACACTCTTAACTTTGGGACCGCACTACTCGCTGACATCCCCCGGTACTTGAAGGGTACTTGTGATGCAAATTGGATATCCGACACTAAAGACTTCGTTGTCAACTAGTGGTTATGTGTTCACTATAGGGGGAGGAGGCGTGTCGTGGAGATCCACGAAACAGACGTGCATTGCCGGATCCACCATGGAATCCGAATTTATTGCTTTAGATAAAGCCGGTGAGGAAGCCGAATGGCTCCGTAATTTTCTTGAAGATATTCCATGTTGGGCCGAAACCCGTGCCACCCGTGATGATTCTTCGTGATAGCCAAGCGACTATTGGTAGGGCCAAGAGTGGGTTGTATAATGGTAAAGTCGAGACATATTACGTCGTCGACATAATACCGTAAGACATTTGATCACGAGTGGGGTTATCTCTGTAGACTATGTCAAGTCTATAGATAACTTAGCGGATCCGCTTACTAAGAGTTTGAATCGAGATCAAATGTATAAGCTCGTAGAGGAATGGGAGTTAAATCCACACGTTAAAGACGATTATAGTGGATACCCAACCTTGTAGATTGGAGATCCCATGAACTTGGTTCAATGGGAAAACTAAGCTATATGAGTCCGTTTGATACCACACTCAAATAGTCTATTCCCTAAAAGAGCTCGAGAGTGTTGGTGACTGTCAAGTGGTGAGGTTAAGTCTTTGACTTTTAATGATTCTTGGATGCCTTGAGAAGGTGGAGTATGACGGGATACTCGAGTAAGAATCACCTATGTAAGTGAGAAGTGAGGGCCGCTTCTATGTAACAACTTATGAATCCAAAGAGGTTGTCCATGGCCCGATAAAGGACACAAACGTGAGAACGGACGAGGTTGAGACTTTATAGTGTTAGTGTTATTGTCTCAGTATACACCATGGAGGAATAGTTCAAGGCCACGTGTCCACTAATCCGCCCGGTATGCTTCGATAACAGACCTGACTAAAGGAAGGTTCAAGGTCACAAGCCACCTATCCCCGATGCTTTATTGTCTCTTGAGGACGTAGTCGTAGTGTCTCGCATGCATGCATTTGGCTATTTCCACTCATGTGGGGGATTGTTGGAAAAAAATCGTTTATATATATATATTATTTATATATATATTATGGAAATTCAATTAGCATTAAATGCTAATTTGACTTGGGCAAAATTCAGCCCTTTTCGATCGCATTTTCGAGCCTCGACATTTATCCGATTAATGATTTGAGATATATGACGTCGATCTACGTTTCGAGTAGATAATTATAGTGTGCTTAATTTCTCGATTCCGATTTTCGGTGAGTGAGAAATAGTGGCTCGAAGTTTGGGGGGACAAAACTAATATGTTACCTAAAAGTGGAGAAACTTACCTTATTCGGGTTTTGGAGAGAATTACATTAATCATGTCCCACATCGATTAATGAATAATGTTTTAGTGTGGTATTTAAGTCTCTACAATATTGTAGGAGATAACTAAGTGACATGTGGTGGGCTTGGGCCACACATGCTCATGCGCTTGTAGCCTTTTCGCCCGACCCGCCTCACCAAGCGGCGCGCGCGCCGCGCCCCCCGCGCCCATGCACCCGCGCCCAGCGCCCGTGCCGTGCCCGTGCCCGGCCCGGCCCGGCTCCGGCTCCGGCTCCGGCTCCGGCTCCGGTTCCGGTTCCGATTTCGGTCCGTGTCCGTGTCCGTGTCCGTGGACTTGGATCTTGGCAATTGGTCCTTTGGGTGGTCCGTCGGGTCGTTCGCCGGGTCGGGCGGTGCGGTGGACCAGTGCCGCACCTTGGATTCCTCTCCGTGGTGCTTGTGCACCTGCCACACCTGCAAGCAAGTACTTTTGGAAGGATGCGGGTGTGGGCTGGCCCTTGAACTCCCAACCTTCCATGTCTCCACTCCTTTCCGTAATCGGCACTGCGCTTTAATTGGCGGGGAGTTATTCCTTCGCAATCAACACCTGGGTGGAACCTGGCTTTATAAATAGGCCGGTTGCATTTCATTCTCAACACACCAACACCGAAATCATCTTAGGTCGCATACTTAGCTCTTCCTAGCTCAAGTCTCCAAGGCCCCTCGTCCTCGCCCTGGAAAGTCCATTCGCCGGAGCTCGAAGATCCTGCGGTGCCTTTGCAATCCTCGAGACGTCGTCGTTTCATCTTTAGGGGGACGAAACGCCAAAACCGAGAAGCACTACTGGGGCGTTTTTCGTCTTGCGGAGAGAGGACTCCCTCGACTCGACGGTTCTTGTGTTGTTTATTTTCTTTTGTTATTTAACAGTTTACTTGTAATAGCAGTTTGTAATACCTACACATCTAATGCTCAAGGTATTCAATTCTCTTTCGATGTAAATTGTCATGAAGACGTAACCTGTGCAGAGTACTTATACCTAGTGCAACTTGGCGACGCAGGGGAATGCTGAAGCCTTATGTAAAGAATGTCAGAGAGAGAGAGAGAGAGAGGGGGGGGGGGTAATAAATTGATGTGGTGACGTAATAACAGAATGATGGACCAGAATAAGAAAGTCATTTACAACGACTTACATTGTTTCCCATAATAATAAATATTTACATATTCCACATTAATTAATTAATTAATTAATCATTTACCATTACTAGCCTATTTTGATTAAGAATTTATCTTGATTGGATTCTTCCAAAATATGTTTCAGTTACGACTGTTTTAACATTTAACGACACATTAATGCGATAAAATTTCCTTAAAATCACATTAAATAACCATTCTTATTCTCATTAATTAAATCTACTGCACCGTAATGACAACATTTGTAATTTCACTTTTAAGGAAAAAAAAACCTCATTAATGTAATCATAATTTCGTCCGAGAATCTAACTAAAATCATAGTCATGTATTCCTAAAATCCCTTATAAAGGAGAAATTACATGATCAATAACAAGTCGATTTGGGACGATGCTCCGAACCCTCGTACCGGAAACGAAAACCTTGAAATTCCCACGTAAAAGTTTTGAATTTTCAAAAAAATGCAAATTAATGATCGGAACCAATATATATTTATTGACCAGACGGCTGGAATTGTTGCTTAACAATAAATGGCTCAACCGCTTACGGCGTATGTTGAGTTTTAAAATAAATAATTTGCGGCTGAGTATAGTAATTAATTAATTAATTATTAGAATAAATAATATCATGCATAATTGTGTATGAACCGTTAAAAAACTGAATGCAGGGCATTTAGACAAGGGTCTCATAATGAGGTGGCAGGTACAGGCAAAATTTATTACATTAGAAAGTAGTTGATGCCATTTACAACTCCAAGATTCAATTTTTATTTATTTAAAAAATAATACTCCCTCCCTCCTAGAAAAAGTGTTTTAGTTTTATGGGATACGAAGTTTTAGAAGAGTTGGTTTTAGTGGATAAAGATATGCGACTCATACAATTAATTAATTATTTAAAGTTGGTTTGTGAGGTAAAGAGGCAGTATCCATACAATTAATTAATGATTTTGAATTGATTTGAGTTGATGAGGTAAAAAGACGGAACTCATGCAATTAATTAATAATTTTGAATTGATTTGAATTGGTAAAGGTGCAGGATCCACTAGTGGGGATCCAAGGGGGGTGTCCGGCGGCGGCGGCCCCCCGATCTCGTGTCGAAACGCGATTTTATATATATAATTTTCAAGAAATTTCGTATTTCGCCCCCCGAATGTACACTTCACCATCTTCTTCTCTATCGAATTTTTTAGTTTCGCCCCCCCTCGTAATCCTATATCCGCCCCTGGGATCCATTTCTTTTTTTAGAAACAGAACACTTTTTATGAGGCACCCGGAAATGAAAAATAAGATACTTTCTATGGGACGTAAGAGAGTATAAATTAAAAAAATAATTAATGGATAGAAGAATGAATTTTCTTTTATACGAATTAAAATTATGTCGTGATATGGTATGTGTACGTTGTGCAGACTCGTCAAAATGACCATAACTTGTTGCCTCATCATGATCTTGTGCCTTTGTCGCCCCATGTTCACCTTTATTTACTCCATCAATCCGACAAGTCGAGCTTTTTTGAGGTATTACAAGCTTCGAATTCGGACATTCTATAAAAAAAATACCATGGTACTAATTTTATTAGGTTAAGATTTTGCCACTGCAAGTAACGTGTATTTAGCCGTATTTTGTTTCAATTTTCTTCCATTGATCCATTTGAGGATGTAAGGGGGCGAGTCGAAGCGGTCACCCTCGTAAAATCTTGTACAATCTGAATTTTTAGTATGTTTTAAAAAAATTATTAATGTATTGATAATTGCATATCTCGCTCTCTATTTCATATTTTTGGATCTGCCCTGTTATCGGTCATATTCTAATCTTATATTAAGGGTGTGACAAGAGTTTTTTTTAAATACTTATGTGATTTTCGACCGCATAAGCAGTTTTTTTAATGTTTGCAAAACCTGCTTTCTACATTTGCTTATCTAAAATTAAACAGATAAACTGCTTAACTAATCAGTTTATTTTAAGCACCTATTGAGATGCTTTTGCTGCTTACACTACAAAATTTTCAATATTTACCGACGGAAAAAACACTAGTCGGCTTATACCGACGGATTACCGACGGAAATTCAAAATTGTTTTTAACGATAAAAATTTAATGTATCAGGTTTAGCGACGAAATTACCGATGAAATTTTCCATCGATAAATACCGACGGATTTTTCCGTCACTATCTCATAACATCAACATTTACCGACAAATTTAGCGACGAATTATTCCGTCAGTATTTATCGGCGAAAAACATGAAACTCTGTATCCCACATCTAATTTTTGACAAACTTTCTTCAACTTTATACATCAAAACACCCATTTACCTATTAAGAATTCTATTGTACATATGCGCACGCGTACACGCATTGGCCTCTGCCGCCACCCATCTTCACCGTTTGATGGCCGCCGGCCATTGTCACCATCCGACTGTCGTCGGCCACCAACTCAGATAGCCGGCGGGTCAGTAGTCGGCTAAAATTCAAAAAAATCGTCGATAAGTTTAGTGACAAAAATTCAGTCGCTAATTCAGTCGGTAAATACCGACGTCAATAAAATTTACCGACAAACTCTATGGCGACGACTCGATTTCCGTCGGTAAATAATTTACCGACAGAATTTTCCGTTGGTAAAGGACAGTTTTTTTGTAGTGTTAAAACAACATAATTTTTGAATTTATAAAAAAATCTACTTTTTTTAATCAATTAAAAAACTCCCTGATTTTGCTTAAAAACAACTATTTTCAAGTTTAAGCAAAAGCAAAAAGAAGTGTTTATAATAATCAGTTGCAAACACACCCTAAGAAACGACATAATATTTTTGAAACTTGCAAATAAATTTGGGGGACGTCTCCCACGCGCAACCCTAAATTCGCCCCTTCATTTTTATTGTTTTACACATGCATGCGTCCCTTCGGGGACATCCGATAAAATTGGAACGATACAGAGAAGATTAACATGGCCCCTGCGCAAAGATGACACGCATAAATCGAGAAATGGATGTTTTACACATGCATGCAGTATTCTAGCAAACATTGGAATAGAAAGACATACAACAAAAAATCCCAAAACATTTATCCGCACATACAAAAATGGAAGAGTGAAAAGAGGTAATAACATTTGGTTGCTCTCCCACATTCAATATTAAATAGAGGAAAACCATACTAGAAATGGAGGATGGTAGTAAATTAATGTTTTTGCCCAGTATATACACATGCATATTTATATCATTACAAATATTGATATCTATACCAATAAACCGTACTTCCTCCACAATGACATTTATAACTTCCATCTAACCTCACCTCTTTCTCTTTCTTACACTTGTAAAGAACTTCTTACACTTGTAAAGAACACAAACAACCCCACAAGAAAATCTAAGGGCCCCTTTGAATTTTAGATACGAATACATAAATTACTCCTTCCATTCCGTTAAAAAAGACTCTCATTTCTTTCGTTACGATATCTTATAAAAATTTTTCTCATTATGAAAGAAAATGTATAAGAAATATGAGCTAACCAAAATTTTAAATAACATACACAGTAAAATATCATTTTATTAATTAACATTTCCAAAAGGAATGATACGAATATAACTATATCGAGGGAGTATTAAATAAGGCACACACCCATCATTAAATTTGCCCTTACTAGCTGCTGTAACGCTTGCGTCATCATCTTATTAATGTCTCCGACATTATAATGGCAGCCAATTTAAGGATGCCTCAACTCTCTCTCTCCTCTCTCTCTCTCCCTAGCTCCTCCTCTTGCCGAGGGAGAGAGAGTAAAATGATTCAATTTCTAATAAACATTATTTAATAAGGAGAAAAATAGTGTGTATGTGTCCCACATACTACTTTTAGCATTAGCCCTATTTAAATCTTCACACACTATATATGCATGCCAACCTATTTTCTCAAACCCCATCACTACCAAATTCTCCTGGTCACCTCTTCTTTTGTCTGCCTACAGTTCTTGTAATAATCCCACTAACTAACAAGAATTTCATAATTAGGGTTTTATAGGGTACCTGCCTCTGCCATCTTTTTCTGCACAAACCCTAAAATGGTAAAGGTGGAGTTGAAGAAGGGTCCATGGACAAGAGAGGAGGATCAGAAGCTCCTTGCTTACATTGAAGAACATGGCCATGGGAGTTGGAGGGCCCTACCCGAAAAAGCAGGTACGCACGAATTCTTTTTATTTTCGGGTTTTTTTTTATTGTGTTTCGTGTACGAAAATATATTTGACTTGTATTCTTTTTAGAGCTTCAAAGATGCGGGAAGAGCTGCAGACTGCGATGGACTAACTATCTAAGGCCGGATATCAAGAGAGGCAAGTTTAGCCCTCAAGAAGAGAAGGCGATTATTCGACTCCATGCCCTTCTAGGGAACAGGTCGGATTCTTTGTTCCACAATTATATTTCGAGGTTTTCGAATTAGGGTTTTTGAATATTTCTTTTATTTTTACTATTTTAGATTATTTCTTGAAATTTTGATTTCATTTAGACAAATTAGTGATGGGGTTTTTACTTATTGTTAGGTGGTCAGCAATAGCGACGCATTTACCGAAGAGAACCGATAACGAGATCAAGAACTACTGGAACACCCGGCTCAAGAAACGGTTGACCCGGATGGGGATCGACCCGGTGACCCACAAGCCGAAGGAGAATCCGGCCGGGTCGGCCCAGTCGCGCCAAGCCGCCGTGGTGAGCCACATGGCTCAGTGGGAGACGGCTCGGCTCGAAGCCGAGGCCCGGCTCGCCCGAGAGTCGAAGCTTCTAACGAAACTCCAGGTCCTCCGCAGGATCACCGTTCCTCCGCCTCCGCCGCCACCGCCGTGTCTGGACGTGCTCAAAGTGTGGCAAACCGCCGGCGCAACTCCGAACGGCTTCTTCGTCTCCCCCGGCTGCCTCGACTCGCCGACTTCAACCCTAAACTTCTCCGTCAACAGCGTCACGAGCGGGGCACGTGCGGGAGAAGTGCTGGACAACGACGCCGTTTACGTGAGTACGGGCGGCATGCAAAACTTAAACAAATGCGATAATTTGGTGCCGATGATTCCGGATAATAATTTGTATCCCATGGGAAATGATCATAACAACCCACTGAGTTGGATGGATGCTGCTTTGGTGAGTTCCCAGAGCTACGCGAACTCGGCGAGTTCGTACTCGGGAGAGCATGAGGACAACAAGAGTTACTGGAACGAGTTGCTTAACTTAGTGAGTTCACCGACGGAATCGCCTGTATTTTAATTTTAACTTGGTGAGTTACTGATTAGGCTAATCACCTTCAATTTACCATGTAATATAAGTTTATAGCTTGTCATTTTAGTTGGTTAATAGTGATTTCTAGACTATTAAATGACAAGTTTAATTGCATTTTATTTTTAGTATGACGAGAGGAAATCTCAGTCATTATTGGCAATGTAATAATAATGCTATATATGATTGTACAGTTAAACCTCGATAAAGTAATAACCTTGGGATCGAGAAAAAATATTCATTTAACGAGGTTATTACTTTATCAAACATTATTTTAGTGCATTGACCCATATTGGGACCGGAAAAAATTAATATCTTAGCGAGATTATTACTTTATCGAATATTACTTTATCGAGGTTTAACTGTGATAGTTTAATAAGAAGAAGTGAAAAAGTAAAAGTTAATAATTAATTAAGATTAATAAAAATTTAATAGATTGAACGACTTCTAGGCTTGAATGCTGCAAATGGGATTTGGTAGGACCACTCGAACACACACTACTTCGGCCTGGGTAAATATTATTGAATTTAAATGAACCTTTTTCCTATGTTTAAAGTTACTGATAATTACTGTAGAAACACATGTACATCCTTTTGTTGTTTCTTAATTGTTGAAGTACCACTACTTTTCAATATTCGGGATATTCGGGTTCGTTACTCTCACATTCATATTTAATTATTTTTTCTGAGTAGTCATTTTCGAGCCAACTAGTCATGTTTTGATCGATCGATCGGTATTTTATCATTAATATGTAGGTTGAAAATTCGTCCTGTCACAAAATAACAGTGCTTTATTTTAAATCAAAGATCTACTGAAGTCTAAAATGCACTCTCTTTGTCCCACTAGCAGTGTTTTTTTTTTTTTTTTTTTTGGCACGAAAATTCAGGCAACGATGACATTGTGTGGTGTATCTTATTTGATTTTTGAGTAATTAATTCGTAATCACGTATTGTTTGTCCTTTTTAAAAACAAGGCATTACTAATGAGACACGTATTTGAGATATACGAGACACTATTAATGAGAAAAATAGAGTACATCTAAAATGTGGCAGTGTTTGATTATTTTTTCAAGGTGTTTTATTCAATTATGGCTTGAGGTTATAATGGAAAATACCACACATCAATTTTACTTTCATAAAGAATTAAATACGCCCTTCGTCTCACTTCAATTGTCCAATTTCTTTTCGGTACGACAATTAAGAAAAACTGTTGGTTGCCGGTAAATGACTAATAAAATAGTGGAGTCAACTAAAGTGTACAATTGGAGTGAAAAATCTAGAGCTGGAAATCGGTTGCTAACCGAAACCGAAAATTCATCGATTTTGGGTCCCGTTTCGGTTAAACCTGATAACCGTGCAACCGATTTGCATCCATAGAAAAATTCGAAAAAGAATATTAGACAATTGAAGCGGGCGTAGAAGCAGGTGAAAAATTATAAAAGAACACGAGACTCCATCCGTGGTCCTCCGTGGACATTGAACATACAATTTGGGCAGAACGATATCAATAATGTCCCAATCTAAATTGTAGGCCCATTTTAATTTTTATTTTTTATTTTTTTGCATTGTAGTATCTGGTATGTGTTTTTATGATGGTACTGATGACAATCGTCAATTTTCAGTTATTCATATTAAAAAATTTCTCAAAATTTCTCATGTGACGTATTTCCTTATCGGTAAAGATTCTCCCCGTCCCATAGAAAGTGTCTCATTTTTATAGGGCATGGAGATTAAGAAATTTGTGTTATGTGGGGTATATTATTTGACTTTTGAGTTGTTAATTTTGGTCCATATATTCTTTACTTTTCTTAGAAACATGACACTTTATATGAAACATGCCAAAAAGGAAAACAAGACACTTTTTATAGGACGGAGGGAGTACTTTGTTTCTAATTAACCTTATTTTACCTTAACCTATTCGATTTAACGATAAACAACAAATCATCGATATATTAAGCCGCGAAAAACGGGTGCATGAATTACATTTTTTGCTAGATATAAAAATGAAGACAACCATGCACTATAGATCCAAAAAATAATTATTGAAACAAAATATACAATTTAAAAAAGGGATAAAATCTTTAAATTCCCGAAATAATTAATATTATATAAAAATATATGCAAAAAAACTCGTAATTCTAACGATTTAGAGCAAATCCGCAGCTTATGAAAATCATATTATCTATGTGACATGTTATGAGAATGATAAATGGGACACCTCTGTATTAATTATTTTATCTGCCAGTGGGTTTGTGAATTAATAATTTCAATAAATTATACTGTGAAATACATAAAAGGGTCTGAGATTCCGTACAATATTATTTATCCGAAAATAATAATTCCCCAACTACTACTTGTCTGCTAGAACTAATGGAGGCTCGAAATTAAAGGCTTTTAATTAATCATTATTAATTATTACTTCATCTGAATACATTCCTGATAAATATTTATTCCAAGAGGTCGGTAAATCCTAGTATATGTTATAAAGTGAAATTTTATTGTTTCATAAAAACATAATCTGAAAAGTTTTACCAGTCGAATTTACCCTCACAGAATGGACTATGCAGAATATTGCAGAGTACTTTTTATTAATTATTATTAATGGGAATTTTTCAAATTAAAGATATACTCCCTCCATCCCGCTATTACTATCCTACTATCTTAATCGGGTTGTCCTCTTATTACTGTCATCTTTCCTAAAATAGCAAAAAATATTTTTAAACCAAAAATGAAGTGGACCTTGCTACTTAATACTCATCCACATTATCATACTCTCTTTCTCTCCAAAAATATATCTCTCACATGATTTTTGTTCCACTCCGTACTCGAATTTTTTTTATTTTTAACTTTTTGAAAACTTAAGATTATTTTTTAAAATACAATATAAAAAAACAGAAAAAAAATTGATTGCCTCAACTTTTCCCTGCAAAAATTTGGATAAATTATCATTTCTTCCACCAACCACTCCTCGAAAATTGTGATTAGTTTTTTAATACAATTAAAACTCATAAAATACAACACTTGAACAAAGTTTTTTAATCTCCGTGCCGAAACCAAATGGGACAGTAATAGCAGGACGGATGGAGTATTTATTGCCACAGATTTGTTATGTGTAATACTCCCTCCATCCCAAAATTCTTGTCCACTTTATTTTTTACACGGTTTTTAAGGAGAGTTGTTAATTGTATGTACGGTAGTATAAAGTTGTGAGTCCGATAAAAAAATTGTGTATAATAATTTATTAAAAAATGAAAGTGGACAAGAATTTTGGAACAATCCAAAATAGAATAGTAGACAAGAATTTTGGGATGGATAGAGTAATAATTATATATTTATATTTACCTGAAATTAGTTAAAATGTATGTAATTTTAGATAATTTTACCCAAGTTATAACCCCCTAGTTGTGTGCACCCATTTTGAAAATCCACAGCATAATTTGAAATGGGCCCTGTGAAGGACTGGGCCTTAAAGTAATTGTAGTTTTGGATATTCGCAATTTGGATCCGTGCTATGTAATTGAACATTTACACGTGTGAAAAATTAAAACGACGTCGTTTGATGAAATTTCTTACTTTAATTTTAAAAGTAAAGCGATGCTATTATTACAAATTATTACAAATTATGATATAATAAACTATCAAATAGTACTTGAAAAGGTACGGCACATATATAATG
This sequence comes from Lavandula angustifolia, assembly GCA_028984105.1. Classification (NCBI taxonomy): domain Eukaryota; kingdom Viridiplantae; phylum Streptophyta; class Magnoliopsida; order Lamiales; family Lamiaceae; genus Lavandula; species Lavandula angustifolia. Next base: position 757,923 of record CM054803.1, read on the forward strand.
ACAGGTTCAAGGGGAGTGGATCAGAGCTATGTCTACAAATCATGCATAATTTTAGATTTCTGAATTTTGGATTTTTTAAGATATTCTTTATATTTTTTCGGAAAAAATATTATCATTACTCTAAATTGCAAACTTTTTCTATGTAATGACTTTTGAGATAGAGGAACCTTTCCGATGTAATCGTTACATTTCTTCAGTACTCTAAAATATGCAAACTTTAGAATTTGTAGGCATGTAGAAAGTAAATTAATAAACTATAATAGTTGAAAGTATAAATATAAATGTAATAATTTGAATTTGGACAACTCAGATTGTCACTGTGTAACTTGTAAAATATACACAAACATAATGAGAGCATTCACTGTTAGTGATAAATATCTACTCATCTCATCCATCAAAAAGTGTATCCAACTATTTGAAACGATATTGGCAACCCAATTCTTTTTATATATATTCGGTTTTTTTGACACGGAGATTAAGAAAGCGTTTAGTTGTGTGTGAAGGAGTAATAAATAATGTGTCCATTAGATTTGTTAGAGTAATATTTTTTTTTTAAATTAGAAATGTGGATAATTAAAATGGGACAACCCTAAAAAGGACCTGAACAATTGAAGTTGAACAGAAGGAGTTTTTCTTTTAATTTTTTTTTATAATTTATATAAAAAAACAAACATGGTGCAAACAGTTAGTATGTGGGATCCTGAAATTATGATTGTGTCTTCTAATTATATATACACAGTATTATATTGTTGCCATTAACAACCATGATATTGTTGAATTAATTTTAGACATAAATCAAGTGTACATTTATAAAGTGAGGTTCCGTACTTGCCCAATACTAAAATTGAATTAAATGTCACACCGAACTGAATCTAAAGTTGATTAAAAATCTTGATGATTATGCATATACCATATATGTGTCTACATTAAAAGGAATAAAAAGATTAAAGATCTATTTGCCCTACCTACCTTGAACACATTATGTTTTTCCATGATTATAGATGATATGAAAGTGATGTATTGCTACATTTCACACGGGTAGTTGATGAAAGTTCGTATAATTTGTAATGTCGATGACTATATCGGTCTCGATAGATTTTTATTGAACTATTATAGTATAGTAGATATATGATGATAGAATATATAATCAGTGACGGATTCATAGGGGTTGTGTGTGTGTAAACATAAAAAGATTAAGATCTAGTTGCCCTACCGATCGACCTCAAACACACATTACTTAGGTTTTATGTTCATTGATGATATGACAATGATTTATTATGATAGTTAATGAAAGTTCAATTGAGTAATTTGCAAAGTCAATGAAGGACAACTTAAATGATCTCGATAGGTTTCAGGGGCGGATCTAAGATTATAAGGAAGGGGGCGAAATTTGAAAATTCGATAGAAAAGATGACGAAGTATAGATTCGAGGGGGCAAAATACAAAAAAAAAGTCGAGTTTCGACATGAATAAGGGGGGAGACCGCCGCCGGGCGCCCCCTGGATCCGCCCCTGATAGGTATTTATTGAATATTATAAGCGATGGCGGATGCAAGGTGCCGTGTATTTGTTGTAACCTCTAAATCGCGCAGAATTCCTAATTTTTTCTCTTTTTTTTTTAGAAAAAAATATATTATTCTGTCCCTCTTACCCGAAATTCGCATATTCTACTTCAATCTTTCAAAAAATTAATTGATGGTATTGTGTACTTGTCCTCGATGTCGGAAGTAGGCGTTAAACTTGTTTGCTTTGCCAATTCATTTAATTCATTTAACTGTTGATCTTTTATATATATCTACGAGCATATATACCACCCACTCCCCCACACCAAGAAAAATAAAATAAAAAATGGTTAGGTCTAGAGGCTGTGATAACAGCAGCTTGAAGAAGCGTCCATGGACAGCTGAAGAAGATGAGAAACTCTTATCTTACATTCAAGAAAATGGCCATGGCATTTGGCGTTTCCTCCCTTCTAAAGCCGGTAAATTATGAAAACCCTAAACGTTATTATCGATCGATCTACCTTTCATGCATGCAATTTAATTCCGATTATGAAATAAAATACGAGATTGTAAAATTACGGGTTTTTCCTGTTGAGTCTTTAGGGCTTCAAAGATGTGGGAAGAGTTGCAGATTGAGATGGACAAATTATTTGAGGCCGGGTATCAAGAGAGGCAAGTTTAGCTTGCAAGAGGAACAAACTATTATTCAACTTCATGCCCTTCTTGGGAACAGGTGATTAGCACTAATATAATTGTATTATTTCACAGAAACGAGATTTACGCAATACGCGTCTCCGAATAAAGTTGGTACTTGTCGAGCAATAATGTGAACTAGGTGGCAACTAAAGTTCCAATACTATGTACTATGATAGTGTCTTGGAATTTTAGGGTTCTTGAAAGCTACAACAAGGTAGGTTTCTATAATTGTCCATACATGCACGAGGAGAGACATGATGACAAAATTATATTCCTTAACCTTAAAATGTTTTCTAGTCACCTACCTATCAAGAACTTCATAACTCGATGTTTCAATTATTATGTACTATAGTTGAATAAAATCAATATAAAAGTACATTCTTAGATTTGTTACCATTAATTACGATCATTGGCGGATTTAGGGATAGGAGGTGATTGTCAATTTTTAAACAATCAACCCTAGATTATTGATTTCGACTCTCTATCTTAAAATTGCCCATTTTACGTCATATTTTTAAATCTGACTCGAATTATGATTGGATTTCAATATTCGACATATGGCCGACATGCAATACGTCCTGTTTTTTTCTAAAAAAAACATTATTTCTCTATGAGATTGTTGATTTCGTCTCTTCCATTTTAAAACTACGGATTTTTTCCCAATAAATTCATGTTTTCTGAATCCGCTCCTGATTAAAATTTCTACATTCGACAGATGGTCGGTGATAGCGACACGATTGCCGAAGAGGACGGACAACGAGATCAAGAACTACTGGAACACTCGTCTCAAGAAGAGGCTAACAAGAATGGGGATAGATCCGATCACTCACAAGCCAAGCAATCTCTCTCTAAACTTGGACCAATCCAAGAAGATAGCCAACCTTAGCCACATGGCTCAATGGGAGAGCGCACGTGTTCAAGCCGAGGCTCGGCTCGTCCGAGAGTCAAGATTCACCTCCGACCCAAGCCGCCACCTGGCCGCCGTGGCTCCACCGCCGCCGTTGCCACGGCCGCCGTGTTTAGACATACTCAAAGTGTGGGAAGGGACTAACGGATTCTCCTCCTCCTATGGGGAGAGCATGCTCCCTACTCCGGCCGTCGGGTTTTTCAACTCCGGCGATCCAACGGTCGGAAACCCTAGCGGAAACTATCAGAACGAGGGGAGGGGTATAATGGGGAATCTCGTTGGTCAAGATTCGTTAGGGTTTCCGAGCTTCATCGACGGCTTTGCTGATATTTCATTGGGTGCCGGAACTTCCGATAATACCCTCGGAGCTTGTTGGGGAGTGCTTGAGGAGGTTAACATATGCTTTGAAGATTAAACTTTAAGCTAAATTTGGATAAAAGAGTAAATTACTATCACAATGTGTACCCTTATGAGGATATGTAATAGTTATGTCCTGTTATGGAATGTGAATTATCCCAGTCTATTATTAAACGAATTATATATTTTATCTATAGCGTAATTCTACATAATTAGTCTAATGTGATCGATTTTTTAAAATAGTTTTTAATAGTTTTTTCAAACTATTTTACATAAATTATTAATGACACATCTACCTATAAAAGGAACTAAAATCTTAATTTGTTAAAATTATCTCGGATTTCATTAGTTGCTTCTACTTTGAAGTTGGATTTCGACCTAGAACTAAAGCATAGACACTTCGAAAATCTTAGTATAACCTATCTACAATTAAACCTTGAGATCGAGAAAAAATATTTATTTAATGAGGTTATTACTTTATCGAACATCATTTTAGTGTATTGACCCATATCGGGATCGAAAGAAATTATTATCTTAGCGAGATTATTACTTTATCGAATATTATTTTATCGAGGTTTAACTGTATTCTTAAATTGAAGGCACAAGGGAATCAAAACGTATCGAACACCATCATGTTCGATTGAATATGTTTTTTTTCAATATTTCTTAAAACCAATTGTTATTGGATTACATAATAATAACCTTATAAATGCATAATTTATTATTTTTTATGTGTACTATTGAGCTCTAATTGTTATATTATTAAAAAAAACTTATTTTTATTTATCGTTTAATTTTATATATAGTGCATCTTGATTTCGGCTTATTCTTGGAAAATTTTGACGACTTTTTTTTTTTAATTATAAATTAAAAGGCCAAACTTCTCAACCACTTTAATCATTTCCAAATTTCGCAAATTCCAATAACTTTCACTTCATTCATGATCTGCTGCGATCAGAATATCTTCCTTCAGTTTCACCTTAATTTCTCCGAATATTACAGAGCCATGCACAGTGCCTGCATGTAGTAATTCAATTCTGCACAGAAAAAAATGCCAGTCATATTAATGGCAGATATTATTTCCTCTGCATTTACATAGTTTGTTGGCGAAGGTTTAGGATGTTCGACAGCGCATTACAGGCCCCTACGCCTTACGAACGGCCTGCTCGTCGAAACGATCGGCACGTGTTTTGCGTTCGGAAAAACATAGGTGGTCCGTTTGCTTTTCGATCTTTTGTTTGAATTTGGGGCAAATATGGAGGTGAGAGAAGTTTGGTGGTGTCTGAATGCCCGTACGGTACCATGATTTCTTTGATTTGAGACATGTATTAAATTGATGTTGGAACTCGTACTTTTTAGTCGGATGGTCGAAATAGCTAGAAATAAGAAAGAAATCGCGTTGATCGGATTGTCAAATGAAGGGAAAAAAGGATGGAACAAGGACTTTTAACCCCTACGAAGGCACTGGCGGCCTGAAGGTCGGCCGAACCCCCCAACCCCATGTACGGATTATGATTGAATGATCATGAATTTGAAATCGAGATTGTTTTAACGTAGTGGGTGTAGAAAGGTTCATAGAAATTGGTTGGCAAATTTATTTTGAATATGTATTGAATAGGATGTGATCATAGATATCAACTAGATTGCACTGACACGAGACACGATACATTATGATTACGGGATACGATATGGATAAAATAGCTGAATAACCATCTCAATACTACTCATTAAATAATAAATTATGCATTTATAAGATTTTATATTATATGTAGATAGTTCACCCGCAAGTGACAATTTTGAAATAAATTAATTTCATATATTATTTGAATCAATAAATGGGCCGTGGCTTTCTTAGCGGGTTTGGATAATGAATCGGCCCAATCGGTCAAACATGGGCTGTCAATGGACAAGCACGAGTTTGGAGGCCCATTAAATTGGGCCCATCTAGTCTGTGTGGAAATTAGCAACGGGCCAGCGCATTATTTTCACTAATAATCCACTAAAATAAAATTCATTTCATCTCATTTCTGGCTTGTTTTCCTAATCGGATTGCCTGTTATTTCTGTCATGATTCTAAAAATGATAAAAATAAATTCAAAATCCTAAAATAAAATAAAATCCTCATTACTTATTACACACCACATAATTTATATTTTCTCTATCCAAAAGTCTTTCTCTCACGATTTTGTTCCCCCGAACTCAAAAATTTATCGTTCTTAACTCTTTTTTTAAAAAAATTAGATTATTTTTTCAATTATTATTCCAATTCTCTCAATTGTACCTTAATAAAATATGGATGAATTATCGAAAATAAGCCCACATATAACTAAATTAAAAACATAATCTAGAAGAAACTAAAATTGGCTTGTCCGCCAAGAAGGCAATAAGCGTCTGAATTAGAAGTCAAAAACAAAAAAATTCTCTCGACTGCCATTAAAATAATTCATACTTTGGAAGAGAGAGAGAGAGAGAGAGAGAGGGGGGGTTTAAGAATAAGAGGTTTAAGATCGGCGGCCATGGGGGACTACCAACTACCGCTTCCACAACCAAGCCGCTCCACCGCTTCAATGAGTCCTCCAAATTCACCCCAAATCGACCAACCCAAGCTCGAATCCGAACCCGCCCAACATCCAGAAACCCCAACTGAGGAGTCTCTCGATCCATCGGAGAAAGTTCCGGCCGATTCGGCCGAAGAAGCGAACGGCGGCGAAGAAGGAGAAGAGGAGGGCGAGTGCGGATTCTGCCTGTTCATGAAGGCCGGCGGTTGCAGAGAGACGTTCACGGATTGGGAGAAGTGCGTGGAGGAAGGGGAGAAGAACAAGGAGGATATTGTGGAGAAGTGTTTTCAGGCGACCTCCGCTCTGAGGAAGTGTATGGAGGCGCATTCCGATTACTACGCGCCGCTGCTGGAGGCGGAGGAGGCCGCGGCGAAGCAATTGGAGGCGGAGAAGGAGAAATCGAGCGATCAAGGGGCGGGGGGAGAGGAATTGGATGGTTCTGTGAAAGCGGCGGCGGCGGCATCCTGAATTTGATCGCGCCTTGAAGGTGTTCGATTAATTGATTATACGGATTTTTTGTTGGAGGTAACAGAATGAAGAAGTTAGGGTTTCTTCCATGCCTTGATCATATTGCAGTAAATTATTTTACTGAAATACTTTCTTGATGATGAATGATGATAATTGATATTAACTTGTTGATTATATCCACTCTCATTTAATGCCCATTTTCATTTTCTTGATCATTTTGGTTTCATACTGTTGTTATGTTTTCCATCTAGAAGAATAAGAGTCTTAATTTGGGAAGTTAGGATTTAGTACTCCCAATCCCGCCCGACTTGTTTCGTTTATTTTCGAAATGAATATTGAGATTAGTGATTGGTTGTGTATAGAAACGTAGCAGCCTATAAAGGAAAAGTGGGAGTTACAAACAAGACAAGTTATTAATTCAAAAAGTCTTAATTTTGGAAGGTTAGAATTTAGTAATTGTGGTGTTAGTGCAGGCATTTCTGCTATGAGGTAAGCAGTTTGATTGCAAGTGTGAGGGATATTCTCTTTGTTGGAACCTGATTTTGTTGTTGTTCTACGAATGAATCGCACGAGATCCTCTATTTCACGATCTTTGTATTCATGTCTTTGATAGTTGGGGGAGTCTTGATTTATTAGAAGTGTAGAGTATGTGCATAGTGGGTTTTGACTCGTCTTTGTTACCAACGAATTTTCGATGTTTACCAATGAAAATTTTCGTCGGTAAAAAACAGTTTTCTTTACTGCGTATTTTTCTTTTTCCAGGATAGAAGCATGCAGACCTTGATTTCCTCAGCACAAAATAGGCATAAGCAAGCACAGCTATATATAATCTAAAAAAGAAATATCATTAGCTTGCAAGTCAGATAAAAAAAAGAGAAACTTTAACGACGGATGGTTACATCGCTAATTGATCAATTTTACGGAATATTTGTCCGTCAGTAATTTTGTCGTTAATGGTTTTTTATCGATAAATTGCGACACAAGTATGTGGGGATTAATCCTGAATTATGCGTTTTTAGTTACCAATTTCATGATCAGTAGTCCTTTTTAAGATAATTGGGGTTGTTTGTCACATTTAAAAACTCTCATGTCGTTGGAGCTATTGTAGAAGGCTTATGCAGCAGGAGCAAAGTTTACCCCGTTGTGTTTCCTCAAAGATATAAAAGTTGCGTACAAATTTGTGTGCTACTCTAACAAAAAAAAAATAGTATTCACATTACCATATTAAAAAAAAAAAAATTAGAATTCACACTTTTAGATTACAGCAACAACACTGCATCGTCTGCACCAGACCTCTTAGATTTCCAGTTTCATCTCTAATAGCTACTCGAAATCGTAATTTATTCATGCATTAATCCATTAAAAAAAAAAAGAAAAAAAAAGTGTGAGATCGATGCAGCGAGGAAGAGGACGACGACCCTCTTAGATCGTCGAATTTATTTTCTATTGTTTTTTTTTTCTCGGTTTGTACGATGAATTTCCAAAAACGCAGTCTTCTGGTGGTTCTGGTTTCAATCGTGTTGTTATGGAGTCGGGCCGGGTCGATCCGATTCGAACTAGATCCGGGCCACACCAAATGCATAGCGGAGGACATGAAGAGCAATTCAATGACTGTCGGCAAATACAAAGTCGTCAACTTCAACGAGGGCTTGCCTTTACCCGACACGCACAAAATCATTGTTCGGGTACTCTTTAGGGTCGATTTAAATATAATATCTTTTTATTCGAATCTTTTTAATTGGGGAGTTTTCTTATCCTTAGATGATTTAGGGTTTCCTTGTAGACGTTTTGTTATTAAGAGTTTATATGTCAATGTCATCATACTATGATACAATAGCATCTTTTTATTATTTGGGTTTGTTTGATCGAAGAAAACTACAGAAAATCTCGATTTTGATCATGTGACTTTCGGTTCAGTAGAGAGTGTATTTACGCATAAGGTGTAACAATTCTCAATCTTGCTGAACTCATAGGTGACGTCATCGGTGGGGACTAACTATCACTACGCAGAGAATGTGAATTGGGGCCATTTCTCATTTCAGACCGTAGAAGCTGGTGATTACATGACTTGCTTCTTCGCCGCTGACTTCCATCCCTCCAAGGCCATGACCGTCGACTTCGAATGGAAGTCCGGCGTCGCCGCCAAGGACTGGTCCAACGTCGTCAAGAAAGGCACCATACTTGTAAGTGGCGTGTCCATCTCTCGTTGTCCTCATCCCCCCAATCGTGTTTAATTTTCGCTTGTGAACAGGCGATGGAGATCGAGTTGAAGCACATGTACGATATGGTCCGATTCATACACGACGAGATATATTTTCTACGAGAAAGGTAGGGCGTCGTCCTCGCTCATCTTCTAGTCCGAGACTCGGTAGTGTAACTGCGTTTGTGTTGCAGGGAGGATGAGATGCAGAGGCTGAACGTGTCGACCAACTCGAAAATGGCGTGGTTGAGTTTCCTGTCGTTTCTCGTTTGCCTCTCCGTGGCACTACTGCAGATCTGGCATCTGAAGCAGTTCTTCCAAAAGAAGAAGCTTATCTAACAAGGTAAACTCAGAGGGACTCTGTTCTTTGGTCAAGAATGGGCATTACTAGAACAGGGGAATTGTCAGGCTACTGCACAAGGAGCGGGGTTTAACCAGTGCGCACCGAAGGTAGCAGCTGCGGGTTCCACGAATCAAAAAAAAAAAAAAAAAGAACAGGGGAATTGTTTTTATTCTTACCTAGTTATGGAACAAATGGTAGATTTTCATATGTTTTTTGCTCATAATATTTCATTCATCCCTAATCTTATCCTAGGATTCAAGAACAAGATCAGTGAAAAATACAAACGTAACACATAAAAATGAGGGTTCAAAAGGAGGGTGGGGGGGGGGGGGGTTGGGGGATCAACAGAGAAATTCACATTACGAAACATGAACAATTAAGAAGATGAATTTTAAGCAATGAAACTTGGTCCTCCCAGTAGACAATACCTCGACCGTGGAAGGAAAGTGTCGGTACCTTGTTCTTCACGACATTACGAAGTGAAGAGGTGCCAGTGATGTTCAGGAGGTAGTGTTTCCTTCATCTTCTCAAGTCTCTTCAGAATGTCCAAGAAAGGTGGCCTCTTGTTCATGTCTGCTGACCAGCATTGCTCGGTTAACCTATACGATAGATTAGCACAGATTTCGTTGCAGTTATGATACGGTATATAAGGGCCAATGCTTCTTGAAGTTTATGGTGGTTTAAGGATTAAAAAGATACTTACTCTTTCAGTTCAGGAATAACTTTCGACCTAAATGTAGGGCGGTGTCCTTCGGCCACATACCGGGCTGCTTCGTAAGGTTCGTAATGAGACAATGGAGATTCACCCTCAAGCATCTGCAATAGTTGACATTCTCTTTAACTTGTGTTTCGACCAAAGCCAGTTTATCATCAGCCATTGGAGAAGTAGAAAAGTTACCTCATATAGTATCATTGCGAAAGAGAAAACATCGACCTTCTTGTCGTATTTCCTGTGGCTGAAGACTTCGGGCGCCATGTACCGGTCTATTTATGTCGCATAAGAAGATAATAGAGTATTAAAAATCAATTGAACCCCCAGCTGCAGTTAAAGTTATAGGTAGTAAGTACTTACAGCTTCCAGTTTCGCCGGTCATTTTGTACACATCATGAGAGTGTTTTACCTTGATGAGCTTGCTTAACCCGAAATCTCCCACTTTTAAATGGTCAGCACTGCTATTGACAAGTAGAACATTCCTGGAGCAGTACCGTGTTTAGGAAAAAGGATTGAAGTTAACATTCGTCAACATGGTATCGATTTTTTGCCAGAAGGACAAGCAGCAATTCAATGGTTTTCAGGAAATAATTCTGCATTTCATACAGTAACCAACTAACCTTGGTTTAAGATCTCTGTGTATTATAACATTTGGCTCACTGTGGAGATACGCCATGCCTCTGTTTGGACAAGATTACAACAATTAAAGGAGCATACGACAAATTACGTAGTACTGTAAGGTGATTTCTCCAGAAAACAAAAACAAACCATAACTCCGTTTTACCTGGCAATATCCATTGCGAAATTTATTGCAGTTGATGGATTCAATGCCCCTTTTCCCTTTAGATATTGATGTAGATCACCCTGTAAAAAGATAAAAAGGGGACACCTGCGGTTAGGTCATTTTGGAGTGAAATGTGGCATTTTACCATTCACAGATATCAAATCGACTCACCCCTCTCAAGTACTCCGTAACTAACATTAAGGGCTTCTTGTCAGTAACAGCTCCAAGAAACTGGACAATATTTGGATGACGAAGCTTTACCAGCAATTTGACCTCATGTCTGAAGTCCTGACTGTATTATGAACAGGAGGAAGAAATGATGGACTAAATAGGTTGAAGAGATACCATTTAATGATATAAGTGACTGAGGAAGATAAATTAGCAGATTTCAAACGAAGTTGAAATAATAAGACTGAGTTCAGCGTATGAATTGAGGCACACCAAAGATAATGTTTCAAACAATCTTATGATTTATAACTGAGATTTGGTCCAGGGCCCTAGTAAGGGGCATGAGAATGTATACTAATAAAATGGGAACACAGGAAGTATGAAATAGCAAGAACACAGTGAAAAACCATACATTACTAATCTGTCATCTGAAAGGCTCGGAAGAATTCGCTTGACAGCTACTGGTGTTCCCCGCCAATCAGCCTTTAGTATCTCACCAAAAGAACCCTATCATAACAAGTTTCATCAGTAAGAATGAGTTTTGAGAGAGAAAATGAGAGAAATTACACATAGCCAAGTGACTAGACCTACAATTTTTAGTGTTGTCAAGAAAACTTAGGATAAGCACACCCCTAAAAATGAGAGAAATTACACATAGCCAAGTGACTAGACCTACAATTTTTAGTGTTGTCAAGAAAACTTAGGATAAGCACACCCCTAAAAGGTACACAATGGAAAGCCAACCAAGTCAAACTACACTCTTGGATTACCCCACCCACCGCAGCTTCTATACTCCGCCTCCAGAAGATAAAGGGGAATATCATAGGGTTTGCGGTTGGGCAGGGGTTGATTGAACACAAGCACACAAAAATCCTTTGATGTAGACATAATAAAGTAAATACTAAGTTAAAAAGATCACACACATACTATCCCATTCTCCAAAATCTGAATTTTTATTCATAAGAGGTGAATGTATCAATGTATACGGTTGTTTGTAATTAACATAATCATATAATGGTATTAGAATTTCCAACTCAGAGTGCACTAGTCTATATTTAAGTCCATCAGACAGAGGTCATGAAGATTATTCTGCAAATTAAATCAGACCTTCCCTACGAGAACTGAGTTAGAGAAATCCAGCTCTTCAGGGTCTATCTCCCAATCACACTTGTTGGGCAGAGGGGGTGGTACAGGTCTTGGTTCAAAATGACTACCATTCTGGCCCTGCAAGATGGAAAAAATTAGAGTCTCGCGTAAGAAAAGAAAAGAGTAAAGGTAAGAGCAAGACGAAAGGAAAGGGAAATGATAAGGATTTTTGTGATCCAGGCAAAGCATTTATGATTGCCAAGAACTACAAATACCCAATTCTAAGACTGGAACTTGTGTCAAATTGAAAAGACCAGGAGAGATAGAGAGAGAACTGATATGAAAAAGCATTTCTGTAGGTAAAATGCAATTCAGACGCGTGAAACTCACATAAGATTGTCCACCATGTGCTTTTAATAGTTCAATGATTCCAGTTCTTTTTGCTCCTTCAGCATCAGCTAAAGGCTGTTTCACCATAAAAAACCCATATAGAAGAGCAGCTACATAAGTATAAAACAACTACCAGAAAGAAACCTCATAATACATCGGCATCCATACATGCTGACAAGAAATAGCAATAACAAAGAAGGATATATCTAGGTGATGTACTTAGGCGCATGTAGGCATACTATGAAGTGGAACTTTCTCAGCTTAAACTGTACAGCTGGCAGCTGCATCATGTGATCATCAAACAATAACGACAAATATAATACTGCAACTCTAATCACTACAAAGTAAAAGTAGCAAAACCAAGTATAGGATCTATGTATAGTGCTCTGTCGTTGAGCCACAGAACACATACACCAAAGAACCTTGGAAAATAATAAGGCAAAAGGCACATCCTAGCTTGTTCTCACTCCTGATGAGATTCATCATTAATGGCAGATTTTACTAAACGACACCTTTGTGCAATTCAGTAAACTTACATTATACAAACTCAATTGTCCACTTTCTCATCAATTTAGAAAGTTTAACTTAGTTTCTAAGGGCCAAAGAGACAAAGAACCACCAGCGGCTCCACCGAGCCGGTAGCCTACCAGTGAGAACTACTAGCCGGGAAGGGATCTAGTCGTAGAAGTTGTTCCTAGGAAAGATTATGGTTCTCGGGTATCCAATCAATTAATCCCCTAAACCGGGGGAGCTTAAGCGAAAAGAAAAGAGAAACTTAGTTTTCCTTGTTACAAATTAGTTGAAATGGATTGTTTTTATGATGGTATTTGTATACATAGATCCATTAAACTGTATAGTAAATCCTTTAGCTAAAAGAGATCAGAAGAAACAAAGTAGAGATAAAATACTACTACATGATAGCACGAATTCCTCCCTACACATTCTGACAGAAAATGATACTGATTTCACTCACAACATCAAATTATCATCCAATTCGTTAATTGCCAGCAAACACAAAATCAATCATAATCACCGCCCAAACACACTTCACAACTGCAAAATCACTACCATAAATATATTCCAAACAAAAAGTAACCGAATCTCACCGTATTTTTCCATCGATCCTGCGCGTTGACATCCGCTTTGAACTCGATAAGACACTTGGCGACGTCGATCCACCCGTGGATCGCCGCCACGTGGAGCGGCGTCCGGTCGTCGTAGTCTCTGGCCTGCACCAGCGACGGATCCTCCTCGAGGAGCTTCCGCACCGCCGCGGCGTCGTTTTGGTGCGCCTGCCACAGAATCAGAGACGTCCTGCTCACACGCGCCTTCTCCTTCTTCTTCTCCCTCTCAGCCGCCGCGGCCGGCGGCGGAGCTTCTCCGGCTGCAGAGTTCCCCGAGCTGCCCTCGCTCCCGCTCATGGATCTGAATCCGGCGACTCGTTTCGCTACTGCCCCGTAAACCCGCTGTTAATAACCGTTTTGTTCGCTTCCGCCTCTTGAGACAACTTTTTTATCCCAACCTTCAATTTATACTTTCACTTGCCATTTGACTTCATATTAATTTTAGTTGACTTTAACATAATCAAGTTGAAATAGAGTTCGGCGGTGAAATGCCAATTTAAAAAAAGACAAACATATTTATACACAATTCTTATATTTAACTACACTATATACCCAAGAAGAGGAAAATACCCCTACTATGGAATGGTATGATCACGTGAACAGATGGCCCGATCAGGGTCCGACCGGTCGGACACGCCCGACCAAGGGCCGATCACAACTGAATATTGGGCATGATCGGTCATGCCCTATTACAAGGCCATGATCGGTCATGCCCTATCACAAGGCCGATCACTACCAGGCCATGATCGAGCATGTCCGATCGGTCTGGTCCGATCATGGCCTGATATTTTAATGAGAGAAAAGTGAAAAAAGTGGGGATATTTTAATAAATTTAGGTATATAGTGGATAGTTTTTATAAAGTTGGGTAATTTTATAGTTGTAATAGTCAAATATGGTATATTGATATATTACCACGTTGAAATATTCTACTCTATTTCCAAAAATGATTGTTAATTTGACTTGACATTGTCATTTGACTTCATACTAATATGTTTTCGTTTTTAGGTCGTGTAATGGATTTGGACGGTTTTTAAAATCACACAATTCAAAAGGATCAATTATTCACGTTATATTATATGACTAAAACCAAACCAAAATCGAGATATTTAGTAGTCCAATATTATTTTGAACTTGAAAAATTTCAAGACAATCATTTTAACCAAATCCAAATTCCAACAAAAATATTAAAATCCTTAAAAAAAGTAGAAAAGGGGGTCCATCAAAGAGCGAGAATTAACATGTCGAAGAAAGTAGAGGCAAAAGAGTGGCTCAAAGCAGACAGTGTAGGACATGCCATTGATCTCAAGAACTAGGGTCAGCGCTCTCTATCATTCATTTCTCAATCCCATCATTATTACACCGGATTGCCAAATCAATCTCCATCCCTTGATTAACACTCTCTAATTAATTATTGTGATAATATATCAATATACCCTATTTCACTTTTACAACTACAAAATTATCCAATTTTATAAAAATTATCTACTATATACCCAAATTTATTAAAATACCCCCACTTTTTCACTTCTCTCACCTAAAAAGTGTCAGGCCATGATCGGACGTGATCGGACCATGTCATGTGTCCGACCGATCGGACATGCCCGATCATGGCCTGACAGTGATCGGCCAGGCATGAAGGGGCATGATAGGGCATGACCGATCATGCCTTGTGATAGGGCATGACCGATCATGCCTTATGAATAGTGATCGGCCCTTGTCATAGAATAGTGATAGGCCCTTGGTCGGGCATGTCCGACCGGTCGGACCCTGATCGGGCCTCTGTTTATTGATCGGACCATCCCCATAATAAGGGTATTTTCGTCTTTTTGGGTATATAGTGTAGTTAAATATAAGAATTGGATATAAATGTGTTTCTCTTTTCGTAGATGGGCATTTCACCGCCGGACTCTTAATTATTCAATCATGTAATTTCGAGGGCGAAAAAAAATAATAATTCTTGCTTGAAAACTAAGCATTTTAGGATTGATGGCTACGGATAATGTTTGTTTGATCGTTGGCTAGGTGTAACTTCTCATGTTAAAATATATTAATCTTCATCCCTTTGATTAACACCCTCTAATTAATAATTCAATCATATAATTTCGAGGGAGAAAAAAAATCTTGCTTGAAGAACTAAGCATTTTACGATTGATGGATACGGATATATTAGTTTGATCGTTGGCTAGGTGTAACTTCTCATGCTATTAATCTTCATCCCTTTGATTAACACCCTCTAATTAATTATTCAATCATATAATTTCGAGGGAGAAAAAAAAATCTTACTTGAAGAACTAAGCATTTTACGATTGATTGATGGATACGGATATGTTAGTTTGATCGCTGGCTAGGCGTAACTTCTCATGCTAAAATATATTAATGGGAGGAATCTTTCTTGTTGTGCTGCCAAAGTGAAAAAGAACGGCCAAATAGTGAAGTGTCAACCGTTCTTGATTTTTTTTTTTTACATAAATATCAACGCCCTCAAGAAATTTATTACATCCTTAAACGATTATTACAATGTTCATTGAATGTAATGATTATTAAAGAAGGAAGAGATTAGGTAGTTAATGTGGAATGATCTTCAATCAGAATCAAGATTATTGCAAGTCATTTAGTCAGTTGGTGAAGCAGAAAAAACTTAGTTTTTGACTTGAAAAAGAGAAAAAGGGCCAAGAATTTATAACTTTATTATATAATTCTTTCATAAATTGGAAGTCAAAAAGAAAAACAAAATAAATACAAAGATTGGAGAATCATAGGTTTTGATGCAAGAACACAGTTCACAGTTTATTAATTGAATAATGGGTCTCATCAAAATCTGATCTTGATTAGAAACAAGAAAGTTTTTTTTTTAATTTGTTTTAATAAATTTTCTATTTTTGACAAAGGTGAATTAAGGTCCACCTTTTACCTCCTGACCATTAGCATTTGCCAGTCTCTGAAAACCTCCTTTAGTGAGCAGCAAAAGTAGAGAGCAAAATAAACTCTCAGTCTGTCTGCCTCTCTCTCTCTCTATATATATATATATAGCAGAGGGTATTAACTTTTAACCATTAATTCTTGGTTTTATAAATTGCTGTTTCTGTTGCCATATAATAGCCCCTCTTGCTGACTCCTTTCAGCTTCCTCTCTCAAACAAGCTATGGAAGAAGAGGATTCCAACACCAGCAGAAAATGCACTCCGAAAACCAAGAGTTTTAGAGAGAGGAGAGAGAGAGCTTACACCTATCAGTATCACCACCATAACCTCTTGCAGAACCCATACACCTTTGGCTATGGCTTTGGATTTGCTTACCAAAACTTCCCTGCTCTGCTCCCTCTCCCTCCAAGCATACCTCTGCAGCTCACTGTCACTTCACCTTACCCTCAAAATCACTCCTTCGGACAGAAATCCCATCTTCGTAGAGGCTTATGTAGGCAGAACAGTCCTGCTCTTGCAACTTCCTCGGACTACCATGTTCAAGATTTTGGTGTTGCTTCAGGTAGAAGTGAAAAACCCTTTTTTGTTTGGTTTCTTGAATATGGTTTTCTTGGTTGTTGCTTCTTTATTTTCTATGTTTGTGCAGCAATTTCATATTGCATGTTGGGTGTAACTCATTTTTTGTTGTTTAGCAAACATTGAAGAGGTTTCTTGGTGACTAGATCACTATTATAAACTATGTTACTTCATAATCTCTCACTAAATAGTGGAC
This sequence comes from Lavandula angustifolia, assembly GCA_028984105.1. Lineage (NCBI taxonomy): Eukaryota > Viridiplantae > Streptophyta > Magnoliopsida > Lamiales > Lamiaceae > Lavandula > Lavandula angustifolia. The sequence continues at coordinate 774,910 of CM054803.1, forward strand.
AAAAATACAATCTTTTTATGAAGACTTGAGACAAAAATGATTGTTCCTATGATGTAATAATATAGCCCATTTGATGGTTGATGGTGTTTCTTGCTAAAGCCTATACTACTCCCTTCGTCCCATTAGTATTGTCATGTACGGTTTCGGCTCGAAGTTTAAGAAGCTTGACTTTTGTGTGTAAATGATGTGGGCCCACGTGACTTTTTATGATTTTTAGTGTTGTTTTATTTCTGTTTTTGGAAACAAGACAGTATTATTGGGACAGTCCAATTAGGTATACATGACATTATTAATGGGACAGAGGGAGTATTAAATAGTGGACAAGAAACAATCTTTTTATAAATACTATGACAAAATGATTGTTTCTATGATGTAATGATATTAGCCCATTTGATGGTTGATGATGAGTTTTGCTAAAGTTTAGATTTTGATAGGAGGGGGAGAAATTAAAAGGCCAGTTATGATACCCTGTGATAAGAGGGGAGATGGGAGGAAGGCTTTAGATTCTAAGCCAATGCCATATGCAATAGCAAGAAGGCCAGACTGTGGTGGGGTGGAAGGGAAGGCTATCACCCTTCTTGCCAATCATTTCCTAGTAAAATTCAGCCCTTCTCAGAGAGTTTTCCATTACAATGTTGACATATCTCCAAGCCCCTCAAAGGACATTGCACATAGAATCAAGCACAAGCTAGTTGAGGAGCATTCACATCTCTTGTCCGGTGCTAATCCGGTTTACGACGGGCGAGGGACGATATACAGCCCGGTCGAGTTTCAAGAAAACCGCCTTGAGTTCTTCATTAGCCTCCCAATCTCTGTTGATAAAACTGTAGATCTTCATAACAAGAAGGAGAACAAGGTTTTTCGAGTAAACATCAAGCTTGTATCTAAATTGGATGGCAAAGTTCTAAGTAGCTTCTTGGATAGTAAAGAGGATAACACCACTCCTCTTCCTCAGGAGTATATCCATGCTCTAGATGTAGTCTTGAGAGAGGGGCCTACCGAGAAGTGCATACCTTCGGGTAGGTCGTTTTTCTCGAGTTTGATGGGAGGGGCAAAGGAGATAGGAGGAGGAGCAATTGCATATAGAGGGTTCTTTCAGAGCCTAAGGCCAACACAACAAGGCCTTGCTCTCAATGTGGACTTCTCAGTCACAGCCTTCCATGAGAGTATTGGGGTGATCCCTTACCTGCAGAAACGCTTCGACTTCATGCACGAAGTCTGTCAAAGAAAGGCGAGGCTTTTGACAAGCGAAGAGAGGAGGGAAGTCGATAAGGCCCTTAAGAATATGAGGATCTTTGTTTGCCATAGGGAGACTGTTCAGAGATATAAAGTTCATAGCTTGACTGATCAAGATACTGAGAATCTCTGGTTTCCGGATAGAGATGGGAAGAATTTGAGACTAGTAAACTATTTCAAGGACCATTATGACTATGATGTCAAGTATAGAAACTTGCCTTGCTTGCAGATTAGTAGGAGGAAGCCTTGCTATCTCCCTATGGAGCTTTGTGTGGTTTGTGAAGGGCAGAAGTTTCTTGGAAAGTTATCGGATGATCAGACCGCGAAGCTTCTCAAAATCGGCTGCCAACGCCCGATGGAACGTAAAGCCATAATCGATGGAGTCATGGAAGGACCAGCAGGGCCAAATAGGTATATATAGTGTAAATTCCAAGTTTCTTGATTGTGATTTGAATCATTTGATTTAGTTTGATTAGTGTTCTTTGCTTTGGTTTCAACAGTGGGAATGCAGCTAAGGAGTTTAAGCTTGAAATTGCAAAGGAGATGACAATGTTGAAAGGAAGAATACTCCAACCTCCAAAGCTTAAGCTTGGAAATAGTGGCAGTGTGAAGAATCTCACTCCTTCCCGCCACGATCGCCAATGGAACCTCCGCGACAGCCATGTCTTCGAGGGCACGCGTGTCGAGAGATGGGCGATAATAAGCTTCGGCGGCTCAACTGATCAGAAATCCACCATTTCAAGATTCACAAGCCAACTCTCTCAAAGATGTGAGCAGTTAGGTATATTCCTCCATAGGAACACTGTGATCAGTCCACTCTTCGAGCCGATGCATGTTCTTGCAAATGCTAAAGTGTTGGAGACGAAGCTGAAGAAGATTCACAAGGCTGCTTTTAGCAATCTTCAACTCCTTGTATGTGTCATGGAGAAGAAACACAAAGGATACGCGGATTTGAAGCGGATTGCTGAGACGGGTATTGGGATAGTAAGCCAGTGCTGCTTGTACTCAAATCTTGGTAAACTAACATCACAGTTTCTTGCAAACATAGCTCTGAAAATCAATGCTAAAGTAGGAGGATGCACGGTTGCGCTCTACAACTCGTTGCCCTCTCAAATGCCGAGGCTATTCAAGCAAGACGAGCCGGTTATCTTCATGGGAGCCGATGTAACACACCCTCATCCGTTAGACGATTCGAGCCCTTCCGTGGCCGCAGTTGTTGGTAGTGTAAACTGGCCTGCTGCAAACAAGTATGTTTCAAGAATGAGGTCACAAACACATAGGCAAGAGATAATTCAAGATCTTGCTTCAATGGTGGGTGAGATTCTTGATGACTTCTTTGAAGAAAACTCTCAACTCCCAAAGAGAATCATCTTCTTTAGAGATGGGGTCAGTGAAACACAGTTCAACAAAGTGTTGCAGGAGGAGATGGAGGCGATTAAGCTCGCGTGTTCAAAGATTCCGAACTACGCCCCGCCGATCACCTTCCTAGTAGTGCAAAAGAGGCACCACACAAGGCTATTTCCATATGAATCTGATCAGTCGATTCAATCCAACCCATCCAATGATGAGAATGTACGACCGGGTACAGTTGTCGACACTGTGATCACTCACCCTAGAGAGTTCGACTTCTACTTGTGCAGCCACTGGGGCGTGAAAGGCACGAGCCGGCCCATACACTACCATGTTTTGTGGGATGAGAGCAACTTCACTTCCGATGAAGTTCAGAAGTTGGTTTACAATCTTTGCTACACGTTTGTGAGGTGTACGAAGCCTATTTCGCTCGTGCCACCGGCCTACTACGCTCATCTAGCTGCGTATAGGGGCCGGTTGTACCTTGAGCGCTCGGATTTAAGCGCTTCTACGACAAGCTCTACAGTATCGCGGTCTTCGCCTCCGAAACTGGTACCTTTACCTAAACTTAGTGAGAATCTTAGGAAGCTAATGTTTTATTGCTGAGATTGGGACAACAAAAAACTCAGCCTAACTATACCTTAATGGTGAGTAATAGTTCATCTACTAATCATCTCATAGTTGTTGATCATATTTATCAGTTTGTGGTTTAGACATCATCTACAATTGTATGACAATCTTGTCATCTCAACCTTGATTTGGAAAGTGGGAGAGGTCCATTTTACAATTGATTTATTGGGTTTTTTCTTTCCTTCAAATTTTCTTGAAGTGAAATATGAATCATGATGCTGTGGAGTTCTGGTGAGAAGCGATGGAAGATGACAAAAACAGTGATGAATTTGACTATATTTAAAGCAATAATTATCATGGTGGCTGAATTATATCATCATCATGAGAGCAAAGGAATGTTCTTGTGGATAAAATGGTAACTTACTTCCATCCATCCATCCATATCAAGTCCACATCTATACTCCACTTGATGTGATGATGATCAAGAATGTAAATTCTTTAACTCCCAAGATTTGATTTTTCTTGAAAATGGTATTAAAAAAAAACAATCTTGATTTGGTGATCAAGAAAATGAAAATTCTTGAACTCCCAAGATTTGGTTTTTCTTGAAAATGGTATACAAGAAAACAATCTTGATGTGATGATCAAGAAAATGAAAATTCTTGAACTCCCAAGATCATATTTTTATTGAGAATGGTATGATAATAATTGAATGGTGGGGGAGAAGTGGGAGTTGGCTTCCATGCAAATGCATGTAAGAGAGATGGATGGAAATCTTGTATGTACATGCAGGGTAGGTTAGTAGGTGGAGGACAAATTTGTCATTTTGTGTGAGCTTCAAAGTGCAATAATGGTACTGGAAAAGTAATGAGTTAAGATGGTCTGCTGGGATGGAACTAAACCTACAACTGTTGAGTTGACATTAATGGAGTAGTGGAGAAGGGATTAAGAAGTGGGAATTGACAAAAGTAACCTTTTGACAGCACAGAAGAATTGAATAGTCACATAACTGCAGGAGGTGTGAGAGAGAATGTGTCATTGGTTGGAGATGAATACTCACATTCAGAATTCAAGAATGAAGAGAGAGAGAGAGATTGTGTGTGTGAGAGAGAAGTAGAATCTAGGGGTATTTTGGGATGTGAAAAACTGAAGTACTATATTAGTACAAGAAAGTTAAAAACAGTCTGACAATATTTAAGAGGTAGATGCTCAAATTCTTTAAATTTTTAGATAATATAATACGGAATACAATATTTTCTAAAAAATTTAGAACAAGATATGACGATTAGAGTATAAAATAAATTGATTCTGCATTTTTTTCATTTGAGTTAAGTGCAACGTGTAATAAAACGTATTGTACACATCAATTAGAGTATCGTAAAATATTTGACACATGTGAGACACGATATGTTAAGTCCATTTTTCTAGATTATGCATAAATAAATTTAAAATAAAACAAAATAAAAATAGGTGAAAGAACAAATGATATCTCATTATGAAAATGATAATATACTCTCTCCGTCTTATACGATTTGTTTTATTTCTTTTCGGCATAAAAATTAAGATGAGTGGCTGGTTGTGCATAGAGAGGGAAGCCTCACAAAAAAAATATGGGAGTTTATGTAGTAATTATTTTTCCTTTTAAAAAACAAGACAAGTCAGGTGAGATAATTTAGAAAAAAACACAAGACACGTAAGGAAAGTAAGCAATTACAGTTAAACCTCAATAAAGTAATAACCTTGGCACCAAGAAAAAATATTCATTTAACGAGGTTATTACTTTATCGAACATTATTTTAGTGCATTGTCCCATAAATTATTATCTTAGCGAGATTATTAATTTATTGAATGTTACTTTATCGAGGTTTAACTGTAAATTTACAAAAAATTGAGTAAAAAATATAGAATAACTTATAAGTAGCAGCGACAGTGCGATATTTGGATATGGTGGTAGAATATTATAGCATGTCAGAATGTTCGACACATTTTTTATATAATACGGTAAGATTTTTCGAAAAGTTTTGGAACATTAATTATGGGACGGAAGGAGTATTATGGTAAATAAGAAAAGGGAAAGGGGTATCTCAGTCATTGTGTAAATGAATAAATGAGCAAAATAAAAGCAGAAAAAACAAAAACCCATAAAGAGATTTAGAATTAAAGCACAAACACTTATGTGTCACACAATATACTCTCTTGTATGTCACACTTTATAAAGTGTTGACATGTGGTATATGTGGTCCACCATAATTGATTTTGATTTGATTATTTAATTAAAATATATTCCACATATCAAATAATTTGTAGAAGTGACATATATTGAAGTATAATTGTGTGATACCAAAGTATATCCGGAATTAAAGAAAGTAAAAAAGCCAAGTTGTACTGAGTTTCTGCCTTCTTTTTTGTATCTTCCATCACTTCTCTTTCCCATCCTCCTTTCTGTCTCTCCTCTTATTTCTCTCTCCCAACTTCTCTCTTTTTCCTGCATGTGTTGTATCTGTTACTACAGCCTTTTACTCTTGTAAGAGAAAAAAAAATTATATATATATATAAATATATTTTATTTAGAAAGCAAATATAAAGTGGGCCGAGGCCCTACCCGTTTCACTAAACGGGTAATATTCCTTTTGCCGTACGAAAATATAATCTGCTGTTCTCACAACCTACTGTTGTATTGTACATCAATGCCTGCCGTGCCATCGATCAGGTGGCCCGCGACAACCTGTCTGTGACATTCAATGGCTCGAAGCTTGATGGGACTACCAATTTCTCGTACGCCGCGCTGCAACAGAATCCCTCCGTCGTACGGCGTCATCATTGGCAGACACTGACCCTTTTTATTCCGTCCCAACAGTTTTTTGCGGTACAATAATTAATAATAAGAATCCAAAAATTATTTAATTGTTCTATTATGTTAATTGATTCTCTTCTTTTCCAAATTAGATCTACTCTTAAATACTCCTACTCCCTCCGTCCCATTGAAAGCGTCTTGTTTTTCATTTTGAACGTTCCATTGGAAGCGTTTTGTTTCTAAAAAAGGCAAAAATATGTGGACAAAATTTAACTATCCAAAAATCAAACAATATACACCACACATTATCATTTTCTTAACATCCGTGCCCATTAGAAACAAGACGCTTCCAATGGGACGGAGAGAGTATTATTCTTTTTTACTGTAGTAACATTCGTAATTACAATAGGAGACAATTTGAATTTAGGTGGAGAACGGATAGAAATATAAAACTTCGGTAAGAGAAACACAAAAAATTTCAAAAATTACATAGAAAGAAATGTTTCGGAAGGCGGGAATCCCTCTTGCATCCCCACCTTCGTGCCGAATCCAAGATTTTAACATTAACAAAATGCAAATCTATAAATTTGAGAAAATAGGCAGGAGCGAAATCTACAATTTTAAAAGGAGAATGACTAAATAACAAATTTTCAAGAACGTAAAAAAATACACGTTTTGAGGGCAGTGGTTGCATCCGCCCCCAAGATTCGCCCCCTGCTACTACGAGTATATAACATTCAAATACATATGGCGAAAAAATGCTTCTTGTTTCATAAAAAAATGCATACAATTCTATCAAAATTCATAGATATGATTATATGAATATCCACCATTGTAGTTGATGATAAAGAGAAGCCTTTTACCCTCTCTTTCTAGTAGCCCTGCTGAACATGTCCTTGATGTTATGTGAATCTTTCTCCACTTTCGCCTTCTTCGCTTGCCTCATCGTTGCACGGGTGACTTTCTTCTCCGTCCCGTTGTTCTCCTGAAGGAGAGAAAGACAATGATCCCACATTTACATAGCAGTTGGATGCATACTTTCTTGAATTACAAAACAGAAACAAATTTGTTGTCAAAATCTACCTGTACTGGAGTGAATGATCCAAGACCATTTTCAGTTGGAGGCATAAGCTTTGAAGCATCATGTGTGTTAATCAAGTCCTCCATGTTTAATCTGCAAACAAGCTCTAATAAATTAAGAGAATGCATTAAACACATAAACTCTCTCATGAGTTGTGAATACACCAAATCAGAGAAAGTGGTCCTAATGCATTACTGCAGACAAAGATTCGACTAAATTTAAGAAGAGAAACGTGGGTTTTTGCTTGTTCGGATTGTGCTTAATAAGATAAGCTGTTCATCAAGATTCTAAGCTGTTCATCAGATATATGCTTAATAAGAGAAGCCGTTCATCAAGATTCGACTAAAATGTTTAGTAGCAGAAAAGAAATGCGTTACTTTAATTTGTTGCATAGAGGATTCAACCAAGGATCGTCCTTCAAGTACTCCCGCACGATTGATACTGCTTCAAATACTGCACCATGGAAATAACCTTAATCAGTAGACATTGGAAGGTTTTGGTAAGGCAAAGATAACATTAGACATCTATGAATATGGAGATTTTACGTGGAACTTCAGTAAAAGAATTTTCACTGCTTCGCTAGGAATAAGTACGATAACAAGCATTTAAATGACATTCTAAAAAGATTGAATCAGGTCAATGTACTAGCAAGCGAAAAAATAGGCTTGGATAATTATGAAATCAGAAGAAAATAGAGATGAAAACATTTCATACATGTATCTTTCTCGTCTCGGGCAGCATAGTTCTTATCCAATGTGGGTAGTGTCAGCTTTAATTGGTTTACCTGCATTCATACGAATAAAATTAACATATTTAGCGTAGGAAACAGGAAAGGAAGGGGAGCATGAGCGGCAGAATGTGGAATGGATATGTAATGCTTTCAAGGCGTTGCTCTGAACATAGGAAAGGCGATAAAGACTAACCTTATAGCATAACCACTTCAGCACCTTCGTGTCGTTCAGCCTGAAAAACTTGATAGACCCGACTTCTGTTCCAAGAGAGGCAAGAAGTTATTTAGCTGGAAATGCAGGATTTAATTACTCTCACAAGAAATATGACTACCTTTAAGATCACAAACAACTTGCATAGCTTTATCTGCAATGGCTGACAAAGATTGATATCCTGGACACCCATCGATATACATAATCTCATCAAGTTGCCTAAACTTCCCAGGTTCAGTACCTTTCTGCACGCATTACAATTTATCGTCACTTATGATGACTACAGGATCAAAAACAAGAAGTTTATTGCAATAAGTGGTAGAGAAAATTAAAATTATGTGAAGAGGATAAAAGAATTTATAATAACTGATAGATCATAGAATACAATTGGCTATCTTCAATATGCATTTGAGTTCACATGTAGAGAGGTTCATAAATCTAAGTAAAAACATTTGATATTCTAATGGAAGAGGAAATTTGTTCCAATTGAGAACTAACAGCAACAGCAACAACAAACCTTCAGTCGAGCTTCCTCGAAGACTGGCAAGAGAATGAAAACAGGATCAACAGGGGTGGCAGTATACAGGCGGCCATCTGTAAGGAGACGGACGGCAAGAAAACAAAGCAACATGATTTTGGTTATTGACACATAAACAAGATGTGAGAGAATCCATCACATTCATTATATTTAGCAATTTGAATAGGTGCAAATTAGTTGTCAAATTATGATCATTCAAAAGTACCTTCACAAACATAATCCCCAAGGAACCAGGATCCATAGGATTGCTTAAACCAGTGAAGCTCTTGAAGAACTCCATCAACGTATAAGTAGCAAGCTTGGTTCCCTAAACACAACAAAATCATGCCAAACTAAGTAACAAGAGTTTCCAATTTAAGCACAAAAAATAGACATAAGCTATCAAAGAACTAAACAACATCTAACGGTTTACTGCTCGTAATTACGAAGACGAACAAAACATGCGAATTCAAATAATTAATAACAAAGCATATGAACTTTTGAAATTATTCATAGGATGTTAATATTACCTGTTCTGGGATGCCGAAGTGACAAAATTTTACCCACATGCTTCCCGCTAGTAGAAGGATCTGCTGCTAAAGAAATTTCTTAGATAATTCAACCGACTGAAGCACAACAAATCCAACCAAAATGTAACAAAAGATGTCCAACAAATTTCAAAATGCAATTAAAAAAACCTTGTGCAATGAGAACGCGAGTTTCATCAACGCCTTCCCACCAAGCCATTGCCGAGCTGCTATACATCAGAGTAAGGGTTTCAAAAATCGTTCAACTAATCGGTAATACAGTAATGAATCACTTCAATTCGCGACTAACCTGATGAGATTCAATGACCGAGCAAACGAAATTGGCTTGAAAGAACAGGGTATGTATGTATCAAATTAGAAATAATTCAAGTTCAAAATCTGAAACCCTACACTTCAACTTTTTGGGCGTATCGTTTTGGCGGTAACCCTCCCCGCCATTTCCGTTTCTCTGATGGAATCCGGCATTTTTGAACTGTCAAGGGCCCCAGAAACTTAATTAAATTGCGTGGATCCGAGTCCCGAGAGGAACGGGATTTGTTAGGGTTTCTCGGTGATATCGAATCTGCCCTAAAATTCAATCTGATACTATTGGACTGGAGAGAGCCAGAGGCCCATTTGTAATAAAAGAAATTTTTAAAAAAATGAAAAATAGTTTAAATCTTTCTTTGTGTATTTGACGAACACTACTAATCTACTTGTTTTAATTCGGAGAAAATATCAATTTTGATTTCTGTTCGATTTTTTTTATCTGTGTCGGTATTTAATTTTGATCCTATAACTTTATAAAAAAAAAAATTTGGTCATGTAATTTTATAAAGTATATGATTTTGATACCCACGACAGAAATTGTCGAACAGAAAAAGACACATGAACTACATTCTTCGTCGCATGACTAAAATAGGACATTTCATAAAGTTTCGGAATTAAAAACAAATACTTCTAAAAATTGCAAGACCACAAAACAATTAGAAACTACATTGTCAAACAAAAATTAAACTCGTTTTAATAATAAAAATGCTCTGTTTTTTTGTCATTAAACTTTACAAAATGGTTTATTTTAATCATTCGATGAAGTGTGAAATTCACACGTCTATAATGTGACAATTTCTATCGGATGACCAAAATCGAACACTTTCCAAAGATATAGGACCTAAATCCAACTCATTATAAATTAAGGACCAAAATCAATCACTATCACATAAGAGAACTGAAATCGAACACTTTATAAAGTTGTAGAACCAAAATCGAACACTATCTTATTAAAGATCAAAAGCGAATAAAAACCACATTAAATGACCAAAATCAATATTTTCTCTTTCAATTTGTGATTTCTTCTTCAAATTGACCTTCCAAGGATATGTTAGTTTTGGAAGATTTACTTCTGGTGCTTTAGAATTAGTTTATACTTCTATCACCCGGAGTCATTGAACTGATTTGCGCAACTCTTTATCATAGAGTTTACGGGTGGAGTAGGTCTCACGGTTATCGCAGTTGGATTTTCCACGTAAAAATCTTGATACATTCCGGTAAAATCGAAGCATTACATAGAAAATATTTCACAGAGATTCATCAAGTTTATCACAATCAAAATTCATGTTTAATAGAATATGTTATTCTCAGGTTCAGGAACTGGTAGCTGGAGTTCTTCTCTTATTAGCTCCAAAAACTGCATACACCATAAATTAGTCCTAAGCCAATGCCCAAAATCATAACCTGTTCTAACTTGATGAAAAAAGTATGGCATCAAAATCAAGAATCTTTATACTCCATCCGTCTCATTTGACTTGTACTCCCTCCGTCCCGCTAATTACTGTCCTACTTTCCTAATCGGGTTGTCCGCTATCACTGTCCTCTTTCCTAAAATAGTAAAAACTACTCTTAAACAAAAAAATTAAATCAGCCTCTCCTACTTAATACTCATCCCCACATTATCATACTTTCTTGCTCCAAAAATTTATCTCTCACACGATTTTCGTTCCACTCTGTACTTGGAAATTTATGATTTTTAACTTTTTGTAAATTTAAAATTATTTCTTAAAATACAATATGAAAAAAAAAACAGAAAAAATATCGATTGCCTAAACTATGACCTGCAAAAATTTGAATAAATTCTAATTTCTTCCACCAACCGCTCCTCGAAAATTGTGTTCATTTCTTAATATAATTAAAACTCATAAAATACACACTTAAAAAAAATTTCTTAATCACCGTGCTCAAACCAAAACGGACGGTAATATCAGGACGGAGGGAATATAATTTCTTTTCACCACAAAGATTAAGATGAGTGGTTGGTTCACTGCGTGTAGATTAGTAGGTCCCACAAAGAAAAATGAGAGTTGACGTTATAATATTTTCCTTTTCAGAAAATAGGACAAATCAAGTGGGAAAACCCGAAAAGAAAAAATGAGACGAGTCAAACGGGAATGAGGGAGTAATGACGATCGACAAAATGAAGACATCCAGCAATGAGACCTTTTTTTTCTAATAAGCAAGAAGAGGCAGCAAAGTTACCTGCTTAATGAGAGCTTTCATCGATGCAATTAAGCGAGTGCACCCCTCTATTTTCCTACACATACAAGTATCGGCTTCTCAAACACCCGGAGATAAAGTCAAAATTGAAGTAAGTCGTTATGATTCAACTAGAGGACGTATAATTTATCGACTACGAAACAAGGATTTGAAAGATTAGGTAATTTTACCGCCCGGATCCCACGAGTGAATCGAAAGTTGGATCTACATACACTCCAGTTCGAGTACTAAACGAAGGCCAATAGACATTTATCGACGAATGGGTTTGAAGGGCTTCCTTTAATTCGGCAAACTCAGCTTTGTATAGCATCTTTTTTCACAAGTTACTAACAAATTCACACACCCTTTCAGTAAATGTACCTGGATAGTCTTTCTTCCCTAGCAGCTATATATTTCAGAGCTTCAGACCAGGTAAACTCCACATAGAATCCAAGTCCAACGTCCACGAATATATGCTGGGTATCCAGCCTGAAATATGCACAAACAAGAAACCATTAAGCTTTTTACGATCCCACAGATTCGTAGAAGAACGTTCCATACTTCGTGGGATTTTGGTGTTCGTTAAGAAAGCTAGATGCTAAGCGGAAAAGTGATTGCATCTGCTGCTTTATCTTAGTAACAATAAAAAGATCTCTTATTTAAACATTTACACGGCCACAGCTTAGCAAAACATAACAGCAGTGATCACAACAAGAGCCATTATGAAGAAATTACAGAATGTGTGCTTACGCTTCAGCTTCGGTGTAGAGTTCGGAGCCAATGTTAACGAGTGTCTTCATACTGGTCACGGTATTTTTCTCCAAGTTCTCAATGTTCCTCTTCAGATCAGAGCTACAGTGATCAAGCTAAGGAATGCAAATCCAAATTATATATATTCAGCCACAATTGTCAAGGCTATAGACTCAACTAATCGGAAAATAACTTGTGGAGCCTGGATCAGACATACAATGATACAAACAACTCGAATAAATTGGAGAAACACAGAGGATACAAAATCTTCTGTTGCTCAAAGACCTCATTCCTGCAAAAATACCAAAAAGAAAATCAAATCTTTCTTAGCCCCTTCTTTGGGATAGAAATCTTCGTATGCCACAACATTTTGCAGAAAGTGTTCGGTTTGATCATATAAAGTATAAACATAAAGTACTACATTAAGATCCTAACAAGATGAAGTGATTTTACAAGAACACTACAATCTTTGATTTCAAGAATAATAACGGAAACTGCATCGACAGAATGAGTATGAGGCAACCGGCAAGGAAACGGAGATATTACCGTTTAGCAATAGCTCGCTCTAAAGCAGGTTTCAAGCGCTTATCAATAATCTCCTCAACCTTCCTCACTTTCTCTGGTGGTGCGCTATCCATGTCAGCCCTATACCAAACCACAATCACAGCAATTCACAGCCAATTACGGCATTTAAGCTTATCATTTGAGATTCAAAGCAGTAATGGTGAGTTACAGAACAAGCATACAATATGCATACACACACACAACCACAGACTCTAGAGAACACAAGCAAATTCTTATATCTCGTTAATCGCTGTCCATTGCTCCTCAAATTAGTTCAAGTTGCTTACCACGACTTCGGATGATCCTTCTTCCTCCTCTATGACAGATAAATTGAAGATTGCTCCTTCTAAACACAGAAAAATCTGAACCGGCGGGAGGCGGCGGTAGCCGTAGACGGCTAGACAGCTGTTAGGGTAGGGCCAGGGGTTGCCTCCGTGAGCGCCGCGGCGGCGTGGAGTGGAGGACGGGTTACCGGTGGAGGCGGGAGGCGGGAGGCGGCCGTCGTGACGGCGTTCAGGTTGAAGTTTTCTGTTCTGCGGGATTTTGATTTTTGATACAAGCCCTAATTCAGTAATTCGTATTCGTAAAGCGTAAATCACGTTTTAATTGTTTTGTTTAATCGTAATGGTAAATAAAACTTATAAAATATAAACTTAAAAGAATTTTCTATTTTTTTTTAACTTTTATTTAATGAATCAATTTTATTAATTATCAGCATTATTATAAATACTTTAAAATGTTTATTAAAAATCTATTTGGTTTTCGGTAATAACCAATTTACGTCCGGTTACTACCGATAACCGATCACCCATTGTTTCGCACCGATAACCGAAAATCACGGTTTTGGTCCGGGATTGGGAAAAATCGAAAATCGTTGATTATTTTTCCACTTCTATTTTTAAATTCGTTAAATATTGCATATCGAGCAAAAATTCCGGCGAAATTGAATTTAACGGAGCCCAAAGCGTGGCGTTTTAGTATTTAGTTGGAAGATAGATTTTTTCATGTAGAAATTATATTATTTTTTGTCATAAAATACACGAAGTTTGAATTCAATCTAATTTCGCATGTAACTTTTGAACTTTAAAAAAAATATGTTTAAATTATATTAGTATTTAATAGAAAATGTAAAATATTACTCTATTAATTAACATAATTAGAATTATAAGATCGATGAATATTTTTCTAAAAATTATAATTTATTGTAGGATTGTAAATGAAACAAATCGAATTAAATATCTATATATTCTATTGATGTTCGTATTCGTATTCGATATTATTGGAATATTAAACTTGATCCGTATTCGATTCATTAGTAAGATTTAAATTATTTGGTTCGATTTGAATACTCGGTTCTTCTTCTATTCACACTTTCTATTAAATACCAAGAATATAATAAGATTTGAATATAATTTTATTAAAGTTTGAAAGTTATATGCAAAAATATATGAAACTCAAACTTCGTGTATTTATAGGTGACAATAACTATAGAACTTCTTATTTGAAAAAATATCTCTGTCAATTAAGCAGTAAAATGCCACGTCTTCCGACCCCGTCATTCCCAATTTCGTCGAAATTTTTCACCGTTGTGCAATTCTTAACGAATTAAAAATTCATATATTCTGATGAGCGTTTTAAAGGTCGTATGCAAAATCAAAATTTGACAACTTCATGTATTTAGAGGGTAATAATCCTTTAAAATTTATAAAAATATAATTTGTAAAAATAAATTACTGGGCTGATTCAAAGCACAACCTGTAGGCTTTCTCAGCCCAAGCCCAATACCCAGTTAGTCAATGGGCCCATCTAGCCAGCCATTTAATTATTACGTTACATATTGGGTGGTTAATAATTTGAATTTATATTTATAATTATATCCTACAAAATTTAATTTATATAATTAAAAGAGATTTTTAATTTGTTTGCGAATACGAGCTTGCGTATCTCTCCATCTCATCATCTTCTCGAATCCTCTCTCTCTCTTCCACAGAGAAGAAGTTCGAGCTTCAGTACCTCCATCCATGTCAGCTCACAGCTTGAACCTCTGCGAATTGCTCTCCGAGACCAAGCGCATAATCAACGCCCACTCGCGCCATTTCCTAGCTCTGTCAGTTCTCTTCCTCCTCCCTCTCTCCTTCTCCCTCATCGCCTATCCTTCCCTCTCTCGCTCCCCTTCACCTCTATCTCACCACCATGAATCGCTCTTCTTCTTCTTCTCTATTCCGCACCCACAAACTCACCCTATCAATAGATCTCACCTCCTCACAATCGGCTACGCTCTCTTCCTCATAATCTTCTCTCTTTTCGCCACCGCATCAATCACCCACAGCACCTACCACGGATTCTACGGTAGGCCGGTGAAGTTTGTTTCATCGGTTAGGTATGTGATTGTTTCAATCTTACCCCTAATCGGAACCCTAATAATCTCCAATTCGATTTTGGGGTTAATCGCGTTGGGATTTGGGGGTTTTACTCTGTTGGTGTTTAACGCCCTAGCCCTAATTGGAGTCGCGATCGACTACAACAATGTGTTCATCATGGGTTTTATTGTCTTTATATCTACCCTGCTCACCGGATTGTTGATATACTTGCAAATTGAATGGTGTTTATCGAATGTTATCGTTGTTATCGAATCCAAATGGGGTTTATCCGCTCTTAGAAGGAGTTCATTCTTGTTGAGAGGGATGAAGGGTGTAGCATTTGGGATGATTCTGTTCTTTGGATTTCTAATTGGATTGCTAGGGCTGCTGTGCTCCAGTGTTGTGCCTAGCACGGGCGGATCATGGAGGGGGGATTTGATTAGCTTGGCGTTCGTATTTCAAGCCGTTGTTTACTCCGGGTTTATGACGATTGTGATGCTTTATAGTGTGGCTGCTACTACTGTGCTGTTCATGTATTGCAAAGCCTTGCAGGGGGAGCTTGCTTTCGAGATTGCGGAGGAGTTTGCGCAGGAGTATGTGCGCTTGCCTTTTGATGATGGGAAGCTCTCTCAGGTTTCCTACGTCGTGTAGATGGTGATGAGCCGGTTTAGCAGCCGCACTAAGTCCTTGAGAGATCGACCTTGGGATGAATGGATTGAGGTTTGCAGCTTTAACCTTGTGAGAAATGCTCTATTGGCTGTTTATGTTATGTGCTATCTTTATATGGTGTTTAGAGATGTAATTATGGAGATTTAGATTCATGAACACTTGAAGCCTTTAATGAAACATGTTGTGTTTTATATGATTTTGGTGAAGTTTGTTTCATTGTTCTTGTTAGAATTGAGATGGGGAATTGATTTTCTTGTGAAAGATAGGGAGATGAATTAGATTGTGGTGTGCTTTATTGACATGTTATATTTTGTTCTATCTTGTATGGTGTTAGAGATGACCGTCAACATATAGTTTAGTTGATATTCCCACTTATACGTTAGTGGTTGGTCTAGAGTTAATCTAGTGTTCAATTTATGTTAGATCGATTTAATATGTGGAGTTATGCAGGAGATTTAGATTCATGAAACTTGAAGCGAATATTTTGTGTTTTATATGATCTTGGTGAAGTTTGTTTCAAATTGTTCTTTTTAGAATTGATTTTCTTGTGAAAGACGGGGAGATGAATTAGATTTTGGTGTGCTTTATTGACTTGTTATGTTTTGTGCTATCTTGTATGGTGTTAGAGATGACCGTCAACATATAGTTTAATTGGTATTCGCACCGTAAGTGGTTGATCTAGAGTTGATCTAGTGTTAAATTTCTATTTGATCAATTTTTAGTTTAATTGGTATTCGCACTTATGCATAAGTGGTTGATCTAGAGTTGATTTAGTGTTCGATTTCTGTTTGATCAATTTAAGCTGTGGAGTTATGGAGGAGACTTAGATTCATGAAATTTGAAGCCTTTAATGAAACATGTTGTGTTTTATCTGATTTTGGTGGAGTTTGTTTCATTGTTCTTGTTGGAATCTAGATGGGAGTGGATTTATCTTGTGGAAGATTAGATTTTGCTTGGCATATATTCTTCCAAAATAATATTAATAATGTTTAATATTCCCTCTGTGTGTCTTGTATTTCTTTTCGAACTACTCTGCCGAATTTGTCTTGTTTCTAAATAAGGAAATTGATTCCACATCTTTGTACTACCAACCCAAACCAATTCTAAAACATTAATGAATTTCATGAGTCATGCCTTTACACCCACCCATTATTTTTTAACAATTAATTCATTTAATGAGTTTCACAAATTTATCAATCCAAACCAACTTTTTTAAATAACTGAACTGAAAGGAAATAAAACAAGAAAACGGGATGGAAGGTCTTTGGCCCAATATTTTGATTTTGAGATTGGGCCGAGTAGTGGGCTGGTCAATATTTTACTATGTGATTTGGAGCCCAAGCTTTATTACAAATCCAACTCCACATGGTATAAGAAGATGATTTGATAAATGCTTTGTTTTTATTTATTTATTTATTTATTTTGCTTGTGGGTATTTGACTAATCAAAAATTGATATTAACTTCGTACAAGATATTTTTATTAAATCTGAAGTAACTAAAAAAACTTTAGAATCATATCTAATAAGTTACGATTTTCCAACTCTTAGTAAATTTCTGGGTTTTGTCCAAATTCGCATCAATTCCAATTGAAGTTGTTGGTGAATCCGAAGTCAATTTTAATGGAGTATTGTTTGTATCATGTGGAGTATATTTTATCTAGTGGGTGGGACGGCGCAAGTCTGTGTGTGCGTAGCCGCCGACCACGGGTGGCATTTTGGTGATTTCTAGATGTGAGGATTTGCTAGGAATTAGATGAATTATTAGTAGGTAGGAGTGGGTAAATATATCCAAAAATTAGTATACTATACATACCATGTTGAAAATATACTAAAAATTTCAATTTTATTTGCATATCGTGATTTTCGTTATGGTACGATACCGTACCCATTTTTTTCAGTACGATAATAGTATGAATTTTACATACCTGGATATACCGATCCATATCGAAATGTCGGTATATTTATATATAAGCATTTCTAACTTTATTCTATTTTATAATAATTTATATATTATCATTGATGAGTAACAATAATTATGAATAAAATATTATTAAGAATGATAAAAAATAATAAATAATACTCTACACGTATTATATATCTATATATTTAAATACGATATATATATTAAGTATTTATTTTTATTAAATAATAACCACACATATTATATATTTAAATATAAATAGATGTACTTTTAAATAAATAATATTCACACACGTATTATATATTAAGGTATAATTTTAGATTTACTACTTAGGTATAATTTTAATCTTTTTATTAAAATACTCTAATATATTACATTTTTTTTTTTTTAAAAATTTTTCGGAGTATAATATATTGATATACCGTCACAATTCAATATATCATAATGTCTAGTATACCGCACTTTACGGTATATCGAAGATTGATACGGTATTTCGATAAGATGGTATGGTATACAATATGATCAATTTTAATACCGAAGATTCGACATACCGAATATAGGTATACTGCACGGTACGGGACGGTAATGATATGTTCCATACCGTCATTTTTGGGTACGGTATACGGTATGAATTTAACCTGCAAAGAACCTCTACCTAGGGTGGGTTGGTACGGTATACTAATTTTTTTTCTTCATACGGTATATCGTACCGACCCACCCTAGGTAGAGGTTCTTTGCAGGTTAAATTTACCAATTTTAAGTTAATAGTAGTTAATATTTTCTCCGTTTTATTATTTGATTTATTTCTTTCTGTCACAAAAATTGAGAAATAGATGGAGATGTGTTAAAATAGTACTCCCTCTGTCCTATTTGAAATGACCTGTTTTTCTTTTCGGAACGTCCCATTTGAAACGACTCGTTTCCTAAAAAGGAAAAAAATTCCTCATATTTTATCATTTCTCTCACCTACTTTATCTACTCTTATTATATTAATCATTTTCTCTCTCATACTTCATTATCTACTTTCTCACTATCATACGCATCTTCTCTCTCTTACTTTATCATCTACTCATCTCATACTTTATCTTCAACTTTCTTAATTCTCGTGCTCATTTGAAATGGGTTGTTTCAAACGGGATGGAGGGAGTATATAGTAGGGTCTACTTATTTAAAGTAATTGTGGTCCACAAATAATTCTCTCCCTCCATTTCAATTATTTTGTCCGGCCATTCCGCATGTTTTTTATTTTATTTTTTTTGACAAATTATTACGCACAACTTTTTTGTTGAGTCCATAATCTACACATAATTGACAACTTTTTTAAAAATCGCGATCGAAAATAATTGAACAATATAATTGGAATGGAAATAATATATTTTAAAAAATAAAATAATAATAATAATAGATAGTCAATAAATAAAATCAGTAATAATGAAATGGAGAGAATAATTAATGCTCACTTAATTATTCTTATGTCCTCGAATGTTGCAATTCTTACATCCAGCCACCGGTCAGAAGATCATTTGGCCAAAAAATGGTGGCACATTCGGTGGGCCACCAATCACGTCCCGCCACACGTGCATTGGTGGCCCACCTTTTTAAAATTAAAATATTTTTTTATCTAGCCATACCCATCATACGCTTTTTTTAGCTGATTGGGGCCACCGAATGCACCATTTTTCGAAGATTCGGATTGCAGCCATCGAGCTTCACATGTAACCATGAAATTAACCCCCAACAACCGAAGAGGATAGCGGGCCCACCGTAAGTCCACACAAAAATAAAATAAAAAACCATGAAAAATATATTGTTTTATTTTTTTAATATAATAAATTGACTATTAAAACCACCATCCGTGTGAAAGGTTTAAGATCCGTGATTAAGTTTGGGCGACAGCAACATCTGTTTAATGACTTAATAAATCATTAAATTATGTTTAATCACAATCCATGAATTTCTTTTATAAGATAATAATATTTTGTTCATACTACAAATACAAGTACAACAGACATCTTTGTCAATTGTTTAGTATTTAGGCCTTTAGGATCGGTAGAAAGCTCAAACGAATAAATTTAGAAGGTGTTGGTTAGCAGTTTGGAGTCGAATTCAGATTTGAATCATTACTTTAAGATTTGGAATGGACTGATTTATTATAATACACTTGTTTAGTTTTAAATTTCGGGTTTGAAATCATTATTATTGTTTATAGTTGTTTTTCAAATTATTCTGAAATATAATTAGATAAATTCTCAATTTTATTTTATCCATGATTTATTTAAGTAAAATTATGAAAATTGAAAAATAACAAAAAAATAGAAAATGAAAGCACAAAATGAAAAGTAGATAAAGTTAGATAATTAAAAGAATGGAAGAATGAAAAATGAAAATAAAAATAAAAAATAAAAAATAAAAAATGACAATGAAAATTGTCCGGTTATTTTTTAGAATATTATACAAAATCTATTTTGGGATTTGATCAAAACTCATCAAAATTTTGATTACAATACTTTTAATTAGAAATTATATTAGATTAGATATTTTATCGATTCCCAATTCCAAAATCCGATGCTCCTTAGATTTAACACGTACTAGCATTTATTTGTTTCTAAAAGCAAATCTGAAGTCCACGTGTCGTGGAATTTCACAATTCTTTACTTCTAGATTTAGACTCATACTTTTATGAAGAACTAGAATGACACCCGTGAGTAACATTAATATATTTAATTCATAGATATATTATATAATACATTTAAATCTTAACTACTAAATCTAACATAAAATAACAATTCAGTTTCATGACATATGTTAATCTATCCCCTTGAAGTTGTTCAAAGTTATGTCAATTCAATTTCATTATTTATATTACTCTATCTCCTACTATTCTAATTGTTGAATATATGTCTACATTATGAATTGATGATGAAAGTTACAAATAAAACATACAAGTATGCACCAAAGTGCTTGATATCACAGTTTAAGAATATATTTATGCATAATACATAGTTGTATACTTCAAAAAAATAATTCCATTTTTCTTAAAATATTATTAATATGATCATAGTAATAAATGATATTATATTCTCCTATATCCATTTCTTGAGCTTGTTCATAGATAGAAATACATTATGCACAGTTCAAAGTCATACCACTCACTTGAAGCGATTTTCTTCTTCACCATACCGCCGTAGTCTAATTTTGCATTCACATGTAGTTTCTTTTATTTATCCTCAATGTAACTTATCCATATCTAATATGAATGTGAGCATCACCAACATCAAACATCATTTAGCAAACCAATTGAATGTCATCAAATTACCTTCACAAATGAAAAAAAATGATGTAATCAGTAACAGTTCCCAAATTAATGAATACAAAGTCTATAACACTATATTACTTGCCTATCATCGATGCATTCCCTTCCATTAAGATCTAATCTTTTATATGTCCATCATAGATGCACCCTGGCAGGAGAAAGAAAGGAGAAGAGAAGGGATGAGCGGCGGCATGCAAAAAAGAAACACTATTTAAAAACTAAACATGTTGTTGCTGCTCACCTTACTTTGTCACCAGTCGGTCAGTCAAGACACCGCTCTCCTAGTGAGAAAAATAAAATAAAAATAATCTAAGTAAATCTATAAATGGATAAATATATAAATAATCACTTAAATTATCATTACCGAAATTAATCACTTCTTGTGGATGATTAGTTTAACATGATTTGTGGTACTTAAAGTTTGTTTTGAATACATTTATGTTATTTCTGACAATATTATTTTAAATTAGACCTATAAATGGTTAATAATTTTATTATTAGTTGTAGATTAGGATAATTAAATGTTTGAATGCTTAATAATTCATATTTAGTTAAATATATGCCCACTATGAATTTTATTTTTAAATAGTCGGAATTCTTTCTTGATTTGGTTTATTTGTACATTAAAAATTATTTTGACAATTCAAAAGTGAAAAAATATCATTTTAATTGCATAACTCATTTCCTTTTTATTTGTTTTTTTTTAAATTATAATTACTAATGAAATTCTCTTTTTTAACTAATTAAATATAAATATATAAAAAAATGAGAAATCATATAAAATATATAAATACAATTTTTGAAATAAGGGTACTGCCCTTGCTTTCAGATACTAAGAAATTGAAATCATAGATAAATTAGATAGATTATTAATTAAATATACTATTAATTATTAATGAATATAAATTGAATTGAATTAAGATTGATTTGGTTTTTATAAAATTATATGAATTTGGATTGAGATTGATTCTAATTGAATTGTGTGTGTTTTTTTATAGATGTAGTTGTACATCTATAAATTAATAAAGAGAAGTAATATATTTACCGTTAAATTTAATGAAAGTTAAATTGATTTAAAATTATAATATTTGATTTTTATATAGATAATAATAGATTATTTTGAATAATTTAAAAAGAAATCATTTATTAGAGAGTTTAAAAGAAATTTAATGTAAATATTTTTTGGAAAAAATTAATTAGATTGAAATGCAATTAGATTTTGAAATTGAATTTTTAATGTAGATGTGTATCTATTGAAAATAAAAGAATAAAACATTTGCCCCTCAATTTAATGAATTTCCAATTGAGTTCAATTGAATTGAAATTGAGATTGATTTGGAATTAAAATTATTCGGTTTTTCTATATATAAAATAAGATTTTAATTATATTTTATAAAATATTAGATTTAGCATAATTGGGCGTAAATTGAGGGATATTTTCAAAAAATTAATATTAACAATTAATGGACATAATTTGAGAATCATTCTAAAATTATTTCAAATTGAGGGATATAATCTTATATATCTTATATATTACCACTCAAATTAATGAAATTCCAATTGCGTTCAATTGAATTGAAATTAAAATTATTCGATTTTTATATATATAAGATAAGATTTTCGAAGAAAACTACGTATTTGATTACACACTATGTACGAATCAAATTAAATTATTTTATGTATATAAAAAAAGAAGAAAATTTATTAATGATTGACCAGACAACATGAAATGTCTGTGGTCGCCGCGGGGCTGTAAGGACGCCACGTGGAGATTCTCGGTCTATCATGTGTTTCCTCCGCATGCTTACGGTACAGTTCGATACAGTTAGTTGTACCTTCAAATCTCCACAAACAGAGAAAATTGGCCAATTAAATTCGCAGCAGAAGAATCCCATATCCGTAATTAAATGCTAATTCAGAGGGTTAGGTTAGATGGATAAAGCAATCCATCTACTCAGAAAAAAAGAAAAAAAAGAAAAGAAACTAGTGAGAGAAAATCTTTAGTTAGAGAAAAAGGTAGGTCCCACAAGCTTGACATTAGCCAATTGGACACTACTTAAAATAGCAAATTAAGGCCGTCGTGCTTTGATATTAATGGAAATAAATAACTAAAAATATCCACTTTTTTGTTGGATTATTATTATATTGCAGTTAGATTTTATTATATTGGATTTTTTTAAATCTATTTTAGTCACATGTTTTAATTTAAACATTGAATAGTGAAACTTTTTAATGTAAATTCATCAAATTCGAGGGTTTCCAAATCATCAAATCTCGAAATAAGTTTAAAATATTTTTATTTTTATTCTTCAAAATTCAACACACACCTCGTTTTTTTTGGAAATTCCATATTTACCCCTCTCGCATTTCATCAATATATATCTACACCAAAGAAGGTGGAGAGAGTCTAGAAATAGAAATAGTATACTACTCTCAATTTCATCGAAATCCCAGAAATCTTGTAATGAAACATGGACAATAGAAATTAGTTTAATTTTTTTTTGAGAGATTTTAGAGAGAGAAAGAGAGGAAAAAGCAAAGAATAGAAAGGGACCGGATGTTGACAAATTTTATCACTGTTCTTAGAAGGTCGTTTGTTTGTGGGAGATTTCTTATCTGGGATCTGTCTCTTTCTCTCTCTCTCTCTTTAAAATCAATATTTATTTCTATACACAGTTGCAAGAATTCTTTCATTTTTAATTTCTTTTTCCCTTCTCATTCTCTCTTTCTAAAGGTGCCAGCTTTTTCCCTTTAGAGAGAGAAGGGAGGCCCAGCAGATCGAAATCTCCAATCTCCAATCTTTAGTTGAGTTTGTTGAGGATCTAAGCTTCTTCAATGGAGTTGCCAAAAAACCCACTTCTTTCTTCATTCCCCAATTAGTAAAACTTACCACTTTTATCCCTTTTTATTTTATTTTATTAATATTATTATTTGCCTATTTTGTTGGTTTCATTCTTCAGTGTGAAACCCTCTGAATTCCACTTGATTTTCAGTTCTTTAATTCTTGGAGAGATGATTTGGTGTTGTTGAGTTTCAGGATGTGGTCTGAGGTAATTACCCCCCCCACCCCACCCCACCCCACCCCCACATAGATTTTAATTTCTTCTTCAAGTTTTTGTGTTTCCTTTTTTAAGATTTACCTTTAGTTGACTGAGACCCAGAGCAAGAAAAATTGAAAATAGTTTGTATTGTAATTTCTTGCTGTATGATTGATCATATTATTCAGTTCACTCATTGTTATAACCTAAACTTGAAATTCTTGATGTGTTTAGTTTTAATTGGCTTGATTCTTGGATTATGCATTTCTCTTTCAAGGTTATTTACTGATGTAATTAGGGTTCTTGAATCTTGATTTTTAGATAGATAAAGTTGATTTAAATAGGGCCTGCTTTCAATGCCTACTTGCAGCAGAGTATATATATGCAACCCATTCTATGCTGGTTATTTTGTCATATAATGTTGGTTGTATTTGTCTTTGTTGTTTTGAAATTTGAAGTTTTTCTTTGGGTAGCAAATCTTTAATTCTATGCATTAGTCGAATTGTTCTTGGTTAGGTAAGGAATCGGTTACTGGTTACGCTTCGTAGTGATATGCTCTGCCTCAAGTTTAGCTTCCTACCGTGGAAAGAACAACCTCGTATTGTTTTTGGGATCCGAATGCATTTGTTTCGTTATTCTTCTTGGATCGTCTTGCATTTTTTGCGATCCGAATGCATCTTAGATCCGACTTGCAATAGCATTTTGTCATGCAAATGGGGATAAATAAGTTTGTTGAAAGAAGGGGAACAAAGATGCATTACAAAAGCTACTTAATAAAGGGTTCAGGGTTCAGGGTTTAGGGTTTAGGGATCCGAATGCATTTGTTTCGTTATTCTTCTTGGATCATCTTGCATTTTTTACGATCCGAATGCATCTTAGATCCGACTTGCAATAGCATTTTGTAATGTAAATGGGGATAAATAAGTTTGTTGAAAGAATGGGAGCGAAGATGCATTACAGAAGCTACTTAGTTGGTCCACGGAGTTGCTAATTACTTGTCCGTAAACAGGAATGGGAACGAAGATGCATTACAAAAGCTACTTCCCTTACTCCATGAAGGACCTTAATGGTGATTCTAGCTGGCCCTTGGTTTACGGGGATAAGATGGTAGTGAACGGGCAGTGTTACAACGGATTCATGCCGAGGACTTTAGGTTTCCCGGGGCATGACAAAGACGCCATGAAACAAAAGATGCTCGAGCACGAGGCAGTTTTCAAGAATCAGGTACTTTTTTATCGAGAAACCGTGATTGCGAATTGGATTTGCTATAATTGATCGATTTTCTTCCGGCGTATATAGGTTTTGGAACTCCACCGTCTCTATAGAATTCAAAGGGACATGATGGAGGAGTTTAAAAGTAAAGACCGAGCATCAATGGGGACAACATCGTCATCTAGTCCTCAAGAACCTCAAAAGTGGCACATGGCGGGTTTTCCTTTGTCGAATTCGAGTTGTGGTAGAACACCCGATGCTGGAGTGGAGAATCTCAATTCTCCTGCAAGTTGCACGGAAGGGAATAATGGGTATACAACAAAGAACTCGGAAGCATTAGACTCGAGGCCGTTGAATGTAAGGAAGAAGTTATTTGATCTTCAATTACCGGCTGATGAGTACGTAGATCCCGGAGTAGAGCAAGAATCGAGTGGTAATCCAACCAATGGACCTGAAAGTGGCATGAAGTGTTTCATTGGCCATACGGGTGCTAAAACTGATCGCGTGAATGATGCTTGTGCTTCTGCTGGCTTAAGCCGCTCGGTTGGGTTGGCTGATCTAAACGAACCCATTCACATCGAAGAAGTTGTAGCTCCTTCATCAATTGATTTCCTTAGTCATACTTCAAGAAATGGAGAATCCGTGCATGTCCGCGATGGAATTTCAATAAACCCGTCTCTTGAAAGTCGGGTTAACGACATGAGATGGCTCTCCCATGCAAATGGAGCAGGTAACATTTTTAGTGAATTCTTATAATTCTTTGCTTCATTTATGATTTCTCTATCTGCAGTGGAGATTAATAAAATCTATGCCTGCTTGAATTTAACAATACATTCATCATAACTTATTATAAACTTATTACTTGCATAGTTTTGTTTGAAATGGTTATGATTTCTCAAATTTTCAGGATCCTCTAAGGGTAGCCTTAGTTCTATGGTGCAAGGTTCTCAACACGATAAGCCGTCTTTATCTTCCCGTCAAGGGCTAGGCGCCATTAACCACGTTCGTTATCCTTACTCGAATGGTTACAATAGGGAAGAGAAGTGGAGAGAGGGATTCGGGCACGGTTTGGAATCTGCCAATAGATGCTATAGTCCCTCCAATGGTGGTTCCCATCCATTCTTTACTTCGTCTTCTTTTGCCACTTCGCGGTTTAACTCTATGTTGTCATGGCCTCATCCATCAAGTGGTTTTACCCAAATGATAACCGCATTGGAGAGTAATGGCAATCCAATAGCAATGAGTAGTAGGCCTTTGCAGCGCCGCATTCTTCGTCTCCATGCCAGCAATCCCTCAAAGGAAGCTGGCGTGTCGATTCTAGTTCAAGGCCCGGTATTGATATTAACTTGAATGAAGCACTTCCCACGGCGGAAGGGGAAAGTAAGCATAAAGAAAGTCTTCCATCTTTGCATTGGCTTAGGCCTGAATCAATGCATGCAGATGAGTCAAGCTGCCGCCATGCTTCTTCCAACGGATCGTATAGCAAGGATGGATCAATTAGAGATCTTGAGATTTCAAGAAAAGAGGAAACTGCTCAGATTCCAACTGTCAAGAAAATTCTTGGTTTCCCAATTCTTGAAAGGGATGTAAATGTCGATCGCTGTGATGAACGGGGGAATGGGCTAATCGATATAAATGTAGCGTGTGGGCCGGACGAAGAACCGACTACCGAAAAGGAAAACAAGAAAAAGGGATCTCCTAGAAAGGATCAGTTTGATCTAAACTCATGTGTTAGTGACTCTGAAGAAGATCCTTCCCCACCCTTTTACGAGCAAAACGGTAGTAGAAGCTTCCAGATAGATCTAGAATCTCCCCTTCTTCTAGAGAGTGATGATGAGGCTTTCAGAGATGCAGCAGAAACCCTAGTTGCCATCTCTTCGTCTCCACTCGCCGATACGGAAAGTACCCTTAATACCCTTTCTCTTCCTTGTGAAGGACTACTTTTCTTGGCTAATGCTGTATCTTTAGATCAAAGTGAAGTTGCTTTAGATTCATCTGATCAATTAGATGAATTTGAAGCCATGACATTAAAGCTAGCAGAAGCAAAGGAAGAAGACTGCAAGGCTAAACCTTTCCTCCCCGAGCTCCAAAAGCTCGAAGAGGGAGAGGGTCGCCTTCTGCACACAAGAACGCGACGTGGGCATGCTAGGAGAGGGAGGCAACTAAGGGACTTTCAAAAAGACATCCTTCCTGGCTTGGCTTCACTGTCAAGGCAAGAGATGAGTGAAGATATTCAGGTATTTGGTGGGCTAATGAGAGCCACTGGGCATGCTTGGAATTCTGGGTTAACAAGAAGGAATGGGACAGTGAAAGGTGGTAGAGGGAGGAGAAGAGTAGTGGCTGAAACGACGCCGGTTTGCACTCCATTGATGGAGAAGCTGAGCAGCATTGGAGTTGGCTTGGAGGAGAGGAGTTTGAAAGGGTGGGGGAAGACGACGAGGCGGCCGCGCCGGCAGAGATGCCCTGCAGGTAGTGTTGCTACTGCTGTGTTGACAAGATGATATGAAGAGGGATTGTTTTTTTTTTTTAATTTTAATTTTTTTAAAACCTTCTTTTTTGTGGGAGGATTTGGTTGTTTGTCTTTGTAAATGTAGTGTTTTGTGCCTGCATTCAGAAATATTGTGGCCCCATTTGATGATCATGTATACACATCATTGTTTACAAATAGACAAGTTTTTAATTTTATGTATTGCCTTTTGTAATTTGGCCAAATACAGTTAAACTTCGATAAAGTAATAATCTTGGGACCGAGAAGTAATATTCATTTAACAAGGTTATTACTTTGTCGAATATTATTTTAGTACATTAACCCATATTGGGATCGAAATAAATTATTATCTTAGTGAGATTATTATTTTATCGAATATTACTTTATCGAAGTTTAACTGTACATATAAATAAAGATTACGGCATGAGATCTACTGTCCAATTTATATCACTAATAGAAAGACGATGATTGTCTCAATTTACCTAAAATTACTTAAAATAACTCATTCTCTAGAGTTAACAAATCCATACTAGAGTATATTTTGCACAAATTGAACGAAAAAAATTGAACAAGTGATCTGCTCCCCAAGATTACACCAATGGGCTAATTTAGTAAGAATAAGACCATTTATTCTGAATTTGTTCCGCTATGACAATGAGAAATATTTCTGCATACACGCCCAAATCGGTCAATAATATTAGAATCTGATAAATCTGCCCAAATCGGCTTTACTAATGGTATGCCCCAATACGTTACAAAATTTCGCTATATCCAATTTCACAATCAGAGGAATAATTGGAACAAGGGTATCGAGCTTCATAATAGCATTATTGATTAGAAATGCATTTTCGAGAATTTGACTCCGTACCACGGAAGGGCTCATTTGCACGTTTGAAAGATAGCCAAAAACTTCAAGGACTGTGTGTGAACTAGCGAGAGCCCGTGACTTTTTTTCCAGACAGCCGACGTGGTTCTATAATCAATACTCCCTTCTTTGGAAAATATGAATCTTGGAGCACAAATACACAAGAATACACAAACTAAATAACCCATTACAATACAACCTGACCCAAAAATGAATTGAATAGTGAAGAACAAAAAAACCACAATGCTGAAGCTCTGACCTCTTGCAACCTAGGAGGAGTTATGAATGCTTCCATACAAAATCTATGGTCTTTGATACACATATTTTGTTCTAGGATCGACGATAACGCCTTTCCCCCCGTTTACTTCTAAATCGTGCCTGCAGAGCGTATACGATCACAAACTTTGAACAGGTTCTCGTAAGTTATACAGTTAAACCTCGATAAAGTAATCGGTAAGATAATAATTTATTTCGGTCCCGATATGGGTCAATGCACTAAAATAATGTTCGATAAAGTAATAACCTCGTTAAATGAATATTTTTTCTCGGTCCCAAAGTTATTACTTTATCGAGGTTTAACTGTATATGGAATGATTATTTGAAGAAGGAAACTCACTGGAAAACAAAGTCCGGTATAGTGAGTTGTTCGCGTGGGATGTATTTGAATAGCTGCAGAAGGCGATCGACGTAGACTACTTTCTTCCACACCTGAAAATTGGCATAGCATTTCTTAAACTCTTAAGACATTTTCTTGTTGGAAATGTAATGAAATGAACTGAGATTATAAATACATACCACGTTATCTACAAGCATCTGCAATCCGAGTACGGCCGCCTTCAGACCAAGAGTTGGATGGAGGACATATATTGCCTACATTATAAAAGCAAACATCACTTAGCAAAGAAATTGTGTGTTAGCCTTGGTGTAGGGAGAAGGGAATTATATCACACATGGAGATTGCGTCGGTGTTTCCGACCAAGTATTTGCTCTAATCTTTTCATCCACCCAAGGTCTGGTTGGCTGTTGAATTAGAAACTCAAATGAGACATATATGGTGAAGATTTTGAAGTTGGAGGCAATCAAGATTCAAGAAAAAGAGAAAATACACACATTTGCAAGGATGCAGCAGAGTGGAAATAGACTATTGAGTAGGGCTTCTGTATTAAAGGCTCAAATTCCTGAAAACAAAATAAACAATGTAGACTATTGTTACGGATCGGGTTTATATTCGACGGGGCAGAAGGAATAAACGGGACAACTAGTGGGGCTTAATTTGGGACCAGATGTTGGGATTAATCAATTTCTGTAATCGGCTTAAATAGGGTTAAGGAAAAGAACGGGGGTATCGAATATCTTGTTCTAGAATCTGCGCAGTGCGCCGTCGGCGGAGTGTTCTCCGATTACTTGTATTGTGTATCTTGTGCTTGAGAAGGAATCCAGTTTACTTTGGTCTTTACTGCTCTTTACTCTAACAACTATATAGTCATCTACGAAATTGGTAATTGAAGATTAAAAAAAGGTAGTCATCATTCACCTTCACTACGTGCAGCACAAACCGCTCCAGATCAAGACATCTTAGTAGAAAGTGTGCTCCAACTACCACCATCACCGGGCGGCATTCACTATCAACCCCACCACGGTAACTGAAACGAAGAAAAGAAACCCATTTATTTAATCAGGAGGAGGCTCACCGAAGACAGCATAGGAAGTTGTGCCTTACACAATTTTCATTTCAGCAATATTAGAGAGATTAAGTGAATTTGCTTTAGCAAGATATCTTGAATGGAGCGAGTATTCTTCAGCAGCCGATAGAGGAGGACTCCCAATGTCTCCATATCCAAGCATTTTGGCAAAATTCCAACCGTTTCGTGCCTGAGCTGATTTTTCCCATTGCTCTCTGCGTATCTGATCTGGGTCTTTAATCAGGGACATGAAGGCAGGATCCAGATATGACTCCAAGTACGTTGTGTCCCTGCTTCAAAAGAAGAAATGCGTCGTTGAAATTATATGGTTTAAAACTTTAAACCAACACAATCAATGTGAAAATCTTATTAAAACATAAAATCTAACAAGTGCAGTAAGACTTGAATTCTCAGCATTTTTCCTTCACATCAAATGTGAATCAAGAGTGATAGGAGAAGTTAGAAACTGACCGTCTCGATAACGCTATAATGCTGACTGCAAGATCGGTAGATGCTTGGATCCGTCTTGGATCAGTCTTTTTCAAATTGGGTAGAGGCTGTATCCTGATTTTGCGTTCATCTATGACTGTCTCACCATTTTCATCTCCTACATCAGCAGGAAGCTTTGAAACAGCTATTTCCTCTTCAATTTTGTCACGTGGAAAGTAAAGCGGAAGCAATCTGCCTCAAGATGTAACAACATGGATGAGTAAGAGCATAGTTATTGCATTAGCTACATGTTTCATATGCATCAAAGGATCTAGTTGGTTGGTAGTTTCAGTGAACAAACCTTTTATATATTTCTGTATCGGATGCTGTTGTGGTGCAGAATACAACTGCATGTATTTTATCCTTCTGTTTCTCAAGAAATCGCCTCACAGTTCCTAAAGAAAATATTTATAAGATTTCATGACAAGATATAGGGGGTTGAAACAAAATTTGACATGGAGGGCAAGAGGAAGAGGGAGAGAGGAGAGGGAGGGAGAGGGAAAGAGAGGGAGAGATGGAGAGAGAAGAGGGAGAGGGAGAGATGGAGGGATATAGATAGATAAAACATCTTAAGGAAATGCTTACTTATGGCCACATGTGCAGCTGGTTCTCGTGGATAATTTTTTGCTTCTGTATAAATACAGCCCATGGCAATGCTGCATACAAATCACGAAAGTACTTAAACCCACTATATTAGCCCATTGGCACCAGGAAGAATAAAAAAATTGGTAAATAGATCAGGCTATTGAAACCACCTTCGCAGTAACAATGACTTAGCGCATTCTCTGCTGCGGTATGATACTTTACAGCATACTTAGGACCAACTGTATGTACGACCCTCCTGCAAATTACAAGAAAATCCATTTTCAGGTAAAAGTTTAAGGAGAAAAAATAGATACTTCCCAGAAACAGACTCTGAAGACTGATATAAGACTACACAGATGAGATAAGTATTGGAAATCTTAACATGCAAGTGTGCCAACATTAGTTATTAGTATGCTTGGAAATATTTCCCGCACATGCCAACTGGCACAACGAACTAAAGATACATAGTGAAAATGCATGAAGATACAGAATTGTCAACGGATTCAACAACGAAAAAAATGCATAGCGACTATAAGCATATTTTAGAATGACTACCTTGCTGGAAGGTCATAAGCAGTAGTAAGTTTTGCCATTCCTGTTCGGCAGCCACCCTACGGGAAAGAAAAAACACAAACCATCACAGCATTAACAGATCTTTACACGATAGATAAGGTCAATTATATGTATTTCTGTATAATAAGTTTAACCTTACTAAGCCTATCTGATTTCTATCTAGATAAGGTCAAGTTTGTAAAGCCCATCTTTACTTCACTACTGTCACCTAGACACATAGTATTACTGTCAAATTTATATCAAGTTACATTCGCTCTCTTCCCAATTAAAAGAAATCGTAAACACTATGCCGGGCACTCAGATTCATACAGACATTGGACATCCATATTGACTCACTAACAAAGGTGCAGACAAGATTCTCTATGTTATTGCAATCTTGGGAATCATGTGGATAAATGCTAAGTTTTAGTATAACTAAAGGTAGCTCACCAGAGTCGAACATTCTTCTGCAAGACCGGGTCCTGCTGCAGCATGCAAACCTGGGCTACTGTGAGCTTCATCTAAGTTCTGTCAATCAACCAAAACAAAATGAGGACAGTATAGTCACTGAATAACGATAAATAGAACTGCTCACCTCATTTGTCAATCAATCAAATATACGAATTCAAATGACGTAAAGTAAGGATCTCAAATTTCTACTCGAAAAATACAAATTATGGAGAGAAATAGTCACTGAATAACGATAAATAGAACTGCTTACCTCATTTGCTGAGTTAACTACAGCATCCACCTCAAGATTCCACGGGTCGCCCCTCCAAAGATATATCTTCGAGTTAATTTCACTATCAACAGGAAACCTAGATACCGTCCCGTTTCCACCATTCTCTCCTTCAGATGCTGTGGTCAATGGGTCCGGAAAATACAGATTCTGGTAACCCGCATCTTCATTGTCATACGAGTATTTGACCTCCGAGTCACTCCAACGTGGGACTTGATCTAGGGTCACCGCAGAGTCCCCACTATCCGTTGGCACCCCACCTCGGTTCATGATTTATGGTCCCAGATCAAAGCTTCACCTCCTCTACCCTCCCACTACCACTGAAAGCATATACTTCAGTTACTACAAAAACTAGAGGAAATAATTGCTTCAAAACTGAAATTAACATCTCAGTAACATCCACCAACAAGACTAGAGGAAATAATAACTTGAAAAGTTGAATTAACATCGAAGTTCTAATCAAAGGCAATATTTTTTGTCCATCAGCTTCAAACACAACAAAGCATCACGTTCTCAATCCAAAAGGATAAATTATCAATTAAAACCAAAACCATTTCAGCTTCAAATGCTTTGGCAACACTATCAAGCTGACCTCGGCATGAAACAATCATCACAAATTCAATATCCGCCCAATTATAAAAGAGATTCAACTACAGAAAGCACAAACAGTGGACCAATTCACAAACCCTAGAATTTCGCAAACCTACTCCACAACTTGCACCGCGGAGAAAACACCACGAGAAATTATGCAATTTTCCTACTGATACTCGTTCATAGTTATCTACAGACTACAAACAACTAATTCAACAAAATTACCTCAAGCTGAGGAAGATTTGAGCTGCTGTGCGATTCGAGGATCAATGGAAGAATCTTGAAACTTTTTGACTAAATGATTAGATGGAGACCAGGAGTTCGAGGCAGACGATCGACATGGTTCGGGTGGAATTTCTAATTTTAATACTGATAATTATTTTTGATATTTTCGTGACCAATTTTAATTCATTAATTTAATAAATTATTCGTTTTTGGTCTGTTTTATCAAATTGATTAAATTTATTTAAATTTGATATGCTGAATTAATAAAAATATTCAAAAATCATAATTTTAATATTAAATATATTTGTAATATTAATTTTAATTTTTTATATTATAAATATTTAGTTTTAACATATTATATTTTAAGAAAACCAAAAATGAAATTTATTATTTTTCTTAATATTGTTTATAATGTTTATCGAACAATTTAAGATAGATTCGAATAATTTAGAAAACTCTAAAGATAATAAATATTAAGAAAAATAACCAATCCCATTTTCGATTTATTTGAAACATAATGAATTAAAATTAGACATTTAATATATAAAGGACGAAAATTATTATTACAAACATGTTCTAATATAAAAAAAAAGAACTTTAAAAAATTACTAATGTAGCCACCAAAATCGGACAAATTTAACTAATTTTATAAAACGGACTAAAACCGGATAATTTACGAAATTAACGAACTAAAATTGAACTTGACCAAAATAATAGACTAAAGTAAATCGGGCGTCAAAATAACAAACCAAAAATAATGTTTTGCCAAAAAACGACTTTCCTCGTATTGTCCTAAGCGCCCTCCTCCTTATTGATATTTCACTTTCTACCCTGTAAAAAACTCTCATAAGCTTTTTAAAATTAAAAAATTAAAAATTCCAAATAAATTATACAATTTGATGAGGGAGACCCCCTCTTTAGCTCAAGGTTTAGACAAAGCACTAAAATAGTCACAAGACCAAGCAAACAACAGCCTTAGCAGCATGCCAGCATCTAAAGTCTATAAATGGACTTATTCATTATGCTTCAGTCTTCCAGCATAGCCTTAGCAGCATCAACTAAACTCGGGCGTAGTTCAGTTGATGCGCGGGCAAGAACGGTGTATCCTTCTTTGTCCATGGAATCCACGTCCGCCCCGTGCCTTATCAGGAGGAGAGCAACCTGCAATTCCGCGAAGAACAATAGTTGTTACCTTAAGATCCTCCCATATTACTTGTATAAAACTAGTTGCTATTAGAGTTTACCTCAGCAACTTCGATAAAACCTACACCCTACGTTCCAAAATTCTTGTCCACCATATCATATTGGACTGTTTCAAAATTCTTGCCCATTTTTCTTTTTTAGTAAATTATTACACATAATTTTTTTTGTAGGACCCACAACTTTACACAACTAACAATTCTCTTTAAAGACCGCGCCGCCACCAAAGTGCACAAGAATTTTGGGACGGAGGGAGTACTAAATTGGCCTAGAAAGTTATGGAAGAGGATGTATGTAGATGCTTACGTTCTTGTTGTCGCATACTACTGCAGTCATGAGTGGAGTTTGCCCTACTTTGTCAACATCATCAACCTCTGCTCCTTCCTCAATCAAGAATTCACACAACTCCATATTCCCAGTGCTTGCAGCGCGATGCAACGGTGTGCATCCGAACTGCAAAAAGTCATCATGCATCAATGGTCAATTATAAACTCAGAAATGCAAGTTGATTTTGTGTCAATTATACAAAGCATGAATAATACACTAGAGAACATATATCATGGTTCTGAAATGAAGCATGAAATAACTTGATTGTAAAGAGAAGGTACAAGCCTTGTCCTTGACATTGAGCTTCGCGCCGTGTGAAACCAAAGTTTCTGCTATTTTCAGGAGACCCTTGCTGGCAGCATAATGGAGAGCTGTCCGGCCACCGTCGTTTTTCAAGTTTACATCGGCACCTGCAAATGCACGTTTTCACTTCCCTATTAGACTTTTCATCAGCAGCATGAACTAGTACTAGCATAAGAAAAAAACAATACAGATCTTCTAGTTTGTTCTGGTTAACTGACGAGACAACTTAGGGTACGGACCCAAACAATGCAGCATTACATAATCTCCGTTGGGCTGACAAGAATACAATTTCAATAACAGATACATAACTTAAACTCAGATATGGAACTTCTGGAAACAATTCAGCATAGATTGGCTTCAGTGTAGCCCGTCGGCCTAAATATAACTTAGCAAATTATATTCCAACTCTCTTCTCCAAAAAACAAGGGCAGAACAAGGTGATATTCCAGACCAAATTCTTCTATCCAGAATCAAGGAAGCCACAAATCAGAGGAAATAAAGAAGACATACTTTGAGCATTCATTACCATTAACTCAATACCTAATCATTCTATGTCCTTTATGCTATAACATTCCAAATGAAACCAATTGCCTTCAAATTGAACATAAAGGGAGGATGGACTTTAACCTCGAGACTCAACAAATGATTATGAAATCCAGAAAGATGTGCAAACCACTCATAGTCCTAAACACTCACCATTGTTGAGTAAAATCTCCACAATTTCAATATTGCCACTGCTTGCAGCAGAGTGTAGAGGTGCCCAGCCTTCTTCGTCGCAGCTGTTTACCGCTGATGGGCTTGCACCTAACAGAACTTCCACCACCTAACCATTCATTCCAAAGAACAATCATAAACATCATAAAAAAAGTGGCTAGCTACTTGTAAACAGTACTATTTAGACAAAAGACCAATGTCATACAACGAGATAAAGATGAACAACTAAATACAGATTCTTACTTGCATCCAATCAAACATCTTAAGCTACACCATTGATAATGGCTGTTGTAGCACTCAATCTAGATGAAAATCGACTCCAGCTTGATAAAAAAAGAAGGATCTCGACTTCAATCAGAAAAAAACACAGCCGCTGTAAAATTTACTAACTCTAGGGCAAATTATCCATCTCGGTTTTCACGAAGAACACAACTACTGAAACTACGCAATACATTTAATTGCTGATGTTATAGACTGAAATTATTCAAACTCCAATAACAAGGAAGTCGAGAATGAACTGCACCTCCACTTTCGAGAACGATACGGCGACGTGGAGGAGAGAACGGCCGTCTTCGTTGCGGAGGCCGCTGGCTTTGCTCAGCTGCTCTTCAGTGAGCGACTTGAAAACCGAGGAATCGCCGGACTCCGCCGCCTTGAATAAGTCCTCCTTCTTCGTCTCTCCAGTTGAGTTGCCGTCGATTTCCATTTCTACGGTGGTTGATGTCGATCGGGGTTGCCGCCGCGGGCTTAGAGGGGGTTTCCACGCCTGATACGCTTTCTTCTGCTGCAATTCTTCTAAAGATCATTTTTTTTTTAAATATGACGTGTTTTATTATCATATTTTCATTTTAATAATATACTTAATTTTCTAGTAATTCTAAAATGATTTATTACATCCTATACAATATTATCCAAAAGGGTGCCAAAAAGAAGTTACACAATATGAATTATATATAAAAATACAATAACAAATATGAAACTTTTGTGGTCGATCGTCACACTATAAAAAACGGATTCTAAAAGGGTGATCTGAAAACACAAATGAATTATTACATCGATTATCATTCAATAATTCATTTGTGTTATCGGTATCACTCTTTTAGAATTGAGTTTTTCCAAAATAAAGAAGTTACACAATATGAATTATGTATAAAAATACAATAACAAATACGAAAACTTTTGTGGTCGATCGTCACACTATAAAAAAAACGGATTCTAAAAGGGTAATCTGAGAACACAAATAAATTATTACATCGATTATCGTTCGATAATTCATTTATGTTATCAGTATCACTCTTTTAGGATTGAGTTTTTCCAATTGATTTGAGCAATGAACCATGTGCACAAACTAAT
Organism: Lavandula angustifolia; assembly: GCA_028984105.1. Taxonomy (NCBI): domain Eukaryota; kingdom Viridiplantae; phylum Streptophyta; class Magnoliopsida; order Lamiales; family Lamiaceae; genus Lavandula; species Lavandula angustifolia. Next base: position 812,395 of record CM054803.1, read on the forward strand.
CAATTTATAGTACTTGTCCGAGCCTCATGCTAGTGTCACAATGTTGTCATTCTATTGACGTAACATAATGATGCCAAAATGTATACTCCATCCGTCCCATAGAAAGTGTCTCCTTTCTATGGGGCACAGAGTTTTAGGTGAATTATTTTAGTTGGTAAAGATGTGGGGTTCATATAATTAATAAATTATTTAGAATGAGTTTGTGAAGTAGATAGGTGGGACCCATGCAATTAATTAATTGTTTTGAATTGATTTGAATAGGTAAAGGTGTAGGGCCCACTTCCTTTTTAGGAAATGAGACACTTTCTATGGGACACCCCGAAAAGGAAAGGGAGACACTTTCTATGGGACGGAGGAAGTATATGAATCGGTTTTGAATTTAATTTTTCTTTTATATTTATCTCAAATTTTCGTCCTAAATAACAATAAATAGCTGAAGGATAATTTAGTAATACTCGCATAATTTGGTGGGTGTTTAAATTTTACTCCGTCCCGCTATTTGTGGCTCACTTTTCCGAAAGGGCTGTCCCGTTATTTGTAGTCACTTTCCTAATTTGGTAAAAAACTATTATCATATCTTCTACTTTATCATCTTCTCTCTCCTACTTTATTACATTATCTCTCCTACTTTATCATCATTTCTCTTATACTTTCTCATTATCTTACTCATCTTCTCTCTCATACTTTATCATCTACTCCCTCTCTCATACTTTATCATCTACTCTCTTAATTCCCATGCCGAAATCAATTGAGCCACAAATAACGGGACGGAGGGAGTATTATATTATACTATATATTAAAAAAGACATATCTTTATTGTGAACATTATCATTTAATTAGTAGTTTTGATCAAATAGTATTCATTTGATTTGTCATATAAATTATAAAAAAAACTAGTATTATACGAAATATTTTTTTGCACTGCAGAATGTTATGATTTTGAAGGAGTTTTTCTTTAAAAACTTAGTTCAGACATAATATTGTTAGAATTATACATACATACACATATATATATATATATATATAGTGTGGATCTAGTAAGAACCAGATTTTAACGTCAGAACTACGAACCATGCATAATTATTTTATGTTTATATTGAATCTTTATCTATTTTGTGCAAAAAATATATATTATATTTTTTCCTTCCATAAAGCATAAAAGTATCATGCAATATGTAAAATTATCAGCTTTTTGAATAAAAAATATAAGAATTATGTATAAAATATATAAAAATTATGCATGTTTAGACATAATTTGAATCATCGTTTATTGTTTCGCAATGACTTTAATTTATATTAATCACATGTTGTGTACTTCAAGGAGTTGATGATAGTTTCGTGATAATTAGGCCCAATATCCCAATGCATTTCGGACTATTTTAATTCTTGCACTAATTATATTTTTTCAATTAAAAATATTAAAATATCTCTCAAAGAAAAAATGGCTAATTACACTATATAAATTTTTTTTGGTAATTTTTTTTAAAAAAAAAAGGAAGAAATAGGAAAAATAATAATTGGGCTAGGCTAGATTTTCAAACTATTTTACGATACGGCCTAACCCAAAAAATGAGCTTCGGCCCACCGGCCCAAACACTATTACAACCCTATATGAAGATTGCTTTTCCTTATAATTCACACCATTTATGTAATAAACCCAGCAAGAACCTTAATCATAAGACCCAATTTATTTATAACTATAAAACAGAGTATTATACTATACGGATTTTTCTCTGTCATAAAAAGAAATGACAAAAAGCTTTTCTTCTATCAACAATTAGGCCTATTTCAAAGCACAAGCTGGAGCTTTAAAGCTTCTCACCACAACAAAAACAATTGATTGAGGGGCCATTTTTATAGGCAATGCAGCATCAACAAGTTGTGGATTCATTTTCGGTATATCGAACGATACGGTAAGCTTCAACGGCGATCCGTTGAGCAGCAAAACATCACTCAGAAGATTGCCATCTTTTGGAGTCAAATGATACTCTTCCCTATTGCTGTAATCTTGATTGTACAAGTTTGCATCACCCTCTATTACAACTTCAAAGGTTGTAGAATTGGACATGTTGATCAGAAGTAGTGAGATTCCTGTCTGATTATCAAGAATGCACAAACTTTAGTATGTACATATATATACTGTCCGAATAGTGTAGATCTTCTGTTCCATTTTTTATATCCTATTCTATGGCCTATTAATAAAATAGAGATACGTCGAATTTGTATTATTTGTATTATTTTTGGTATTTTGGAATGTAAAAGGACATAGGGCATTAGTCTATTAGCGAGTCATAAAATGAAATACAAAAAATGGAATAGAAGATCGTTAAGAGACACACGATTTGCTTACCCTTTTTTTGGTGCAATGGGAGTAGGCCCTCAAGTAAGGTGAGGAGGTGTGGGAAGTAGAGAGAACATTTGCTCCCATTAGCCTATGCCATAAAAGAGCACTAACAAAATGGATAGAACAAGTTATTCTAAGTTCAAGAAACCAACCACCTTTGAAGTAAGTGTGTAAATGGGAATTTAAAAAAAACACTAATTAATTAAGACGAAGTTACGTAAAATTATCATTTATTCATTCTTTATACACACAAATACCTTGTATTATGAAATAATGTTGCGCGAAATATCATGTGTTCGTAGTTTTGGACGAAATATTTCATGTTCTTAAATAGTGTTGCGCAAAATACTTTGTATTCCTAAATAATGTTGCATGTAATATCTTATGTTCTCAAACAATATTGCACAAAATGCCCGTTTATTCAAAATTTCGTGGTAAAAAAAAGGGCAAAAACGTATTTTTTTGTGCAGCGTATTTCACGCAACACTGTTTAGGAGCATAAGATATTTGGTGAAGAAAACGACACACATGGTAGTTTTTAGGCAATTTTACAATACGAAAGTAATTTTTTTGCACTTATCGCGGCGTATACATTAACACATACCCATAGTAATCTGGATTTGGGATGAATGTGGTTGTGTTGAGTAGGCCATAATTCCCTCCTATTAATGATTGTCTGCAGAACACCTTATGGTTGAATTTTGATGCCATTCCCAACTGATCCAAGTACCTTCATTTTCACACAAGATTAGTCCCCCTCTTTCTCTCTCTCTCTCTCTCAAAGTGAGAAAAACAAACACAAAATACAAACACAAACCAGAAGCCATCAACAAAGGAGTGTGAGACATCTATGCCACCATTATTGTAAGCACCACCAGCCTCCCCAACCCACGCTCGAGCCCACGGCCCGTGTTGCTCGATGCTGCTCGAGATCCCTTTATATCTCTCAACAACCTGATCTAGAAAGTTGGGATCTTGAATCTTGTTGATCAAATTTGGATCAACACCTACACACAAACACATGATCAATGATCACAAAATGTATACCACTACTACTAAAACTTGCTCAAATTGATCAATTTTCTTGATTTTGTTTCTACCTGCACCAAGATTGTAGATGTGGTGCGTTAGGCCATCAAGAACGTGTGGCCCGGATGAGTCAAGGAACGCCTCGTACCATTGCTTTTCGTAGAAGCCGCCCGGGCCTAGGATCTCTGGCCTTGTGGAGGGATTAGGGTATATGTCATGAACAAGTTTCTTGAGGACAATAATGTCTTTACCATATTGTTCTGCTTCTATTCTTGCACCAACTCCACTCCCACTCAACTCATTCCCTAATCAAAATCAAGCATTTGTAATGAGTGTTTTTAACTAAACATGTACTCCTTCCGTCCCGTTTGAAATGACTCTTTTTTCTTTTCGGAATATCCCATTTAATTAAAATGACCCTTTTTTCAAAAAAAAAAAAAAAATTACTATATTCTCTCATATTTTATTATTTATCTCTCCTAATTTATCATCCACTCTCTCACTATGAGGGTGTTTGGAGTAGCTGAAGCTTATTGATAAGTGCTGAAAGCTGCTTAAAGCAGCTTAAAACAGCTTATTTGAAAATCAGTTAGTGTTTGAAAATAAGTGCTGAAAGTGGTTTGGAATACTACTGATAGAAGTAGCTACTTTTTAGAAGAAATGTCTATTTTGCCCTTAGTGTTATTAAATAATTATAATTTATAATAAATAAATAAAATTCAATATTTACTTTTATTCTTTATTTATTTTTTCTTTATAATTTTAATCTAATAATATAAAATATTAAATTAATAAATATATTATATAATACCATAATTGATAGAGAGAGGAAGATTATAGATATTTTTGAAATTAAATAAAGTTTTTAAGGGTAATTTGGTCCGAAAAAATCATAAGCAATAAGCTGAAGCTGAAAGCTGGAGTGGAACAGCTTCAGTTGTTTCTCTATTTTAGACACAATTTTAGAGATTCTCAGCTCTAAGCTAGGTGTCCCAAACACCTCAGCACCAGCTTAAAGGCTGAAAGCACTTTCAATAAGTTGTTCCAAACACCTACTATCTCATACTTTATCATTACTCTACTTTCTTAATTCTCATGTCGGAAAACAAAAGTACCAATATAAACAGGACGGGGGGAGTACTAATTATGAAACGATTATGCCTAAAAGTGATTACCAAGTTCGTAAGAATCAATCTTGTACCCTTTCAAGGCAGTGTATTTGATCAAACCATAGGCGTTTTTCGGGTTCCAATCGCCTACTAGAAGTGGTACCGAATTATTGCCTTCTCCTCCCTTCGTCCTCCTTCCCGTTATAGCATTCAAACCGAATGTTAACTTAACCCTGCACACACTCACGCATATCAAAATAAGCAACTTTTCACTACTTAGGCGTATCGGTGCTACAGAGTCGATAAGGCTAACCCCGTTTCGTTGAAGAACTCATTGACGAGATCCCATCTTTCCACAGGGAGACACCCTTTTGAGAAATTAAACAACTCATTATCCCTCCTCTTGAAATGCGGGCATTTCGGAGTCCGTGATCCGACTCCGTACACGACCCGATCTTGCAGATTTCCACCAACCCGAATCCGTAGAGGCCCGAATGCTGATCCGTAAATAAAGTACAAAACCCAAATCACAAACAAAACAATATCAATCAAAACAAGACACTAACTGTCCTCTTGGGATGGCGTAACGATGAAGGTGGGTGGCCAGGGACCGGTAGGTCATGGGTTCAAATTCTATTGGAACCGCTATGTGTTGCCTGTCACCTATGGTTAGCCTATGGTGATTGAACTCTCCTGTATGGTTTGCAGGCTATTGCACAGTAGCGGGGTTTACCCAGTGCGCACTTCGATAGCGGCTGCGGGTTACCCTCGTCATAAAAAAAAAAAACAAGACACTAACAACCTTACAAACAAACCAAACTAACCTTTGATCGCATTTGCAAGAATCTTGTTCTTCAAGTCCTACAAAAACACACATAGAAGATCACTTAACAACGATTTCTACGAACTTTTTCGACGAAAACGAGGACATACATACCAGATTGAGAATGCCTGCTCTTCCCCATGGGCACTGATTGTAGTCGCATTTTGTCTCCGGCCACCAATCAAGAGTGGCACAAATGAAATCCTCATCTGTTCTTGCTATGGATTTTGCTCCTTTTACTACCAACTTCACTTCCTCTGCACAGCAAAAACAGAGCAAGGTTGCAAGAAAACAAACTAGAACACGTGATTCCATCCCACACAAGTGTTTGGTGCTTGCTTTAGATGTTGGAGATGGATAAAGTAGTCTGTTTGGAATATTATAAACTATCATATCCACACAAACTTCTGTTTGCAGATATTTTATTAAGCCTATGGACCAATATTTCTTTATCTTCAAACTTTAGTTTGAATTTTCTTTTTTAGTGACGAGAAAAACCCGTAATTTGACTCTGTCGATCTTATCTGTCGGCGGATTTGTATTTTACTCAATTCTTCAAATTTTTAGTATAATTTTCAATACTCCAACTTTAGCAAAAGAATTCTTGATTTGAAAAACTCTAGTATGAAACTACCAAACATTTATTACACTATTATATGACTGTGTCTGGGAAATAAATAACCCACCAAACGTTTAGTAATTGTGTAGACAAGACATCATGGTTTGCTACAGCCCTATTTAATTGCTGCAACTTGAACTGCAGTGTTTTCTTCAGCCCTTTTCGTGCCTTTAGCTTTCCCCTTTGTGTAAATGAAATAGGTGGTCCCGAAGCGAATCGAACCGTCGGTGCGTCGGAAGGGGATCAATGGGGGCATGTGGGAGCTATCGCTCTTAAATTGTACTCTCTCCGTCCGGTTATTTCTATCTCCTTTCTTTTCAATAAGGAGATTAAGAAAATTTGTTTAAATAAGTATTTTATAATGTTTAATTGTATTAAAAAGTGGAAACGGTTTTCGAGAAGTTGTTGGTGTAAAGAAATGAAAATTCATCCAGATTTTTGTAAGGTCTTATTGAGGCCATCGATTTTATTTTTTAAATTTTTTTAATGTCATAAAAGTAAAAAAATAATTTAAAGTTTTCAAAAAGTTAAAAATCATAAATTTCTTATTTTGGAGCAAAATTGAATCGTGATAGAAAAAGAATCAAAATGTGGTTGTGGCTAGTGGTTCACTTTATAGGTTTAAAAGTTAATTTTATAATTTTAGGAAAAATGATCGTAATAGTGGACAACCTGAATATAAAAGTATGACAGTAATAACGGACAAGGAAAATATACGATTTCAACTTAAAATATTATTTGATAAATTACTGTAAGTCCCTCGATAATTATGAATTTACATCGTCAAAATTACATTTTTCGGCTCCAATTTTTTAACCTTCTAACATGTAAATAATCACAAGAAATAAATGTAAATAATCTTAATATTAATGGGTTCACTAGAAACTATCAACTAGGCCCAACTCCTTAGAAAAGGTGCGATTATTCGGCCCATATTATATTATTTTTTTCATTATATATATATATATATATATATATTATGCTTAACATGAAATAATTATATATATATATATATAATATTACGCTTAACATGAAATAATTATTGTATATGTGATTTTATTATATTAGTTGTAATATGATTGCAGATAAAGTCCATTTCTTTAGCCAACTTGTCATAATTGGCAATAAGAGTTGAATAACGGATAGACTTTGGTGTCACACAATTATACTCCATTATATGTCACTTCCAAAAATCATTTGACATGTGGAATATATTTTAATTAAATAATCAAATCAAAATCAATTATGGTGGGCCACATATGTCACATGTCAACACTTTATAAAGTATGACATAGAAGGGAGTATATTGTGTAACACAGAAGTCTTTGTAGTTAATTAATCCCCTAAGTTATTTGCCAAGACCTCCCAACCACTTAACGGTGATTAATTGCACTAATTATGATTAACAAGGACACGTGGCACTCCCAACTTTAATTTTTCTTGTTGAATATAATTATTATTAATTTATATAACACTACCAGCGAACGAACGCTAGACCAACCAATATCCATCATCTAAGCCTTTGGGTCGAGAAAATTCAAATCCATAACTTTCCGTTACATGTCTCGATGTATCAGTTACTCAGTTAGAGTTGTCCGATTAACCGATCGAAAATATTTTTAACTTACAATATTATATTTATTAAAAAAATATTGATTTCTTCAATATATTTATATTAATAAAATAAATTTGGTTCAGTTTACAGAATTAACACCCTTTTCTTAAGTCGTTAAAAGGACTGGTCCTGGTCCGAACGAGTTCAACTTAATTAAGCCCAAAACTTTATGTTAAGCTATCTACATCAACTGGTGGGCCAAACATGGCCTTATCATGGAAATTTATAATAATATAAAAAGAAATTGATATGAAGATTAAATTGAAAAAAAATAGAGAAACAAAAAATTAAATTCAAAGTAATTGGAGACTATTTTAATTAGATAATTAATTTAAATAGACCTAATTTTAATATTATTGTCGCTGATACACTTGTGTATTTATTTTATTGATAATTCATGTAATTTTATTTAATACTTTCATTTTCATTTCACCGTACAATTTGCAGTTCGATTGCAACTCTCTCTCTCTCTTTCCTCTCTCTCTCATCGACGCAAAAAAGGTAAACCGATAAAAATCAAATGATAAACAGCGGCACTCAAAAAACCACTACGCTCAATTCTCTTTCCCTCACTCCAAAAACCCTAGCTTTCTCTCTCCGCGTCTATCTTCTCTCACTACCCGATCATCTCATCTTCCACGAGCGCATGGGCGGCAAGGAGAAGGCGGATTCGGAGCTGAGCTGGGGGATCGGCGGAGACGACGACGAAGGCAATAGCTATCTGTTCGGCGCCGATTATAAGGAGAGCACCATACTCAGCGAGTTAGGCTGGAATATTCCGACGGATTCCCGCGGTTTCGCGGATTTCGATCGGATCGAATCCGATACGATGGGGAGCGGCGCCGATTGTCGCGCGGCTGATGATGTGGCGGTGCTGGTGGAGGAGAATTCAGCTTCGCCTTCAGTTAGGGCTTCGAATCCGTCGATTTCGTCTAGCTCATCGGAGGATCGGTCGGAGAAGGCGACGGTTTCCGGTAGCCGTAGCTCAACTGCCGCCAATCCGCCGCCGGACTCAGCGTGAGTAGTACTGCAACTGTAGAGTAATTGCATGCATTTTTTCGTGCTTTTTTAATTAATGCGTCTGATCAGAAGAGCCAATTGGATCGATTCCTTTCTGCAGAAGATTGCAGACGCGGAGAATACTGCTCCAGTCCTGCAGTGTCCGTACTGATTTTTAGTGCAAGCAAGTGGGGTGGTGGTTTCTTTTATGATAGGGTGCCTCCACCTCAGATTTTAACTGTCAAAATCTGAGGTGGGAGGTGCACTAGTCTCACCCCTAACATAAATCGGGTGGGGGAAGGGTGTTTGCGGGATTTAAGGTCGAATTTAGGGGCTTTTATGGGTATTCCGAAAAATAAAATTCATTAGATTCATTGATCGCAGCCGCTATTGCGGCGGCCATGGCGTGCTATGACAACCATCCTTTTCCCCTTTCCTTTTTCATTGAAAATCTCTCAACTTTGATCTCAAGAAAAGCATTTTTTTTAATTATTATTTTGCATAAATATGAAGATATATGAATCTTCATTAGTTTATATCTTTAATATAACTATTAATTTTCTGAGCTAATTAAAGAATTGCCTGCATTTCAGAAATCATGCTCTTCTTTAGCTTGTACTTGTGCATCATGTCATTGTACATTTTGTTCATGATATTATTTAATTGATGATCAAGACCCTGATCTTGGTTAAGAGTGGAATCAGTTCTAAATTCTTATAATGAAATAGGAAACAAAATTTGGGAAAATCACAAGAACCAAATATGATCTCGATGCATGCACAGCACAACTCCCTGGTAGAAAAAGTTATTGCATTAGGGTTACGTTTGGAAGCTTACTGATTTCTCCATTTCCATACATATCTTATGTTAGCTAGGAATCTTTAGGCAATAAATTTGATTTATCAAGGATACTTTTCCTTTTAATCAATCATATGGATTCTGGACATATTTTGTTTTTCTATCCTCACTATTCAGGTGCAAGTAGTGATATCATTTATTTTCTCTGTAGTATCATATGATCCAATACATACTTAATGATGAATGTTTTGGCATGGCAGGAGCAAGGCCAAAAAGCAAGGACAAAAGCGTATTCGAGAGCCACGTTTTGCATTTGTAACTAAAAGTGAAATTGATCATCTTGAAGATGGCTACCGTTGGAGAAAATATGGCCAGAAAGCTGTTAAAAACAGTCCATTTCCAAGGTTTGTGATTGATTGTTACATATAATGAAATTTAATTCTTTGTGCAGCTTTTTAATTCTAGTATCTTTGGAGTGAAAAAGAAATGGTGCTGTGTTTATTTGCCATATACATTAATTTACTTTGAGTTAGGTTTTCTTGCTATCAAATTCTTACTGAATTGAACTTCAAGAAATTGGCTTGTTTCAAACTTTCTGCATCTTTCTGCAATCTAGTACTCCCTCCGTCCCATAGAAAATGTCTTATTTCTATGGGGCACGGAGATTAAGAAAATGAGATTATGTGGTGTATATTGTTTGACTTTTTGGCTTGTTAATTGTGGTCCACATATTGTTTGTCTTTTTAAGAAATAAGACACTTTCTATGAGACGGTTCGAAAAGGAAAACAAGACACTTTCTATGGGACGGAGGGAGTACATAAACTTTTATGGGTAGTTCTTAGTTTGTGGACCCTTCTTGTTTAACATTAGTGTTTTTCATAATCAAGGTGCATTGATTGAAGTATTATAAAAGAAGTATATATTATTGATCCCCTTTTCAATTTCACCTTTCTGAGAAGCCAACTACTAATAATAGTGTGACATGGAAAATTCTTGCCTAGACCGGTCCAATGGACCTTGTGTTGTGTTTGAGAACGAAAGTGATATACTCCCTCCGTCCCGCTAATTCTGTCCCAGTTGATTTCGGCACGGAGATTAAGAAATTTTAGTTTAGTGTGTATTTTATGAGTTTTAATTGTATAAAGAAAATGACACAGTTTTCGAGGAGTGGTTGGTGGAAAGAAATGAGAATTATCCAAATTTTTGCAAGGCTAGTAAAACGCAATCGATTTTTATTTTTTATATTTTTTTTATATTGTATTTGAATAAATAATCTAAAGTTTTCAAAAAGATAAAAATCATAATTTTCAGAGTTCGGAGCGGAACATAATCGAGTGGGAGATAGATTTTTGAAGAGAGAGAGTATAAGAATGTGGGGTTGAGTAGTGAGTAAGGGGGACCCACTTCATTTTATGTTTAAAAGTAATTTTTACTATTTTAGGAAAGAGGACAGTAATAGTGGGACAACCCGATTAGGCAAGTAGGACAGTAATAGCGGGACGGAGGGAGTAATTTTTTATATTTTTTTATTGTTTTAAGATTGTCTTATGTGTCAAAATCTAAGCCACATGTTGTGGATCAGGTTTAGGTAAGAAAAATCCGTGTGACATAAAGTCTTCAATCAGTTCTTCTTTCTTCCGTGTAGCTTGCAGACTATTATATAATGATTATTATCGGCTTGAATTTTCTTCGCAGGAGCTACTACCGATGTACGAACAGTAAATGCAGAGTGAAGAAGAGGCTGGAGCGATCCTCAGAGGATCCTACGGTCGTGATCACCACGTACGAAGGTCAGCATTGTCATCACTCGGTCGGATTTCCCAGAGACGCCGCATGTACAAGGCTGACGATGCCTTCCAACGTGCAGCTGTACGATCCGAGCCTTCAATATCCTCAACAAGACTCGGTTTCCACAAGACAATCATCTCAAGGCCGTGAAGGACTTCTAGGGGATATCGTCGCGCCCGGGATGAGGAACGGTTGAAATGAGGTCACAACAATTTTCACTAGCCTCACTATATGTTAGCATCTTGGCACTTAGGAGTATGCCTTAACAAAGTTTGATTGGCTTCCTCTTCGCATAATTAGAATGACTAGTTTCTTCGTGCGTATGGATAACGATTGCAAGATTCATTCGTGTGTAATAGTGAGTCTATGGAGTGTAAGGAAATAGATGTGTAGAAGTAGGAAATATTGTATTTTTTCAGGGGGTGTAATGAGCTCAATCTAGTTGTATTCAAAACAACTGCTGAGGTGTATACTCATAAGACTTGAATAATTATCAATAGATTGGAGTATTTCTTTTTACACGGTTATTAAGGAGAGTTAAAATTTGTGTGTACATATGTGGATTCCACAAAGAAAAGTGGATGATTTTGTGTATATTATTTTTATAAGAGGATAAGATGAATAAGACATCCCGAACAGGAAAACAAAATAAGATGAATCGAACGGAGGGAGTATATCTTGTAATTATTGGCCAATTGTATTTTTACCTATGTTGTTTTTGTAGAAAATTACTATTTTATCCTTCTTAAATTGAATAAACGCACTAGTCGTAATTATAATTTTAAATTTAGTCCTCTCAATTATACCCTCTTCGTCCCATATAGAGTTTATTCATTTTTTTTAGACCATTCATAGAAGGTCTCATCTTTCCTATTTTAGCAATAATTGCACACTTCATTTAAGACACCCACAGTTTTATACTCCTCCGACTATTCTCTTTAATTTCGATACGAAGATTAAGAAACTTTGTTTAAGTGTGTATTTTATGAGTTTTAATTATTTTAAAAAATGAGCATAATTTTCGAGGAGTGGTTGGTGGAAGAAATGAGAATTTATTCAAATTTTTGCAAGGGAATAGTTGAGGCAATCTATTTTTTTTCTGTTTTTTTAGAAATAATCTTAAATTTTCAAAAATTTAAAGATCATAAATTTTCGAGTACGGAGTGGAACGAAAATCGTATGAAAGATAGATTTTTGGAGAAAGAGTATGATAATGTGTGGTGAGTATTAAGTAGGAAGAGCTCACTTTATTTTTTATTTAAAAATATTTTTTTCTATTTTAGGAAAGATAACAGAAATAATAGAACAACCTAATTAGAAAAGTAAGACGGTAATAAATGAAGAACCATTTTTCGTAGACTTTGTGTAAAATAACTTTATTTCTTTGCGTGGAAATCAATGTTGCTTCTCAAATTTTTCGAAGTCGGCTGTTGTACCCTTTGCCCTTTCATAATTAATCAAAAGTTTGAAAATTGACTTAGGGGTGTTTGCAATAGCTTAAACTTTTTTTAAGTGCTTAAATTAAGGAGAAGTTGGTAAAAGTGGCTTATTAGAGAATTTATGGTGTGTTTGCAAAAACTGCTTAAAAGAAGAAAAAGTTGAAAAACTAGTGTTTGCAAAATTTATATTGTAGTAGCTTATTTTGTGATTTATAAGTAAAATGTCAAATCATAACTTATCCGAAATTATAAATATGTCATTAAGTTGGAGAAGTTGGTAAAAATCAACTTAACAAACTTCAATTTATTCAACTTAAATGTATAAAATTTTTCCGAATTTAAGCTGTTGAAAACACCAAAAAACTGTTTTTCCTTAAATTAAGCTATAAGTTAAATAATTTAAGTTTTTGCAAACACCCACTTATACTTGGGCCCACGACCTGATCCAGAAACCGTATAAAGTTTAGCAGGCTACAACACAAAAGTCCCAACTAATATGTATTGCATTTGCATATCTTGTTTTATTATCGTTAAAAAATGATAAATTAACATGGTATTGACACGAGACACGCAATGAACACATCTCAAAAGTAAAAAATAGGAGGAACTTTAGAATCTCATATAGCTCCTTCAAGGTAGGTTGAGTTGTGATGGTCCTGATGGATCTACTTCTTGATTTGTAGTATTCTATGTAATAGCCTACAATGCATTGGACCATATTATACTCCCTCAGTTACAAATAGTCCGATTTATTGTTGACGCAGTTTTTAAAAAGAGTAGTTAATATGTATAGAATTGCGTAAAGTTATTTGTCTTTAAAAAGATTATTTATAATAATGTGTCAAAAAAAGAAATTGAACAACTTTAATAACACAATCCGAAAAAATATACCGGACTATTACAACTAGGGGTGTTCATCGGTCGGTTCGGTCGAAAAACCGGACCGGTCGACCGGTTAACCGGACCGAAAAAGCTACAAAATCTTTGACCGAGAACCGGGCCGAAGTGACCGGTTCGGTTATCGATTTCAACCGGTCAATTTCGGCCGGTTAACCGGGCCGACCGATTAGTCAATCTTTTTATTTTTATTTTTTTTATAAACGTTTCATTTACTTCTTTAGCCTTTTTTTAAGTTTTTTTAATTTTATTTTAAATATTTATAATTAATTTATTAATTAATTATAATTAATTTATTTTATTTTAAATATGTATAATTAATTTATTAACTAATTAAATATGTATAATTAATTTAAACCGATTTTCGGTTCGGCCAAACCGATAACTTTAACCGGACCGAACCGAAAATCGAAGATGGTAGATTTGACAAACCGAAAACCGGGCCGAACTTAAAAGTTCGGTTCGGTCATAGCCGAACTCAATTCGGTTCGGTCGGTTCGGCCGGTTCGGCCAAAGTTTGAACACCCCTAATTACAACGGGATGGAGGAAGTAAATTGGAACTCTATTTTCTTACCAAGCAGCAGTTGAGGTTTCACTCCTAATGGCTACAAGAATCATGTCGAAACTCAATTTTTATATGTAATTTTTTATTTTTTCCTATTTCACCCCCTCTCCCGTAATCTTGATCCGCCCTTATTTACGAGAAATATACGACATAAAACAATGATAATAGTGAGTAGCAAAGTTGGAACTTGAAAGAAACCAACTTGTCTTCCATTGAAGCTCAATCAGTGGCTTCTATAATTCCCTATTCAAATAAAATCAAGAAATAAACATGAAAACCTTGATCTTTACCACTACTCTGCAATCAAGAACAGCATTCTAACAAAAATTCATTTTGGGGCATGATGAAAAACAAAATCTCAAGTCTGCAAAAATGGGTTGGGTTTGGGGTGGCTGCTTCAATCCATCAAGATCAACTTATATACTATGATCATAGTGAAATTACTGAATTACCCTCTTCTCCGAGACTACCAAGAGCATTGCTCATTCCCATCATCATCATCATCATCATCATCATCTTCATCATCCTCATCTTGAGGAGCAGGCAGATTAAGATCAAGCAAATCCAGCTTGGATGCTGAACTATGATTCTTCTTGCTATTGCTAATCTCATGCCCACCAATGAAGTGTGACCTCTTATGCCCGCCCAACGCCTGCCCGTTCTTGAAAACCCGGTCGCAGTAAGGGCAAACATGTCCCTTGCTCTTCTTACCCTTTGATGAGCTCTTAACACTTGGCTTAGCAGACTCAACAGCCTTCCTCCCAACTGCAAATCCGGGCGAGTCTCCGTATCTTGACTCACACAACGCGTTGCTCTTCTTGTGGCACGGCCTGTGCCCTCCAAGCGCTTGGTAGGACTTGAAACCCTTCTTGCAGTTGAAGCATTCATAGTTAGGCCTCTTTTGATCATCACCACCACCACTTTGCTTGATTTTGTCGTAATCTTTGTAGAATTCGGAATTCTCAACCATGTACCTCCTCTTTCTTGATTGATCATACTTACCACCGTTTCTACGGAGCCCATCAACGGATGCATCCGACTCAGCCTTAGCACATTCATCCAAGAAATACCCGGAATCCGAATCCTCCATATCAGCAATCCCATCATCAAAAACACAATCTTTAGACTTCACATCAAGAACTTTCTTGAATTTGGGAGTCTCATCTTGATGATCAATTCTTTTAGCAAAATCCCTTTTCATGTCAATATAGGAAGATTTGGTCTCAAGAATAACCGAGTTGTTATCAGAAGACTCAACAAATGAATAAACACCCTTACTCCCATAATCCCTAGACAACATCATTAAACAGATTGCAACCTCTTCTTGCTCCTCCCCATCAATCTCAGACATGGATGAGGAAGAAGGGGGCTTAACTAAAACCTTCTTAAACTTCTTGCTCTTGCAAGACCTAGTCCTAAGTAACGCGGTCCTCACCCTCCGTATCCGAATGGCTATCAATCACTAGTTTCTGAATCTCACTACTAGTCCAAGAATGATCATCTTTAAAACCCCTATCCTTCTCAGAATGACAAGCCATGTGACCACACAATGCTTTCAATGAGTGAAACCCTTTCCCACATTGCTTGCAAATCTTCCCTAGTGGCAGAGGGATGTTGTTTGAATCCACAGCCCTCCAACTCTTTCTGGGATTCTCTCTCAAGACATAATTAGACTGCCCATTTCCTAATTCACCAATTCTTGGATCATTCATTGGCCCATCAACATCACTACCACCACTAAAAATTGATGAATTCTTTTTCATGAATTGTTCAAGTTTTTCATCAGATTCAACTGAATTAGTAGCAACTACATGGGATCTCATGTGGCCTCCTAGAGACTTCCCACAAGGGTATTTCTTGAAGCATAACTTACAAACAAACCTCAATTCTTCATCCTCAGCCATTATAACTCAAACCAACTTCAATCCACTAGTAAATCAAGAAATCCCAAAATCAAGATTCAGCAAAACATCAAAGTTAACTCAAATTTTAGCAATAATGCAGCATCTCTTCATGTACAACAGCCAAGCAAACAGTTGCAGAAATCAGACAAATAACATCAAACTGCAAAATGAACTCGAAAATTTACCAAAATTGTAAAATCTAGCACAAGGGGTTGTGCATATATCACAAAGTCTATACCTTTTAGTGAGAGAAGCAGGATCGGTGAAGTAAAAATTCAGACCCATCCATAGACGAAGAAGAGAGAGAACTCCTTGAAATTCCAAATCGATGTCATCTCTCTACCCAAAAGAAAGAGCGAACATATAAATGACAACCCACCTCCTATATTAATGTTCCAAGATTTAATTTGGAAAAAATCAAAGTTTTGAACAGATGGGTCGCTAATGATGGCCTTGAACTAGCCACAGCCTATCAAGATTAAGAAATTAAAACAGAACCCAAAGACTCTTTCTTCCCTATTTTTCTCCCTCCTCACAAACACCTCTCTCTCTCTATCTCTACATCTATGTATTTCTTTTTTCCATGTCTTTATATTAAGGAAGAGAAATTACATGCATGGAAGCAAAATATGAGAGAGGAGAAACAGAGAGAGACTAATTTTCTGGGCTGCACGTGTCCTGCATAATCGGACGGCGTAGATATTTTTGTGATTACTATTTATTTTCGAAATGGGTTTGTGAAAATTCAGATTTCTTGATTGAAAGAACCGATTTTTAGCGATTTCTCCTTCCTCAAATATCACACCATATGAAAGGTCGAGTCGTCGGCCGTTATTCTGCTCTCTAATTCCCGTTTTGCCCCTCCAACTACTTCGATACTAGTGTTAAATCGGCATTTATTCGCAGACAAATCGGGAGAAAACTGTCCTATAATTAAATTCGAAGTAATATCATGTTGTATGTATATGTACAATATGCCGAAAAATCGGTATACCGCACATACCGTACTGAAAATATCGAATTTTCGGTATATCGTAGTTTTCGGTACGGTATCATACCGTACTGAAGTTTTTCGGTACGATAACGGTATGAGATTTTAGTACCGAGGTATACCGCATACCGAAGTTCATACCGCATATATTTTTATGTAAAAAAGTGCAAAAATGTTGGTTACAATATTTGAACATAGATTAATGTTATATCATAAATTCACTTAAATAACATAACTTTATTTGACAAAAAATTACATTAATTATCTATTAAATTATGAAATGGATAAAGAATTTATAATTTGTTAGAACTCGTATAGAGTTTTTAAATCTAGGCTAGGATCGTTTGATAGTAGAGTTTCGATGTCGGAAACTTGTTAGAACTCGTGTAGAGTTTTTAAATAGGTCTATCAAAATTAAAATTTTGAAATTATATTTAAGAATTGTTAATAATTTGGTGGATATTATCCAAAATCAATAAAATGTATAAAATACGATTTCAAACTGCGAATCAAATTCTTTTTTTTTAACGTAAAATCTACTTAGTAACATAATCTTTATTTTATATTTATCTGTTTTCTATTTTGGATTTGATCACTCTGGCACACTAAATCATATGTATAATGCTCTCAGTATTGAGTATATAGATATTACATCGAATAAATTATATTGATAACAACATTTATCATTTATATACTACACGAAATTATTATGCATGTTTGCTAAATATATTCATTATATGATTTTTAGAAAGGAATTTTTTTTTACAATTTTGAAGAATCTCAAATGAAATATTAATATTGAATTTTTTTTAAATATTTTCGATTTTTACTCTTCTTTCGTAATTTTGAATCCGCCGGTATTCATATGAGACAACACACAAGATCCCTTGTTGGTTAACTATCCACACCACCAACTTAATTCTATATTCAACTAAAATTAAGTCGACTCAAAGGTTATAAATAAAAAAAAAAAAAAAAATCGTCATGTAACATAAGACATGTGTATTGGAAAGTATGTATGAGAGAGAAAGATAATTTGTTTTAATTCACATAACTAACTTCTCGAATCTTAAGACAACCACTCATATCTCGACACCTAGCCTATATAATTTATTCTACTCTTCTTTAATTATATAGAATTAGAATTTAAGGACTAGGCCAGGCGATTATTCCTAGGTGGTTTGGCAAGAAAGTACATTCCTTCATCATAATAATAATAATTAATCGAACTTTTCGCAACCTGATAGGTTGCTAATTCGGTTAGTTAATCGAATCGAACCAAAAAAACTTAATCGAACTTTTCGAAACTTGATAGGTTGCTAATAGAAAATGTCTCCTTTCTATAGGAAATAGAGATTACGAAATTTGTATTGCGTGGTGTATGTTGTTTGACTTTTGGTTGTTAGTTTTAGTCCACAAATTGTTTGTTTTTTAGAAACATGACACTTTCTATGGTACGATTCAAAAAGGAAAATAAGACCTATTTTATGAGACGGAGGGAGTATTTAATTTTTCAGTTTTCAGTTTAATCGATCAATTAACTGAAATCAAAGTGAAGATATTTTTGTATTTTATAAAAACAATTGAATCTTGATAATAATAAATTTTAATTATCTACTGTCAATTCTTTTCATGACACTTCGATTAACACCAAATCAAACCATTTTTGTGAAATATTTAATTTTACAAAATAGGTTCCCCAGCAACCTGATTAAAATAATGGACGAAAGTTGCAAAATAACCAACCTAAGTTGGTTCTAAACTAGAAAAAAGAACTTCTCCATTATAAATAAAACGAATTTTGGAATAATTATTTTCTATTTTAATAAACTAGATAAGTCAAGCGGCTCAAAAAGGAAACGTAGACAAGTCAGTTGGGACGAAGGGAATAATAAAATTCACTTATTAAATAATTTTAATTAATTAATTTATTTTTATTTTAAACAACTTCGTAAGATAAGCGAAACGTCTCAAAAAAGAAATATTACAAGATCAATAAAATGGGGAGAGTATTAGATTTTCAATTTTATTTTAAGAGACGTTTGATTTGTAGTTCGGAAAAGTGAGTTTTGAACCAAGCACCAAATTATTAAATATTGAGAAACACTATTTTTATAATTATAGTTATAATTTTAAAATCTTAATTTCGATAGATTTTATTTAAAGTACTTATATGGTATTTGTATCAATTTGTAGCACCGAATTTTTCTTATCAAAAATTGCCCTCATTTTATAGTTATGATTTCCAAATTGTACTCCATCCGTCCGTCCCGTTATTTGTGGCTTACTTTCTCAAAAGGGGTGTTCTGTTATTTATGGTCACTTTCTTAATTTGGTAAAAAATTATCATAACTTCTACTCTATCATCTTCTCTCTCATACTTTATCATCATTTCTCTCATATTCTTTCATTATCTTACTCATCTTCTCTCTCATACTTTATCATCTACTCTCTCTCATACTTTATCATCTACTCTCTTAATTTCCGTGCCGAAAAAAACATGGCCACAAATAGTGGGACAGAGAGAGTATTTACGATAGACTTAATTTAACTCTTTTTTTAAAAAAATGAAATTCACACCTCCTACATTCTCTCGTCAAAAGTTCTCTTAATTTTCAATTAGGATTTTGGAAATAAATAAATGAGGTAAAATGATCTAGCAACTCAAGATCTAAAACAACTTACTAATTAAAAGAAACTCAAGCCTTAAAATTCATGCACGTGTGTTCTTGCAAGTTCTTGAGACTCCAAGAGTTGCGGCCACAACTGCCACCAATCCAACGGCCCAGATCTTGTCTTGGTTCAACCTCCTCTCGTTTCTCTCTACATAAAAACCATCTCTCTGCAATGCCACTCATTCATTCCCCCACCCTCCACAAAACAAACTAGCCCCACGTTCTTCACTCCTTCCCATTTCAGATCTTCACAAATTCGCCGCAAATAACCCCTTCCACTAAAACAAAAAAAGAAGAAGAAAGAAATCGAAAATGGCGACGGAGAAGGAGAGAGAAACCCATGTTTACATGGCCAAGCTTGCCGAACAAGCCGAGCGTTATGACGGTACATCGTTTTTGTCTTTTCTCTTGGAAGTAAAATTTCACATTTTTAATTGTGTATACAATGTATATATCCCTTTGTGTTTGTTGATTTTTAAGGTTGTCCGATTTATTGCAAATATTTGTAATTTTATGGAATATAGGAAGGGAAAAATGCAATTCTTGAGAGGTTATGTTGGATTCTTGTGTACACATCAAGAAAATACGTGTCGACTTGTTATTGATCCCGTTGTCTAAATTAGGGGTGTTACGGTATACCGAAAAATCGGTATACCGCACATACCATACTGAAAAAATACCGAAGATATCGAATTTTGGCCTATTTGCTAATTAACGTATTTTTTAACCTAGATTATGAGATTTTCCATACGATTATACCGAGAAGTTCATACCGCATATATCTTGTAGAAAATAGTGCAAAAATGTTGGTTACAAATTTTGAAATATGTTACTCATATCAAACAATCTTAATGTAATATCATAAATTCACATAAATGACATAAATTTATTTGACATAAAATTACATTATTTATCTATTAAATCATGAAATGGATAAAAAATTATATTTTTTCAACTTTAAAAACATTAACCTGTAATATTAACAAATTCATACAAAATAGATAGATTAATTAATTTTATTGAAAAATATTATTAATAACTTTCTTGGATTTTATAAAAAAATATAGATTAAATTTACGGTATACCGTTAAATATTCGAAAGACCTTGATTTTTCGGTATACCGAAAGAGCGGTATGACAACGGTATGGAGATTTGTTATACCGAACTTTTGGTATACCGAACTACGGTATACCGAAATGATCGGTACGGTAACGGTATGCTTTTTTTTTATACCGACCCTTATGCGGTATGGAAAAAATAGTACGGTATACCGTACCGAACACCAAGGTTAGATATGTTTTATTAAAAAAAATACTTTCTTGCTTTGGCCTATTTGCTAATGGTTTTGGCTCCAACCTTTTTAGAGCATATCCCTTCACCTAATAGGCCTTGTTAATGTTAGAATTCATTCGAATCAATTCATGGATTTGTTACACATGATGTAATAGCATTGACATAGTATTGTATTGTGTTTGTGCAGAAATGGTTGAATGCATGAAGCAAGTAGCCAAGCTAGACGTCGAGCTATCAGTGGACGAAAGAAACCTCCTCTCAGTAGGCTACAAGAACGTGATAGGCGCTCGTAGAGCCTCGTGGAGGATCATGTCCTCCATCGAGCAGAAGGAAGAGGCGAAGGGCAACGAGAACAACGTGAAGCTGATCAAGACCTACCGCCACAAGGTGGAGGATGAGCTGGCCAAGATCTGCCAAGACATCCTCACTGTCATAGAGAAGCATCTTGTCCCATCCTCTGCCTCTGGAGAAGCCACTGTTTTCTACTACAAGATGTAAGTGAGCCTAACATATGACTTATGTGTTTCTTGCTCTTGTTAAGACAGTGTGTTTGAAAGGTCTAATATGCCCTCAGACATGATTGAGAAGATCTAAGCCAATGTGTATCCGTAAAGGGTATGATTGTAATCTGTTTCTTGATCGTGTTAGAAACGCCTAATGTATCCTCAACATGATTGAGAAGGCCTAAATCAATGTGTATTATAAAGGGTCTGATTATAATCTCTTTCTTGATCATGTTAGAAAGGTCTAATATGCCCTCCACATATTGAGAAGTCGGATATCAGATCTAAACCAATTTGTGTCCTCATAGGGGCTACTTGTAATATGTTTCTTGATCATGTTAGATGTGTATCCATTAAGGATCTGACTGTAATCTGTTTCTTGATCGTTAGAAAGGTCTAATATATCCTCAACATGCTTGAGAAGTCAGATTTTAGACCTAAATCAATGAGTATCCAATAAAGGGTCTTAATGTAATCTGTTTCTTGATCATTAGAAAGGTCTAATATGTCCTCAACATGCTTGAGAAGTCAGATTTTAGACCTAAATCAATGAGTATCCAATAAAGGGTCTTACTGTAATCTGTTTCTTGATCATTTGAAAGGTCTAATATGTCCTCAACATGCTTGAGAAGTCAGATTTTAGACCTAAATCAATGAGTATCCAATAAAGGGTCTTACTGTAATCTGTTTCTTGATCATTAGAAAGGTCTAATATGTCCTCAACATGCTTGAGAAGTCAGATTTCATACCTAAACCGATGTGTATCCGAAAAGGGTGTGATCGTAATCTGTTTCTTGATCATTTTAAGCCTTTAATTTTCATCAACATGCTTTAAAAATCAGATTTGAGACCTAAATCAGTGTATGTATATCCATAAAGGGTATGATTGTAATCTCTTTCTTGCTCATGTTGCTATTATGTTTTAATGCAGGAAAGGCGACTATTTCCGCTACCTAGCTGAGTTCAAGACGGATGAGGAAAGAAAAGAGGCAGCTGAGCAGTCACTCAAGGGCTATGAGGCATGTTGTTTCTTTATATGAACAGACTACTCTTACTCTATACGTTATTGCTTACGAGTTTCTTCGTGTTATACGTATGTAGGCTGCATCGGCCACAGCAAGTACGGATCTCCCATCAACTCACCCTATCCGCCTTGGTCTAGCTTTGAACTTCTCCGTGTTCTACTATGAGATCATGAACTCTCCCGAGAGGTACTTTCTTGTATTCAATACTCCCTCCGTCCCACCCGACTTGTCTGGTTTCTTTTCGGTGCGGTTATTTATGCGGGTTGATTTTATATAATAAAACTGTGAGATCCATATAATTATGATTGTTTGTCAAATTGTGAAATGGGGTTGAGTGATTAATTGGTGCAGGGCTTGCCATTTGGCTAAGCAAGCTTTCGATGAGGCTATTTCCGAGTTGGATACTTTGAGTGAAGAGTCTTATAAAGACAGCACCTTGATTATGCAGCTGTTGAGAGATAATCTCACTCTTTGGACCTCTGATTTGCCTGAGGATGGAGGTAAAGAAGTGTAGTTAAAAGGGTCCGTAAATTTAAAGAAAAACGCGCTTTACGGGTTGGTTTTTCGTGTGTAGGAGAGGAGAGCTCCAAGGCTGAGGAGGCCAAGGGAGAGAAGGCAGAGGTGAAAACTCTACTAATTTACCAATTACTCAATAGCCCTTGTTGATGTTAATCCTAACAGTTGTGTTTCTTTCTGTCTTGCTGCAGTGATGGATCAAGAAATCCATGCAAGAGAAGTAGAGATTCTTTATATTTATTACAAGCAGTGAGATAGATTTTTGTTTTAGTCCCAAGATTTTGTCATCAAGAATCAAAGGAAAGATGAGATTTTTTGGACAATGTCTGCCTGCTGCTGTTGCTGGTGCTGTAGCTGTTTTTCCTCCCCTTTTTATGATGTATTTTTTATATATTGCTTTCTTGAAGTTTCACAATTTATGAACCTATTTGATGGTGTTGGTTTCATATTCTTGAAGTTCGATTCTCGTAAGCCGATCTAGTAGTAAGTTCACGATCTCGAATTTCTTAATATTCTTTCAATATTTTCTATTTCACTTTCTAAAATTACAAATTCTCTCATCATATTTACAATTTTTTGAAATTACAGATTTGGATTCGCCCATGGGCGGATCTAGGATTGCAAGAAAGGGGGGTGAAATTTGAAAATTCGATAGAAAAGAGGATGAAGTGTAAATTTCGAGGGGACGAAATATAAAAAATTTCGAAAATTACACATAAAAAGTCGAGTTTCGACATGAATCAGGACGGCCCCTTGGATCCGCCCCTCATTCGCCCCTCAACGGCACTATTCTTATTTGCATAAAACATGTGGGTTTACAGTCCTGATCATGATTAAGCCATGATTAGGGTTGTCAATAATTTGTTATTTATCAAGCTAAATAAGCAAATGGTAGGGCCCACTTTTTTAAATCTATATATTTATATCATGGTTTAGTCAACGAATATTCATCTATACACGTTCGAGCAGAAACTTCCTAATTAAAGCAACAAAACGTATTTATCATTTATTCTGTCTTATTTGTTTATTTAATTGGGACATTCATACTAAAATGTTTTTTTATCTAAAGTATTTATTATTATTACATTTATAATATATGCTTTTAGGGTAATCTGTCGTCGCTACCGAAGTGTGTATTGGATAAACCATGCTCGTGTGCTCTAACCTGATTGCTTTCTACTTTTATGTGTACTCGATTACTTTCGAAATCAATCAAACTTACGAATTATCATTAAATACCCGAATGTTCTAAAATTCGTAGGACGTTAGTTATCGAAGTATTTAATAAATAACTTACGAACCTAAAATAAGTTAAACGTTACTTATCGGACACCCCGAGGCCCGACGAGAGTAGTTTGGTAGTTATACAAACTTCATAACACATACTCCTAATAACTTTCTTTTCAAAATTTTGAATGAATGAAGAAACACTACAAAAATAGAGAAAAAAAACAGAGCAAGAAGAGTGGGAGGGTGTTGAACCAAAACCCTAACCAATATTGGGTTAGGCTGATCACTCGCACTGGTTTCCGACCGTTAGAAAACACACTTCACACACTACACGCAGTACTACGTAACGCAGTCAGTCAGCGTAGACGACAATACAGCTTTGAGCAGCGTTAATGGCTCTATTTCCCAATAAATAACCATCTTTTTTAAACCTTAATTTAATAATGCTGTCCGAATGGACAACATCATATATATATATATAACGCACGCCCCTCTCTCTCTCTCTCTGAAAGATTCTCGAACCATTTAGAAGTATAGAAAGCTTTATAATTTCTTGAGGGTCTTTCATGGCTGCTATTGTGTTTGGCTTTGTGCTTTTCTTGGCCTTGGCTGCCTATTCAGGTAATTAAAGACTCCACCTTTTTCATGTTTTGGAGGCGATTTTGATTTGGGTTTTTTGAATTCTTGAAAATCTTGAACTTTTCTTGGCTGATGAATCTCTCTCTCTCCCCCCCTCTCTCTTGTATATGCATCTTCACATTTTTCAAGGCATTTTTTGATATGGGTTTTTTTCACTTCTTGAAATTCTTGAACTTTTCTTGGCTGATTAACATATCTCTCTCTCTCTCTCTCTCTCTCCCCCTCCCCCCCTCTCTTGTAGATGCATCTTCACCTTTTTCATGTTGTGGAGTCATTTTTTTATGTGAGTTTTTTCCCTTATTGAACTTCTTGAACTTTTCTTGGCTGATTAACATCTCTCTCTCTCTCTCTCTCTCTCTCTTGTAGATGCATCTTACTGTATGTGCAACTCTGGGCTGACCGACGCCGTGCTTCAGAAGAACATAGATTATGCTTGTGGAGCAGGAGCAGATTGCTCAGCAATCCTCCAAAATGGGGCTTGTTTTAGTCCCAACACTGTAAAAGATCACTGTAACTACGCTGTGAATAGTTATTACCAGAGGAAGGGCCAAGTTACTGGAAGCTGTGATTTTTCAGGAACTGCTACTGTTTCTCAAACCGGCCCCACCAGTGAGTCCATCAACAACCATCTCAGTTTCATCAAAATCCCATCTCCCCCTTCATTAATTGTAGTTAATTTTTCTATGCAGGTGTTCCCAGTGCATGTGTGTATCAGGCTAGTCCCAGGTTTGATTTTAATCTTTCCTTAGTTTTTCAGAATCAGATCTTGTAAAGATTGAATCTTTAGAAGAAACATAGTAGTTTTAGGAAGAGGGCTTGTCTTTGTTGAGACAATTCTTGAAGGTAAAGATAGTTTTCTTGAATGATGAAATTGGTTGTGAAAAAGGAAGTTTTCTTGAGATGAAATTCAATTTTGTTCCCCAACTTTTTACCCAAATTGCAAGTTACCCACAAATCCATCTTCTCCATTTCAAGATTGAATCTCATCATTCACTTAACCAACTCTGTTTACCACTAAAGTAATAGACATTATTTATTGTAATATAGAAATTTACAGATAAACCTCGATAAAGTAATAACTTTGGGATCGATAAAAAATATTCATTTAACGAGGTTATTATTTTATCGAACATTATTTTAGTGCATTGATCCATATTGGGACCGAAATAAATTATTATCTTAGCGAGATTATTACTTTATCGAATATTATTTTATCGAGGTTTAACTGTATGCATCTAAATCTTAAATACCTCACATTTTTAGCCTAAAAATCTGTAGTAGTTTCATTTCATTTTACATTATACACTTCAAATGATCACACCACTATATTTAGTTGTATTTACGGATAATACGTAGTATAGTTGGTATTTCTACTTCTGCGTAAATGGTTAATCTAAAATTGATCTAGTGTTCAATCCCATTGAGTCGATTTAATAATAATACTGTATTAGTTGTGTTTTGTCATTGTATTAATATTACTTAAACCTTATTGTACAATCATGTGAGCTGTCTTGATGTTGATTACAAACATTTATATTATTAATTAGTTGTGTTTTGTCATTGTATTAGTATTACTTGACCTTATTCCACAAGCCTTATTCAATTGGAGTTGGTTATACATTTTGCCACTTGTGCAGTAGCGGCGGCACCACCACTCCGACCGCCGGAGGAACTACCAACACCACTGGCGGCACCACCATCCCCGGGACGACCACCGGAAATCTCGGGCCCACCGGGAGTGGATTCGGCAACACGGACAATGGTGCAAGAGGGAAACTACTAAACACTTTTGTTGTGTGTTTCTCCCTCTCTCTTGTAATCTCTACTTTGATTTAGCCAAGATTTTAAACTTTTTTTTGGCCATTATTTTCTTGGTTTTTTTTTTTTTTTTTTTTGAGAAAGTGGGGAATTTTGATTCCCTTTATGGGCTTCTTCTGTTTAGATTTTTCATCTGTACATCTAGATAGGGAGGCTGCACATTTGTTAGTGTAATTTCTTCTCTCTCTTGGGAAAAGGTTTGGTGACTTTTTTTGGCTCCACCTTGAAAAGTAAGAATTTTTCAATTTACATCACATAATGATGTGGAATCTCTAAACTGGAAATGAGAGAGAAGACATTTAAAACTTTGTTTGGTAGATAGTTTTTTTCATTGTGCGATGGATGCGACTTGTCTATCAACCAACCACTAGTTGGTTGAATCGGGGGTAGATATACTTCGGGGTGGAATCTATAATTTTGAGAGAGATAGGAGATGTAATATGTAATTTACCCCATTTGTTTGGAGACAAAATTTGTAATATCGGAAGAGGCGAAATATGCAATTCTAGGAGAGATTTGAAAATTTATTATTTCAAGGACTATAAATTTCTAAAAATAAGAAAATTTAAATATTGCACAATTTAGGACATTTTCTTGAGTAATGTAGGAGACATCTTTATTTTTTTCCTGGGGAATATTTAGAATTCATACTGCTTAGCTTTCAATTCGCCTCTGACCATCAAATGAAATGTGAATAACCCGTCCTCTCTTTGAAAGAAGGGGCGCTTCCGGTTCTGTCGGTGCTTGAAACAATTTTGTCTTCTCCATATTACTATATCTCTAGAGTCAATAATTTTATATGAGGAACTATTGAACTCAATCATTTGTTGTCGTTACTCTTTAGTTTTCTATTCAGGTCTATCTTATAGAGGTACTCAAATTAGAACCCATATTACCTCTCGCCATCAATTCATGAAAAAAAACAATTAGTGCGAATTTTATGGGATAATTGCAATCTAAATCTTAGAGATAGTAATTATTACCTCTTGAAGTTAATACCTTTCATTTCAGCAACACAATTCTCATGGTCTTGTCTTTCTTTTGTGCATATAATAAAGAAAGGTAAGTTCGGCACAAGACATGATATGGAACATAATATTTTTAAAATTTTTTAAATATAACACGTCAGTTAATATAAAATAAAATTAATAAATCTATAATATCAACAAAATCTTAATTTTACTCGTGCAAATAATAAATTATGTATTTATTGAATTAACATATAGCTAGGAGTACATAGATGGTGCTGGCAGTGCATACTTAGTTATCAGACATGGTAGCGAGTGGCGTATTATACCGGAGTGTGCAACACGTGTTCAATATGATACGTTAATGTTTTAGGAGTGTCTATATTTTATTAAAAACAAAGTAATCATCGAGGTAACAAATACGACCTCCGTTCCGCTATTGTTGCCACCTTTTCCGATAAGAACGTCCCACTAATAATGACTATTTTTTGAATTTGTCTACTAATTATCATCATCACTCTTATTTTATCATCTTCTTTCTCCTATTTTATCATTTTATCTCTCTTAATTCATCATCTACTTTTACTCATCTTCTCTTTCATACTTTATCCTCACTTTAATTCTCGTGGCGTACGTGGTCAACAATAACGAGACGGGGTATATAATTAAATTTCCAAATGCATGTGGGCATTTGGTCTAGTGGTATGATTCTCGCTTAGGGTGCGAGAGGTCCCGAGTTCAATTCTCGGAATGCCCCTCCAACTTGATATTATTTTCATTTTGCTACATTTAATGCTCACGTGCTGCACGTGACACCCAAACTGAAAAACTGTGGCGCCAAAAAGAAGCAAAGGTGGTTGATGTCAACTTATCTTCAATTTACGCCCCGAAAGCCTCGCCCTTCCCTTCAATTTCCATTTCTCCGCCATTCAATTTCCTCACAAAACCCTAATTCAACTTCCCCATATCCTCGGCGATTTCCATCCTTTCCTTATCCCCAATCCAATCGTCAACCGAGGATCGCACGAAGAATTAATTCGACGCAAAGGTAAGAATCGACCGATTACTTTATCAATCCGTTGCTAATTTGATCGAGAAATCTCCTGCTTCAATTTTTGAACGTTGTTTTGCTTCCCTCGTGATTTCTGCTGGATGTTTGTGATTTGTTGCTGCTGAGGAATTCTGATTTCTGGAAAAAATTGATGTTTTTGAGGCTGAATTTATGAATCGCAGGATCCGATTTAGGGCTTTTTTTGATGGTGCGATTAATCTCGTGTTATTTGTTCATGGCTCTCTTTAGCTAGGCGGTGCTGTTAGAGCTTGCTTAGCTTGGTCTTCTTCGCCTCGAAAAACATTGTGATTTTAGTTATAATCCACAACCAGAGTTTTGAGTTTCCTTCTGGCTTTTGATTCCTTGATAAACCTCAGAGCTGGTTTCCTTCTTTGCAGTTATGGAGTATGGAAGGTGAAAAAGGAAGTGACAAGATTTCAGACTCTTCACATAATTCACCAGAGCAACATGACAGTCCTAAGCCGAATCACCGCGTCGAATCACCGCGTAGAAACAGCAGAAGCCACACTCCGGTCGAGGCCCCCGCCGTTGACTCTCCGGAGTCTCTGAGGCCGACCGACTCCCCTCCCATCCAAGTGATGGAGAGGAGCAGCGAAAGCCCCGATCACAACCGGAACACATCGGGTTCGGGCCGTTGGAGCAACGACTCGAACGACTCCTTGTTCAGTATCCGGATGGGGAACGATAGCTTCTCGAAGGATATCTCCTTGAGTCTAAGCGGAGATATATGCGCATCGGGCGAGTTATCTCTATCCGAAGCGTATCTTCCTAGAACAGGGGAATCCCCTGCTTCACGAGGAAAATCCGAGGCTGCTACGGAGGCGAATGTGAACGAAGCTGATGAATCAAGTAGTGAGGCTTCCATTAGCCACACAGACTCGAACAGGTCGAGCAACCCTAATGTCTCCCACCATCACTCGGACCGCGACAACAGGTCCCGCAATGATGCCTTTGTCAAGGCATTGTGAGTTTTTCGCCTTCCTTGACGAACTCTCTTCATGAATGTGTTGTCCTATATCTTTTGAAGTCATTCTTTCGCGGTGCAGAAATGGCGGGCCGGCCTGCCCGCTGTGTCGATGCACGTGCTGCTGCGGTAAGATGGATTGCTGCAGTAGGTTGCCTAGCTGCAGACTTGGCTGGCCAAGCTGTTGTTCCAGCAATTGCTCCTTGAGCTGGCCTAACTGCTGCAGCAAGTCGTGTTGTTCGAATTCGATATGTGCTTCGTGCTACAATTGGAACCGCGAATCAAAACGACCGCGTTCTGGTTCGACTTACTCGTAAGCCTGAAATGACTTTATTCTCTATCGTATATATTCTATTAAGTGTTTCTAGAGTCACTTTTCCTAAAAATGTCAAAATTGGCCCAAAACAGTCCGACCCCTCAGCAACTACCTCAGTGTTTATAATTTTATTGGGGTGCGAACCAATTTACTTTTCCTTTCCGTCCCTACAATTTAATTTACCAAATCAAGTCTATCCACTTCCCCTCCCCTCCTACCTCTTTTATATTTAGGTCAACATACTTTACGTATAACGTAACATTGGGATATCGGCATGGATTTTAAGAAAGTAGTAGGTGTAAAGGTAAAGTAGTGGGTGCAAAGGTATAAAATAGTGATGTAAAGTTAAAAAATAGTGGGGTCCACTTGTTTAAGTGAATGTGGTCCACTCATTTTATTTCTATTTTAGGTAATGTTGCAAGATTGATGGGACAACCCGAAAAGTAAATATTGCAAGATCGGTGGGACGGAGGGAGTATAAAATACTCTCTATCCCGTAGGAAGTGTCTTATTTTCCTTTTTGAATCGTCCCATAAAAAGTGTCATGTTTCTAAAAAAGGCAAACAATGTGTGGACCAAAATTAACAACTCAAAAGTTAAACAACACACACCACACAATACAAGTTTCTTAATCTTCGTACCCTATAGAAAGGAGACACTTTTTGTGGGAGGAAGAGTATTAAAGCCCAAAAATTAACCGAAACCTAAATAGCCCGACCCAATAATCCGATTGATCTATTGGGCTTTAGGTTAAAAAAAGCTCGATAGACTTGGACTATGTTGGCCACCCACTAACTATAATTATTATTTTTAAATTTAATATAATTATTCTTATAGTATCTTGTAATGGTTAGTTTTTTTCCCCTCCTCTGTAATGCAGCTTGATGGAAAAGGGTGCCACCAATTCTACTAAACACAAGACTGAATCATGAAGAAATTGATCAATCTTAAATATTTCATTGTATATTTGAAGATCTTGATTATACACCATTGGTTGATCCTACATAGTATTTGAGGCTACAATTGTATAATTTATTCAGTGATGATGAGAAGTTATTTGGTGGCTCCTCCTTTCCTATTGTAAGATTTATTTACCTTCCTTAAAAAAAATGGATTTATTTAATTATGCTACTAATAGAATGAATTGGTAGCGACTTTTCGGTTATGAAGCGAACGCACTACTACTATGCTACGAAGGCAATTGTTAATAAAATATGAGATATTCTAAAAATTATTATAATATTAGTTGTTTAGGCGAAATATGATCGAACAACACTTCAAGTTAAGTTTATTTTGGATTCAAACATAAGGAAAAAGATATGAAAAAAATTGTCCCGCTACCTGGAGGGATGGCAGAGTGGTTGAGGTGAGGTTTTCGGGACCGAGGTTGTCACCCTCAACTTGACAGCCATTTTGAACACCTGTCACCTGAGGGTGGTTTAATCTCCTGTGTGGTTTCCTCTGCCAAGAGTTGAGTTTACCCAGCCGCACGGTAGCGGCTCGGTTCCTAAAAAAAAAAAAAAAAAAAAAAGATATGAAAAAAAACACCCTCAACTTTATTGATACCAAAACTGTATCCCAACAACTACATTCATCAACTCTCTCGACAACCTTAGATTTACCAACGACAACGCTTGGACTGTATTTATTTGTTTATACTAATGCAAAATTATCATAATTCCAATAAAAAAACACTATATTATTATATTCATAATATTTTGTTTAATATCTACCTTGTTGATATTATATAAATTATGTAATGTCTCGTAAATAATAAAAGAAATATGAAATGTCTTTAGTTTTCTTACAAAATAGCAATTCATTGCAAGAGAAAACAGAGTATGCAATCAAAAGGAAACCACACCATGTCAGCCACATAGCAGAAGCTCCTTGTTTGAATTAAACGGTCAAAGGCTCGTTTCTGCAAGGCTTTTTTTATCGAAGAAAGTGAATCACAACTGACTGCCCCATGAATCAATAGGCAAAAAAAGGAGTAATCTTTATGCTCCCTCCGTCTCGTCCGACTTGTCTTGTATTCATTTTCTGACCGTTCCACCCGACTTGTCTTGTTTCATAAAAAAGAAAATAATTACTACACAAACTCTCACTTTCTACATACAATCACCTACTCCTCTGTACACAACTATCCACTTATCAAAATATCAGTGTCAAAACCAAACAAGACAAGTCGGTTGGGTTGGAGGGAGTAGATATTTCGTGTTGTGAAGGGTCGGGTTTAGGAGGGCGTTTACAGTATGGGCCTGGCTAAGAAGTTGCTGACAACCCGGCCATCATCAACGTGGGCCTTTTATTAGATCCAAAGCCCAATTAAAAAGGCCCACTCCAATCATGTGAATGGATGTATAGAGGTCCAAATTCAAAATCACTAAACAAAATTAATTAATAAAAAAACAAATATATTACTCCTTTTCTACCTACAAATTAATTTTGAAGCGACGTCGATCAATCA
Organism: Lavandula angustifolia; assembly: GCA_028984105.1. Lineage (NCBI taxonomy): Eukaryota > Viridiplantae > Streptophyta > Magnoliopsida > Lamiales > Lamiaceae > Lavandula > Lavandula angustifolia. Next base: position 844,807 of record CM054803.1, read on the forward strand.
ACTTATATTATTTATTATTATGTGACATTTGTTTCTACGTATTAATTCGTAATACTACAAAAAAATCAGCATCAAAGAAAAGTAGAAATTAATGTCCACATTTGGCAGGTCCCTTGGCTAGGACTAGCCAACTGAAACTGACATTTTCTCTTCAATATTTATTTTACATTTTATTTTCTAGCGTATTGCCGTTTTGTACAAATTCACGTGTAATCTTTTTTTTTTATTCGTAGAACCCGCAACCGCTATTTTTGGTGCGCTACTGGTAAACCCTTAATGTAACATAGTGACAGACAAATCACATAATGGTGTTGGTGGGAATTGAATCCATGACCTATATCGATCCCGGACCTCCCACCTTCACCACTACGCCATCCCAAGTGAACGATTCACGTGTAATCTTGAATTCTTCTCGATTAGTTATAGGAGAGAATCGCCATTCTTCAACCTACCGTTGAATTCCACCCCAAGCTATTTTCGACCGGTGAATCTAGTGAGTCGATATTATAAGTATGTAACGACAATCTTGATGAAATGAAACACGATAAGAAGTATAAAACAATTCCGTGTCATGAATAATGCACGAATTGTGTCTGCCCTAAGGGATAAAGTTTTGTTGGTATATAATTGAAAATAACCTTGAAAAGTTATATCATAAGCATTAAAAACAGCCTAATTAACAACAATAGGGTGCAAAGTCAATAGGACCACATACCAAATTAGCAACTTCTCAATTCCTAAGGAAATAAAAAAAATCTCAATAATTAGTTGGGACCAAACTTTTCTTGTACCACTAAATGTCCAAGATTTTCAACTATTCTTGAAAAAAATGTCACTAGAGAACAACAAATTAAAGAGCTGGTGATCTTTTTTCCTTTTCGTTTGACGAGGTAAACACGTAACTGCAGTCTAGGATACAGACTAAATAAATTCGATTTGCTCGAATAGTTTGATCACATTTTGGTGATGTATGGATAATTAAGAAACTTGTTTTAATTTGGGTGAGAAGACACATCCATTATATTAGTATAGATTAATCTAATAATTTAAAATACGTTCTTTTTCGACTGTATGATCGGTATATATGTGACATAACAAAGTCTTGATAATATTTAATCAAACATGGATAAGATTGCCATAAAAACCCAACTCATTGTACTTGCAAATGTGAGTCCTACCTACAAGAATAATATTAGGTTAGGGTTACCTAAAAATTAAATGGATCCTAGTAAATCATGCGATGAAGAATGCATGTTAGGTATTGATTTACACAAGACAGAGAAACAGCACGTGAGAGTGGAGAGAGAGAGGATAAACTATTTATGATAAATGACAATAAACATTTGGTATAATTATCTGAAAGTGGATTAGAAAAAGTGAATCACAACTGACTGCCCCATGAATCAATAGGCAAAAAAGGAGTAATCTTTATACTCCCTCCGTCACGCCCGACTTGTCTTGTATTCTTTTTCAAACCGTCCCACCCGACTTGTCATGTTTTCCAAAAAATAAAATAATTACTACACAAACTCTCACTTTCTGCATACAATCACCTACTATTCTACACAACCGCCACTCACCAAAATATTCGTGCCAAAACCAAATAAGACAAGTCGGCTAGGACGGAGGGAGCATATATTTCGTGTTGTGAAGGGTCGGGTTTAGGAGGGCGTTTACCGTATGGGCCTGGGCTAAGAAGTTGCTGACAACCCGGCCATCATCAACTTGGGCCTTTCATTAGATCCAAACCTCAATTAAAAAGGCCAACTCCAATCATGTGAATGGATGCATAGAGGTCCAAAATCAAAATCACTAAACAAAATGAATTAATAAAAAAACAAATATATTACTTTTCTACCTACAAATTAATTTTGAAGCGTCATCGATCAATCAACTTATATTATTTATTATTATGTGACATTTGTTTCTACGTATTAATTCGTAATACTACAAAAAAAAATCTGCATCAAAGAAAAGTAGAAATTAATGTCCACATTTGGCAGGTCCCTTGGCTAGGACTAGCCAACTGAAACTGACATTTTCTCTTCAATATTTATTTTACCTTTTATTTTCTATAGTATTGCCGTTTTGTACAAATTCACGTGTAATCTTGAATTCTTCTCGATTAATTATAGGAGAGAATCGCCATTCTTCAACCTACCGTTGAATTCCAACCCCTTTCGACCCGCTGCACATCCTCTGTCCCAAAAATGGTGGGCCACCCAATCATGCGGTGCCACGCGTGCATTGGTGGACCATGTTTTTACCAGTAAAATATTTGTTTACTGGTAAAAACACACGTGGCACCGTGTGATTGGTGGGCCACTGAGTGGTCCACCAAAAATGGGCCAGAGGATCCGGATTGCTTTCGACCGATGAATCTAGTGAGTCGATATTATAACTATGTAACGACAATCTTGATGAAATGAAACACGATAAGAAGTATAGTACAATTCCGTGTCATGAATACATTGGTCGAGGTTTCATGATTACCCTCTCCCACGAGAATCGTTTACCTGTAACTATTCAACATCCCTACGAAAAACTAATTACATCAGAACATTTTCGAGGCCGAATATCTGCATAAGCGATAAAGTTTTGTTGGTATATAATTGAAAATAACCTTGAAAAGTTATATCATAAGCATTAAAAACAGCCTAATTAACGACAATAGGGTGCAAAGTCAATAGGACCACATACCAAATTAGTAACTTCTCAATTCCTAAGGAAATAAAAAAATCTCTCAATAATTAGTTGGGACCAAACTTTTCTTGTACCACTAAATGTTCATGATTTTCAACTATTCTTGAAAAAAATGTCACTAGAGAACAACAAATTAAAGAGCTAGTGATCTTTTTTCCTTTTCGTTTGACGAGGTAAACACGTAACTATAGTCTAGGATACAGAGTAAATAAATTCGATTTGCTCGAATAGTTTGATCACATTTTGGTGATGTATGGATAATTAAGAAGCTTGTTTTAATTTGGGTGAGAAGACACATCCATTATATTAAGTATAGATTAATCTAGTAACTTTAAATACGTTCTGTTTCGACTGTATGAGCGATAGATATGTAACATAACAAAGTCTTGAGATATTTAATCAAACTTGGATAAGATTGCCATAAAAACCCAACCCATTGTACTTAGGGGTGGGCAAACAATTCGGGTTCCCGCGCCCGTACCCGTCCCGTTCGGGTCGGGAAAAATGGGTACGGGTACCCGTTACGCGGGTACCCACAAAAAATCAAGCGGGTCGGGAACGGGTTTTATTCTTAGATACCCGTTCCCGAACGGGTACCCGCATTAATATATATTTTTTTTTACATGAGGTCCTCTTGCGTAGAGGTGGGCACGGGACGGCGCGGGTACCCGTTTGCATGTTTTGTGCTAGCACTAGAGTGTGACTAAACAGTTTTCCACGGTAATTTTAATTATAAGAATCTATGGTTTCATAGTTGATAATCATATGGTCGGTTTTATAATTATAATTTATGGTGAAACACCATTGAAACATAGTTTATAAAACAGATTATTTACTCCTATAGTCCTATTTAGTGGTTTAAATATATTGATATTTTTTAATTTTAATTTATGTTTTTAAAATTTCATTTATTGGTATTTTTTAATTTTTATTTATGAATTTAAATATATTATAAATAGGTGGTAATATTTACGGGTAAACCCGCACTGCATCAGTATCCGCGCGGCATGCCGCATGCGAATACCTGCTCTATGCGGGAACGGGAATGGGTATTAAAATCAATTACCCGCAGGCGCGGGTACCCGTCCCGCGCCCACCCCTAATTGTACTTGCAAATGTGAGTCCTACCTACAAGAATAAAAATAAGGTTAGGGTTACCTAAAAATTAAATGGACCCTAATAAATCATGCGATGAAGAATGCATGTTAGGTATTGATTTACACAAGACAGAGAAACAGCACGTGAGAGTGGAGAGAGAGAGAGGATAAACTATTTATGATAAATGACAATAAACATTTGGTATAATTATCTGAAAGTGGATTAGGAAAAAAAGTGAAATGGTGTTATACAAGACAAACATGACTGTACAAGATAAAAAAATTGAAACTAGAAAAAAAAAAAAAAACTCGAAAAATATTCCGTGTTCAAGTGAAAATGCATGAAATTATTTTATATTAGCTTTTTATGTAAATAGCAAATCTCGCGTAAAAACATCTTCCATCAATTTTAATTATGCGAATATCTCAAACTCTAAGAAGCATAAATAAGCGAGGTTTTTTTTTTATTTTTTCTAATATATTATAATATCTCAAATACCCTTAAATGCTTAAAATTATACTTTTATAAATAAAGTGAAAAAAATGTAATTTTATTGATAACTTAACAGAGTAGAAGAGTTGAAAGCATTTGAAATGATAGACATGGTAATTTTTTTTTGTCATTTTCCTTTTTAAAACAAAGGAATCCTAGAAAGAAACACAAAACATTAATCAAAATAAAAAAGATATTTTTTCTTACACAATATTTATGTTAACTTGGTTGAATTATGGGAACAAGGGGGATCTTAAAGTAGGTGTGCCTAAATATGAACATGCAGTAATCTACTAGTTTGGATAAATTAAATATAGCAAGTTGATTAATACCAATTAAAGCTCATTCAATGATTAACTTAAGTTACAGCTAGCCTTCCCTAGATTTGGATTAGAAAATAATTAATACTCTCTCCGTCCCGTTATTATTGTCTTACTTTCCTAATCGAGTTGTCCCGATGTTACTGTCATCTTGCTTAAAATAGCAAAAATTACTCTTAAACAAAAAAAGAAGTGGGTCCCACCTATTTAATACTCATTCTTACATTATCATTATCTTTCTCTCTCCAAAAATCTATCTCTCACACGATTTTCGTTTCACTCCATACTAGGAAATTTAACTTTTTGAAAACTTAAAATTATTTCTTAAAATACAATATGAAAAAAAAAATAGAAAAATAAATCGATTACCTCAACTATACCCTGCAAAAATTTGGATAAATTCTTATTTATTCCACCAATCACTCCTCGAAAACTGTGTTCATTTCTTAATACAATTAAAACTCATAAAATACACACTTAAACAAAGTTAATTTCTTAATCTCCGTGCCGAAACCAAATGGGACAGTAATAGCGGGACGGAGGGAGTACTAAAAACCAAATTAACATAATCACACTCATAGTTACATGATAGAGATCCTCTTATCAACAATTAATGTCTCACAACATATCACACAAAGACAACTAATCGTGCTTTTTTCTTCGTTTAAGTATATAACAATTTATTGAGATAGCATGTTAAGTTCTCAACTTGTTAAGTCCATTTCATGTTTGCTGGTCCACATTGTGGATGCAACTTGTGCATGAAGTTCTTAAATAATGCAACATCATGATTTAATTTCTGTGACACATGATGTGTTTATATATTTCTGCTAAAAATAAATGTTTCATCATTAGGTGGAATTGGAAAGTAAATAGAAAAAAGGTAAAAAAAAAAAGAAAAAAAGAAATGCAACAAGATGATCTGATTTATGATTCCCAACTACTGATGGTCCAAGCTTACTAGGAAATTAATAAAGGGGAATGTAATAAAGAAACATAAACAACATGGATCAGCTTTCTAATGATCCCCAGGAAGAAAAAAATGAATTGCAATTGAGATCTTATAATGCCTCTTATCAAAATGCAATAATGAGTATAATTTCTTTTTTTAATTATATTTTATGATCGTATTGCAAACGGATTTAGGGTTTAGGGTTTAGAGGATGATATTTACAATTTCATCGAGGGAAAGTGATACATAATTTTCAATTATAAGGAGGGCAATCACCAATTTAGGGGCGAAATTGAAAATTTTCAAAAATAGAAAGATTAGCTCTAAATTTCGTATTGAGCCCATCATTAATTTATGTCTAAATTTCAATTTATTATTTTACGTAACTTTATTCAATTCGTAGTCGTTCCGCCACCATTACTTTCGAATGTCACTATACTCGAATCTATTTGGGATCGATTCAAGAAGAGCTCGAGTTGGAAAGATTAGGTCAAGAATAGTAGCATGAAATAAAGATAAACTTGTTTGTTTGGTTTATGATGAATAATTGGGCAGAAACATTGTTCATAGATCATGCTTCCCCGAATGTAAGGTCCCATGTAGTATGTCTGTGTTTGATAATGCTAAGATTCCTGCAACACAAGTTAATTAGAAGTCTTGTTTTGTCATGACATGTAATGTGGGCAACCCTACACACACATGTATATATATATATATATATATATATATATATAGTTATATAGTTTTTTTTTTTTTTTTTTTAATGATCTTTAACCCTAAACACCCACCCCACCCCCACCCTATTTGTCCACTGTTGGTTGATACTGATGGCCTCAGACCCCACCCACCCCACCACCCCACCCTATCTTTGATATGTTCATCAATTTTATCTTTGGTGGTGGAGGTTAGGGGAGAACTGAAGAAAATGATAGCTGACATGATATATCTTATATACACAAATATTGTTGATATGAGACATAAAGTTGATTTTTTACATAAATATATTTCAATATGGGATGGATTGAAATGGCATAATTTCATTTTCACACTAATTGGGAGCAACAGTTAAAAGACAAAACAAATTTAGCAAACCAACTTTATTATCCGACTCCTATATTATGAAGAATCTTGAATTTTCTTCGTATTTTTTTAAAAATTATTATTTCGCTCCTTTTAAATTGCAGATTTCGTCATCTACATCATAAAAATGTATACTATTAAAGATTTTAGTAATGTAAAAGAAATGTAATAATTAAACTAAAGAAAGGGTTATTGAAAAGATGAGCTAAATAGGAAATATAATAAGAAAAGAAAAAGAGGGCAGCTTGTAATAAAATATTGAATTAAAACCGTGCAAGTTACTGGCAAATTGCCAACTTATCGAATTCCAACCAGACCAGGTGTTTGGTTCAGCTTTAATTTTACCCACTCATCATTCTTGGCTATTTTTTTTATTATTATCAACAGAAAATTAAAATGTTTTACTTAATGGGATTAGTGAAAGTGGTAGCATTTCTTTTCTTGTATTTCTTAGATTTTAAGATGGGATTCAAGAAAATATTAAAAAAGATTCAAACTTTTATGGTTTGCGATGTATTTCTATAAATTCCCAAATTCTTGTCTTGACTTTTGAGTTTCTGGGATTCTTGATTGATGGGCTATCTCCATGGTTCTGCAGTAGTAGGACTTTTTATAAAAGTCTGGGTTGAATTATGATTTAAAGTTGCGATAATATACACGCCAAAATCTTATAGTAACAGATACGTATATAACTAACTATCTACGATTAAGTAATTATCTCGTTAAGATAATAATTTATTTCGATCTTGATATAGGTCAATGCATTAAAATAATATTCGATAAAGTAATAACTTCGTTAAATGAATATTTTTTGTCGGTGCCAAGGTTATTACTTTATCGAGGTTTAACTGTACTAAAATAAAATACACATCTAGCCATGTTAAAAATTGATTCTTGAAAAGAGAGAAAAACCAATCTTGATTTTATTTTTCCCCCATTAATAATTGAAATTGTACAAGGGAAAATCAAGAAAAAGAAAAAGGGCATTTCTTTGTGAGTACAATATGTATGCTGTTCTGTAAAATGTTCATTTAATTAGTTTTTACTTGCACTGTAGAAATTGGGGAAGCAATGGCGCGTGTGTATAAAAACAAGGAATTATATACCCATCTTCTATTCTTCCACCTCATTCAGTTTCTTTCTTCTCTGACACCCATCTTTTTTCTCTTCCATCTGTGAGTCTCTCTCTCTCTCTCTCTCTCTCTCTCTCTCTCTGCACTGTGATTTTGGGTTTGTTGTTAAATATTTGACTGAGTATCCCTTTCAAGAATGCAATTTTACCCTTTTGTAATTGTGGGCTTGTGTAATCCGAGTTTATTCATGCAAGAATGTGAGTATATGGGACTTTCTTGATGTGGGATTTGACTGCAAATGTGTGCAATCTACTTATTTTTGCTGCATGTGTTGATTCAAGAAATTGGGTTTTTGATCCCTTTGTTTTCTTGATCGGTTGATCCTCATGTTTTTATTGAGTGTTTTTGTTCTATACTTCTGTTGTTCTTGCTGGCCCTCCTTGAATCACATGCAGCACTGTAGATTCTACCCTTCAAATTGCAGTTTGTTTGTGCATAATTGCCTTCTTGGCCATTGAATCACAATTGGAATTAGGCTTAGTTTTGTGTGTGTGAGAGAGATGGCTTGGAGTGTGTGTAATGTGTAATCACAATGTTGTGAATTGAGTAGTTATGTTAATCCCATGAATGTTCTTGATTAACTTTCTTGCACACTTCAGTTATAAGATTCAGTTCTTGATGTGAATTTTGATCAATTCTTACTGTAGATTCTATGTTGTGAATTTAGTAGTTATGTTAATAATCTCATGAGTTTTCTTGATTAACTTTCCTGCACACTTTAGCTGTAGAATTCAGTTCTTGATATGAATTTTGATCAATTCTTGGCCTAAATCATGATATCATATGATGTTTAGTGTAACAAGAATGGCTCTTTATGAGAACAAGGAGGATGGGAGGGAGGTGAGAGTTTTCGAAAACTCGGACGAATTAAGCTGCAATTTAGCAGAGCACATAGCAGAGCTCTCAGAGGCTTCAATCAAAGAGAGGGGCGTTTTCGCCATTGCTTTATCCGGTGGTTCGCTTGTCTCCTTGATAGGGTATGCAAAGTGCATTTGTTTCCTTATAAACGAATCTTGATCCTACCGTGTGTCGTATAGAGTCTAATATTTGATAATGGTGTGAGTAGTAAGCTATGTGAAGCGCCTTACAGCAAGACTGTCGATTGGGCCAAATGGTACATCTTTTGGGCGGACGAGCGCGTGGTTTCCAAAAGCCACTCCGATAGCAATTACAAGCTCGTGAAGGATGGTTTCTTGTCTAAGGTATATATGTTGGTTCTTCATTGATCTATAGACTATTCTTGGCTGTTAAAATGACCTATCTTATCGAGTTTTCAGACTTTTTGCGACATTCGAGTCTCTTTAAATCCATCATTAGATTAGGCTTATTGGCTGAGAGACTTGTGTATGTCTAGTTTGGAGTCTTGCCCTTGTAGTCTTGTACGGTTTAGCCATGGGAAACGAATCAACGATAGCTTCATCACTCGGTGAAACAAAAAGATTGGTAACAGAGTCGAAAGCTGAAGTCTTTGCGAACAATTCACTTTTGTTTTTTGTTATTCCTAGATGAGTCTGATTGTTCCTAATAAGCCCAATTTTCAGAACATTGTTGGGATTGCGTCGACTAATTTCTAAACACGGGCACGCGTAGTAGATGAAGCATAACATTTCCCTATGGTGATACAAGTGATCAGCCAAGGAAGTGAAACCAAATGTACTTGTTCTTGGTTTAAACATAATGAGGCTTTCTTAGGAGTCGCTTTAGGCACCGTTTGCACGCTAGACTTGCTTTTATCGAAGTGAATGAAGGGCGAAACACGGGACTATATGATGTTGAAATCTTTGTTAAGAACTAAGATTTGATGAGCTGTTTTTATCATATAGATGTGAGGATTTATGTTAAGCATGCTTCAACTATGTGAGGCTCAAATCTTTGTTGGATTTGTTGTCTTGATTTCCCCTATTTGAATTGCTATAACATTTCGAAGCAATCGTTTTCTTTAATCTACCGTAACGGGGATGGAGGAATAGATTGAACCCTAGATTATAACTCTCGTACGAGTAAGAAATATCAAGTAAGGTTCATGCTACTCGTAAATTTCTATGCAATCTTTGATGTTCAATCCAATTTGATATCTTAGGTCCCTATCGTCCACGGCCACGTGCACTCGATCAACGACTCCGTGACCGCGGAGCAAGCGGCCGAGGACTACGAGTTCATCATCCGACAGCTCGTGAAGACGCGCGTGATCAGCGTCTCTGCGACCAACGACTGCCCGAAGTTCGACCTCATCCTCCTCGGGATGGGGCCGGACGGGCACGTCGCGTCCCTCTTCCCGAACCACTCGGTGTTCGACGAGAAGGAGCAGTGGGTGACGTTCATCACCGACTCGCCCAAGCCCCCGCCGGAGCGGATCACGTTCACACTCCCGGTCATAAACTCCGCAGCCAACGTCGCCGTAGTTGCTACCGGCGGCGGCAAAGCCGAGGCCGCGCACATGGCCGTCGACGGGCCGGAGTATCCGGCGTTGCCCGCGAGGATGGTCCGGCCGATCGACGGTGAGTTGGTGTGGTTTCTTGATTTACCAGCTGCTTCCAAAATTGAAGGTGCAAAGTTTTCTGAGTAGGGAGGAAGGCAAGCTTTTGTATGTAGTGTTTGAAGTAAAACTTTGTTGTACGTATCACCCTTCCTCAATAGGATGTTTTGCTCTCTCTCTCTCTCTCTCTCTCTCTCTCTCTCTCTCTCTCTCTCTTGAAGGGAAGAAAGAAGAATCTGCAATAGTTGAGCCATTCTTCTCAACTTGTTTTCCTCTGTTTTTGATTCATTCCCCTGCATAGAATTGTCTTTGCTTTAACTTCTTCAAACTAAATACTCCCTCCATCCCGTATATCTTGTCTCATTTTCCATTCTGAATTATCTCATAGATTTTATCCCATTTTTTTAAAAGTCAAGATTGTGTGACTAGAATTTATCTACAATTTGAGGGACTCACATCTCTACACACAAACAACTCTTCTTAAATCCCATACCGAAAAATTGTGGGACAATATCTACGGGACGGAAGGAGTATAAATTTAATCATAAAATGGTGGAGCATAGCATCTATGGGACGGAAGGGTAAAATTCAACATAGCGGAGTTTGGGTTTCAAACACTCGCAGTACTCGATTTTTATCATGTAATGTAGCATATTTCCGTTTTTATCGTGTAACATGGTTCATTTCCGGTCTCGTAATATGAATAATTGTCCTCCGATAGAGAGTGTACTCACACTTCCCTTTTTCAATCGCCTGAACACTGTTTAATACTATGTTAACGCATTAACAGTAACTATAACATAAATAAATCACTAGTAAAAATAATCGACATTTGTACTCTCCGCCGGAATATAAAAACGACACAACCACATTAGAGGATAAAATTGGGATTTTCTAAATAATACTATTAATCAAAAACTATATACTCCCTCCGTACCAATTATAATGTCCAATTTTTCATTTCGGGTTGTCCCAAATATAATGTCCAATTTCTCTAAGACACACAATTTCCCCAAATTCCTGCAGATATAGTTGATTCATGTATGCATAGGAATTCTAGGGTTGATAACAAGATGATATACGGTGATAGAGATATAGCTTGAGCGCCATTACACCTCTGCTCAAGCTGCTCTGCCTTGCCCTAGTCGGACTAATTTTCGGCCACCGGAAAACTCGAATCGTCCCAAAAGCTACTGAGCAAGCTAGTGTTTGCTCTCGTCTTCAGACACGACGCTCCTCTCTCCGTGATCTCCGACAGCCTAGAGATCTTGGCGGGCGCAACGGTTCCATCCGTGATGCTCGTCCTCGGAGGGATGGACGATTCGGAGCTCGGTAGGGGCACAACTGCTGGCATAATCTTACCCTACCACTCATGTTTTTTTAGATATAGAGATGTCAAAGTCTTAGAATCGGACCCATTTCATCGAACCGTATCTTGGATTTGTCCGGGTCGGCCCAAATATTGATGGTTGCTAAACATTTAACTTTTTAATTTGGAATAAATCATTCGAACCAATTTTGACATCTCTATAAATAAATGCAATAAAGTATAGAATTAATAGAGACCCCACGGATTGTCATGTTATAGGATCATAGAATATGTTGGGCACATTCTCCTCGATGGAGAAACAAGAACCAAACAAAGTTGAATACACACTAAAGTTGTAATGATGTTTTCTTTAAACACATAAAATGACCAAAATATGTATTTAAAAGTTGTTGACTTAAAAAAGATTTTTATAATTTTTAAGTGACTATTTTTGTCTTTCCCTTATCCAAAAAATATATATATTATTAATTTAAATCAATTCTAATCGGAATTAAATAAAAAATCACTTACACAGAAATATAAATATCAATTACACTAATTATTGCCAGTTTATTATCCAAAAAATATAATCCACGAGAAATGGGGGAATATCTCGTGTTTAGATTGAACAAAGTTAAAATAACGGGGAAAGAATTAAATGTTTTTATATTGATGATATAGGAAATAGGACAATAAATCACATGTCCAATACATCTCCGTCCAATTGATGTCCGATTTAAAACGACGTAGTTTTTGTATTAAAAGTGCATTATTTAATTATTTATTGAATCTTTTGCAATTCTTATCCTTTTAATTTGTAGTTTTTTAATATAAAAATACGTCTTTTTAAATTGGACACTAATTGAACGAAGATTTATTGTACAGGTTATCTCATTCCAAGAAATAATGAATATGTCCCTTTTGTTTGTTACACTCAATTTTACTTAAATGATTTTGATTCCATTCATATGTATGAAACATTTTTCTATTAGCATGCGTATCTTGCAATTTGCATCACCTATGAAGCTATATTTTATATAGCATGGATTTTAACAATCATGATGTATAATATTTATGAGAGATTTTTCTGAAATGTCCATTCCCCATTAAAAATAACATAATACTACCATTTTTTTTAAAGTTATGTTTACCAAATACCCAATATTATCAAAATACCCTCAGATTTTCGTCATTTGGACAGATATATAAAATTTCGTTCCAATGCCTAAAGGGAGTCTATGGGTACCTATGGGTGTCTATGGTGTTGATAGAAATTTTAGGCTGTGATGTTTCGTTCCAATGCCTAAGGAGAGCCTATGAGTGTCTATTGTGCTGATAGAAATTTTAGGCTCTCCGCAGCACCCATAGACACTCCATCGACACTCAAGGCAGTGCACATCTGACAAAAATCAGTACTAGTAGGACATCATCGGCATCCATAAGCTCCCCTCGGCACTCGATAATAGTCAAATCTAAGAGAATGCAAGTGAAAAAGTAAATGTGAATTGATAAAATTAAATATTTTGTAACTTTAATTTTAGTCAATGACTATTATTGTATTTTTTTTAATGGAAATAGTTATAAAAATACATTTCCACAATATTTATTTCCAAAGTTCCACATTTTCCGGTACATGTTCATTTACTTTTCTTTTCTTTCATAAGTAAAGCATGATTATTGCAATTTCTTGGATTTGAAATTTATACAAAATCTTGAATTAGTCGCTAACTTAGAATATCAAATTCTTTCATAAGAAATTTCAAATTTTCAAAACTTCATAATTCTCTACCAAACACCCTTGGTTTGAATAGACCACCAGATTAAAAATATACTCTCTCCGTCCCTATTTTATATGCACATTTATTTTTTCACATAGATTAAGAAAATATTTAATGATACGAAAGTTAGATAAATATTGGTATTGGAATTTGAGTAAATTAAAGTAAATTATTAAAAAGTTAATGTCATAATTGTGTTTGCTATTATAAAAGTTGGATAAAATAGTCTTTTTCTCAATTATCATATTAATTAGATCTATTAAAGTTGGTGAAAGATTTAGTTAGATTCAAAAAACTTGCTAATAGACATATAGATTTGGGACAGACGGAAAAGGAAAATAGACATATATATTTGGGACAGAGGGAGTACAAACTTATTTTATATTACTACTATCTTTAGAAATTTTCTGTAAATTCAGAAAAAAATTATAGCTCTGGGAAAATCAATTAATGATTCCACATTTCCAAACTAGAAAATAAGTATTTTCAAGAAGCAACACAAAATAGTGCCCTAAATCGCGCTGCAGTATCCCAGATTCTCATGTAATTTAACTATTTTGTCAAATTCTTTTTATCAGTTCCGTTTTCTTTTTTTGTCCCATAATATAAACCTCATTCATTTTAATTTTAATCATATAACTTTTAAAAATGTAGGATTTTAATATCCGTTTTGCTAAGGAAGATTCTCGTTCTGAAGATTTAAATAATGGATGATTATTGTTCGAGGGACGCTGCGACTTTATTGGTATTCTGATTTGGATTAAGCCCATTTAGGCTTTTGCGGAGGCGGTGGAGCAAGATCAGGATTGGAGTGTTGGTCGTTGTGAAGATTTGTTATGTTGGATTGGATATTGGAGTTTTCACCACGGTGGACATTGTTATGATGTGGCTCAAATCATAATCCTTAAAGAAAATTGAATCATATCCCACATCGGAGAATTAATGAAGTTTATCATTAATGAAATTTATCATTAATTTCATCTATAAATAGATAGATTTTCTAATTGTTTTAAGTGTGCGTGTACGCATCATAACCCACATGTATGTGTTTTGGGTTTAAGATTATATTTCGGAGGCTCATTTGGATTGTTTTTCCACAGCCCATGGATGTAGGTCGATCATATCGCAACCACTAACACAACAAAAAACAAATATATGTTCATTTTGGATGATATACTGATTAAGGTGTTTAACGAAAGGTTAAAGGTTCTAAACTCATCAAAACTGTTACATGTGAGTCTGTTGCTCTCATATCGCTCTCATCTCCACTTTGGTAACGGGTTTAAAAATCAAAATCTAGATTTTCACTTTGTAGATCTTCTTCCTCTATAAATAACCCTAAACCCTAATTCCATTTCTCTCACATAGCCACTTTTTCCTGATATTCAGACAAAAGATCTGATTTTGTTCTGGTCGAACAAATTGTTGTAGCCATCCAATTTCTTATCCTTCCCCCCTTCCCCCAATTCGATAAAAAAAGAATTTTTATTCTACAAAAAATATAAAGAAAAGGAATTTTAATTATTCGATAATTTAAAAAAAAAAAAAAATATCCCTTTTTTTGAATGGTCTGCAATAAATACAAGCACTAGACATGGTAGTAGCGCACCCGCATTACCTACTCCCCGAAACCCCAGCCGCGGAGTCGCCGCCGCCGCCGCTAATGGTGACCTCGGCCCTTACGCAGGACGATTTGAAGAAGATCGCCGCGTACAAAGCCGTCGAGCACGTCAAATCCGGCATGGTCCTCGGCCTCGGAACCGGCTCCACGGCCAAGCACGCCGTCGACCGAATCGCGGAGCTGATGAAGCAGGGGAAGCTAAACGACGTCGTAGGGATTGCCACCTCCATGAAAACGCGCGAGCAGGCGGTGGCGCTAGGTATCCCTCTCTCGGATCTCGACGCTCATCCGGCCGTCGATTTAACAATCGACGGCGCGGATGAGGTCGATCCGGATTTAAACCTGGTTAAAGGTCGAGGCGGATCGTTGTTGAGAGAGAAAATGGTGGAATCGGCGACGAAGAAGTTCATCGTCATCGTCGACGAATCGAAATTGGTGAGCCACATCGGCGGCAGTAAATTAGCTATGCCGGTCGAGGTGATTCCTTTCTGCTGGAACCACTCGCTGCGCAGGCTGGTGGCGCTCTTCCCCGACGCCGGCTGCGTCGGTAAACTGAGGACCTGCGGCGGCGGCGGCGGCGCAAACGAGGCGTACGTTAGCGATAATGGTAACTACATTATAGATCTGTATTTTGAGAGAGAAATTGGGGATTTGAATGAGGCGAGCGATAGGATATTGCGGCTGCCGGGAATTGTTGAGCACGGGATGTTCATCGGGCTGGCGAGCTCGGTGATCGTCGCCGGAGTTAATGGCGTTACGGTGAAGACGAAGAAGGGGAACGAATTGGTGGAGGATTGTTTCAGTTACAGTGATTTGAGTAATGGGTTTTAGTTTTTAGGGCAAAATTAGATTGGGTTTTTGAGCTACTCTGTTTTTTGTTTTTTCATTTAATTTTATGAATGATAATTGAGTTTTTCCCCCCTATTTTTTTGTCTAAGTTTGAGCATTTTATTTCTACAATTCAATTTAATAACAATTTAGAGAAACTTTGGATTTTGATCCTCTAATATGGTCTATGACCTTTTTTAGGGGCGGAGCCTCCGACAATTTTTTTTTTGAGTTTATAATATAACGAGCATAAGGAGGACAAAAATGCACATAAGAACTTCAAGCATAATTAAATTATTAATAAAATATAAAAATTATCAAATAATGATATGTTCTTATTTCTTAGATATTTTAAAATTGTGATCGATATTTTTTTATAGACATTTCAAGAGATTGTCAAATTGAAGAAGATAAAGAGAACAAAAAATGAGAAGAGAAATAAAATACAGAACCGCGCAAAATCTCAATTAGTAAAATAGTGTCTTACGTCTTTGTTCAAAATAAATAAATAGTAGTTCATTTATTTTATCATTATTACTCCCTCCGTCCGGATGAAACGTCCTATTTCTTTCCATGCGGTAATTTAAGCGATGGACTTTTGTGTGTTAAGAGATAGAGTGATGTGAATGGGGTCCATAAAAAATAATTTTTTATGAGATAAATTTAAGCGGACTTTTGTTTATCTCATAATGATTTTTTATGAGACAAACCAAAATGAATTATAGGACGTTTCATCCGGGACGGAGGGAGTATTAAATTAGAGTTGCTTGTACTGCACTTCCGTTTTTATTCAAAATTAAAAAAAAAAAATAGTTGCTCATTTATTTTATCAATATAGAATATTAAATTAGAGTTATCAAATTATTAATTTATAAAATAAGTTAATTTTGAAAAAAAAAAAAAAAAAACTTTCTTGCTTAAATTTCGGTGGCTGTGGCCGCCTACACCAGCCACAACATCCCTCAGCCTCTGGCCTTTTTAATGTGTACATGCATTCACGCGTTGTTTCTTCGATTATCTCACTGGTAAATTAGGCAAAAAGAGGTGCTTTTAATCCACTAAAGGAACGAAAACTGCCTTTTAAGTTACCGAACACCAAAACAGACGCATAACATCCAATCCGGATCTTCCACCATTTAGGTGGGCCACCCATCACGCGCCACGCCACGACGCCCCCCCCCAATAAATTAATATTTGAGTGTTAAAGGTGGTCACACGTACGCGTGTGGCCGCGTGATTGGGCAATAAGTGGTTCAGCGGAAGTGGGATAGATGATCCCTAGCGCATAACATCACCAGACCAAAAATAGATGGAGACCATCATACAACCGAGTTTTATTCGAATAGTTCGAGCTCGAGTTCAATAATGCTTGGTCGAATTTGAAAACTTCGAGCATGAGCTCGGGATCCATATTTAAAGCTCGGCTTTATTTGATAACGGTCTAGAGACCATATTACATGACAAAAATCGAAACTTTCTCAACAAATTTAACATAACTTTTTTTTTAAATTTTAAAATTTTGAACATAATATGTACAAAGCTTCTTGAGAGGTGCATCTAAAATTCTAAATCCCACCTCAAAACTACTACTCTTGAAAGAATTTACAACCCAGATTATAACAACTGAAACTTGACATATTCCTTGAGTTTCAAAGCAGCAAAGCCTCCACAAATCATCACCTTATGATGAAATTGGGCAGCTGCTTCCTTTCTCTTTCATGTTGCAGCAGAGCCCTTTAGCTTGCAGCATTAACATTCTGCTAAGGCAGAGTCGATTCTTCGTCCGACGTCGATTCATTCGCCTGCTGTTCCCGTCGATGTATAATGGAAGTCGCTGCTTTGAGTATTATGCAGATTGGGAGAATTATACCAGCAACTCTTAGCATCAAGAGCTGTTACATTAATAAAGAAAAAGAACAGAGCTTTTATATAAGGCCAAAGAAAGATGAAATCTTTTCAAGCTTAAGACTTTTGCAATTGTGATGAGAACTTACCATGATGAGTGGGAGGGAGTAGTTGCCTGCTCGAGTAACGATCACGGGAAGGGCGTGTCGTAAAATGAGGAGAATCATGAACTGAATGAGATGAAAC
Source organism: Lavandula angustifolia (assembly GCA_028984105.1). Classification (NCBI taxonomy): domain Eukaryota; kingdom Viridiplantae; phylum Streptophyta; class Magnoliopsida; order Lamiales; family Lamiaceae; genus Lavandula; species Lavandula angustifolia. The sequence goes on from CM054803.1 coordinate 862,688, forward strand.
AAGAAAGCATTTAATTGTGTTGATATTTGTATTGTGATGGGGAAAGAGAAGAGTGGGAGAAACAGAGGAGGCTTACGATTACGGCTACTGTACGGCAGCAGACTATGCTTCGCGACGTGGGAGCAGCGTACTCATCGTATTCTTGATCGAGGAAACTGTGATGATCGGTGGAAACCATTGCGATTATGCGCGGATTGTTCGGGTCTCTTCGAGCGATTTGCCAATTTCCCCTACTAAGAATAGTCTTATTAGTGAATGCATAAGCATGTTAGGAAGGGTAAAAATGGGAATTACCTCAGGTTCATGGGGAGTCCACCGAATCGAAAGATGGGGGGCGGGGCGGTGTATCCGGGCTTGAACGGCTGAAATAAGGATTCGTATTCGTAAGTTTTGCATTAGGTGGGTGTGAATGATGAGTAGAAACAGAGGAAGTTGAGTGAGTCTTACTTGATGGCAAATCTCGCATGTGGTGTCGCCCTTCTCGTTGCACCACTTTTGGACGCATCTCCGGTGAGCGTACTGAAAGAAGTGGATATGAGAATGTGTTGTGAATCATGGCAAAACAAGGTTCAAATGAGTTTGCCAAACAAAATCTCTCTCCCTCTCTCTCTCAAGGTTCAAATGAGTTCGCTAAACAAAATCTCTCCCTCTCCCTCTCCCTCCAAGGATCAAATGAGTTTGCTAAACAAAATCTCTCTTTCCCCCTCTCCCCCTCTCCCTCTCCCTCTCCTCTCCCAAGGTTATGAGTTTGCCAAACAAAATCTCTCTCCCCCCCTCTCTCCCTCTCCCTCTCAAGGTTCAAATGAATTTGCCAAACAAAATCTCTCTCCCTCTCCCTCTCCCTCTCAAGGTTCAAATGAGTATGCCAAACAATCTCTCCCTCTATCCCCCTCTCCCTCTATCTCTCTCCCTCTCCCCCTCCCTCTCCCTCTCTCTAAGCCAATGAACCATTATCCAACAAACATCTAACATAAGCTTAACATCAAATATAAATAGCCAGCAAGTCTACTCATCCACAGAAACAACACTAAGAATAGCATGAAACTCACCTTTAAGCTACCGGAGCAAGAGCATGGAGACTCCATGTTCGAATCAAAATCTTCGTCCTGGCATATCCTGCACTCGACCACCTTCCTCGGAGACAAACAAGCCTCGGAGTCTTTATCATATGAATAGTCAATTGCTGCCTCATCAACTGTGAGAGGTGCAGCCTGCCTCAATCTACTCTCGATCGCAGCCTCAAGAGTCGATTCTGTAATCAAGCGATCGACCAGCAAAACAAAGTGATCCCCCATCTTCTCTTGAAGAAATGGAAGTCTTACACACCCTATTACAAAACAAGAACTGCAACATCACCAAGAAGTTTGAAGCACATATAAAAGATTGCATTTAGCCAACAAATATGCAACAAACTGCAACACCCTTTGAGAATAAAGTCAAAAGGTGGATAGCAAAGGTTGGAGAAGACTTGACAAGAGAAGAAAATTGAAAAAAGAAAAGGAATTTCTTTTTTTTCCCCTAAAACAAAAATAAATAAATTAAAGCATGAGAACAAGAAGAATTCCCAAGAATCAACCAAAATGACAAAACCCCATTTCACAAAAAACCCAAACAAACAATCCCACAAAGCATAACATCAAGAAAACATAAATTAATTCAAAAAAAAGGCCCAAGAAAATGAAAATTAGCATGGGAAAATAGTGGTCTTTATCATAGTAAAAAGCTTAATACAAACATAAACTACCAAAAAGCAGCAAAGAAATTCAACAAGGGTAAAAAACAGAGACAAATTGAAGAATGCCCAGATGCAAGAAAGATTAAAAAAAGTTATCTTTATCATAGTAAAAGGTTAATAAAAAAGATAAACTACCTAAAAGATGAAGAATCTCAGCAAACACAGCATCATATGTAAGAACAGAGGCAGATTGAAGAATACCCAGATGCAAGAAAGATTAGAAAGGCGATCCAGCAGAAGTCGGCGCTTAATAGCGATGGAATTGAGATACAAAGTGAAGGGACTTTCAGAGAATCTACGTATAAAAACAAAAACCAAGTGATGGGGAAAAAGAGACTTACAAGAAGGGTATCGAATAATCTGAAAGCTAAGAAATCTCCCTCCTTTTCTTGATGGAAGCAAAAGATTGAGTGCTCGTCTCCTCAGCAATGTGATTCAAATTTTTTTGTTCAAATCCACTTGATGTGCCCAATGATGCCTCAGCTTTATATATGCACACGTACAGAGAGAGAGAGAGAGAGAGAGGAGAGAGAGAGAGTGGGCTTTTCCGAAGTTCAAAATAAAGGAGAAAAACAAAACAAAATAATGCAAAAAAGAAACAGTTCCGAGAATAGAATAGCGTCTTGGAGGCTTTCAAGCATGTCCCCACCATTAATAATTACTATAAAATGTATTTTTTTTTAATAATAATAATAATAATAATAATAATAATAATAATAATAATGATAATAATAAAATAAAATTGGTGAATTTTTGTGAAGATTCTAACGTCAATGAGACGATTGCTCTCACTTTCCGTTATTTTCTGCAGCGGATTTCATGATAATCATTTATGGTTCTGAGCTGAGTTAATTATGAAGGCGAATTATGTAAAGTCATTTGGATTGGTTAATTAAATTAAGCATCTAATAATCTCTATCAGTTTGATTAATGAAGTGAAATTAATCACTAATCTCGACGCTTCATTTTATTTCAGATGAGGGCTACGTATAATTAATAAGCAATACCTAAATATAAATAATTAAACTATAGTGGGTACAGATTAAGTTGTGTTGATCGTGTGAGTGATTCGATTATACATAGTATTTTTTTTTTGATTTTGATAACGAGGAACCCGCAGCCGCTACCTTTGGTGCGCATTGTGCTGCAAACCACCCAGGAGAGTTAAATCACCCTAAGATGACAGACACACATAGTGTGTCTAGTGAGAATTGAACACATAATCTTTCGGTCCCCGGGCCACCCACCTTCACCACTACGTCATCCTATGGGGACTCGATTATACATAGTATTAGAACATAATCAAGTCGATAACGGTTAATTTTATTATGTATGTACTTTTAAGATAGGTGAGTGATTCAATTCTAATATGTTTGGTTTTGCATATTATTCCCCCTGTCTCATAGAAAGTGTCTTTTTTCTATGTGGCACGGAGATTAAGAAAATGAGATTATGTGGTGTATATTGTTTACCTTTTTGGCTTGTTAATTTTGGTCCACATATATTGATTGTCTTTTTAAGAAACAAAACACTTTCTATGAGGACGACTTGAAAAGGAAAACAAGACACTTGACGGAATGAGTAGTGGTTTATAGGGGAGTTTGAAAAGTAAGTCCAATTTAGTGGTTGAATTTGGGAGGGAGCTTGGTCGGTTCAAAACCCTAATTATGGATAATTTCTCTTTCAGATAGTACACACATATTGAAGAGGCCACAAAACCTTGACTCAATAATAATAAAATTGATTTAATTAAACGTGTTGCGGTTGATAAATTAGAACTAAAATCGTCACTTTCAACCCACAAATTTTTGAGGGTTTTGTTTGTTATGACGAGTTACGGTCAAGGCTTTTTCATTGGTGGGGTTGGTCACCTTCCTTATTTCATCTCATCGTATTCACTTTTGGAATTCTTCGTCTTTTCGCTTGACATTAAGCCCAAAATTAATCTCACATGATCTTCTGTTTTATTTTCTTGTGTCTCATTCATGTCACACTGTCATTTTTAACTGTAAGTATCTAGGTGCTTACGATTTGAATTTTAGGATTATCGTAAACACCTAGATGCTTACAGTTAAAATATGAGTGGGACACGAGAAAGTGAAACAGAATATCCGGATTGAAAATTAATTGGATCAGATGATTACGCCGGTCCTATTATTAAGTTCGACATTAGAGCCGATATTTTTAGTCAAACAATTTCTTATATATGTTTCATTTCACTTGTCGCTCCTGGATATTGAATCTGACTTTACGATCGATATTATTTCTAGAATGTTAGTTGGAACGTAAAAAAATAAAATTCCAAAAAACATACCTATCGAGATTCGGGTACGCACATGAAATTGTATACAAAAAAGCATATAAGAGATTAAAATATTTTCAATGATTACTCTATATTTTTTAGGACTGTCAATTCGGTTAAACAGAACTGAACGAATCAATAGTTGATTAACTGGAATTTCGGTTTTCTATTTTGCAAAATTATATACCAAACCAAAAAAATTTGATTTGATAAGGTTTCGTTTCGGTTTTAACCTAAACTTAAAGGAGACAAAAAAATCCAATTATTGATCATTAAGAAAATAGAGTGATGAAATCCTAAGGAAATAAGATGGGTTGAACTACTAAATTAGAATCTGCAAGAAAATATAGGGAGAATCCCAGAGATGATGCTGACCGTCGATCTTATGACTAATTATATCAAGATTCCCAAATAAGAGGACTACATAATTTCGTAAATAATGTATTTATTCCAAGTGGACTTGGAAGGTAGGTCGATAATATTTTGTAAAAATAGAGCAGGTAATGTTAGATGATCAAACTTAGGTTTAATAATATTTCTTAATATTATTTTATAAGTATAAAAATTCAATTCATTTGAATTGTAGTAAGAAAATAGTCAATGGTGGGGAACATAATCACTAATCAATTCACATAGCTGCAGTATGACTACGTAATTTAAAAAAAAAATAAGTAATTTATCAACATTTTAAGCAAGGACGAATCTACAATTAAGGAAATGAGATAAAATAATGTTCCATTCGTCTAAGAGATTTTGTTCCGTTTTTCCTTTTGGGTTGTTCCATAAATCTCGTTCCGTTTTTTAAAATGTCAAGATCTTATGTTTAAGATTTACACACGGTTTGAGGGACGCACAACTTAAACACAACTTAACCGTGACGGAAAGAAATGGGACTACATATATGGGCGTAGGGGAATATTGTTTGCTCGCGACAATTGTGAACTCTCAGGAGAATCGATGACTGCATCAAAGATGCAGTGATATCTTGAAATTTATCACTGAGCGATCATTTAGGGGGCTTAATTTCTTATTTTTGGCTTATTAATTCTGGTGGGCCTTTCGACACCAATTTCATGTCTTTGATCATTGGGCCTGAATAAATTTATAATAGTCCGAGTAGCCCATATATAATTGGGCTTTGTGATTGGGCCGGATATTTATTTCCTCTTGTGATAGATGTTGAAAGCCGGCCCAATTTTATGGGCATTTTATAAATCGGGTCAAAATTCTATTTTGAGTGACTAATTTTAACATAATTACACTTAAATAAATTATGTTATTTTACGATATTATCGTTTGCTTTACTAATCCACCACCTTTTTTGCTTGGCATAGGCAGATGATTATTTAGGAGAATGCCACGTGAATGATATTAGTATTGTTTAATCCCATATAATTACACAAGTATTAGATTGTATTTGGTGCCACTTGTTAAGTGTTTACTCTTTAAGTCCTGTTTGCATACCTACTTCTGTCCTTTTGGGAATTCGCCTAATTTTGTCCCAAACCAAATATTCATGACATCACCTTCTAAACTAAATGCTAATCATTTTCATGATGGCTACACCATTTATATATATATATATATGAGAGCGGGTTTTGAATTAGAAATTAGCGGGATGAAATCTACAAGTTTAGAAAAGTGGGTGAAATTAGCATTTTCCGAGGGTAAATACACTATATATTCTTAAAAATGTGTAGAAGATTTAAGCAGGGGTGGATCCAGGATTTCGAATTAGGGGGGCCGAGAATTTATAAGGGTATGAAAGGTGTTGTATGGGGGTTCGGGGGCGGAGCCCCCGAGAAAAAATTTTAGGAGCGTTTGTTTCTATTTAGGTCTAATTATACTTACTACTTAGCGATATTTAGGGATATTATGTTATTCATATATTACAACATCCTATTTTGATAAGTCGACATGTGATCGGGGTGATTCAAGAATTTATTCAATCGAGCAATAAGTATTGAAAAAAAACACAAACATAATATATCAATTGTATAAAGTTATACTATATGTTAAATTACATGTGCAACCTTATCAAAATATATAGATATCCGAACTCCAAGTTTTAAACCTCCACTAAAGTTGGTGTACTTAATACATAATTTTTAATATTTTTCATATCTAGTTGTCACATTCACACTAATTTTAGCTTTAACTTAAGGGTAGAATAACAAATTCGAAAATTTCGGGGGGGCAAACTCGAAAATCAAAATGGAATATATATGTAAATTATAAAAAATAGAGAGTTAATCGTAGTAATACACGAAAGTTCGGGGGGGTGATCGCACCCACCCGCCCCCCCTTGTATCCGCCCCTGAATTTAAGATTCTGCTCGATTTGAAAGTGGTCTCCACCTGCCTCGGCTCTTGGATCTGTTAATTGTACATTTTATGTGTATTGTAAAATGAAAGCTGAAATTAAATAAAGGAACTCATTTTAATTTGTTTTTCCAAACGTTTATTGTTGTTTGTATGAGGAAATATCTTCTTAAAAAAGTTAAAAAGAAACTTAAAAAACAAAAGAACATAATTTAATGGCCTTAGATTTTATTAATTTAATGGTCCAGATTTAAATTTTATTTTCAGATATTTTTAAATATAACTTTAGTTTGTTTATTTAATGAAGGGTAAAATTATAATTTTATATGAAGAGCCATGATTAGTTCCTAGTTCTCACAAATAGGGAGGGTTCTCACAAATATATATAAAATTATATATATTTGTGAGAACCCTCCCTATTTGTGAGAAATATATATTTGTGAGAACCCTCCCTATTTGTGAGAACTAGGAACTAATCATGACCCTTCATATAAAATTATAATTTTATATCATGCTAGTAGGTAAAATTAGGTTTTCAAAAAAATCTCTTGATGGTGAACTAGTAGAGAGGAAGTATGATGTTGTTTGTTTCTCTAGCCAAAATACTCTTAAATAAATTTATTCACAAAGCTTTCCAAGTAGTGAGGTGCAGTCGCGAAGCCACAACCACTACAGTGGGGTTAGCTGACACCACTTGTAGTATTCGATAAATCTTGATCCTATTTTTTTTTTTAGACTATTAGGAATTCTAAAACCTTGACCACAATGGTTTCGTTAATGGTGATACAAAAAATTTCATGAAAGATTACTCTAAATACAAAATTTTGACCCTACTTCTTTCTTTTTGAGACTCTATCGGCATTCCGTCGCTAATAGCCGACCCGTATTTTGTTCCGTCGGCAGTTCCATCGATAACATGACATAATTTCGTAATGAAATTATACATTCCACCCACTTTCCCACTGAAATTTCAAATTCTCCCATCAGAATTCTGAATCCGACCCGATATACTAAAGTATTGGATTTTGAATCGAGAACGTTGTACGAGAAATTGACTAAGCATAAGTTTAGGCGGCTCTAGCTATCACAAAGGCCTAACCCTATAGAGTGCAGCCACAACAAATAAAAGAGTTTTGAAATTAAACGCCACACTTAATTAATAATTAATATTCATAAATGAAATATTAATTTGTGCAGCTAAATACAACACCACGTACTCATCCAATAATGCTCCACATTGATTAATTATAGACTATATATTATTATTTTATGTAAAAGGCTTCTGCAGGATCAAATAAAACCAGAAATTGTTATTACAAGGCTATGGCTTTCAGTTTGAGCTGCAGAAGCCTCTGCAAATCAAGAAATCCTTATTTCTCTCGAAGTAGGGCTAAGTGGTTGCAGCTTCCTCCTCATGCCAGATCTCAGAATTTTGGAGATGAAGGTACCTTTTTTCTTGATTATATTATTTAATTAAAACCCTTTTTTTTTCTTCTTTTGTTTTTAAGAAATTCTTATTTAGGAAGCCCAAAAAATGGTTGAGGGTGTTGTGATTCATACACGAATCTTCAAGACCGTACGCAAACTTACTCGACGAGAGTGATAGATTTAGCGTTCAATCTCTTTCTCATCTTCATTAGGGTATATTTACAAAAAATAAAATTAAATATAAACACTTAAATTACATGCACATGCATGGAATTGGATCTTGATATTGTCTTTTGTTAGTACACACACATAGGAATTGATCTCAACCGTTGATAGAAATACGTGTACTGTTGAGATTATAGAAAAGGTGATGGTAACTTAAAATTAGTTTCGCTATGAGACGTATATTATTATAATGGGACGATAATGATTGATAGTAGAGGCAGAATTAGGGGGTGTTAGTGCTCAATTTTTATTTTATTACTTAAGCCCATTTTTATTTTATTTTGAAAAATTATTATTTCGCTCCTCAAAATTATAGATCCGAATGAGACGTATATCATTATAATAATGGGACGATAATAATTGATAGTAGAGGCAGATTAAGGGGTGTCACTGTCAGTGCTCAATTTTTATTTTTTTACTTAAACCCATTTTTATTTTATTTTAAAAATTTTATTATTTCGCTCCTCAAAATTATAGATCCGTTCTCGGATATTCTAAATTCTTGATCCGTACAGAAAATTCTTCAAACGCAGTGGACGCAAACATGAATGTTTTGAGATACAGAATGGAGATGATGAGGATGAGGGAGAAGGTAGGAAATGTAAATGGATGGAATTACAGATGCCAATACGACGACGTACAGAAGAATGCCAATACCTTTTTCTACAATTCCATTCAACTTGCCTCCATAATTTGCTCTTCTATTGGCCTAGTTTTCCTCACTGGCTCTCTCTGCATTTTCTTGGTCTCCTTCATTTTCTCACTCTCCACAAACTCAAATTAAAACATTTTTATTCATATAATATAACATGTATATATATTATTGATAATTGTATTTATCTTTTATCACTTTACCTATAATTTTTCTAAAAATTACTATTTCATCCTTCAAAATTACGTAATTGTACATCGAAAATTATACTCCCTCCGCCCTATTCGTACTATTATACTTAATTGTATTTATCTTTTATCACTTTACCTATAATTTTTCTAAAAATTACTATTTCATCCTTCAAAATTACGTAATTGTACATCGAAAATTATACTCCCTCCGCCCTATTCGTACTATTATACTCCCTCCGCCCTATTCATAAAATTATACGATACAATTTAGAAATGAGACATGGTATTTTATAAAAGTTTAGAACATGACGTGACAATTGTACACAATGTTTGGAGTGCAAAATTAATAAATATTATAAGTATTTTTTTATTAGAATTATGTGCAACGTATACTTAAACATACGTGACACGAGTGTCCGACACGACACGTTGAGGTTTTCTGAAATGTCCGTGCAACAAAGATATTAACTCTCACAAATTGAATTCTTTAGCAATATATATATTAACATACATAAAACCTCCAAGATCCAATCTTTATCCTTTAAAATAGTGAGAAATGCAAAAATAGCACTTTTAAAACTAGAACTATAGTCTTGTTGTACCCATTAAACTTTGAGGGAGGTAATGTTGGCAAGTCTCTTGAGATTGAAGGGTCTAATCCGCTTAGGCCCTCCGCCCCACAAGGCCTTGGAGATGAGTTTGTAGGTTCGTTCGGAAGGATGAAAGAAATCCCAAAAAAGATACTGGTTTGGATTCTTACACAAACTGTAACCTTCCTTCCCACATTGTAACTCTCCTCCAAGCCTCCCATACCCACAGCAAGCTTTCTCTACATCAACAAATCCTGTTGGTGATGGAATGACATGATTTACGTTAGTCGACAACTCTAAAACGAGTCGGCACGTGTAGATGCTGCATCGAATGAAATATATGCAGACTTCTAAATAAGGCAAATATTCATAATTAAGAGGAGAGATCTGTAATTTCCAAGGACAAAGTTACATTTTTAGGGAAGAAGTGAAATCTGCAATTTGGGAGGGTGGGAATATACAATTTTATAAAATAGGCATAAACACATCATTGGGGTGGGGTGGGGGTGGGGGTGGGGGGTTGAGGAATATACAATTTTATAGAAGAGGCCTAAATCGTCGTTTCGAGTAGGGACGAATCTACAATTTTAGGAAAATAGGCCTAAATCTATCATTTCAAGCGTGAGCGAATTAGTAATTTTTTTAAAAATATATAATAAAACTATAATAAATACTCCCTCCGTCCCGCTAAAAACGTCCCAGTTGACTTCGGCACGGAGATTAAGAAATTTTAATTTAGTGTGTATTTTATGAGTTTTAATTGTATAAAGAAAATGACACAGTTTTCGAGGAGTGGTTGGTGGAAAGAAATGAGAATTATCCAAATTTTTGCAAGGCTAGTGAAATGCAATCGATTTTTATTTTTTATATTTTTTTTATATTGTATTTGAAGAAATAATCTAAAGTTTTCAAAAAGATAAAAATCATAATTTTCTGAGTTCGGAGCGGAACATAATCGAGTGAGAGATAGATTTTGAAGAGAGAGTATAAAAATGTGGGGGTTGAGTAGTGAGTAAGGGGGACCCACTTCATTTTATGTTTAAAAGTAATTTTTACTATTTTAGGAAAGAGGACAGAAATAGCGGGACAGCCCGATTAAGCAAGTAGGACAGAAATAGCGGGACAGAGGGAGTACACAATTTGGGAGTGTTTGCCCCTACCCGCCTCCTAAATCCGTCTATACTTCTGAATTAAAATGTGTAAACATATGTATGAAGTCCATTATATGTAAGAAAATTACCATAACGTGAAGGATTGGCTCTGAAAGTCTGGATTGTCTTATAAACATCTCCAAACACACCAACTGCACCAGGGTGGCTAACATGCAAATCTTTAGCCAAATTCTCGAGTCCCATATTATAACTATTTACCATTTTATTCATCTTTCCATAGCACTTAGTAACCGGCGCTCCGGGCAAAAGGGTCCTCGCCGGAATACACCCGACGGGCCCCAACCCGAATAGGGCAACCCGACGGGCCCCGAGATTGTAGATTTCGTCCACGAAACTTCTGGTTTCGGCCAGCATGGATTGGATGTAGGCTTCTGGGGTTAGGGTTGGAGAGTAGAAGGGGTTGAAGTAGTTTACGACGTCGTTTGAACCGGATTCGAGGAAGAAGAGGGATTGTTTGATGAGGTTTTTGTTTATGAGGTTTTTTTGGATTAGGGTTTGGAATTGTTGCAGCTGGATTTGGATTGGTGTCACTCCCTACATAAATGGACATTATTTGTTAGTCTTTACATTTCGCGTTAGATTTCTCTATTACAGATCGTGTTATTGTAAAAGTTGAGAATAAAGTAAGAAACTTTGTTTTATAAGATCTGCAGGAGCTCAGATAAAGTTACGGGGCCAAAATCTACAATCTAACTAGAGCGAAAAACGAAATCTGGAATTTAAGAGGAACATAATTTTTTTTTCAAGAAATATGCAAGAAAATTTAGAATTATGTTAAAGACAAGAAACTCAAGAAAAACCCATGGTAAGGCAAGTGAATCCATTATAGATCAAGATTATCTATTGTACAGTTAAACCTTAATAAAATAATAATTTTAGTACTGGAAAAAAATATTCATTTATCGATGTTATTACTTTATCAAACATTATTTTAGTGCATTGACTCATATTCGAACTGGAAGAAATTATTATCTAAACGAGATAATTACTCTGCCGAATACTCCCTCTGTCCCAAAGATTTTATCCACTATACCATTTCGGGTTGTCCCAAAAATATTTATAAGAAAAAACAGTAGAAATTGATTAAGAATATAAGATATACTCACAGAATCATTATTCGTAGCTCGAAGAACGCCGCTGCCGGCGCTGGCGAAGTTGATTCCGTTCGCCGGAATCTTTCCTTTTCCGTTCATCATCTCAAGAAGTATCTCCATGTACGGCTTTTGCCGAGGCATGTTCAAATACTCAGCTGAACACACACTCTAATTATCATCATTTGTTTCAGAATATTATTATTTCATTTTTGTGATATACTTTACTTACCGACGAAATCGGCGACGGTTCTGCCGTTGGTGAATCTTCCGGTGGGGCGGTGGAAGAACGTGGATCCGTACGGCGGGAAATCAGCTTGGATGGTAATGTTTTTGTTGAATCGGTTGTTTCCGGCGTCGAAAATCGAGTCGCCAAACACGTAAACCGCGGGAACTTTTGATCCGGTTACTGAAATTGCTCCGAGGATGAAATGGAGAGAAATAATCAAAATTAATCCCTCTTTTCCCATTTAGAAGAGTTGGAAAGTAAAATTGTTTGAATTTGATTATATATGAGTTTATATATATATATATATATATATATATAAAAAGAGAGGTTAACATCTCTTATTGTGTGAATATGTACTTTATAGATGTTAATGATGCACTTTAAATATTGCACTTTCAAATGATTAGACCGGACTTAAGGAACTTTTTGTTATCTTACAAATACAATAGTACATTTATCTTAAAAGTACAATGTTCATTTGTTTTGAAAGTGCAGTGTTAACACGTTTATAATATAAGAGTTGTTGATACGATGTTCCCGTGTGAATAGTCTTTATCATGTGAACGTGTGAACACTGCACTTTAAAGACAAACGTATTGCACTTTCAAAATAAATATACTGCGCTTTACGTACTGCACTTAAAGACAAATATAATGCACTTTAAGTACTGCACTTTAAAATGCAGTATCTTTGCCTTTAAAATACAATACATTTGTCTTTAAAGTAACAGACTGTTCACATTTGAATATATATATATATATCGGAAAAGAAGGGTAAAGTTGAGGAGGACAAAAAGATTGCACTAAATGCATGCATGGCTGGCGAGATTAAGCGGTTCTTCAATGATGATGCCAGCCAGCTCTCAACTTTCAGCAGTGTTTTTTGTAGCTTTCTTTGTATAAATGCTTTGCATTAATTTTGTTTGCGTCATTATTTATTTTTTGCCTAATATAAACAATGAGGAAAGTGTCAATTTCAATTGCAAGCAAAAGAAGAAAGTTGGAAGCCTGGCATGCCTGATTTGCTTTCGAAATGACAAAATTGGGAGTGTACTTGATAGAGTTAGTTGTGTAGGTTTATGAGATAAGCAGAGTTGGCATAGTACATCAATAATAAAAAATACTCCATCCGCCCCACTTTATTAATCCACTTTTTTTTCGACACGGAGATTAAGAAAGTTGTTAGTCGTGAGTAAAGTAGTACTCCCTCCGTTCCATTAGAAACTACACATTTCTTTTAGACACGAGAATCAAGAAAATAGTTAAATATGATTCACACAATTTGACTTTTCAGTAGTTAAATATGATTCACACAATTACTACCATTTTAAAAACATGTCATTTATAGTGAAAAATAGTGTGGCCGACAAGAATATATTAAGAGGATTATGTTCAGTTTAAAAAAATTAGATTAATGGAGTGAGACAACCTGAAAATAGACTAATAGAGTAGGATAGAGAGAGTAGTTCATATACACACTCTCCTTCGCATAGAAATTGTCATATTTCTTATTTTGACAAAGGGTTATTAGTGAAATAAGGCACGAAATATAGTCGTTTTGCATATTTAACACGAACTTTTAACTGTGTCGAATTAATGTATAAACTTTCATTTTTTTTGCAATTTAAGACATGGTCGAATTCCCAATTTTTTCCGGCAGCCGGAGTGCTGAGTTGGACGTTTACGTGTACTATATGAAACTACGTCATTTTGTACCTCAAAAAAATTGGCAGATTAAAGCATAAACTTTGTAAAAGTATCAATTTAAGAAAGCATAAACTTTGATCAAAATAGCAAAACAACTTAGCTACCAAATCCGTCACAACCTTCTACCTAATAGAAATTATCTAAAAAGACACTTATTCAGTCCAATCAAATAAAGAGGAACATAAAATCCAAATAAATAGAAATTTTGAATTTATTTAAAATTTAATTTGAGTTCTTATTTGGAATTTATGTCCTTTAATCGATTCTTTTTTGAATTTTATGTTCCTCTTTAATTGATTTCTTCTTCAATAACTCTATATCTTATCTTCTTTGCTTGTTTTCTGCTAAAAAAAATTATGGAATTACTTGTTCAGTAGATGTTTGTGAGTTAAATAAATTTCTCTAATTATTTTATTTGGATTTTATATTCTTCTTTATTTGATTGGACTGGATAAGTGTCTTTTTAGATAATTTCTATTAGGTAGAAGGTTGTAAAGGATTTGGTAGCTAAGTTGTTTTGCTATTTTGATCATAGTTGGTTAACTTTGCTATGTTATGCACTATGTCGGTTAATGTTTAATCTCTGGTACATGCTTGTGTTCTTTTTTCTTTTTTTTGTACTATTTTGGTCACATCTTTATTGGTCTCGTAATGGTTTTTTGGGATTTTTTTGGAATTCAATTCAAATAATCAAAGGTTTATCATGGAATAATCTAGCGAAACAAGCAAAGTTTATGCTTTAAATTGTGATTATTTAAATGTGATATGCCTTAAATTGATACTTTTACAAAATTTATGCTTTAATCTGCCAATTTTTTTGAGGTACAAAACGACGTAGTTTCATATAGTACACGTAGACATCCAACTCAGCACTCCGGCGGCCGGAAAAAATTGAGAATCCGGTCATGTCTTAAATTGCAAAAAAATGAAAGTTTATGCATTAATTCGGCACAGTTAAAAGTTCGTGTTAAATATGCAAATCGGCTATATTTCGTGCCTTATTTCACTAATAACCCTTTGACAAACTACCACACACTTTATTTCAATTGACCCACAACTTTACATACAACTTACAACTCTTTAATATCCGTGCCGAAAAAAAGTAAGACATTATTCTATGGGATGAAGGGAATATCATTATTTGACTGGTAGTGGAAGAAAAGAGTGATAAGGCAATAGAAGAGTATACATAGTGAGAAAACATGAACCTTGAGTAGAATACAATAATACATCACTCAGAAACAATTGAGAACTAGGTCTAATATTCAACTGTACCAGATATGTAGACTGAGAGAAGAATATGCAGCAAAGGAATGCAATACTTATTATTGTCTGTAGTAGCCGCTCTGGTTGGAAGGTGGATAAGGAGGCGAAATGGTGTACGGAGGGCGGGGCATGGAACCCGGCTGCTGAGGAGGCGCGTTGTAGTAAGGGCCGCGCCAACCCGGATAAGCAGGTTGGCCATATTCATGGCTGTTCACTGGAGGTTGCTGCTGCTGCTGCTGGGGAGGTCGGTACGGACCTGAACCGGGTGTATTATAAGGAGGCGGCGGTTGTTGCTGGCTTCCATATGGAGGAGTTTGAGAGTAGAGTGGCATTGTTGGCTGCTGAGGTGGTTGGTAAGTTGGATCTTGCTGAGGGGAATTGGTTCTTTGAGGCTGAGCAGAAGGAGGGAATGAGTAGCTATTGCTTTTGTTGTCTTGGAAACTAAGGCCAGACATTTGCCTCTGAACATCTTCAGTCATATCGCGGCACTGGATGTTTCTGGTCATCACGAAATCGCTGCACTGTTGCTTTACGATGTTGATGGCGTCCTGTACACGGAAACAAAAACCCAAAAGGAACTATTAGCCTTTGTTTGGTTAGGTGAAGAAAATGAGAAGAAAGAGGAGCGAAGAGAAATGATGTTATATACGAAAAGACAATACCCTTGAAGCAAAGAGAATCGTTTGATTCACTTCACCTTCTTAGTGATGAATGTGGTCTACAAGATTGAAACAAAGTAGAGAACATGGTTGGAAGGAGAATAAGACAATCTTTAAGAAGGTAAGGCATATGCAACTAGTAATGTTTGGGTGAGGTTATAAGATGTTTTAGAGCTATAAGATCCTTGGAAGTGTCCGAGACTAGTTCAAGAAACCGGTGGGGTGGTGGAAGAAGGTGGAATCGAACCATGGAGAACAGTTTGTTATGTTCATAAAAAGTAGCATAAATGCAGAAAAGGATCTTTGTACCTGAAGGGTAACATAGAACTTCATTCCTTCATTGATGTTCTCCTCAATTTCGTGGTATTTAGCTATGGCAGCTTCGATCTGTCTGTAGCCCCTTTCACGGGATGCTGTGTATCGAAAGCAAGAAATAACTTAATACATAGTAACCCCAGTAGAATAAATGCAAAGAAGACGAAAAACAATAAAGCGAACTGGATTAGAAATGTCCAGGCATGCCATACTTCAAATATAATCCCAGAATGTTATGAACAGGAATGCATACCTTTATAATCTTCAAGGTTAAAGATAGCAGCAAACTCGTCGTTTTGAGCCTGTGCAAAGCGTAAGCCAAGTTAATAACTTCTTAAATGATTAAGAAAGCATTTAATATCATCTCTACATCTATATCGAGAAATTCCTAACAGACCTGGATTTGCATTAACAATTGTTCTTGGGCTTCAAGGTTCTGAGCAATTTCTTGACAAATGTTATCATACTTTGATAACTCCTTCCTGAAAAGATCTTCTTGAGAGCCAGTAGAAGTCATCAACTTGGGCAGTATGTCATCCTGACCATAGTAGGTCAAGTCAAATAAATGAGAAAATAATTCAGTTAAATAAACAAGACACGGATTAATCCGTTTCAGTCCAATTGTAAATTCGAACTGATTTGCAAGAGTTTCACTTGACTTTCACCTAGCAAAGGGTATTAGACATGACAAATACAAACTCATTGAATTACTGAACCCATAGTACCTTCCTTTTCATCTCTTTCAGCATATCCTCAAGCCCTGCTCTCTGAGCACCGAGAGCTTCCAAATGCCTCTGCAAACAATTACAAGATTATTGACGAACCATTTCCCATAAAAAAAAATCCTTGAAAAGGAAAAACTTAAGAAAACTTTTATTGACCATCATTCGCAGCAATAAGTACAAAGGCATGAGTTTTCTCAGTTGAAAACCATCATACATGAATCAATAGATTAAATTGTATCACCAGATGTTAACCCCAGTGCTACGACCAATATTGTATTAAAACAACCGTAAAGTAATATCCTGTATGTTGTATCACGCCAATTTCCAACCACCAATGTTTCAACTTTCAATCAACACGTGTATCAAAGCAAGGCTAAAGTTTATCCATGTATGTCAAGAGAGAATGACTATTTCCAGTTCCTGGAGAAGGTCAAGATATTCTCTCTCTGATTTCAAAGACTAAGAAAAGGCAAAATATTGTACCAAGCTCTGCTTCAGTGCTCCAACCACAGCATCTTCATTTGCATCAAGAGACATTATCGGCCTAGCAAGAGTTGGAAGTGCAGATTCAATCTGTCACAAGCCAAAATGGGCAAACTTAGGATCATGCTTTGGTTATAAGATAGAGCAAGAAATAAGGGTCACAAGTTAATAGTTGAAAACAACAGTGATACTCTAAATCAAAACCTCGAGATCGCTAACACCTGGACAGTCAATCATTTGGTCTAATGATATAAACTCACTGGGTATGGGAAAAAGATCCTACTGATCTCAAGGACATCAAGGCTTATCATACCAGTAAAGTAAAAGTCCATAATTTCTTACTCGTAGCATGAGAACCAAGATATTTTAGCATTTCAGACTCAGATGATTAGCCAAATTTTTAATTGGCAACCAAAAGTTGCAAGTTTCCATTTCACAAGCCATAAAGTATTGGCCAAAAAGTTGAGTTCAAAATATAAAAGGATAGCAAAACAATAGATTACCAAATGAAATTCAAAGTCTTACCGGACGGCAGTCAAGGATTGAAGTAAGTGCTGAATTTTCTCTTACAGACCTCTCAATCCGAGCATCGCTTTCTGCAGCTTGCTTCAAATTTGCTGCAAACCTATTTAATCTGTCCTGCAAGTTCTTAGTTAAGGTACTCGATTGAGGTCGTGTCCATCGACTACCAAACTGGTTTCTAAACTGTGAATCTTCCATTGCCTCCTTCTGCAACTGTTCCTCTATCTGTACCAACATCTCATGGTTCACCCTCCTTAAATCTTTCAGTTGCTGAAGTTCAGCTTCCAAACCAGCTGGGCCACCACATATCTGTACTGCCTCCACATCTTCTTTCAGAGCTGTTGGTAGAGTGAAATTCCCTTCTAGAGCAAGAATTGAATCGGGCAAATCCATTTCTTTTAGTCTCACTCGAGCTAGTTCACTTCCCTGCTGCAATTTCTCGGCCTGGGTCCTAGTAATGTCATCAAGCATTTCAGTGTACCTAGAAAGGGCTTTTGCACTACTATCAGGAACAAGACTTGCAAACATTCTCTCCCTGCTTGCATCCAATACCTCACCCATTGGCATAGGCTTCACCATAGAAAAAGAGGGAAGTGGTGCTAATGAACTAGAAGGAGGAACCCTCATTAGATACACTCTGTCATTCTCCTTCATAGCCCTTTCCAGATTGCGATTCATATTCGTCTCCAATTTGTTAATTGCATCCAGGAGTTGCGGGGCAGTCCCTCTAGGAGCTGATTTCTTTACCTCAGACAAGGTATTAACCCCACTTTTCAAGCGTGCAATCTCCTCAGCAATCTCTTCTTTATCATGTAGCTCTAAGCTACACCTATAGCAAGCCTCTGCATAAAACAGAGCTGCTTTTAGCTGAACATGAGAAATCCAGGCCTTGTCAAAGTGCTGATTTAAAGGGGCCACATCCAATGCTGCCAAAGCTTCCTCATAGAATAGTCCAGCCTGTATCAAGGGCATATAAAGTATTGTTAATGAAACTATAGGTAGATCAACACCACAAGAATACATATTTTTGATTTTTCATAAGACAAAAATATATAGTGCATAAGCATGAAGCACGCTCAATAGAGTGGTCATTGAAATGATAACTAGAAAAGATACATCAATATCAGTAACCGCCTAACAACTTGGCAAAACCTGACTGTGGCACTGGATAACAGACAATGAAATCATATCATAATTCAGGAAACACAATTGTTCCCGTTTTTTTTTTTTTTTTTGGAGTGCAACAATTCAGAAAACTTAAATCCTATGCACAGGAGCATTGAAGACCTCCACCGTAGACAATCTGATATTCTTGCCAAAAGAACCTATTCTTCTCTTATATTCTTGCTAAAGAATATATAAACTATGCCTCTGATGTTTCCTTTGGTTTTTTTTTTTTTTTGTCTATACTCAGTAACAAAATGTTTGCAAAACAAGCATACAGTCAGTAAAATAATTTAGGAGGAGCGGAAAATCTTAAGTTGGCACAAGCACCTGTCTTGAAATCTTCGCACAGACTCCAGCACTGCTCCCCTTAGCAATGGTATTCTCATAAACACATTCCTGTGCCTGAGCTAACATCAGTCTCTCCAACATCCCCACACACTCAACGGATATATCCAGCGTGGTTGAGCTTCCAACTGATGCTTTCATTGCCACATTATCCCTCAAAAATGCAAATGCCCCAGCAGCTGCTATAAATGAATGTGACGCCTGCCTCCTTCCCTCTACAGCTGACCGATCAAAACTTAGTCCTATTTGACTGTGCACTGCCCCCAAATTAAACAACACCGCAGCTTTCTCTTCATGGATCAAATTAGAGTATCAGAGATCAATTTGCAGAAAGCATATGGTGAGAGCTGAGTAGAAAGACTCATTTGCCATGCAATAGAGGCTTATAGAGCTACTCAAACATATATAGCTTAAATGATTACTAATCAACAATAAATTTTAGGATTGAACAAATCATCTTAAATAGATGAAGTTTACCAAAATGCCTATAAACATGCTTCTCCTAAAGGACGAACTCAGCCGTGAAGAGTCATTCAGTAAAACAAATATCAGAGAAAAGGCAAAACCTAACACATTCTAGATTACATCAACTATAATTCATATCCATCATCAGCCAATAGTTAGCCACTTAATTTGGAAGATAAACGCCATCCTTTAATAGAATTAAAAATTCTTATGAACGGACATGAACAGCATGATTGAGACCATGAACTCTTTTTTCATCAATCAGTTGAACAAAGGCACCTACCGAGATGTATGTTCTGCTGAGTAGCCTTTTGCCTGTTTTTAAAAGCGTCAAACCAAACGAACGACACCGTATTGACATGATCCTTATCCGGCGAAATCGGAAACCTAGACTCCACCGCGCAGAGGGCTTTATAGTAATTCTGCAAGGTGTCGCGGCGAGCTGTGAGCGAGTCAGATCCCCCGCCGCGCTCGATGTCGGAGCGGAGCTCCTTCAGCGTCTGGAGATCGTCCTCCAGATTCTGCGCCTCGCGCTCCGAGTAATTGATCACGATGAAGTTGCGCAGCGGGCGGTAGAGGTCGAGAGAATTCGTCTTCTTCTCGAATATCGCCAGCATGACGTTTGTGGAGGTCGACGGCGACGCCATTACTGGCAACTCAACGGCGGCGATTGATCGGGAAACTGCAGCTACGACGAAATTGAATTGGACAGAACTCAGAAGCTCTGTGATGATGATAGAATTTGTAAATCGGTGAGGTTTTTCTCTGATTTAATTTTCGCGTTGATTTTTATTTATTTATTTTTATAATTCATTAAATATCTTGCTTAGTTGGAAAGCAAGCAAGCTAAGAGGACGGGGTCAATGTGATATTAGGCGGATTTCTTGTGGCAATTACGAAATTAAAGAAGACTTTATACCATCGTTCCACGTACATTAGGCCCATCTGTAAGTTTCATTATTTTATTTATTTCTTACAAACAACTATGAATTTATCTCATTATTGAAAATAAAAAGGGTCTAATACGTTAAACCCCTCAATTATGGACATTTTAGTTATGCCCTTAAATTATAAAAATACACACATTACATCATGAACTACTCCCTTCGTCCCGCTATAAGCGGCTCAAAATTTTTCTGCACGATTATTAAGAAAACAAATGATAAAGTACGAGAGAGTAGTAGATGAAAAAGTAGGAGAGAGAAGATAAGTGAGATAGTAAAAGAGTAGATGATAAAGTATGATAGAAAAAATGAATTTTATAATGAGAGTAGATGATAAAGTAGGAGAGATAAATGATAAAGTAAGAGAGATGATATTAAATCTTTTTGCCAAATTAGGTCCGAACCACTTTTAGTGGGACGTCCCAATCGAAAAAGTGAGCCACTAATAGCTGGACGGAGGGAGTATTAATTTGTTATGGATAACGATTTTCCAGCCAAAATTCCAACCAAAATCAATTTATGGTTCTTGTCTAAACAAAATCAAGCACCAACTTGTGACAGTTTCCGATCAAAAAAATGATGTCTTCAATGTAAAGTTTTGTTTTCTTCTCCATGCATAAAAAAGCGTATGGAATTATGATTTTAAATGGATTTTTGGCTGAAAATTGTTTTATGCAACAAATTAAATAATTCATGAGGAAAATTGTATATTTTCATAGTTCAAGAGGCAAAACGCAAAACGACCGTAGTTGAGGGGATTTAATATATTTAACCCAAATAAAAAATAGAGACTATGGTTAGTGTCTATAGTTTATGCTAGTAAATGTTCGATTTCATGAATATTACCAAATTATTTTGTGAATTATTTATAAGAAAGTATAATATAAGGAATAGAAATGAGATATAAAGGAATAAAATGTCTTCAAGCTGCATGAATTGAAGATTATGTACTCCCTCCGTCCCATAGAAAATGTCTTCTTTTTATGAAACAAGGAGATTAAGAAGACTTGTATTATAGGTAGAGATTGTTTGACTTTAAATTTGTTAATTTTGGTCCACATATTATTTATTTTTTGTAGAAATAAGACATTTTTTATGAGACGCATAAAAAGGAAAATAAAATAATTTCTACGGGACGAAGAGAAGTAATATTTTAAACGTGCTTGCAACGGTTTGTTATAAGTATTTCTAATTATTTTTTGTTTAAAGTTGAAAAAAGTTTTTTTTTTTTAAATCCAAAGAAGAGAGTTTTTTGTATTAATATTAAAAGGCAGATAGGGTGCTTTAAGCACCGGAAGTACCTGAATAGATGTGGAGCGGTTTGTATATACCACTTTCGTATACCCTTGTGTGTACCACACTACAAGGGTATTAACATGTGATATTTCTCACTAAATTAAGTGGGTCATATTTAACACATTTCAATACCTCTTGTGGTGGTACACATACAAGGGTATACGAAAGTGATACACACAAACTTTTGTGCAATAGATGCTTATGAATTTAAGCAGATTTAAAGCTTAATTTTAGAAAAGCTAACACAGAAAACATATTTTTACAAACACTAAAACATACTTATACGATTAAAAAGCAAATAAGCAATTATAAACTCTTACAAATACAACCTTTATTATTATAAACTTTACATAAATAAAACCCAACACGAAATAGAAAGAAAAGAAAATGCAAGTAAAGAAAGTAATACTATTAATTTAAATACATGCCTCTGTTTTTCTTTGGCACTTCCATTGATGCTCAGCTCAGCGACTGAAAAGAATGGTGATTTTTTACACAGTAAGCAAATTAATACAACATGGGACCTCAAGATTTATGGTTGTCAAAAGTTCTTCAGAATCTTTTCACTTGATACTCCATCACCTACAACAATGGAGGTTACCTCCTGCCAAGAACCAGATCTCATGGTTACTAACTTACTATCCATCCAAATTCACATTTACTGAAGTAAAAAAATCTTAAAGATCATCACAACAAATCAGCAAAACCTTTATCCCTGTACTAATTTGAGAAACCGAACCCGGTGGTAGAATAAAATCTTTCCTTTTCGATCCATAGCAAAGAAGAGAAACAAGAACAGATATTGATCTAGACTTCATGTTAATCCTTCTATATTAACTTCAGATAATACAGAAACCAACATTTACCATTCAACCTCAAGATTTCATCTCCATGAACCTAAGGATATTTAGGCAATATGATTGCCTAATGCAGCCACAGTTACTAGCAGAAGATGATCTAACACGAAAGGGGAAATCTCGAACTATTCAAATAAGTGATGCAGTTCAAATTTCCCAACAAGAAGTAAGAAGTACTAACCTCAGCCATCTGCTTTTGGCCGCAGAGCACCACACCAGTAGATTGAGGGTTATCAATCTTTGCATTTCTAGCAAAAGCCTCCTGCAAAATCAATCATATTAGGATGTAAACACGAAGATGTATTACGAAGCAAATGATGTGTTAACTACCTGTACATAGCCCCTCTCTCCTTTCCAACTATCATCTGGTTTGGAGAGCACGGGTACAATATCGACACCAGAAGATTGCCAGTCTTCAAACCTCTCCTGCATCAGTATTCATTTTAGGGAAGAATGTTCTAGAAAGCAAGCTGGACTGTTTGATA
Organism: Lavandula angustifolia; assembly: GCA_028984105.1. Classification (NCBI taxonomy): domain Eukaryota; kingdom Viridiplantae; phylum Streptophyta; class Magnoliopsida; order Lamiales; family Lamiaceae; genus Lavandula; species Lavandula angustifolia. The sequence goes on from CM054803.1 coordinate 885,859, forward strand.
TCAAGAATGCAATCCTTTGATCAAGATGAACAAGGACTAAGAAATACCTGATATGCCATCAAATTAAGGTTTCTAGCTCCATAATAGAGTCTAACATCAGATCTCTTATCAGCAGCGAAGCCTGCCTCGATTAAAGACCGGATTGGGCTATACATTATGAAGAGCAAAAGTGAATAGAAGTAAAGGAAGAGGATGATTCTGAAAATTTGTGTATGTGTGAATAGAAGTAAAGGGAAAAGTTCATGATTAAACAAGCAAATAGGGAGTCAAATTGAAAAGAAATCAAGCAATCAAAACTGTTTAATCTTAAGTTCTTAACCCTAGCTCCAGCAATCTCATAATTACAATAAAGAAATTCAATCCGAAATGCTAATAGAATTTCCAAGTTAATGCATGAACAAGCCAATAAGGAGTCAAATTGAAGAGGAATTAAGCAACTGAATTAGTTTAACCTTAACCCTAGTTCCAGCAATCTCATAATTACATAAAGAAATTCAATACGAAATGCTAATATGATGATCAACAAGTTTGATTATACCTAATTCCCGATCCGGTGGCGAAAATTAGCACTGTCTGATAGCTTTCCGGCGGGGAGATTTGGTCGATATCAAATCCTTTGCCCATGGCCGGACTCAAATCGACAACATCACCCTTCTGGAGTCCGCAGAGAAGCTCGGCCGTTGAACCAGCTACCGATTTCACCAAAAATTCGAATACGCCTTTGGACGCGGCTGAGGAAGGCGGCGATGCGATGGCGAGGAACGAAGGTTTGGAATCAGGATCCTGAAGGCGGAGCTGCAAATACTGTCCGGCCTTCGTGTAGGAGGCGGCGAGCTCGGGGGATTCGGAAACGTCGATGGTGATACTGAACAGCGATTCGGCGGCCGGAGAGATTTTGAGCAGCGGCGACGGCGTCCAGAGAGTTGTGTCCTGGCGGACGGCGGCGGATACGGCGAGGCTGCGGCGGCGGAGGCGGTGCGATAGGTGGCGGAGGGGGCGGAGTTTGGCGAGGGTCATGGATGGGTGGAAGGACGATAGGGTGCGGTGCGGGACATGGGAGCTGAGTGTGGGAGAGTGAACCGCGACCGCCATTTTTGGGAGGTTTGTATGTTTAGTATGCGCGCGATGGTGGCGGAGGAGGCTAGGAAACGCCGCTGCGGACGGAGGGTGGAGGCGGAATGTATGTGTTTTTGCTAACGTGCGCGTGGGGTGTACTCGAGCGGCGATAGGTTTGCCATGGCCAATATTGATAAGTTTTCTAGATTACACTTTCTTGCATTTCATTTTAAGAAATATAAATATTTGAAAAACAAATATTATTAGCTCAATATAGTAGTTTTATATGCATAAATTTTTTATAAAATAATACTCGATAAATTATAAATTTCTTAAAATAATATTTTGGTTAACATTAGCGTAAAAAGTCATCAATTGTAATAAAAAAAATGTAATAAATTTTAGGGTACATTTTAATATAATAAATAATTTAATATTCGTCAATATAACTCAAAAGTATATTTAATAGGACTATTTTTCTTAAAAGTTAAATCATGATAAACTTATATGGTCCTATCGAATCTTTTTGATGAAAATGCATAGAACAACATTTAATTATTAGGATTAATTAATTTTCTAATATTATATACTACAATCTATTGTATTTTTATGAAGATTTTACTTATTGAGTAATATTAATTTAATTGTTTATTATTATATTCATTTATTTCTTAAATAATTAAATATAATTATAAATTTTTAACCATACTTTTAGAAAATATGAATTTTCTATTCATTATGTAGCCACTTTTTATAATGAACTCATGAAAATAATCTTACTATTCTCTCCCTCTCATAAATATTGTCATGTTTTCATCATTGGATGTCCTATAGATCTTATCATATTCCTAAAATATTAAGATTGTATAGCTATAATTTACTCACAATTCGAAGGACCCACCATTACACCTATAGATAACAACTCTCATAAAACTTTGCGTCAAAAAAAATAGGACAAGATTTATAGAACGCATAAAGTATTACTTTACACCATACACAATTAAGTATTAGTAGAAATGCTAAATTTGTTCTTTTGGGGTGGCATGACAGTTAAGGTGGGTGGCTTGTGGCCGGAAGGTCATGGGTTCAAAATTCATCAAGATCGTTATGTGTGAGTATGTCACTTATGGTTAGCCTAGGATGGTTAAACTCTCCTATGTTGTTTGCAGATTAGAGCACATAAATAAAGTTTATCCAATGCGCACTTCAATAGCGACTGTCAATTACTCTCGTTATAAAAAAAAATGCGTACGACCCGTTTAGGTAGACTAGTCCAATCCAATCTACTTGTACTTTGAGTAGGGGTGTAAGTGGTTCCGCTCCGAACCGCGAAATCGGTCGGACCGAACCGAACCAAACCGAAAAATGTGGTTCGGTTCGGTTTATTTTTTTAGAAATCGTTTACATTCGTTTCGGTTCGCGGTTTCAAGAATTTTTTAACGGTTCGAACCGAACCGAACTAATATCCTATTTTTTAATTTTTTTTATTTAATATTTGTCTTTCTTATATGAGAATATTGTTGGATTTAGATATTAGATTTAAGTTTTGATCAATTCTATTATATACAAATGAAGAGAAAGAAGTAACAACTCTATACTTATGAGTTCGGAATGAGTGACATCTTATAAACTATTATTCTTGCATTATTTAAGATTTAAAAAATAAATAAAAAAATAAAAAAGTGAACCGATGAACCGAACCGAACCGAACCATTTATAAGCGGTTCGATTCGGTTCGGTTCCGATATTGAAAAATTCATCAAACCGAACCGAACCGAACCATTTCTATGTATTTGGTTCGGTTCCTAAAATACATAAAAAGTCGAACCGAACCGAACCGTTACACCCCTAACTTTGAGCTAGTTGAGCTCGATATTCTGAACCCCATAAAAACTCGAGCCTAATTGACTCAAGAATAGACTGACTAGACTTTGGATAAAAAGCACATGAGTTTAATCTTATGAATAATATAATATAATGATTACGCGACATGATAATAATTAAATTTACGCTAAAATAAAAGATTGTGTATGTATTCAATAGGTAGGTAACATCACTTATTTCTTATGCTATTTAATTAAAATTATTTTATTTAATTTGTAAACTATTTCTTTAAAAATATACGATTAATAAATATATAAGAGCTTGAAATAGGCATTTGCAAAGGAAACAATTTCAATAAATTGAGGCAGAAATGTAAAATTTCTGCCACCCTCCTCTTATTATTATTATTATGCCGCACTACAAACAAAACAAGGTTCTTCCAATGGAGGCCTTTTGGCTCCACACCTGCATCTAATTCTTCAGCAGATACAAAATCAGATCCCATAATCTTCGTTAAAAAAAAAAAAAAATCAATTGCCGCAACCATAAAATTATTCTCTCAAAAAATCTCTATCTATGTAGTAGATTCCTTGGCAATCTTCTCTGCCTTTGCAATCACCTCATCAATCCCTCCAACCATGTAGAAAGACTGTTCCGAGAGATCATCATACTTCCCATCCAACACACCCTACAAACACAACCATTTTATGCATCATGAAAAGATTCACCATAACAGAATCAACCAAAAGCTTCAAAGTATGTTGTACCTGGAAGCTGGCGATGCTCTCCTTGAGCTCCACGTATTTACCGGGGGCTCCGGTGAAGACTTCAGCCACATGGAAAGGCTGGCTCAAGAATCTCTGGATCTTACGAGCGCGTGCCACTGTGAGTTTGTCATCTTCACTGAGCTCGTCCATTCCTAAAATGGCGATGATGTCTTGGAGATTCTTGTAGTTCTGAAGAACCTTTTGTACTCCGCGGGCAGTGTTGTAGTGATCCTCTCCCAAGATGTGAGGGGAGAGCATACGCGATGTTGAGTCGAGAGGATCGACTGCAGGGTAGATACCGAGTTCAGAAATCTGCAGCAAATCACAATCACACCAAAGATCAAAATCCCAACTGCTATTGATGGAGTTTCCACGTCTGTTTGAAGTGAAAAAGATTATATACCGAACGGGACAGCACGGTGGTGGCATCCAAGTGAGCAAAAGTGGTTGCAGGGGCAGGATCAGTCAAGTCATCAGCTGGAACATAAATGGCTTGCACTGATGTGATAGAGCCTTTCTTCGTTGTAGTAATACGTTCTTGAAGGCCTCCAAGATCCGTGGCTAACGTAGGTTGGTACCCGACGGCAGAAGGAATACGGCCAAGCAGCGCAGACACTTCCGAGTTGGCCTAATCAAGAAACCACAACATGAGCAAAAATGCAAGAAATCAAGAGTGCAAAATGGAAGCCTACTTGTGTGAATCTGAAAATGTTGTCAATGAAGAGGAGCACATCCTGCCCTTCTGCATCGCGGAAGTGCTCAGCCACGGTTAAACCAGTAAGGCCAACACGAGCACGAGCACCCGGGGGCTCATTCATTTGACCGTATACTAGAGCACACTTGCTATCAGCCTAATAACAAACCAAATTCGAACCAACACCTCAAATAAACCAAACCATTTAAACCGAAAAAACAAACTTTGGTCGAATAAGTTCTCCCAACCTGAGTATCACCTAGCTTGATCACACCACTTTCAATCATTTCCCTATATAAATCATTACCCTCACGAGTACGTTCTCCTACACCGGCAAACACAGAGAAACCACCTAACAAGGGCAAAAACTAACAATCAGATATTAAAGCACTAGCAAACTACAGGCTTAAAAGCTAAAACGATACAAGTAGAGATGATGAATGAATTAACCATGAGCCTTGGCGACGTTGTTGATTAGCTCCATGATGAGTACAGTCTTTCCTACACCAGCACCACCAAAAAGGCCAATCTTTCCTCCTCTTTGATATGGTGCAAGAAGGTCCACCACCTTGATCCCGGTGACAAGAATCTGTTGATCTGTAGCTTGCTCCACAAACGATGGAGCCTCGCGATGAATTGGTAAAAAGTGTTCGGTCTCTGAATCATATTACTTTCATTAGCAAGTGGCAAAACTACTCAAAATCAATGATTGTTTGTGATGGATAAGGCGATTTCACTTACTAATATCGCCTCTAGCATCGATAGGCTCTCCGATAACGTTGATAATTCGACCTAAGGTGGCTCTACCTACAGGGACCTGTGATTAAGATGGGAGATGATCAGCTATGAGAAGGAAAGAATGAATAAAAATAAACATACTGGTTTGTTCATATATACATATGCATACAAAATGCAGTGATATGCAGAAATCTCATAGGCCAATCGAAAATTTAAACATCAACGATAGGAAAATCATGATAAAAGGATTAAGATTACCCTAAATTCATGATCAGAGCGCATAAAAATCAGATCAAATCAACCAGAAACTACAATCGTAAGAAATTGAGAAGGATTGTATCGTCTGAACTCACGGTAATTGGTGATCCGGTGTTCATCACGCGCTGGCCTCGAACCAGCCCTTCAGTCCCATCCATGGCGATACACCTCACCACGTTTTCCCCCAAATGAGAGGCGACCTCCAGAACAAGCCTGATCTGATTGTCCATCACCTCCAGCGCCGTCAGAATCGGCGGCAGACCGTCGTCGAATCGGACGTCGACGACGGCGCCGATGACCTGGCAGACCTGCCCGATAGCGCCCTCTCCTGTGTACTCATCCTTGATTTTCCCGCCGGTGGGGGATTTTTTGGACGGCGAAGGAGAAGCGGCTTCCGCGGAGGCCGCGTAGTGGGCGGCGAATCGGTGGAGGAAATGTCCGGCCGGTGATGCACGCGGAGCGGGCTTCGGAGTGGATGGAAATGGCGATCTAGGGCGGCGCGCGGCGGATGATCGGAAGATCGAGGCTAGGAGCCTCCTAGAGGCCATTGTTTGGGAAATTGGTCTTTGGAGAGAGAGACAGATATGGTGGAGAGAATGGAGTTAAGGTTTGTGGAATTGAGCTATAAGAGAGAGAGAGTGGGAGAGAGAGAGTGGGAGTCTGCTACTACTTCGCCGGCGGTTAAACGACGATTCCGATGGATACAAATCCAACACGTGGATAATTGTTTCTCTAACTATATTTAGAAATAGTAAGATTTTTTTTTTTAAAAAAAAGTGAAAAAATAAGAGAAATATAAATTGATTGATTTTCGCGGTTTGCTCAATTGCTGGTTTTTTAAATTTTCCCGCCAAACCAGAAAGTTTATAAAGTGTTCGTCTGCAAGCTCTGTCGCTGCATCGCGTACTGTTTTCAATTTCTAGGGTTTTGTACGAGTGTTCTTCCCCCAAATCGCGAATTTTGAAATTGCGAGACGATGAGCGCCGTAAACTTGAAGGACGTCACCGTTTTGGGGAATCCAGCTCCATTCGTCGACCCCTTCCAATTCGAGATCTCGTACGAGTGCTTGACTCCGCTTGAGGACGGTAAATCAATTCAAATATTGCGAATTCCATCTATTTTTTTTACCTTCTCTGCAGCCTTTGGAATATATTTCACAAAATTAATAAGCAATCTTCGATCGTTAGGGTTTGTCGTTGAAGGATATTGTTCGGTTGCAATTGCATTACTCTTCAATTTGTTGCGTTTTGGATGTATTACCTTGGAATCTGACTGTAGAAAAGCAAAATAAGAAGTAAAAAACAAGGATTTTGAGTTGAATCTAGAGGTTTTTCTATGGCTATAGTTGAATCTAAATCCTCGTTGACGATTGAATTGCACTAATCGTTGAAATTGCTGTGTAGCATCGATGGATAAAGAGCATGAAATCCGAAAATCCACTCTCTGGAGACATTTCTCAGATCAGAAGATGATTGAATGAATTTGCTATTTCTGTATTGAAGTTATGGTTTGTAGTTTGTAAATTTTCTTCACCTATTTGCAGCAAACTTGATCTCTCCATGCTCCAATTCCTAATAGTTTGCAACATTTTTAACAGCAGCAATAGAAGACATCTATCAGATCAGAAGATGATTGAATGAATTTGTTATTCTACTGTTAAACTTATTCAAACCTTTGTAGTTTGTAATTTTCTTCACCTTTTGCTGCAAAATTGATCTCTCCATGTTCCAATTTCTGCAGATCTGGAGTGGAAGCTAGTCTATGTTGGATCAGCAGAGGACGAAACATACGATCAAGTCCTAGAAAGCGTGCTAGTCGGACCAGTAAACGTTGGCAACTACCGGTTTGTTTTTCAGGTAAACGAATCAGCATACTTTCAAGTTCTTAGTCCAATGATGCATTACCTCACACTCTTAAAAACTCCAGGCTGATCCTCCGGACCCCTCGAAAATCCAAGAAGAAGAGATAATCGGAGTCACCGTACTCCTCCTAACTTGCTCCTATCAAGGACAAGAATTCGTCCGAGTAGGATACTATGTCAACAACGACTACGAGGATGAGCAGCTACGCGCAGAGCCTCCTCAGAAGGTCTTACTCGATAAGGTCCAGAGAAATATCTTGGCTGATAAGCCTAGAGTTACCAAGTTCCCGATTAACTTCTGTCCGGAGAGTAAAGAAGGCGGTGAGCAATCGTGTCAATCACCGGAGCATGTTGCAGAAACCGGCAAGGTGGGGGAGGAGCCGCCTTCTAATCAGGCTTCAGTTGAGTGTTCCTAAAGTGGGACACATTAAGGTTACTGCTTTTCACTCTCTTTGACTGTTTGATTAGGGAATTTATGAACAGTTTCTTGAACTCGATTTTCGGCCCTCGAAACCTAAAAACTCACAAGCAGAAAGACTGCACTGTTCTCTGTTCCATTCTGATATCACATAGCATACATGAGATTGAAACACGATAGGAAATAGAGGATCTTAACGCGCCTCATCGTTCCAATTAGTACGAAGATTTATGATGATCAAAACCGCAGAGATGCAAACAGAAGTACTCATACTTCACAACCCGACCTACTGGTTCTTTGAATCTTTACCTGATAGAACACATTGGAAACCATCCAAGAAGTCTGATAAAGCCAGCAGGGGGAGGATCTTGGCTACATACGCGACGACTCCCTCTTCATTGCTGTATAGCTTTCCCCACACATTTCTTACCAAGATTGTAATTGTTCCTATGATCACACCTTCTGAAGCTGCAATCACTGCTGCTACACACACAGCAAGACGAGCGTGTTGTCCGTTTCCAGCTCCCAGTTCATTTGACACTCTCGTGCTAGGAGTTTGTACAAGAAAAGTTTTGACTAATTAAAATCTTGATTTGGGTTTTGTATTATGAAGGGATCAAGAGTCACCTTACTGCACCACCAAGGCCAACAGATATCATATACACCATCCAGCAGGTGTTAAGGCTGTCAAGATCAATAAATTACTAAGCTTTCTCAAACTTGTGAAGCCATTGATGGACATGATCAAAGTACAGACCTTATTGAGAGTACAGAAGTCTCGAGTTTCGGATTCGGAAGAAGCCCAGATAGAAGAACCGCCATTTCAAAAGACCAATACTCCAAGCTTCACCAAACACAATCAACACAACCACTTTCAAGCCTTTAAAGGATAAGAAAAGAAACAAGAAAACTACATTTTTGCAATTTTGCATACCAAATCATCATGGCAGAAGGGATTGCAAGCCTAACAAACCCCACCAAATCCTCCAAAGCCTCCCAAGAAAACCCAACAAAACTCTCTTCACAAGCTGATGAAAACTTAACATAAAGGGCTAAAAACACCACACTGATCCAATACGAAACAGCGTTCGCCACAGCAGCCCAAAGAGCTCATCATCATTGGAACCACATTATTCTGAGCCTGCAGAAACCTAACAAGGCATTGTAGCATCCCATACGCGAAAAGGCCCGGAATCATCCAACGGTTGAACTCCCCTGCCCCATTAGAGATCTCCTGATCTTGGCCTAAACTAACAAGAATGAAGCTAGTGGTGTACCACACAAATGCAAGGCCAATGCTAAAGGCTAGAAGAACTAAAACGGCTCGTTGTGTATAAATACCGAGCTTTTCGTAATGCTTGGCTCCATATGCTTGCCCACATAGAGTCTCAAGTGCACTTCCCATCCCAAGCTTCAATTTTTTCAAGAAAAAAAGAGACTCATCAAGAAGTTGATGTCAAGAGCATGAAGAGTTCTTACCAAGAGACTATAACCGGTGACTGAAGCAAAGGAAGTGGCCATGGAAGCACTTGAGAGTTGCAGCTCTCCTAAGTGGCCAACAAACATGAGAGAGATTACTTGTATGAAGTACTGCAGCGTGTTTACTGCTATGAGAGGGATGGCTAATCCCAGCTGGAGATGTACTTCATCTGTGAATCCTTTGTGTTCATCTTGATCTTGATTATGGGTTGTGATTTATTGGTTTGGGATTAGAGGGTGTGATGCTTTCTCTCTCATTTTTTTGTTGGTTCTTGCAGTTTTCAACGATAGTTAGATGGAGAAAGAGATACTCCCTCCGTCCCACTAGAAACGACACGTTTTTTTTGGACGCGGGAATTAAGAAAATGATGTTCCGTGGTATAGATTCTTTGACTTTTCAGTACTTAATTGTGAATCACCATATTTTTTACCATTTGGGACAATGTAATTGTCGCGTTTTTAGTTGGACGATTAAGAGGGAAATATGTTGTCCATTTTCTTGCATTTATTTGGGAGTTCGGATGGAGTCATATATTAATCATTTTGGAGTTGGGACATGTATCTGTAACATATTAAATTGAATTAAAAAATATGTTCTCCAATTTCACTTCTTTTACTTAAAGATTTTTCTTTTTGTTAGTAAGTGTGTATATTTAAAGATTATTAAACTATTTATTGTTTGAACTCAATAACATTTTGTTAATTTGAGCTTTAGTTTGCATTTGATATAACCAACTTTTTAGATAATACTAATGATTCCAAAATATTGATTTCGATAAAAGGTTTCGGGTTCAAATCGGACGTTTACAGATGTAATTAGCATTGAAAAATCAAGAACCTTCAATTTAAATTTAAGCCATAATATGGATGTAGAAACTTAATTTAAATTACTGAAATTTAAAAAACATATAAATTTCATAACAGAAAAAAAACATTAAAATGATTTTTCCTTCATAAACGAAAGTAATTTACCAATAAACAGCGCATTGTTACAACTATAAATAGTGGGCAAAAAAGTGTCTCCAAAAACAACTACTTCTTTAACAAGATCAACTGCAATACCTAAAGCATAGGATATGAAATACAACAAACAAACTGGAGTTGCTCTCCACAAGAAGGGTTTAGGGTTTAGGGTTTATCGTAAACTCGACCTAGAGTTATTGGCCGAGAAGCCTTACCATCCACGCGCCGCCTAAATAAAGACCCATAAGGGGGCCAGCCAGGAGCATTTGAGTAAGAGGGTCAGTTGATGGTGTGAGTATAGCTGCTGCTATCACTGAACCTACTATCACGTATCTCCATATCGAAAACATTTGCTCAGACGAAACCAGGCCAAGTTGTCCAAGAAGGAGCTGTATCACTGGGACCTGTAGAAGGGCAAGTCATTCACTAATGGATGACTTTTCTCTATTCTTGACCTTAACATCTTATTTTGTATATGTAGCATAATCAATATAGACATTATGGCTTAATCTTGGTTAGCACGACGATTAGACAAGGATTAAGACTGGAGAAGAGCCTGCCTATAAACAAGGTACCATCATTCCTTCTGAATTCACAAATTATAAACTACTTGAGTTTATCATCTAGAAGTTTTTCTCTAGCAATGAAGAAACTCGGTGTTTCACAAGATTATATTGTAAAATAGACACGTAGCAATATGATTATTTTTGGCTTTCTCTAGGATATGAGTAACATCCTTAAGACGAAAGAAGAACACTATATTTGTAAATAATAGAAAACTTAGAATTCTCAAAGGAGAAGTGATGCTTAAAAAGTGTTACCTGGAAAGACAATCCGGTACTGAACATGAGCACGAGGACAAACTCAAAGTATTGATCGATGGACCAAAACGACTCAACAACACCTTCAGCATAACTGACAAAGAATGTCAAGGCTGCTGGGGTGAGGACATAGTAAGAGAAGGCGATCCCTGCATAGAAAAGAACCGAGGACCCTAGGACAATGGGCCCCAGAAACCTCCTCTCCTCCTTTGTCAAACCCGGAAGAATAAAGGCTATGATCTCAAAGAGGATCACAGGACTACCCAATAGAAGGCCACAGTATCCTGATACCTGCATGGAATGTGATACTACTCTTAACGCACATCAGCTTACGAAAACGACAAATTGGAAACTTTGTTCTAACTTCAATCAACACCATGATCAAGATTAGTAGAAATATTTACAGCCTTATCTTTTCGAAGAAGTACACATTCAAGATTCATTTGAAGAGTCAGCAGTTTGTAGACACATATCATGGGACAAAACAAAGCTTTAGCGACAGAAAATATAATTTTAAACTATCAGTAAGTTGATAAAGAATCATACAACAAAATGTGATATGGCTTGTGTGCTAGAAGTTGCAATTTCAGCAAAATAGAGTTCCCACAAATTGGAAACTTTGTTCGAATTTCACTCAATACCACGATCAAGATCACTAGAAATATTTACAGTATATCCTTTTGAAGGAGTAATATTCACATTCAAGATTCATATGAAGAGTCAGCAGTTTGATAGACACATATAATGGGACAAAACTAAGCTCTAGTGACAGAAATTATACTTGCAAACTGCCATTAAGTAGATAAAGAATCATACAACAAATGTTGTATGCAATGGAAGTTGCAATTTCAGCTAAACAGAGTTCCCATAAACTTCATCAAGTGAGTAAAAGACTCAAAAATCGAAAACTATTCGAATGAGTTCAAACCTTGAGAGATGTAAAGAAAAACTCTCCAGGAGCTAACTGTAAAAACCGAACCCCTTGTTCGCTCACCGGAGCTTCAAGAAACATAATGAGTTCCTTAGAAAATGCAAAGCAACCAAGCATGGTACCTCCAACAGCCAAAACTGATACAAAGAGTCTCTCTCTCAACTCCTCTAGATGATCATAAATGCTCATTTCTTTATCTTCTGGTAGAAGCTCTTTACTAGGATAGAGAAAATTGTAAATAGGGTTTCCTCCATCTGATTTATCTGGTTCCATTCAATAGGCCAAGAGTTAGTTTCAGTTCATCAACCAAAAACCCTAGCTAACTCCTTCGACTTGACAAACAAATTAAATCGCGAAATGAAGAATTCCACAAGGAAATTGACGCAATCAGTACTTGTTTATTGAAATGATTTTTCCGAGGAAGGAGTCAACTTTACCGGCTCTATCTTCACTAGCGGTGATCTCTCGCTGCTTCTTCGTGACATCTTCGATGGCCGAGCAAATCGTTCTGCTAAGCTTCTTCAAACTCTTCTTACTTGAGAATGCTAGTGATTTGGATTTCCTTTGATCAATGCGCAGCGCAGCTGCTCTAGGTTGGGGATTTGAGTTCAAGCAATTGAAGCAGAGCGCGTTGCTCTTGAGGTGCGTAGTGTTGAGGAAAGATCCGGCGGCTGCCATTGTCGATTTCTGGTGAAGATCTCGAGCTCGAAGCTGAAACGTTTTGAATGTTTAATCGTAGTTGGGATATTTTGGGCTGCCAGAATCGGCGCATGTTAGTGGGAAGCAGCTATGCGCACGTTAGTGATACTGTGCGCCTCCATTAAAAGCACGTTTTTAAATTAAGCATAAAATGTGATTATTTATTTTTTTGATTTGTTTATCGAATTAAAAAAAAGAAATATAAACGAGGAAGAAAATTAGAAAAACCGCCTTTGTTTTACTCCGCCGCATCCGGAGTCAATTTTCCCGCCATTTTCAGTCGCTCCGTTCTGCAGATTTCTGAGACCGTGTTGAGGAAGAAGACGAACTTGCGGAAGCGGAAGCGGAAGCAGTAACAATGGGCGTGGGATTGCCGGCGGAAGTCGCCAAAATCATCATCAGGAGCAGAATAACCGATCCCTCTTTTGTCTTCTCCTTTTTCTCCCAATCTCCCGATTCCAATTACAGGTACTCCCTCTCTCTCTAGTATTTTCTATGGTGCGAGGATTCACTTGTTCTGAGCGAACATACGTATAGACATTCAATTCGTGAGTATGAGGGAAAAAAAGCATTATTGTTTCTCAGAGTCAATTGAGGCGTGAAAGAACTTCTGTTTGAAATTAATGCGGAGTTTTTGTTGATTCAGTTGTGTATGCTGTGAACTTCTTCTCTATGGAAGTCAGTTTGAGTTTCCTAATTGCTTCATGATTTACACAATTTTGGTGAATTGTTAAGAATCTGGACCTTTGTTGGCATCGGATGCTTTTACTGGTGGAAGGCATAGACACGGATTGCAGTTATTTATTTATTTATGTATTTATTTTTTCCAGAATTTATCAAATGGGATATGTAATTATTGGAATAATTGTTGGAGACTCAAATAATGGATATGCAAGCATGATAACTTATATTATGTTCTATATCTATTTTTGCAGTAAGTTGAAGTACATAATATCAAGTTCGGTAACTGAGGCATGTAATAACTCTGTCCTGCTTTTGGGTGCTCGGGGCTGTGGAAAAATGGCGGTTAGTATTATCTCCCTATCTTCTTGATTGGAGTATTGGATGAGAATAGTCAATGTATATGTGATTTTATGCTCTTTGTGTTTGGTTAGGTGTTGGAGCTAGTTCTGGAAGACTTACTTAAAGAGCATCCAGATACGATCACTATAGTATGGGTTTCGTATTCATAAATCAATTGCAATGCTGGTGGTTAAAAGGCTGTTTGTTAACATTGAACAGTTCAATGAAGATTCATTTATGTCTTAACTGAGTTGTGTCATGACTAGCATTGTTGTACTGTTTCAGGTTAAGCTTAATGGGCTTCTTCACAGCGACAACAATTGTGCGTTGAAGGTCAATACTCAATACCCTTATTTCATACTTGCCATGATAGTGTTTCTGCACACGTCTTTTTTACTACAAATGATAAGCTCGAGGTAGGAACCAGAAAGACTGGCATGTGAAATCGTGTTGTTACCGAACAACGATGGTGAATAACACCATTTAAAGTTTATGAGAGCATAGTTTCAAAGTTGCAGGACTTAGCCTGCTTTTCTCACCTTTTCCTTCTTTACTTTTATGCAGGAGATAGCTAAGCAGTTGTGTATGGAGCATCAGTTGCAGTTCTCTAGAATGGTAAACTTATTTCACTGGTTTTTAAGTCTTGATCTTGATATACACTCTTATCTCACTATTTTGTCGCCTCTTGTTTTATAACTTGGTAGGCCTCATTTGATGAAAACTCTCAATTCGTGCTGTCGATGTTGCGGTAAGTTTGTGGGTTTTGTCATTGTTTTCTGAAGTACAGAGAACTTGTTTTATGTATTATGATGTCTAAAGATAGTATTGGATTCATACATTTCTTTGAACCAGGGAGTGTGGATTAGCACATAAAACAATTATTTTTGTGCTAGAAGAGTTTGATCTTTTTACGCAGGTAATAGTAATATCATCAAGTGGAAGAGAAACTATCTTTAAATACATTGAGTTGCGGCTTCATTTCTTTACCAATGCAGGGGAAACAAAGACTACTTTATAGTTTGCTAGATGCAATGCAGTCTGTCACATCACAAGCTGTTGTAGTAGGAGTGAGTTGCCGATTGGTACGCTGCGTATGAACCTTGTTCATTTGAAGTGCACTCCAACGTTTGATAAAAACAAATTAAAACCTGCCCTTGTGGTTTGTAGGATGCTGATCAGCTATTGGAGAAACGAGTTAGATCTCGTTTTTCACATAGAAAGCTTTTGTTTCTTCCCCCCTCTGGCGAAGATCTTCAGAGGTAGAATTATGTTTCTTGCTTCAATCACATGTCTTTACAACGTTTTTACTATGATGACTTCGCGGTTAACATGCAGACTGCTAGAGCACATTCTACTATTGCCAGAAGACTCGAGGCTTCCAAACGATTTCAGAGACGCTTTTAATGCAAAGCTACTTGTATCCTTCCTTGGAGTAATTCTCATAAGTTGCTATTAAGTTATTTTCTTCTTATAGTTTTACTAAATCAACAACCAGCAATAAGCTTTCTTCATTGAATAAACATGATTATAATTCCTTGACATTTTTAGAAAGTCTTAGCAAATGAAGAATTTAAAGGGATCATTGATAAATTATGTTATTCTGATTCAACTGTCAGCCATCTATCAAGATTCTTGTAAGTATAGTAAATCAACATCTTCTTGAAGATATCATCTTATGTGTGTTGAGTATATTACTTACTCTTCAGTAACTTCATGGCATATTACTACTAGGTTCTATGCTGTTTCTCATATGGACACGAGTTCTGGTTCCCCTTCGGTCGAAAACTTTAAATCGGCACTTGCAAGCATACAAAGACAGCCAAAGATGGAGGCCTTAAAAGGTGTGTGCAAACTTAGCCATTGTATAGATTCCACTTTCTCCTATTAAGCAACTTAATTGGTCTTGAACTATGTTTCGTTGAAGTTTATATCAAAGTGAAAGCCATCTTGCTTATGCAGATTGCTCCATCTTGGAGCTCTATATTCTAGTCTGCATGAGGCGGTTGGAAGTCAAAGAGCAGGAGCTATGCAACTTCAACTCTATAATGAAAGGTGCATTCAAATTGTTTAGGCCCTTCTCTCTCTAGACTCCTTCTTTAACCAGCCATTCCAATTGCAGAGTACAAAAGCATACACGATACCTTCAAGACCTCCGACTACTATGCAACGAACGTGTGCTTACGGGTGTGTGTACAACTCCCTTCCTGTTTATAATGCGCATGCTATTCTTAAATCAGTATACGTTACTCATAAGAAGATGGTTTAGGCTTTCGAGCATCTTTTGGACCGAGGATTAATCTCATTCGAGGACAACAGAGGGCACGGCCAATCTGCGGAGTTCCGGCCGGTGAAGCTCTTAGTAGGGTGGCATGAACTGCACCAAGGATTGAAGTCCCATCGCTCTTGCCCGGTTTGTGCTTCTCTTGGCATTTTGATCTTCGTGTAATGGTGTAGCTCGTGTAGTATTAGCCTTGCTGACTGCCGATTCTATCTTTGCAGGCAATCTTGCATAAACTAATGGATCGAGAAGTCTAACTGCTAAGTTTACATCGCAGCAGCTGAGAAATCTCATGCTAGATGTCTCTCTTTTGATGGAAAAAACGTCGCTATTCGAGATGTGTACACTCTAAGTTCAATGTTTAGCGACAGATATCGATCGTTACCTTGATTTGAAAGTGGAATTCGACGTAAATCCAAACGATATATTATAAATGCTCTTCCGTTCCATTATTAATATCTCATTTGTCTATTTTGGTTGTTCCATTATTTATGTCTCATATTAAATAAGGAAATAAATGAGTCGAATACAATCAATCTAAATAAGTGGATTCCATCATTTATACTTTTACAACTCTATTTTATCCCTTTACACTCACTTTCTTAATTTTCGTACTCAGTTCCAATAGGACATAAATAGTGGGACGAATGAAATATATCTCTGTATAAATTTGAAATTCATGCATAGATAGCAATTTCATAAATTTGCCCACAAAGACTTGAGGTGTAAATAACTGAATCATAATCAAATCCTAACCTAAAAGACAACATTTACAATTAAAACTGCAGTGGGTATTTATTTACATCATGTCAAATTACCCAAAAGCTCAAAGAAATGTTTTCGGAAAAGAAAAAGGAAAAAAAAATTAAAAAAAAAAAAATTGAACCTATTGCCTTTTTCTCTTCATTGATCTGTGTAGTTGCCAAGACCAAGCAACCAAGAATATGACAAGTCCAGTTCCAGCACTTGTCCAAAATATTACCAACCACCTAGGCATGTGGTTAGGGAACAACCCTGAAGACCATAATGTAATATTCGATAAATCTATTGAAGGTAACCTTGAAATACAGTTAAACTCGATAAAGTAATAACATTATGACCGAGAAAATATATTCATTTAACGAGGTTATTACTTTATCGAATATTATTTTAGTGCATTGACCCATATCGGACCGAAGAAATTATTATCTTAACGAGATTATTACTTTATCGAATATTACTTTATTGATGTTTAACTGTATTTCAAACTAAAGCAACCATGTAGTAGAAAGATTTAGGAGTGGAGATAATAGAAAAGTATTACGCAACGTACGTACCTTGTCCAAACTTGATACAAACGAGGAGCTCAACGATGCAGATAGCAAGCGATAGCCAGCAAAAGGTTCCGACTTTCTTCACCGGTTTTCTGTTCATAACAACGGAACAATTGGAGGATAAGATTCAGTGATTTGGAAGCACTAAACATTCCTATTTCTAGAGACGGGAAGAGCGGAGAGGGAAAGTCACCTGTCTTGCAAGTAAGAATTGTATTCACGGATCGTTGGTATTGCAATGAGCCACCATAAAACCAACCTATATGCTATTATTGGGTTTCGAGGAGGGACCCAAAGGCAGAACTTCAGAAAGAATGTATTGAGCTCCACGGTTAAGAAGATAATGCAGAGGCTTAGAACTTGAATGAAACGGAATGGACCAAGAAATGGGTGCCATTCGTCTTTATCCCATCGAGCAGGTGTAAATTGACCGAGAGTTCGTTTAACCTGAAAAACAAAAGGGATTCGATAAGTGCCTTGTTTCGGATAAAACCCTGCAGGCAGCAGCTTTTGTAAACCAACACATCCAATTTCATCCATGCTTTACATATCCTAACTTATATAACAAGTAAACACGCTAAAAAGTCCGAGTATCATCCTAACGTTTACCCCCTTGGGGCCATCCTCACTTTGTTAATTCAGAAAAAAGAGATTTAAGGTCATAATACGAAATAATGAATAACTACTATCAACAAAATATACCTTTTCCATGATGTTAGGCTGCTGGCTAATGCCAATCCATTCATAAGTTCTACCATCAAAGTACCGAACTGTGCGCATACCAGCCCAGATACCTGTGATGCAAAACCGGAACATAGTCATGACCTCCTTTCCGTTAAAAATGAAAAGAAGTGAAGGAATCAAGACAAGTCAGAAGGAAATGCAAGGAGTAAAGAAAATAAGATAATGGCTGGGCTTAAGTTGTTTTCAAGATCGGTAGTAAATCATATCTAGGCCAAAATGTGTTGCCACCTTGCTCAAGGAAAAGGGAGTGTGAAATATTTGCAAGTCTAAATCAGCCAGTACATATAAAAACAAACAGATAGCTATCAATATATAATCTGTCGCAAAATTAAATTAAAAATTATTATTCGCCGTCTTCACTACTTGAGATGTTAAAGCAACTAAGGTATCATATGCAAAAACCCTCAATCCCATGTTTTACTTGTAGCAGTTTAGCTGATTATTTTGACCAAGAAAAGAAGATAGTACAGGACTATGGTAAGAGACGGAGAGCTTAAACTATCATCACATGGATAAAAGGCCAGTAACAGATAAGAGGAAACAACCAATTGATAAAATTAATAATCCAAAAATGTGGACCAGAGAGGAAGCAATTAAAAATCCTTACCAAACCAATTGCAGATTAGTACATCAAGAATGATACTGTCCCACCAACACTCATTGAAATTCGGCAACATGTGGCGAAAAGTCAGCTGAAACACCAGATAGAAAAACCACCTTTAACGAACAAAGAAATCTATCCTTAGTCCTTGATTGAAAAAAGAAGAGAGTAAAATTAGCTGGCACAGAATAATGACTGACCTCCATTAACTCAAACCCAATAGAAAGTAACCACAACAGTGGCTGATTACGAATCATGATAGCTTTCCCCCACCATCCCAGAATATGTGCCAAAACAAACTCATCAAAAAGTGTATCCTAAAGACAACCAGAATCAAAATCTCAGCATCAGATGCATAGGTAACACCAAATACATGAAACATATTAAAGCACTAAGAAAATAAGATAACATACATAAACATTCTTAAACCTGCTGGTAGGATTCTCACGCACGTAAATTCTGCAATCAGCACCATATGATCTTTCCGGAAGTTCTGCAATTATCAGCAACTCAGAACAGAATATGCTGATAATATTTCATATTGCGTACTGAGTATAATCTACAATACATGCACTGCCACAGTGAAACACATAACATGCATTTAATGGTGGAAAAGGTAAAGTCCCAAACACCTTACCGATACCAAGATCAGGGTGCAGGAATCTCATAAATTGACGTGCATCATCACGCTTCTTCACATACGAAAATCAAGAAGTGACATCAGACATTGTAGGGCAACGTCATAATGCTGAAACTGAGAGATTAAAAGTTACAGTTGTTGACAAAAACATATAGGACTACCTGGAATAATAAAAATGTTAATGCAACCAGGTATATTACAGCCATGCCATGAACAAGTCGCCAAATTGCGGGATGTGGCCGGATAAGTATCCTGAAACAAGATGAGGGACAAATTAAACAAATAACAAAAAAAACAGCTCATCTAAATACACGTGCTCATCAAAACAGAGTTCCAAGTGTTTCTACATTCAAAATTAATCCAATAATCATTGTTATCTCACAATGATGCAAGAACCTTCACAACATGAAATATGTGTCAAGCCATTTAGCTTTGGCTGAACTTAATGCCTTCAGAGATGCCAGCTACCTCTAACTAATTATAGGTCACGTAATCATTTGAATTTCAACTACACAAGACAAACTGGAGACTTAAGAAAAAATTGTGTTTACATGATAAGGAAAGGACCATTACCAGACTGATGGACTCAATGTATTCACAAGTTAGGTGCGGAAAGGAAGAAATTTAAAAAAACAACTTACGTTGAGGGAGCCTGCAATAAGCAATAAGCAAGGAACACAGCGATCATCGCCCACACACCCCTGTGAGAAGGCATAAATGCAACACTAATTGTTCAAAACTCCCATAAAATGGTAGGCAGAAAAATAATTCAATTCTGATATGCACTGTTATAAGGCTTTTACCACTCACCTTTTCACAGAGGTTACAAGGTCAGTTTCTGAACCACGTTCAGGATCAAGTGCACCACTTGCCCATCTGAGGAGAATATCCAAATCAAATTAAATTTTAGGACATAATTAAAATTTTGGGCATTGAGTTACACATGTTGAAAAGATGCTTCTTTGGTTCTCTTCTGCTTCACTAATAGCTTCAACGTAGTATCACCAAGTGAAACTTTAGGGCATCGACTTATATAAAGAAAATGGAAAGAAAATATATAACTAGAGAAAGAAATTTTCTGTCTATCCATTCATCTTTCGCAGCCGAAAAAATATTATAAAGGGACAGATAAAGGTTGTGCTAAGAAACTAACCAACTCACCAAAATTATAAAGTGACATATAAAGTTTGTAATAACAAATTTAACCAACTTACATAAGAAAGCATGCACCAATTAGTAATAATGTAATGGTGCGAGGTTTGTAAGCCCAGGCAGTCCATGGATCATGCTCATCCTCACTACTTGACGTGCTCAACTCACCATTTTGATAAGCCACATGATGAACCTTCCGCCTAGCTCTCCAATGACCATTAAGTTCCATATTTTATTATATAAGATATTTATCACTGCAAGAATAACCTTAAACATTCAGATTCATGACCTCCAAAAAGTACCACTAGCAGATAGAGCTATTAAAAGTTATCACTAAGAAGGAAAAAAATTGGCAACAACCACATATAACTAATTAATACAGCATCATAAGAGGTGGTCTAATAGATAATGCCCCAAGGTGCTTCAAAAATATAGAAAAAGAAATTTTATATCTTATGTTCAAGCTGTTTTCACAGGATATATACTACTAGACTTCACTATTTAATCTCAGTTTTTTCATAATATTCATCACCACTTCACCTCGGATTTTGATACAGCCAAGGAAAAGGAGGAACCTAGAAAGTTTAAAGTTAATAAACAACTAGCTGATAAAGATGAATCATTTAAGTCCAAATATTCCCTCTCCAGGTAAAAGATAAAAATACCAAGGTAAAAGACCTTTGAGGAAAACAGTTACAGTCAAACAATAAAAGGTGACTAGAAGTCCAAAACAAGATAACTTTCAACTTTCAACGCAGCTACCCAATTTCATCAAACTTTTACAATAATTTATAATAAAACAAGGCAACAATCAGATTCATTTAGAAAAAGTTGAGGTTTTGTAAACCCTAATCACATCCCATCTCAAATCATAAACAGTTAAAAGTTATTATTATTATTATTATTATTGAACAATACCGATTCTGTGGAGAATTAAGTAACTTCCCTCAAGAAAGATTAAAACAAGAGCAAAATACAATCTGTACGGCACTATGACAAAAGACTAAACAAAAGCTAGAAAAGCGACTCCAAATATTCAATCATCGCATGCAATGGCTAAAGCAGCAGAATCACAATTTCCAGATTTCGAATTCCATTTTCATCTCCAAAGTCGACTAATTCGTCAAAATACCCATCACTACGTTCAGTGCATGCTAAGAATACCATATCTCAACGATTCAACACATACATACAGTCCGAAAGACTTAATCATGAACATCGTAGCAACCTCTACACTCAAACACACCAACACAAACATAAATCCAAGCAATATCGATCGAAGTCGATAGCACTGCAGTGATACGGAAACACGAGCTCAAGCAAAGCGAATCAAACTGATTCTTCATTTTTCCTTACTCAATTAGACAGAATAGCTGATTCGCCAACCCCAGCCGCGAGATTGGGGCCACGAGACAACCGCTGCATTCGGATCAAACTACTCCGCCGAGATTCGAGCGATATGAGAAGAATCAAGTGGGGAAAAGCAAAAGGAGAAGGCTAGAATTAGTAGCAGTAAGAGAGAACTCCCAGTCTCCCTTCCAATAACCCTCTGTAAGAGCGCGAAACCAACACACATTTATTTATAAACGTACAAATTTCTGCAGATGAAAAAGGAAGGCGAGGGTAGAGAGAGAAAGATCTTTTGTGGCCAAAAGGCGGTGACGTTTTAAATGGTACGGCGGTCAAAGGGAAAACTTCTGGAGAGAGAGAGAGAGAGAGAGAGGGAGAGATTAGCAGAAGCTGGGTCTGTTAAATGTTTAATAAAAGGGTTTTGATTAGGGCAGTTGATTACTCCATCCGTCCTACTTTAATTGTCTATTTTTTTTTTCAACACGGAGATTAAAAAAATTTTAATTGTGTGTAATTCCCTCTGTCCAGAAAATCTTACTGAAAATGACACGTTTCCTTAAAAGAAGATAACTTTTAAAAATATTATTACATACGTTTAAGATAGTGAGGTAAATGTGTAAAGTAATAATGTAAAGTAAAAGATAATGTGGTCCATATATTTAGGATGATTGTGGTCCACTCATTTTTTTCTATTTTATAAATGTTGTAAGATGAATGAAAAGGCTCGAAAAAGAAAATGTTGGAAGCTGAGTGAGACAGAGATAGTACTAAATTATTTCTTTTTTTATTTCTTTTTCCTATTTTTTCATTTATTTATTTTACTTTATTATTTCACTCTCATACTTTATCATTTATTCTCTCACAAACTCATTTATATTCTCTCTTACTGTATTATTTGTTCATCTCTCATACTTTATCATCTAATTTCTTAATTTTCGTGTTGAAAAAAAATGTGTTATTTTAAAAGAGACTGGAAGAGTACTTTACTAAAGTGGACAGTAGGAATAACATACAAAAAAAATACTGAACAATTGAAGTGGGATTGATGAAATAAATCTTAATCTGGGGGTGGGTGAGGTGGGGATGGGGTAGAGTACTACTAATAGCAGCGTGATTGAAATAGACTAGAGTGGGGGATATTCATAATTTCAAGGAACACATTAATGTGTTACACCCAAAGGTACAACTGTTAATGCAGGTGAGGCTGATATGACGATCTTGCCCTTCGATGCCTACTATGGTTTTGCAAGCTATTATAGTGCTGGCTCTTTCACATTATCTTTCAAAAATGACAAGGATATTCTTGTCAATTGTCATTACCTAAAATATAAGTCACGTGGATACAGAATTCTATAATAAAATGATTAGACTACATATTAAGTCCCTCTATCTTAATCATTTTGTCCACTTTGACTGTAGCATGCTTTTTAGTAAAAATTGTTAGTTATATATAGAGTGGTTTAAAGTTTTGAGTCCCACAAATAAATAATTGTAATAATTTGCTAAAAGATAAAATTAAACAATATATTTGGGACGTCCCAAAACGAAAAATTAGACAAAATAATTGAGACTAATAGAGTATTTAACATACTCCTTCTGTCGTGTTAATGTTGCCTTAGTTTCCTTTTTTGTACTGTCCTACTATTCTTGTTTTGATCCAAGAAAGAAAATCAATTTGTGAACATAATCAATCTAAATAAGTGGAGTCAACCACTTTAACACACTTCCACCCACTTTAACACACCTTCACTCACTTTCTTAAACTCCGCGTCGAACACTATTAAGACAAGAATAGTAGGACCGATGGAGTATTATAATACTCCCTCCGTCCCATTAATATTGTCTTATATTTCTTTTCAGATCGTCCTACTGATATTGTCTTGTTTCCTTTAATGAGAAAAAAATATTACATTCAAAAATAAAGTTGGTCCATCATTATTCACTACTCAATCTATATTCTTATACACTCTTTCTTTCCAAAACTTTCTCTCTCATCGATTTCATTTTATTACGAACTCAGAAAATTATGATTTTTAACTTTTTAGAAACTTTAGATTATTTTTTTAATTACAACATGGAAAAAAAAATAAATCAATTGCCTCAATTATACCTTACTAAATTTCAGATGAATTTTCATTCATTCCCACCCACCATTGCTCGGAAAACTGTGTTAATTTCTTAATATAAATAAAATACATAAAATATAGAATTAAATCAATCTTCTTAGTTTCCGTGTCAAAAAAAAATAAGACGATATTAACGAGACAGAGTGAGTATATAATTATATAATTTCTTTTAGTTAAGTTCATTGCAGCTCGCTAATACATCCTCCCATACATATTGTGTTACTTTGATTTGTATAAAAGATTTAGAGTATCATTTATATATTGCAGATGATCTAATGACTAATTGACTATGATTACTAATATCTTCTACTTTAATTATCACAACTCCACGTTCAAGATAAGGATTATTGACCAAATGATTGAGAGGGCAATTATGATTAAAATCATGAAAATGATTTAGCCCATGTGACACTAAGCACGAATTTGTTGACTAAATCATTAAAGGTAATCAATATTAGTCGATCAAATAATTGTCCTTGCCATTGGTTATAGAGGATTAGAGTGATAATGCCAAAATATATTTAGGTGAGAGAGAGAGAGAGAGAGAGAGAGAGAGAGAGATTTGAACGTATTCAATTTATGATTAGACATTGTTAAACGTCGACCTTTTTAGCGTGATGATGTGATTGTCCGAAATTGGGTGGATTTAATCGTACTAACATTTAATGCCTAACAAACAGAATGTGGAGATTAATAGCCTCATCCTCCGTACGAAAAGACCAAACGAAATTAATGTTGTTGTAGTTTAGTTGCAAATAATGTCATATTTTTTAAAGTATTAATATACAAACTTAGTTAAATAGGTTAGGTTAAACATTATATATTAATCTATCATTATTTAAAAACACAAATATAATCATAAAGATATAATAATTGGTGAAAAAATTGTCAGGGGTTGAAGAAGGGCCGATCTCCATCGACCCTCAATATGTTTTTCAAAAATAAAATAAAAAAAATTATAGGTCTCTCCATGTTAGCCGATCCATCAATCTCATGACTGATCGGCCCTCAACAATTTTTTTTACATATTGAGGGGTGAGGGCCGATGGCCCTTCATTAATTTTTTTAAAAAAAAAAAAAATAAAACATGTTGAGGGTTGATGGGGGTCATCGGCTCTCTATCGGCCCTCCATCGATCTCTGACAATTTTTTCGCTCAATCATTATGTCTGTCATAAAGTGTACTTTCAATCTTTCATGGTTATATTTGTGTTTTTAGATAGTGATAGGCTAATATAGTGTTTCACTTAACCTATTTGGCTAAGACTTAAAATGTCTCTTTTATATTATCATAATTTAACATCAATCGAACATGTCATATATTGTTCATGATCATCGTATTGATTATAGATATATAATAAATAATAAATGAACAATAAAATATTAATCACGCATAGAATATAATATCGACAAACACGTTTTTATCCTCAACGTCTAGACATGTAGTGCTTAATATAATTTGATTGGCATTGATTTGATATTAGGGTTGATAAAATGTAGGAATCGAGTTTTTCCAAGAGCACATGGTGATTTTGAAATAGACCTAACTTCTTGTCTAATTATAGTGATGTATATTCAATTCACAAACGTAAGATCCAATATCAACTATTAGTATAGAATAGTATTAAGAGTCATCACATGCATAGGGCTTTTATGTCCCATCCTACAAACACGTACATTAAAAAACTCGGAACTAATATTTGTGGGATATTTTTAACACGACACGACACTCGCATCAAACCCTAATTTAATAAAAATAATGCAAAACGGATTTACTTTAAATATTTACAATTCATTATCAATACATAAATTGCTATTTCTATGATATTGAGATTTTATTATATTATTTTTTCTATATTTGAAGTTTTGATTTCTATTTTACAGATATTTAGGGAATGAATCATATAGGAATTAGATATTATATAGGAATTAAGAGTTAATCTCTGCCCTTCATTTATTCATCTGATGAATCAGATTCAATATGTTTTAGAATATTCTCACTCATGATGTTATGCAAAAGAATAAAACTGTAAAATTATAGGGTTATATATAAAAATTATATATGTATTATGCATAAAAAAATATAAAATTTACAATTTATACGTAATTGTAAATTTCTACCAGATTCACACCCTATAAATATAAATGCATAACAACATTGCATTGTATTCCCAAATTTCAAAAGTATCAAATCTTATATTTCGTATCATATCGTATTACGTATCCCCATCCAATAATCCACAGATTTCAATTGTGCATCTCTCTCTTATTCTCCCTCTCCCTCTCCCTCCATATGTAGTGTAGTTGATATTCTCACATCTGCGTAAGTAGTTGATCTAGAGGTGATACAATGTTCGATTCTCATTAGGGTCGATTAAATTAATAATAATTCCCTCTCCCTCTCCCTCTCCCTCTCCCTCCAACAAACATGCACATAAATGGGGGAAATGCTGAAAAGGGACCCCTAAACATTAGTGTCAATTCAATTGAAAAATGTGAGCACTGATTCCAAGCTTAGTGTGGGCAAATAAACAGAGCAAAACACACGGCGAAGTGACAAGTTTTGTGCCATTAAACTGTTGGGTTTGGTCAATTCTGTGGGCGCCCAGTTGTTCTTGCTGGGCCTGATGACGTAAGCCATGTGATATTATAAATATTGAACATTTTATCAAACAATTAACGTTGTAATAGAAAACTGTATTCCCTAATATTTAATACTAAATCATATGGGTTTTCCCAAGATCGATAATATTTTTTATGATGGCGAAACGACCTTAAACCAAGCTTCTTGACTTTGCAATTGTCTTATAATTAAATTTGGAGCCGATCATCACGATGTTTAGTTAAATAGAACTTAACGACTAGGTCGAAATATAAGTTCGATTTTATAAGAGTGCTTGAAACTGAGGGGATTGAGGACAGGAAGGAGAGCAAAGGTACCCAACATTATTTACCGAATAAATTTGCATGATTCCGACAGCCAGATCAATTTGCTGATTACGATGTATGTTTATTACTCCTTCCGTACTTTTGTCCTATAGAAAGTGTCTTATTTCTACAGATGCATATTACTTTTTTTAGAAATAGGACACTTTCTATGAGACGGTCCAAAAAGAAAAACAAGACACTTTCTATACAATGATGGAGTATTATTATTTCTATTTTCCATTTTATTTGGATTGTTAATTACTAACTAGTATCATTTGGGTCAAAATTGTAAACAAGAATTGCCCATTTATTTTTTATTATATTGTTATCTTGGGCCATCGGCCCATCGCATGACAACCTTTTGAAGGCTAAAACTACTATCTAAAGGGGTGTTTGGAATAACTGAAACTTATTGATAAGTGTTGAAAGCTGCTTAAAGCTGCTGAAAGCAGCTTATTTGAAAATCAGTTAGTGTTTGAAAATAAGTGCTGAAAGCTGTTGAAAGTGGAAAAAATAGTGTTTGAGAATACTGTTGATAGAAGTAGCTTATTATTACTTTTTAAAAGATGTCTGTTTTACCCTTAATATTACAAATTATTATTTATAATAAATAATAAAAATCAAAAATAATTGTTATTCAATATTTATTTTTTGCTTACAATTTCAATCTAATACTATAAAATACTAAATTAATCTAAATATTATATATATTATAAAATTGTATCATAATAAATATATTATACAATTATATGTTAAATACTAGTATTTATTTGTATAAATTCATCATACAAACAAAATACATAAAAATTCCTCCATAAATTTTATATCTAACCTAATAAATTATATTGGTGTGAACAATAAATGTGGAATTAGATAAAATTATTAGGGATAGTTCTGGAATTAAATAAAATTAGTATGAGTAATTTGGTCCGAAAAAAGCATAAGTTATAAGCTGAAAGCTAGAAGGTTGAGGTGGAGCGAGCCACGGTGATTCTCTATTTTCGACCCAATTTTAGAGAATTTCAACTTTAAGCTGGGAGTCCCAAACACTTCCACACCAGCTTAAAGCTGAAACAGCTTACAAAAAGTTGTTCCAAATACCCACTAAAACCCGCACATAAGCACTTATTTCCGAGCATAAATTCAAATAAGTTGTTGATAAACTCCCCAAACGCGACCTTAAATTGTTTAAATTGTCCCTCGAAGTATTATTAATACATTATTCCCTCAATTTCAACATCATTCTCACTTATTCTCACTGGCATTCTACAACTACAAACTTCAGAGGGAGGGGTAAAAATGAACAAAACAAACCAACCAAAAGGAGTAAGGTCTGCAATACAGCAGAAATTTCAGCAACACAAGAACACATAATCAAGAACAAGCAAATGCTTCTGCATTTGCACTTAGTATGTGTATCCCTTAACAAACATACCTTTCTTAGCATCCTCGCTCTCGCCCTGCGCCGAGTACTTCCCCAGCTGTGCCGATGAGTTGGCCTTTGCACGTACCAGAAGCGCCTTCTGTGCAGCCTCTATGTTCTCCGGCCTTCCTTGCCATGTCTTCAGCACCGTGTTCTGCAACGCCCGTGCATAGGAGAAGGAGACGTGCCACGGGTTGGGGCTTTGATTCATCGCGTTCAGGTTCAGAGTCGCCTCCACTTCGGACTGTCCTCCCGACAAGAACTATAGCCGTGAAAAAAACAAATGAGGTTTCACTCAACCAGTACGTAGTTAATGAATCGATAATGCAGGTATCGTTAATTACCATGATTCCTGGGACGGCGGGAGGGACTCTCCTCTTGAGCATGGTGAGGGTGTAGTTGGCAATGGTTTCTGCAGAGGCCTTCTCTTTGTGCTCGGCTCCCGGAGTTACCATGCTAGGCTTGAGGAGAATTCCTTCGAAGGTAACATCGTTCTCTGCTAAGTAGTAGAAAACCTCGGCCCATACTTGCTCCGCCACTTCAAGTGTTCTGTCGATGGAGTGATCACCGTCGAGAAGAATCTCGGGTTCCACAATGGGTACGAGACCATTATCCTGCAAACGAACATATATTATCATCTCTTTTTACAGCATATTTCATGAACAAGAACTAGCCTTCTTTTTGCAGATTCTCATCATCATAGTTTTGGAACTTAAAGAACTGAACCAAAATAAGGATAATACTAAAATAAGATAGAAAACGAGTAGACATCATTCGAACCTGAGAAATAGCAGCGTATCGGGCAAGTCCCCAAGCTGCCTCTTTGACAGCCAGAGCTGAAGGACCACAAGGTATGCTTACAACAGTTCTCCTAAAATATTTGTGTACAAGGTTGAAAAGTCAAGTTAACTGCATATTATATCCTGCAAGAAACTGAAAATTTAAGTTTAAATTACAACGTACCATTTTGCAAAACGAGCCCCTTGTTTATAGTATTCAGCAGATCGAGAAGCCAATCCATCTAGTCCCTGGCACCAAGATTCGTTGTTTGATCCAGGTAGGGGAACCAAACCCTGGCATAGGAAAAGGATCCGGAAAAAGGAATGAGAAAAATGGAACTTAGAAGTGATGCCACGGTGTTCCAATGTCCAATACATCAAGCAATGAGGCGACTGTAGAAAAATAAATAAGAACACATAATCTGCAAAACTGCATTCAAACTTCACCTTATCAACTTTGATACCAGGTACAATATTCTCATCATGCAAACAGTCAACAAACTTCTTTCCATCTGTAGTTGACTGGTAAAGTGTCTCCTCAAACATAATAGCACCAGAAATGTATGAGCCCAGGCCAGGGGTGGTCAGCAGGAGTTGTCTATAAGCCTGCCGGTTTGTTTCCGTGTTGTCAAGTCCAATGGAGGCCAGCCTTTTTCCGCAAGTTGCATTCGATTCATCAATTGCGAGGATTCCACGACCAGGCGATGCAATTGATTTCTAGCCCAAGAAAACAAAAAAAAAATCTTAGAATATAACTCTCAACAGAATGTCTCAGAAGCTCCATGAATCAGGACACACAAGCCTCATAAAATATTACCAAATCACCTTTTTAAGTATACACAATTATACATAGAATAAAATTACAAAAAATATCAGTACCTAGAAATGATAGAAGCTGCTAATCAATTGCATTACTCATTAAGCTTTTCAGAATTTCAGAAAATTGCAGAAACAACTTAAACTACCAAGTGCCAACATTCAATCAAACCGAAGGCGATATGCGAACTACATGAATAATCAATTCGGCTTTCAAGGGAAACGATCATGAAATGCGACATAACAACCAAATCCGAGACGAAAGCAGAGGATCAAATAACGACAAGAGAAAAAGGAAAAACATATATCTATGCAAATTTGCAATAACAAAGCATGCAAAACACAATTTATCAGAAGAACTACACAGAATTACAGAGATAATCATAACTGCACGATTCAAATCCACACTTGAATCCGATTCTGTAACCAATCGACACAAATAGCGATCCTATTCCTAGCACATCAACACAAAATCCGAACCGGCAGAAAACTCAAAAATAGCATACGCTAAAAAATCAGACTCTATATCACACGTATGCAGTTCATCTAAACACGAAAGCCGATGAAAAACACTTACGGCGGTTTTGACGAGCTCGTCTGTGTAAGATCCGGCGCGGATGACGGAAACGCGGCGGCTGGGGAAGCGCGCCGACGATCGGGTCGGATGGACGGGCGACTGCTGGCCTGCGATCCACGATGAGGCGGCGGCGTTGAGTTTGACGACACTAGAGCAAGCCATCTCTTCGCTGAAACAGTAGAGTAGTAGGTGTAGCGCCGAAAATGGGAGTAGAATAGCAGCGGAAAGAATGAGGTCTTTTATAGGTTGTATCGAAGAGTAGTAGTCAATAAAAGGACAACTCTCCTCATACTCATCTACCAAACACCAACCCCCTTCTTCTACCTTCTACCTCTTCATGAGTTGGTGGACCAGTAACTCTGCTAGTAAAATATTCTTAGGGATTAAAAATATACTCCTAACTCCCGGTCCACTTGTCTTGTTTGGTTCGGCACGCATATTTTGGTGGGTAGATGATTGCGGAGTAGTTAATTGTATGTAGAAAGTAGGAGTTTGTATAGTAATTATTTTTTTTGTGTATTAATTATTTTATTTTTTAAGAAACAACCGAAAAAGAATATAAGACAAATCGGAAAGACTAATAAAAATAGAAGATGAATAGGTGGTTTGCCTAAAAAATCATATATTTGTTGGTATTTGTAATTTTAACCTCTTGATCAATTAAATTGCGACTTTTTAATTTTTTAAAATTTAAAGCGCAGTCTGTTTCTCAAAATTTTCCAATCGTCGGAATGTAAATGTTTTTGTGAATTAAATCACTAACTTTCATATATTTGCTAATTAAAATGATTAATTTTCATTTTTTTTTGGAATATAAGACATTTAAAAAAATACAAAAAATGAAAGTTAGTGATTTAATTCGTAAAATATTTACAGTTCATAATGAAATATTTTGGCCGTAGGAAAAATTTGAGAATTTAAGCCTGCCTTAAATTGCAAAACATTGGGTTTTCGTAATTTAATAGACCAAAATAAAAGAATTGTGTTAAAATTACAAATTTGAATAAATATATACTTTTTCGCCTAAACAATGAAATATGATTATTAATTAATAATTAATGAATCTAGTGTTAGGTTGAAATGAATAAAGATAATAATACAGCAGACATCGAGTTGGTATATTTTACATGCTATATATTTTAGGTGGTCCACTTAGGACTAGTTGTATTCGGTTTTTTGGAATCAATAATTGATTACACAATGTGTTTGAATTAAATATATTAACATCAAGATTTTTAAATCATATTTTTAATTTCTCAAATTTTTAATACTTTATAATTTTGTCAAACCTCTAAATTTAATTCTCATTTGAAATCTTAATGAATAATTTTAAACACGTTTATTCAAACTGCATAAACGTATTTATAATCATATTTTAAAGTAGTATTTGTGATGTTTAAACTCCAAAAGTTTTGTTGTATAATATGTAACGATATCTTGTCATTAATACTCCATTTATCCCGTTATTTGTGGTTTACTTTCTCGATTGAAACATCCCATTAAAAGTGGTTTGAACCCATTTAGCAAAAAATTACTACATTATCTAATACTTTATCATTTCTATATCATATTTTATCGTCTACTATCATTATATAACTATCTTCTATTTCCTACTTTATCATCTCATACTACCTCACTCATCTTTTATCTCTTACTTTGTTATCTACCCATGTTTCATACTTTATCATCTACTTTCTTAATTTCCCTACTGAAAAATTTTGAGTCGCTTATAATAAGACGGAGGAGTGCAATAATACATACTCCCTCCGTCCCGCTACTCCCGCCCAACTTGTCTTGATTTTTTCAGCACAAAATTAAAATGAGTGATTAATTGTGTGTAAAAAAATAAACCCCACAAAGAAAAAAGTGAGAATTTGTATAGTAATTAACTAATTATTTTTCATTTTAGGAAACATGACAAGTCAAGTAGAACAAACCGAAAAGAAAAACAAGATAAATCAAGCAGGACAGAGGGAATATTAGGTAGTTTGGCCGTGTGGGTACGTCTATATTACAACATTTTTCATAAATTATAAGACAACAATATTGTATTTATAAAACAAGAGTATATCAGTGATTTTGAAGTTCAATATGGATACATAATCAAATTAAATTGTCAAGAAATGAATCCAAGTGGACAACAAACATATCTGAGTGAACTGATCCACTTGCACCATCTGGAACTTGACTGCCTTCGGAACAATTCTTTGAAGAGGTAACATGGTACCACTTGTAAGGATGACAACACATGATTTCGATGCATACTAAATCCCTCCTGTGTTAGTTTGATGGAGTGTCTGGATGCAACAGAAAGATCATCAAGGTTTAAGTTGGCTTCCTCTTCCTCCCAAGAACAGGAGCAATCTGAAACCGCGGTCCGCCCAACCGCCACTTCTTGAATGCAGCTATTGAGGATTGACCGGCTTCATACACTTCAAAGTTGATTACCATTAGAGAAGATCCTTTAAATGCAGAACATAATTGAGAAAATGAACTTTAAATTATGATGTGGATTTGATGAACAAACTTCACAGATTTGATGGACTTACATTTGATCTCTTCATTAGTTAGGAGTGTCAAGTATTTGGGGGATGTTGTGAGTGTTAGAGTATGGGCCTTAACCAAAACTTCCCTGTATCTTGTACGAAACGCCACGAGAAGGAATGGCCCTATGGTTCTGTCACCAATGCTGACATTATAAGACAAGAAAGTAAGATGGGTGATAATCTTATCAGACTTTAATCCAGAACTTTGGCTATTAACATGCTCATACAGTACAAATCAAGAACTTATATGGTAGCTGCAATGACAGACACTGCAAGTGACATGATTCAGATAGTTAAACATGATGGTGCACCTGAAACTAGATACGAGCATCGATCATTCTACGTATAAGGTGGTCCTGTTTGTTGGCAAAATTGAAGCATTCATACACAGAAGTTGTATCTCAAGGGGAAAGGATAGCAGACTTGATGAAGTATAACTGATCATTGGAATGAACATAATAATGACCATACATGAAAAGTAATCAGCTACCTAGCTGTGCTCCCTTTTGAGTAACGCACCGTAGACTTTATAATGCCTTGAAAATACACATATTGAACAATGAACAGTTTAAGTGAAACTCACAAACTTTATTGCAATACGACGTTTTGACAGATGGACACAAATAGGAAAAAGGAATCTGATGTCTTCATTATGCACATGCACACAACAGTTTATGAAAGATGTTTACATTTATTTTCTTGCAAACCATTGTGGGCAAAGAAATGGTTCCTACATATAGTCATATAGGTATAGCAAAACTCAAATGACACGCAATAAACAATAATAGGTATAACTTACAGCAGTGCAATCTTACAGCCCAACTCATAAAAGTATAGAGACCGATTCCTTAAATCTACATGAGCAGCATCAGCAGCTATTTCTTCCCGTGTTTTAGATCTAGCAAGGAACAAAGCATGAAAAATAAATACTTCAACACTTGACAATATGGCAAACAGGAAGACCTAATTATCTTAAGTTCAATACATACAACGGAAGTTCTGCGTTCCACAAATGGCATACAACAGAAGTTCTGTGTTCTACAAATGGTTAGAGTAAGCTCAAAACATTTATGAAATCAAAAGGACAAGAGAACAAACTAAATAACATAATCATTACAAATCAGTATATAACTTCATTTCCAATCATCTAGGAATGAAAAGCATACATATATAAGTTATTGGATGTCAAACTAAATAAAAATATTGATATGCATCTCATTCCTTTGGCTTTCAATCTTCATTCAATATGCAATTTTCTGAAGCCCTTTATCTCAAACATAAAGTTATAACAGCATAAACTAAGAATGTAAGATTAAAATGAGACATTACTCTCTATCAAAACAAGGGGGAACCCTCATAGATATAAGTTGTCTAAGATACAACTCACGAACCAGCCAGAACGGCAGTTCAACTCTCGTTCCTGCTTCCACCTGAAATCGAAGAAATAATCAACAGCGGAGTCAGATAATCAGTACGAATTGAAGAACAATTAACATGAATTCACTATTCTTGCTAACTAAATTACAGCAAAGGCTACCAGAACCAATGACAATAATACCTTATTTCTGTCCTCGCTTGAATCAAAGAACCCAACCCCATTGGCAGCATGTCGGAATACAGACGGAACAAGCTAAACAAAACAGCATACAATCAAATCATCAATTTTCAAATCAACAATATGCAGGACAATAATTCAACAGTATACCTCTCCTTCAGCCAATATATCATCGATGTCGTAATAATTGGCCATTAAGTCAGCCCCAATCTGTACGCTAATCCACCTTCTACCTAAAATATCAATCTGTATCTGCAAAAACCTAGAAATGTAAAATTAAGAATCCAAACGGTTTTCTTCAACAATTGATTAACAAAAATACGTACTCGCATTAAAAATCTAACCTGCAAAGTATCGAAGAGAAAATTCAGAAAGCCGAAATCTGCGGATTCTACAAAATGAGCGAATGGTTCCGCCAAACTCCGACGAATCACACTTGCTGGAAATAAATTGAAACTGAGGTAAATCGATGAGTAAATCATGTCAATGACCGATTCTGTCTGTATATGTGCGTGAGGGAGATAGAGAGGAGAGAGAGGGAGAGAGAACCAAACCAGGTAGCAAAAGTGCCAAAATTGATACATTGAATTTAGCCTTATGCCGCCAAATTAATGGGGGGAAATAGAAAACACACACCCAAATTAAAAAAAGAAAAAAGAAAAAAAAAAGCAGGTTTTCATTATTATTACTTTTTAAAATTTATTTTTGACTTATTTCAAATTTATAATTTATTTTTGACTTATTTCAAATTTATAATTACACTAAATTGCAATTTATCTAATGCTAATAAAAAAAATTATTTAATTTTATACCTTTACAAATATTAATTAAAATGATTTTGTAATAAAAGAAATAAGAAAAGCTCAAATAGGCAAGAATTATGCACAAGAAAGTTCGAAAATATCTCGATATATTCTGTGTTGCCCGAACACTTCAAAATGGTGTGAGTAAATACAAGAATATCTAATACGTATTGGATGAGGCAACGGTCATGTCTAAAATTTGATTATATATTCACACCTAATTTTAATTAAATTATAGTAAGTTAATTTATTTAAAAATGTTCAAATTTATATAATCATATTGAAAAGTAAATTTTTTTTATTTTATCTAATACTTCCGTAACCTCACTCCTCTTCCCCTCTCGCAAATCACAACCATTCCTATTGGGGAATAGCAACCGTCGATTCGATTTCCATAAGACGGAAACAAATAATTGCTCCCAAATCCAATTCTAATGTAAAGCTTGTATCGTATTTGTATTAAAAATGTCAATATTTGTCAATAATATAAGTTAATTTTCTATTTCGAATTGTCCCACTAAACAAGTCTGGGACGGAAGGAGTACAATTTAGTAACCGTTTATAGGATTAGGTTCCTTTAGAGCAATGTTTGGAATAGATTTTATAAACATCTTTTAGATACTTATGTTTATCGCTTAAAGTTTCTTTTAAGCAAAAATTGTTAGTGTTTGTAATATTAGTAAAAAAAAACTTAATTTTTTAGAAGACAGTACTCCAAATACTCGCATAAACTGTTTTCAATTTTTTAAAATACACATCCGGCCAACTTATGAGTTTGTTTCCTACTTATTTTGGGCTTATTTTAAAATAAAAAAAGCAGAAACCTACATTTTAAACATTAAAATAATACTTATGCAATAAAAATTCCCAAAAACAACTGATTTTAATTGTTCCAAACACTACTTAAATTGAATAAGTTATTTTTATAATAAATTTGCTTTTTTAAGCTTTATTTTCATAAGTTATTCATATTTCGGTAGTGTTTGGAACCAGTGGCGGATTTAAAGGGGAGCGGGTGGGTACAACCCTCCCCCCGAACTTCCGTGTGATACTACGAGTTGCCTTTGACTTTAAATAATTTATACTTTTGACTTACTCGAATTTTTGAGTTCGCCCTCCCTGAAATTCTTAAATTTGTCGCCCTACACTAAATTAAAATTTAAGAATTAATATGAATGCGACCATTACTTTTAAAAACTATTAAAAAATAATATATATTTAAGTGCACTATTTTTAGTGGAGATCTAGAACTTGGATTTTTCGACATCTATTGTTGGGATGTGATTCGACGATGGACTAGTCGCTTAGAAGATTTGGCTGATCCCAAAACTCTAATTTGGTTGGTGAACCATTGTGTTGTAATAGTAATGCCTTAATATCTGAGAGTTTCAGACTTAGCAGACTTGCCTTCAATATGGTTCAGGCTCAGAGTTCTGTCTGCTGATCCTTCAGTAGAGACTATCCGCCTCAGTACCATGAAGTGAAGACTCGTTAGACTTGGACTCGGCGGCAGAGCAACATCCGAGAGGTGTTCGGATTCAGAGTCTTGGACTCGGCAGAGAGCACGATATCGAAAGGATTCAATAGTCTTGGACTCAACAGAGCAAGATATGCGAAAGGAGTCAGTAGAACTGGAATCAGCAGGAGCAGTTCACTGAACTCAGAGTCGACCCTCAGTAGAGTTGGACTCAGCAGGAGTATAATACTGAACCCAGGTCAGACTCAGCAACGGCATGACAGTCTTCATGATTGTCAGATGATCTTATGTTAAATCAGTAGAGTCGTCCGAGGTTATCAGAGAAGTCAACTTCAATATCTACCTAGAAATCTGTGTGTCTCAACTGCTTTCTACGCATCAACCAATGAAGAGCAGTCAGTTGTCAAAGTTCTGGTAAAAGCTACAAGTCAAACCTCTTTCCAGAAATGGAGGAAAAGACTCTGCAAGATTTCTTAAAAGAGTCGTTAGCTACCCAAAGAGAGTGACACGTGGATCGTTCGTCTCCGACGGATCTATCCATGGCTCACCTCTATTAATAGAGGGAAAATCAAATCAAAGAAGCACGAAGAACAAGAACGAGCGATTACGAGAAAAAACGAACAAATTTCAAAGCTTTCCGCAAGAACTTCAGAGAAACACTCAAAGCGAAAGGCAACATCCTTGCTCTAGGGAACTAAGCTGATTATAATTAAAAGTCTCTAGTATCCAAGTGATCGAACACGAACCCAGAGAGTTTATTCCTCATTGTTCATCACTCTAGAAGCCACCTTCTTGTTCCCTTCCCTCTAACCTAAGCTCCACTGAATATATCCATAGCTTATACCCGAAGGAGTTCATTTCCTAAACTGTTCTTATTGTAAATAACTCCTTCATCGTTGGAGAGTTTGTCAAACTTTATAGTTTGATCTTTGTAAACTAGAACTTGCTCAGTATAATTCTCAAGGTCAGTGTTTGTCTAGTGCACAAACCAATTGAGACTAACTCAGTATAATAAAATAGCCTCTTGATCTTTTCAGGACATTGGACGTAGGATTGTTTGATATCCGAAACACTTTAAAATCGATGTGTTCTTTTACTGTTGCATTGATTACTTTTCATAACTGAAAACCGTTTTACAAAATCATTCAACAGAGTTTCCAATTTTAATAGATTTACATATATAACTCTATACTTTTAATGTATTATATATGTTCTTATTTTTTTTTCTTTTTTTGTACTTAATTGTCCTTTGAGTAAAATTATTAAATTAACACCGCTTAAAATACACAAAAATTTATACTTGATTGAGTCCTAAGCTATAGTTTGTTAGTCTTTCGAATATCCTCCAACTAATTTTGGGATGATGTTAAAATATGATTTTGTACTACATTTTTGGTATAAATTACAAAGAAAATATAATATCACTAAATAAGTTTCAAGTATACGTATATTTAGACTCAAATATAAATAAAAGTCCCAAAAAAAATTATCGATGGCCCCCGAACCCCCGGACAAAGAACACTCTTCATCGTAAAATTCGCCCCCTCACTAAAAATTATGGATCCGTTCCTATTTGGAGCAGCTTAAATAAGCTGCTCATGGGCTTTTTTTTAACCGTAAAAGCACTTCTTTTATGTTTTGAATGTGTGCTTCTGCTTTGTTTTGTGCTTAAAAAAATAAGAATAACCAGAAACCATAAGTTGGTCAGGGGGGCTTTTTAAAAACAGAAGCAAAAAAATAAAAATAAATAAATTAAAAAACAGCTTATAAGAATGTTTGCAAAACTGCTTTATCAAAAATTAACTATTTTTTTATATTATTGCAAACACTAACAACTTTTGCTTAAAAATAATTTTAAGCATAAACAACTAAAAAGTTTATAAAAAGTTCTTCCAAATACTACCAAACGCGTTTCATAAGTTTTTCATAAGTTAATATTTAAAATAAACAAGTTAATTTTTCAAATGAACAAGTTTCATAAGCTTTTCCAAACGCGTGTAAAAGTGTTAATTTTTTGAAATAAGTTATTTAAGAGAAAATTTATTATATGGCATGTTCCTTATTTAAGATCAAATTTATATAAGGCATGTTCCTTAATTCGTAAGATTAAATTCAAATTCAAACTTCGTATCTCCTTTCCTTGATTAATCCATAAATCCTAATTGCGGTAATTGTGATTAAACGCATGCTTATTACATTATCCTTATTTTTTTTTAATTATTACCTTTGTTTTGTCATTTTTATATCTTTATTATTACATATTCATTTATCTATTATTGTTATTATTATTATTTGTTCGTCATCAATTATTTGTGCACTCGCCGATTATCTCCTTCTGCTGTCGCCGACTTCTCTATCATCTCATCTCTCTCTATCTCTCTTTATTAACACTCGCACACTCACGCATGAATGTGCGCAGTTAAAAATACTGGTGCAATTGATTGTTCAGTTGCGAATAACTCCAGGGTTTTGATTTGATTTTAGGGATTTCCAACTGTTTCGAGAAGACCCAAAGGCTTCATCGAGAACGAACGCCAGAAAAAAAAGAAAAAAAAAATACGAATAGCAGGGCATCGCTCGATCTAGTTTTGGGTTTTCAATTTTTAGCGACGGCATAGTCGTAGAGAGAAAAATTATCAGAGGAGAGGTTTATCTGTTATTCAAGGGTTCCATTTCCCAATTTTGCGTGTATCTATTTTACTTACATCCCTTGTAGCATATCTGGAATTCAATAATAAATTGTGGAATACTGTTTTTTATTTTTATTTTTTATTTTTCAGTTAATTGATTGTTCGATATACTGATTGTTATTTACTTCTTTTGCTGAGAGCTGATCGTTAACTGTTATTGGAAATAAAATAGCGAAGGATTTTTTCTGGTGAATTTATGTTGTAATTTCTTAGTTCCTTTTGCTATACTGAGAGAAAAAAAAAGAGAAAAAAAAAGCTAAGTGAAGTAAATTGTTGAGTAGAGTATATTAATGGGTAGCCCTGGATCAAGTGCTTTGACTAATCCAACTCGTGTTGGATTATCCGAGCCTATATCGACCGGTGGCCCGACCGAGTCTGATGTTATCAAGACTCGTGAGTTGGAAAAGGTTGGTTGCTTATAATCTTCTGCAGTAGTTATGCATTATTTAGCCGTGCTTTTGTTTCGAAGATTATTGCCCATGTGCCATGATTGCTAGGAACTAGGTGGGGTGAAGGGGATATAAGGTTAAAGCTGAATAAGACTATATTAGTTATTCTGCAATTTTATTGAAAATTAAGATGAAATTGGCAAGGGAAGGATTATGCTCCCCAATCCCCTGCCTCCTGCCTAAATTTTACTTGAGAGTCGAATACAAGCCTGACAGTTTTATTGTTATAGACTACCTTTTTCTTGGATCAATGTAACTGGTGATTTAACTGCTCTCCACTTGTGTATGGCTTGCCAGTTTCTTGTAGATGCGGGACTGTATGAAAGTCATGAAGAAGCTATCAAGAGAGAGGAAGTGCTTGGTAGATTAGATCAGGTCAGCTATTGTAATCTATAGCATATCTATTTGTTCTGCCTCCAATGGTTTATGCATAACTTCGTGATCTTGGATTGGTTCATAGATTGTGAAGACGTGGGTGAAGAATATTAGCCGTGCCAAAGGTTATAATGAGTCAATTATCCATGAGGCGAATGCAAAGATTTTCACATTTGGTTCTTACCGACTTGGTGTATGAATTCCATCATCTTTATGCGTTTATTTTTTGTTATATTTTTCAACGTCTCCTTCAAATCATTACTTTAGCACTATGCAGCATGCACACATCGGAGTGGAAAACAATTTACCTGGCTGCTTACACTATATGTAGTTTATGAGCTTCGCTGGCATAGCTAAAAGCCGTGTAGATTTTCCATTCCTACTTCTATTATTGTACATGAAGTGTTAACACAGTTTCATTTGATTTATTTGTGGCTGAATGATGATCTGATTTCAATTTTCATGACCTTGATAGATTGGTGAGCATTGAAACATGATCGTGCAAAAGCCAATGCATTACCCAATACATTACCAACTCTGAGAAGGATAAATGCTTTTAAATTTAAAAAACCAGCTTTAATTTTAGTTTTGATTTATTCTATTTATAGGTACATGGCCCTGGTGCTGATATTGATACTTTGTGTGTCGGACCAAAGCACGCCAATCGAAATGTGAGGCTCTTGATTCACATCTTATTGGGTTATGCTTTCTGAAGGGAAGATAATCCTCTTGTCATGTGCAGGAAGACTTCTTTGGTGAACTTTACAGAATTCTGTCAGAAATGCCTGAAGTACAAGAGCTGCATCCCGTACCAGATGCCCATGTTCCAGTGATGAAGTTCAAGTTCAACGGTATCTCTGTGGATCTACTTTATGCAAATGTGTCCCTGTGGGTCATTCCTGAAGTATGATTCTTGTCTCTGCATAACAAGTTCTTAGCATGTGTAAATTTTCTCTTCCATTTAAGTTTTGCTTAGAAGGATGACAGATGTAACATAATTTCTTAGTATGTATCAGGTGATTTTTCTCTCTTCTTCAGGTCTACGTACATTGTTTAGGGATATAGCAACATTGTTTAGCTCCTATACATTTGTTCTACAATCATGTTGTTCTATGCCTTATGTTTGTACTTATGATGTGATGCCTGATTTAGAACAACATTGGTTGATACCTGCGAAACCCCACCACAGGCAATCCAACTCACCCCACCAAAATAGGAAAATAACACTAAATAATAAATTTAAAAAAAATGAAAAGTACACAAAGTTCTTAATGGTGCTATGTTAATCACAAGGAGCATTAGCATCTTATATCCTTAGCAGCTATATACTTGAAAATTGATGACTTCAATGAACTACCTTTCTGAAGTTGTCCGTAATCCTTTTTTGGTTTTGCCTTTGCTTGTAGGATTTGGATGTTTCACAAGAATCTATTCTCCAAAATGTGGATGATCAGACTGTTCGCAGTCTCAATGGCTGTAGAGTGACGGATCAAATATTGCGCCTGGTCCCAAATATTCAGGTATGAACCTAACCCTTCTAGTTATTTGTCTTGAAAATGATTTCCCCGAAAATAGTTTCTAAATTCAACTTCTTTTTTCATTCTTAGACGTTTCGCACTACTTTGCGATGTATGCGGCTATGGGCGAAAAGGCGTGGAGTCTATTCAAATGTGAGTAAATTTAGTTTTCCCTTGTGCTTTGAACTCATTCTCTTGTGTATGTTTAGCATATGGAAGCATCTGGATTTAATTTTGAGTTTTCCCCATAAGTTGTTTTCCAATTTGCCAGGTTACTGGTTTCCTTGGTGGTATTAATTGGGCATTGCTAGTTGCCCGGATTTGCCAGCTGTACCCTAATGCTCTGCCCAGCATGTTGGTTTCCCGCTTTTTTAGGGTATACAATTTGTGGCGTTGGCCAAATCCTGTGATGTTGTGCCCAATTCAAGAATGCTCTTTAGGTCTTTCTTTCTGGGATCCTAGAAGAAATTATAAGGACAGACTACACTTGATGCCCATAATAACTCCTGCATATCCCTGCATGAATTCTAGCTACAATGTGTCAACAAGCACATTGCGGGTCATGATGGAAGAATTTCAAAGGGGAAATGAGATAGCTGAGGTATTATATCTTGTTGTCTTCTTTTGTCCAGTCAAATTTGGGTGCGTGCAGTTTCTTTGTAGCTTAACTTTTTTCCTTTTTCTTTTTTTTTCTCTTTTCCATATGCTTGGAGTTGCTTTTATTAATTCGGTACAAATTTATGATGCGACTTACACATGTCGTGACTTGCAATATTGATGTTCAATTTAATTCATGACGGGCTGGTTTACTTTATGCTGTACCTGCAGTCATTTTACTTGATACGTCGATTGCTACATTTTTCTAGATATTTCATGCTGCCTAGCAAAGCTTGTGTTGGCTATTATACTCTTGACCGTTGTACATGCTCGAAGATAAACTCAATTCAACTGTTGAGAGCAATAAAAATTGGCCTTTTAGGCTCATTGTCTTGATGGAGCATGA
Organism: Lavandula angustifolia; assembly: GCA_028984105.1. Taxonomy (NCBI): domain Eukaryota; kingdom Viridiplantae; phylum Streptophyta; class Magnoliopsida; order Lamiales; family Lamiaceae; genus Lavandula; species Lavandula angustifolia. Next base: position 928,532 of record CM054803.1, read on the forward strand.
TGGCTAGATTATTATGCTCTGCATCTGAACATTTGTCATCCCTTGTCTATGTACCTTCCACTTCATAATTTTGGGGAGTTTTCTTCTGTGTTATAGATCACTTAAATTCACTAATTTTGTATGATAGGCAATAGAAGCAAACAAGCTTAGCTGGGATGCTCTCTTTGAGCCTTTCGCCTTCTTTGAAGCATACAAAAATTATCTCGAGATAGACATAGCAGCAGAGACTGATGATGACTTGATGAATTGGAAAGGTTGGGTTGAGTCCAGAATACGTCTGCTTACTTTGAAGGTACTGCTTTATTAGTTGTTTGGTGTTAATTTATTAATCGGTTTTCCCTTCTTGTTGACAAACTTTTCTGTCAATAATTTAGATTGAAAGGGACACGAACGGGGTACTTCAATGCCATCCACACCCCAGTGAGTTTTCCGACAAATCTAAGCCGAATCACCATAGTTATTTCATGGGGTTGCGAAGGAAACAAGGCGCTAACCCACAAGAAGGTGAACAATTTGACATAAGGATGACAGTTGAGGATTTCAAACGTGATGTATACGCGTACTCATTCTGGAAACGGACCATGTGGATCCTCGTATGTCATGTCAAGCGGAAGGACGTACCCACCTTTGTCTTCCCCGGTGGAGTCCGGCCTTCTCCACCGCCTAGAAGCTCCGAGAGTCGTTCAATTAGGTCACTTGCCTCTCAACCCGATGGCGTTGTAAGCAGGAAGAGGAGAAAATTAGATGAAGCCAATAGAGGGACTAGTTTTACAGAGTCTTCAACCACTACTGGTGCATGTGCCAGTGATGCAACTTCATTGGATCCTACACTTGCGATGAAACGAATCGAACTGGATTCTAGCACCCCCCAAAGTACAGGGGAAGTTCTTGAGAATGTTTCTGTCCATGATCAAAGCAAATACGCTGCTGCTCCTTCATCTCCTTCTGGTCCTTTCCCCGGTCCATTGGCAGTGGAGAAACACGTCGTTGAGCAGTCTTCTGCACCGACTATTCTCAACCACCAAGGATCTTCTGAAGTATTTAATGGATTTGACAGCTTGTTGAACAATAATGAAGCTCAAAACGTTCCTGAGGCGGGTGGAGTTCAACCATCGGAGTCGTTCACAGCAGAGCAAGGTGTAGGAGTAGCACTAGCAGGAAATGCAGCCTCCTCCAGTATTCAATACATGGCTGACTTGGAGGAATTAGAGGTATTTTCAACCTACCTCTTTATGCTTGTATGCCTGGATGGGTTTTTTCTCGATTATTCGTTCCATTTCGATCTTGCAATTCTTAGCCTTCAATTTTGCAAATAGATCATGGTTGAAGATGCAGCATGTAGTTAGTTCATTCTTTTTTTTAGATGACGAGGGTAACCCGCTCCTATGCAATAGCCTGCAAACTTGCGCACTGGGTAAACCCCGCTCCTGTGCAATAACCTGCAAACCACACAGGAGAGTTCAACCACCCTAGGCTAAGTGGCTAACCATAGGTGACAAACACACATAGCGGTTCCAGTGGGATTTGAACCTATGACCTACCGGTCCCGGGCCACCCACCTTCACCGCTATGTCATCCTAAGTTAGTTCATTCTTGGTTATACATCTCTAGCAACATGGTGATTCTAAGTTGGAGTTGGCAAAAACAATTCTTGATTCCTTCACAAACACATTTCCCTTGCCTTTATGCATTCTTGAAGAGTCTTAGTGGAGAAATTGCATAACAATCAAGAATTACCCTTTTTTTTTAATCTGCATCAAGAATCAAGAATTACCCTATTTTATCTGCCCTATTTTATCTGCATCAAGAATCAAGAATTACCCTATTTTATCTGCATCAAGAATTAACCTATTTTATCTTCATCATGAATCAAGAATTACCCTATTTTATCTGCATCAAGAATCAAGAATGACCCACCCCATTGTTGGCTTCTGCATGTATGTAGCCTCTGGAGTTGCCCGTTTCGACCGCAATGGCTTCCGCACCACCAAAAGTGCCTGCTCAGATTAGGTATCTTTCTGCCAAAGTTGATCAAGTTGTACTTTTCTCTCATTTTCCTTAGTAAGCCAGCAACACAATTTACACATATTTTTTGCAGGTTCAGTTTCACCTCGTTGCCTAAGGCAACCGGCAACAGCGCATAAACCCGTCGCGCTGCTGAATCGAGACGATCAACAAGAAGAAGAAGAAAATCTCTTCAAAGTTATGTAATAAAACATCGAGAAACTCTTCCTTTTCCAAGCACACACCGCTGGATTGAGTGTTGTAAATTATACACATTTGAACAATATGATGGGAATTTATGTTCCTCCTTATAAATGCGATACACTTATCAATTACTCAAGCTTATGAATTTTTTCTATAGTGAAATTCGTAATCGCTATTCGAAACGAAGCTTATTATTTCAATGGGTAAGATATCGATAGATCTATTCAATGTTGTACTATTAATAGCGATTTTTATACATATAAAAAAAAAGATTAATAAAAGCTCGATTTCTTACATCACAAAGATATGAGGATATGAGGTTTAGGGATATCCACGTACGTCATATCCAATAAAGGGCCTGTTTGTTTTTATTCCATTTCTATTAATTTCATTTTCGATCCCTATTCTCGAATTTAAATTCATGATGTTTGGAATAAATAAAATAAAAATATGACTGTATATTATTATATTCCAATTTAATTAAACCTCTTTTTTTTGTTGAGTTCCTATTGACCCTTGATAGCTAGAGGAATGCCACGTATACCGTAGGGAGTCGATTCAATTACACCATTTTCCCAATTTATATTTATTTAATTTAGAGTAATAAATTATTTACTGAAATAAAAGCTGGTATAATTAAATAATTTTAGGCATGTATACACTAATATATTTTTTTGATGATGAGGATAACCCGCAGCCGCTATTGAAGTGCGCACTAGGTAAATCCCGCTCCTGTGCAATTGTCTGCAAAAAATACAGGAGAGTTCAACCATCCTAAGCTAATCATAGGTGACATGCAACACATAACGGTTTCAGTAGGATTTGAACCTACGAAATCATGGAGTGCCCAAGCTTCCAACGAAGCTACCCACCTTCACCGTTATGTCATATACAGTAATATTTGATATTATTGTAGAGAGAGAAAGGAGGGTGACTTTATTAGTAACGTCAATAATGAGATTCTTAGAATCTATGCACCGGTCTAGGTTCAATGAAGACCAAATACACAACTAACTTGCTTCTGATTAAGTAAATCTGAATACGATTATATTCAGTTAAATTACGATAAAGTAATAATTTATATTAAATAATAATTTCTTCTACTTTTAATTTAGATTAATTTAATATTTAATAAATTAATAATCTCGTCAAACAAATATTTTTATTCATTCACAATATTATTACTTCAAAGATGTTTAAATGTATATTATCAATAGCGTCCAATATTAAATTGCTATCAAAGTATACTTTCGCCACCCGCTAAATTCGTAATAATCTACAAACTTTAGAGAAAAATACCAATTGATCTAAATTAACCCATAATTTTATTGGTGGGCAAGGTTAGAAAAATTATGATTTTCAATTATTCGGTGCTCTATTATTATTATTACATTATATATCTTTATAGATCTAATCTTTCCATTATAACGTACATACATAATACTATTAATGTTTGTTAAATAACATACATATTACACACATAGACGTATTTAGGGGGCGTATGAGTATCACCATCCCTTCCAAATCACCCAAATATTTATTTTATGTATAACTTTTAATATTTTTTATTTTGATCCCATACCCTTTGTTCTATTATATTCGTCTTGTGTTCTTTTTTCGAATTGTCTCACCGAATTTGTCTTATTTTTAAATAAGAAAATAGAATAATTAATTAATTAATTATATGAATCATAAATCAACTCTAATTAATTAATTAAATATATGGGTCTCACGTATTTACGGCTTTACCAAACAAACTAACCTTAAATAATTAATTAATATATGTATCCGACTCTTTTACAAATTCAAATCAACTTTCCTAAATAACTACACTAAAAAAAGTAATGTAATGAAGTGAGTACTATCCATCTTTTTTATTTTAGAAACTCTATTATTCAATAATTTTTACATTATGAATCTTGAATTCGTCCCTATGAATATATAGTACTTACAACAACAATATTTCTCTCCCATCTCTTCATCACGGAGCTTGTATGGATCATCTTCATATAAGAGTATTGACCACATTTACTTCATATCAATATCCTTATATTTTGATTCACATAAATATATAAAAATGTGGTACACAAAAACTTTCATGCTTCATCGCACTATAAAAATATATAATAATACTATTAAGATAAGGAAGATAAAAAATACTCCCTTCGTCCCGTTTTATTCTTTCTACTTGTTTAATCCTCCGTCCCGCTTATTATCTTGTCTTATTTCCTAAAATAGTAAAAATTACTTTTAAACATAAAATGAAGTGGGTACACCCCTTACTCACTACTCAACCCCCACATTCTTATACTCTTTCTCTTCAAAAATCTATCTCTCACTCGGTATGTTCCGCCTCCGAACTCGGAAAATTATGATTTTTATATTTTTTGAAAATTTTAGATTATTTCTTCAAATACAATATAAAAAAAATATAAAAAATAAAAATCGATTGACTTTTATTTGCAAAAATTTGGATAATTCTCATTTCTTTCCACCAACCACTCCTCGAAAACTGTGTTATTTCTTTATACAATTAAAACTCATAAAATATACACTAAACTAAAATTTCTTAATTTCCGAATCATTGGGACAGAATTAGCGGGAAGGCAGTAATATTTTTTGTAACTGACAACCACTGTCACACATGACCTCAATATAAAGTGCAAATCTCCAACTCTTTCGGCACAACAATTTACAAAAAATACCTCTCTCTCTCTCTCTCATATTTCACATTCTTCCACAAATCCCTCAAAGAAGCAAGCAGCACACATACACACAAAGCCTGTCCTTCCCTCCATCCCCCACGTATACCACCACCCCTCCAACCCCTACTCCCCCCAAATACGTATATCCTATACGTATTTCACTATATATACCCAACACTCCCACACACAAAAAACTCCTATTAAAATTTCACACAAAAAAATAAAATAAAATGGGATTACAAAACCAACTCTCCGACATCTCGTCGGAATCACTGATCGCCCTAATGGCGATGCTCATCGGAAAAAGCGTAAGTTATCTCCACTCCCTATGCCTCACTATCCTGCACCACCTCGGCCTCTTCCCCCCTCCCTTCGCCGCCGGCGCCGACAACCACTTCGTCAACGCGCTCAACGACGTCGTCGGCTCCGGCCTCGCCAGCCTCATCTTCCTCTGCGACCAGCTCAGCCTGAACCGGGTTCTGTCCTACCCGAACAGGTCCGGCAGCGCGGACGAAGCGGATGCGGACTGCGTTGTCTGCTTGAACCGGCTGGCGCAGGGGGACCAGGTGCGACGGCTGAGATGCGGCCACGTGTTCCATAGGGATTGCTTCGAGGGGTGGCTGCAGCACCTCAATTTTAACTGCCCTATCTGCCGCGCGCCGGTGGCGTCCGACGAGTATGTCGAGTCCACGCAGCGGCGCGTGGCGGGAGATCTCCTTGCTTGGTTCCCGCCTCAGTGAGGGATGGAGAGATGGCGCGTGGCTGTCAACTTCTCCTTTACGCTATTTTTGGGGCAATTTTGACTTTTCAGTAGTTTCGTTTTCTTGCTTTGAGGTTTTTGCAACTGTTTTTTTGAGGAGTTTGTATCACTACATCCTTTTTTTTTTGTCATAATTGTAATATTACCATTTGATTTGATAGTGGAGTAATCTATTCGAATTTTACTAACATCTTTAAATACAATTAAAATAAAAAATATTTTATTCATTCCGTGACTAGCGTTTTTTGTTTCTTTTTATGTTGTCCCGTTATTATTATTTTTTTAAATGAACAAAATTAATTTTTCATATTTTACACAATTCCGTTCTAATTCGAACTCAAAATTTTAAGATTTTTAACTTTTTGAAAACTTTAATTATTTTTTCAATTACAATAAAATCAATTTGAATGAATTCTCAATCCCTCACCAACCATTCCTCAATAATTATATTAATTTATTAATATAATTAAAATTTATAAAATATATACTGAAACAAAGTTTTTTAATCTTTATGTCTTAAAAGAAAAGAACGTAAATAACGGAACGAAGGGAGTATTTTAATATTATTTTCTCAAGTCCTAGTTGATTTCAATAATGACATAAAACACTCAAAATTATAGTAATTGAAAAAATAATTTTAGTGGATTGAAAAGGAGATATGCAAGTTGCAAAATGAAAAGCCAATAGCAAGCTGTGATTGGTGTTGTCCTCCACCATCGATTGGTTAGTGGATTGAAATGGCAGAAATCCAATACGATACTGGTACGGATCTAAAATTAAGAATTAGAATATCGAACTAGGTGTTCGGAATTAAGAATTGTTGAAATGAAATAATAAGTTGGCTGATTGATTGCCAAAATAATACTCTCCAAAAAAATAATGCCCAAAATAACACTCTTTCAAAAATAATTACTAAACTAATATTCTTTTTGCCATTTATATATTTATTTACTAAATGAATATCTACATAGAAAATACATTTTATTTATTACATTTACTTAATTACAAAGCAGTACACTTTATTTTAATAAAATCGTATTTCCAAATAAAAGGATAAAATATACTATTTGTTAGTTTTTTCTTATTTTGTACGTGTGTAGAGTTTTTAAATAAAAATAAAATATAATACTGAACTATTTTTATGCTTTAATTATTTTATTTACATAAGAAATAAATATATATAGATATAGTTATTGCAATTAGGTTGGAAATTAAAAAATAATAAAAATATTTTATTATTTGCTTTATTATTAAATAATTTTTTTTCGCATTTTCTGAAAATGAATTTTTTAAATTTATTCTCAAAATGCTAATAATAAAATTAAATACAAAATAAAATATATTTTTCATGTAGATATTAATAAATAAAAAACTAAAAAATATATTTTTTCCTTTTTAATTGGAAATGCGGTTTTATTACAACAAAGTGTATGTCTTTGTATTTAGATAAATATATACTAAATAAAAAGTATTTGATTTAGCAAATAAGTGTATATGTGACAAAAATAGTATTAGATTGAGAATTATTTTTGAAAAAATGTTATTTTGGGAATTATTTTTTTAAAGAGTGTTATTTTGACAATTGACGCGATTTTTTGCATGCATTATTGTTGTAGAGATGGCACTATATATAGTTTTAAATCTAATAAAAAACAGAAACAGGATTTCCAAAAATATCTATCCCTCGAGAGGCTCATCATGCTGAGGTGGCTTACACAAAATTTACACGTGCCCAACAATGAACAGCTTCGAGCTTAAGCAAAAACAGTGCATACCTTTTAGGTAAATATACATGAGATATTTTGAATTTTAAATGACTTATCCGTCTCATTATAAATGTTTTCTTATTTTTCTGTACAAGAATTAAGAAAATAAAGTTTAGTGATATATATTATGTAATTTTTTATTAATTCATTTATATTCACACATTTTTGTCTATTTTAGAAATATGACGTTTTTAATGAACAACTCAATTAAAAAAAAGAGAACATTTATAATGGGATGGAGGGAGTAGTTTATAGATTATGATGAAATGACGTTTAAACGGGATGCTATTTTTATTATTTATTTCCATTTTTATGAAATTGTGAACGATAACCCAATTTTTATAGCATCAAATAAATATAAAAATGAATACATGCGTAAAAGCCCAATATTGGCATAATTATTATTCGAATCGATATACACAAAAGCCCAATAAATCTTGTTTGGTCTGGGCTGGGTTAATCGTTTAAATTTGTCTGGTTATTCATTTTTTTAACATGGAGATTAATAAATTAGTATAAGTGTTTATTTTATGGGTTTTGATTGTATTAAGAAAGGAACACATTCTGATGAATGATTGGTAGAGACTAATGAGAATTTATTTAAATTTTATTAAGGTATAATTGAGACAATTGATTTTTTTTAATTGTTGTAGTTGAAATAATTTAAAGTTTTCAAAAAAGTTAAAAATCATAAATTTCTTAGTTTGGAGTGGAACGAAATCGTGTGAGAATTTTTTTTGAAGATAGATAATATAAGAATGTGGGGTAGTAGTGAGTAAGAAGACCAACTTCATTTCAGTACTAAAAGTTGTAATTTTTGTCATTTTACTAAACAAGACGGTAATAATGGGATGAACGCAGTATATTTATGTATTTTCATTTTAATGGAGCTCGGAATTCACATTCTACATCCATTTACCAAAAACACGTCTACATACATTGACGAAGAACTAATGCACACCCTCGTATAGCGACTGTATGTTTTTTATTTCGGTTAAAATCAAATTTAAGTACATAATAATTTATGAAGTGCGCGAAGGGGATGAGATCACCTGTCTAATAAATCCCTGTCTAATTGATGTCCGATTCAAAACGATAGTAGTTTTATATTAAAGAATTATAAATCAAAAGGATAAAATTAAAAAAGGATTTAATATATAATTAAAGAGTGTATTTTTTTAATGCAAAACTATGTCAATTTAAATCAGACAACAATTAAACATGAATTTATCACACAATAATTAAACATGAATTTATTGGACAAGTGATTCCATCCGTGCGAAGTGTTGAATGTGAAGGCATGCTTGACGAGGTGTGGGTTGTCATCCACCTTTTGATTTTCAAACTAAAGAAGCTTTTTGACTGAGGCCTTAATTATAGCACTAGTGATTAGACTTTTTAAATACTTAAATTCTAATTTAATGGCACATAAAGGGATAATAATTCCACAATAATTAACGTTGATTTGAATTCTTTTAATTTTAAAAAGACTAAGCATTAGTTTTTTTTTATAATTTAACTTTTAAGATAGAATTTGATTTATCACTAATAAGTGGGTTTTTTTTTTTATGGTGACGAAAATCCGAAATCACTATCTAATGTGCATAAATATATAATTCAAACTTTGCTCCATTAATTAGATGTTACTTATCTTATCCGTACATTTGGTAAAAAATATATTTTGTTTATACATATGTACGTATAGATTTGATAATAATGTCAAAAGCATTAGTTTTAGTGATTAATAAAATTATTATCAGATGTAATAATGCTAGATATTGATTATCAAGTAATAATTTTTGCATTATTAAAGTAGACACATAATACAGTTAAACCTAAATAAAGTAATATTCGATAAAATAATAATCTCGTTAAGATAATAATTTCTTTCGATCCCGATATGAATCAATGCACTAAAATAATGTGCGATAAAATAATAACCTCGTTAAATGAATATTTTTTTCTCAGTCCCAAGGTTATTTAGCTGTAACATCAAATTCTCCGAGATGTATACTTCGAGAACGAATGTAAATTTATCTCGTTACGAAAAAACAAAAAGTAGTAAGGATGCAATATAAGTTAAGAGTAGTTTAATATTACAACAAGAGGTGTAAGAGATGCATGCCCAGCAGCATAACATAGCAAACATAGCTAACCTTGTATGCAACTCTTACATCCCAACTCATGAAAATACATTCTAAGACACAAATCAAATCTATTGGGAAAATCCCAAACGAGACTCTTAATTATTTCGAAATGTTATTTCATCTCATAATCCAACCGTCGGAGTAAAGTCACGTACTCCCTCCGTCCCAGCCGACTTGTCTTATTTGTTTCGGTACAGATATTTTGGTGAGTGGGTGGTTGTGTGTAAAGGAGTATGTGATTATGTGTAGAAAGTGGAAGTTTGTATGGTAATTATTTTCGTTTTTAGGAAACAAGACAAGTCGGGTGGGACGGCCCGAAAAAAGAATACAAGACAAATCGGACGGGACGAAGGGAGTATATTATAAGAATGAAGAATCCAAAGGTTGCAATAGAGGGCGGAACAAAACTTTTCGATAAAGAATCTTGTTTGAAAAAACCCCAACAAATTACGAAAAAAAAGGAAATTAAAGTTAATTAAAATGGAATTTAAAAAACCTAGATTAAAAGCGAAATTCGGACCGCTATCCTCAATTCCCCCGCGATGCAATAATAACGCTCTCCCAGTTCTGCAAATCCAAGCTAGAAATCCGGGAGAGCGAAATTGCAAAGCTGCAGTTGTTAGTATGCCTAACCCGTCTCACTCCGCCGCCGCCGCCTTACTCCTCCGCCAGGTGAGCTGCCGGCCATGTTGGTAGTTGTAAAGTAAATGAAAATATCAAGAGCTAAAATAAGAGATCTCAATGGCTTTGGCAAGAAAGAGAGACTGAAGAAGAGTGTGTTAAGTGAGAGAGATTAGTGGAGTAGTATATAAAGGCAACAAGTGTAAGACTTTTTTTTGGCTCGAAGTTGGACTTTGGGTCTACTAGTACAAATACATACGTCTATATGTACTAGATTAATTCAATTAGGATTTATTGTAACGAGGTAATCCGTAATTGCTATTCAAAGTGTAGATATTATGTAAAAACTTGTCTATTAGTAGGGTTAATTAGAATTTTTAGTGATGAGGTAACCCGTAATTGCTATTCAAAGTGCAAACACTGCTTAAAGACATATAAATTATTATGATGAGATAATCCGTAATTGTTATTCAAAGTGTTGTGTAAAAACTTGTTGATTAGTAGGGCTAATTAGAATTTTTAGTGATGAGGTAACCCGTAATTGTTATTCATGTGCAAACACTGCTTAAAGACATATAAATTAGTATGATTTATAAGGATTTATTATGATGAGGTAACCGTAGTTGTTATTCAAATTACCGGTACTACTTGAAAGACTCATTGATTAGGTGGGTTAATTAATTAGGGCATGATTGATGAGGATTGAGGAAAAGAATTCCACTAGCTCGAATTCCAAGAGGGTTGGAGTTTTCATACTAATATTCTCTCAAAAAGTGGGATTTTGGTGGGGTTGGGTTTGTCTCTCAATGTGAACATTTTCTTGCACGTTTGTTGGCTCTCTCCCTATCTCCCTCTCTCCTCTCTCCTCTCTCCTCTCTCTTTCTCTCACTACTTTATCATTTTCAATTTTATTGGCTTATAATTGTAAAGTGAAGGATAAATTTGCCTTTCTTCGGACGAGAGTAGTTGTTGGTGTGCATGAAGAAATGCAAAGGATCTTCTATCTCATTATTTGGTGGACTATTTGGTGGCCTACCAATCACGTTCTATCACGCGTGCATTGGTGGACCATCAAATTATCACCATACAACACATATTCTCATCTTATTGGTGAAACATGTAGTGGTCCACTTACTAGGGTAGATGATCTCTTCTAAATATGGGGCCATATGTTGGACGAAAAGACAGAAAATAATTGACACTAAAATGGGATGTTAAATCACTTTATTGAAGATTTTTGTCCGTTTTCATTACATGAAAAAGCAAGTTTGAAAAAGATAAGAGATCAATCCACAAGTCAGCGATTAGATTCACGTCCGCTTCAAAAATGATAAATTACTTTACATATTAAATAATTAAGAAACTAATGTTTTATCCTAAATCCATATTTCATAACACTGAACTTTCCACGTATTTAGTGGGTGTTTGAAGTAGTTGAAGTTTATTGATAAGTGTTGAAAGCGGCTGAAATCGTTTGAAAGCTGCTGATTTGAGAATTTATAGATGTTTGGAAATAAGTGCTGAAAGCTGCTGAAAATGAGAAAAATAATGTTTAGAAATACTGCTGATAGCAGTTGCTTATTTTAATTTTTTAAATAAAATATCTATATTACTCCAAATATTATTAAAAATTTATAATTTATAATAAATAAATAAAATTGAGAAGTTATTTTTTTACATTAGAATTTCGATTTCAGTATTATCCCTAACGTTATTACATAATTATAATTTATAATAAATATATAAAATTGATAAATTATTTCTTTTTTATATTTATTTTTTTCTTTATAATTGTCATCTCAATATTATAAAATATAAAATTAATTAATATATTAAATTAAATATTTAAATGAAATATTAAATTGTTATTTATATTATAATTTAATGTATATTAAAATGTAATAATTTTTTATTAATAGTGGAATTATAATTAAACTGTATGGAAAAAGTATTTTTGGAATAAAATATAATTTTAAAGATAAATTTATTTAATAAATTTCATAAACTGTAATCTATAAGCTGTAAGTTGGGGTGAAGTAATTTAAATAGCTTCTCTAAAATATGGAAAGAAACAGAAAAACTCTAGCTGAAAGTTAGTTTCCCAAACACAAAAAATATAGCTGAAAGCTATAAACTGCTTAGCATAACTTGTTCCAAACACCCCCTTAATAATTAATGAAATTGAAAGTTTTTATTAAATAATTAAAGTTTCTTATTCTTTGATAATGCGTGACGTTAGCAATACGTCATTTTTGCGTCACTAGTTTATTTAACTTTCACGTCAGACGCATGCCAAGAACATAATCTTGATTACTTTCTCTTTATTCAAGAACATTAAATAATTACTAAAATTAAACTTGTGTTCATTGAAGTTATGCACATATGACACTAAAAAAATCCTAATAATAGCTTATTCATTAAATATTTAATTAAAATCAAAATGTAATTGTAAAAATTATTCAAAGAATTCAAATAGTATGTTTCGCAATTTCGATATGGGATACCCAAATAACAATAAAAAAATAATTTTAAAAGGAAAGTGGGAAAATGTTCAATCATTGTATACTCGAAGGCCAAATCTAAGGCCTAATGTCTGGTAGGAAAACTCCAAATAGGGAAAAACTAAAAGACAAAATAAATGGTGCAAATATCATAAGAATTTGTCGGCTCAAAAGTTTACACTTATCTCAGTTTCCAACTACAAAGTTGTTACCAAATGAGGATCAATAAATTAGTATTCCCTCCGTCATGGAAATAGTTCAGTTTCTTTTTGACGTGATTTTTAAAAAGAATAAATATAATGTGTGTAGATTTATACTATAAAGTTAGGAATTTTAAAAAAACGTTTGTAATAATTTAGTAAAAAAGAAAACTGAACAAACCTTTAATGAATAACCCAAATATATATATTAAACTATTTCAATAGGTCGGAAAATAGTATATAAAAAAATTCTTACTGTCTGTTGCAGCATTAATTCCAAAAATTAGTACGAGTATTTGCAGATGCTTATTTTAAACATTTATCTGTTTATTGACAGAATAAGTAATTTTTTTGTGTTTGGTAAATCTATTTACTGCAGCAACTTCTCTAAAATTAAGCAACTAAACTGCTTAATTAAGCATCTATAGAGATGCTTTTTTGTGTTTGGTAAATCTATTTACTGCAGCAGTTTTTTTAAGCATCTATAGAGATGCTTTTGGGTGCTTAAAGCACCATAATGTCTAACACTACCAAATATATCTGCTTTATATTATTGATATAAAAACTACATGCTTTTGCTTAAAAATAATTATTTTCAACTTTAAATAAAAATAAATAAAAAGTACTTCTGATAAGCAGTTGCAAACAACTACTAAATCAAAATTAAGTGAAAATTAAAGTATCTATCGCATGATATCATCTGCAAATTTTAACCAATTTTTTTTTTCACCTTTGTTTCCATTATGTCACCTCAATTTATTTTCCTTTTTCTCCAGCACGTTAACTGGATATATAACTAGTTTAATTTAATTTTCTTATTTTGATATTGAAAGTAAAAATTCGATGCGTCTTGTATCTTGAACAGTTCACATACTTGTCACTCATGTTTAATTTTTTAACGAAAAATGGAAAAATTAAAAAGTAACTCTCTTTCTCACTAGAAATTAAATATTTTTTTAATTGAGATGTACCACTACACATAACACGTTTCCGAAAAATGATAAAATTTTATGTGTCATATTTAACTAGTAAAAAATTGAATAATTTATGTTACAATAACATCACTTTCTTGATTACTGCGTTCGAAAGAAACATTTCATTTTAGTGGGATGGGAAAGTAATTTACGGTGGAGTAATGTGGTCACAGCTAAGAGGCATTGGATCCGCTTTGAATATTTTGTTGATTGAATAATGATAGTGAGGTAAACTTTTTCTACTATAGCTGATGTGAAAAGTAGAAGTCTTCCTAAATCATGCCAGGGGATCACCTGCCCCATTTGTTGGTGGACCACTTGGTAATTCACCAATCACGCGCTGCCACGCGTGTATTTGTGGGCCATCAAGTTATCATAAGTCAACACATGTCCTAACTTTATTGGTGGAATATGTAGTGGTTTACCAAGTGAGGTAGAAGATCCCCACTCCTAAATCATGTGCCCATTATTTGGGTGGGTGTCTGCTGTCCAAGTTTATTTTGTCCGCTCCGTGTCCGATGCCAAAACTACGTCGTTTCATATTTTATTTTTATTTTTATTTTTTGCTAAGTGCCAAAACGACGTCGTTTTGGCATCGGACACGGAACGGACAGAATAACGTGGACAGCAGATCACGTCCCCCATTATTTCTTTGCACAACTAACTTTTCCAACTTTATTGATTGTAAAATGATTCATATTTCTACTTATTTCCTATTCCTTTTTCCTTCGACACGTCGAAAAATTGGAAAAATCTTCTATTTTTGACCATTATCAATCACGACGGTATGAAAGAGCGACGTGCATCCAAATCGCGCCGAAACCCAATTTAGTATAGTCTCCTTTTTGTCTTTATTCATTTGTCTTTTTCGTAATTCCTAGCGGCCATCGGATATTATACGTTGCAGGGTTGATTGTAACAAATTTATACTCTCTATACCCAACTTTGTTAGTTCACTTTATTTTCGGTATGGAGATTAAAAAAATTGCTAGTTGTAAATAAAGTACTCCCTATGTCCCACTAAACTTGTCTTGTTTCTTTCGGTGCTATTATTTAGGAAAGTTAAGTAGGTTGGTAAAGGTGCATGATTCATACAATTAATTAATTATTTAAAATTGATTTTTGAGGTAAATATGTTGAATTCATTCAACTAATTAAAACAAGTTCGATTCGAAAAGGGAAAATTGACTAATGATGTAGGACAGAGAGAGTATCCCGCATTTCATCGTCCCACTAGTCTAGTGTACTCACGTTATTTTAGTAATAGCTGCTTTTTTAACAAAATAAAACAATTATAAATCCTAATAATGGTAAATTAACTCAATATACAATAGTTAATAATCAAGATCCAGATCCAATATGGTGCGGAGGTAGGCAGCCCGAGCCCGTCAAATCAATGCAGTAAATTAGGCCAGGCTATCGAATTCTGGGCCGTCATTTAAATGTTCCAAAGCCCAATAAAACATGACTCGGGCTTCTCCATGGGCCTAATGTCGTTTTCGGCCCAATATAATTCGGGCCTAGTACCACATCGGCACAGCCCATTTTGATAGATTATAACAACAAATTCAAGTGCGATAAACGTTAAAACCACCACCATGAGTGAGACAAAAATTTGAATTTAGTTATTTACTTTGGCTCCCGTCTCTAACTTACAAACGTGTCAAATTTTGGTTTTATAAATTGTAAAATTATTCAATTTTGGTCTTCGGTCGGACTGTAAATGTCACAAGGGGTATGACCAGGTGTGGTACAATACAGTGGGCGAATCATTTATAAAACTTGCGGTTATCCAAATCATAATTGTATAACTTAAGAGGTTTTAAAAGGAAAAGAACTCCTAAGTATACGAAACATTTTTTTTTTTGCGCACACGTGCCGTGTTCTTTTAGTACTCTTGCGATCCCGAAATACATTCTCGTCGGATCCAATTTCATCTAGGATCTTGAGCCGTTACTTAGAGCATCTTTTCAAACTTTGGATATCGGACTTTTCCCCAAATAACTCTTTATAGAAGTTAGTGCACAGTGGAGATCAAACCACTGCACAACTAACTGGGGTATACACAATTCCTGTCTGACGTGTTAGATTAAAACAAGAATCTCGATCGACGATAAAAGAGCATTAAACTTAAACGAATGTGCATAAAAATATTTCAATGAGTAACAACATTTCATATAATTTAAGAGCTTAAACTCAAAATATTTTTAAGGAAAGTAGAAACCACCTTGTGGCGCGGTATTATTATCCGTAGCATTTTCCAAGGTTGCCGTCCTTCCTCAGATGGTCATACAAGAGAGACCTAAATTCCGTTAATGTATAATCCCGAAGTCCTAGAATTTCTTCGCATTCTAGACCAAAAAGTTCGCCTTTAGCGAAATAGAGTTTTTGGTTACAAAGAGCGGATTTTATTTCGCTATATTTCTCAAAATAACTAAGGTTCGACGTCAATATTCTTGCTTGGATATACCCCTTCCGCATTTTCGATAGCAACCCATTTACATTCAGGATTAGTGGCGTTGGTATTTATTTAGTAATATATATATATATATATATATATATATATATATATATATATATATATTTTTTAATTTTCAGAATTTAAAGTTGTATTTTTTTCGCAACAACTTCCGGCTTTAGTTCTCGACAATCCGACCGTCGGTCTTCAATGAAAATTCCTGTTTAGATTCAATCCCAATAGAGGTTCAAGACCGTAGAAATAAATTTCTCGATCAGGCAATAAACTCAGCTTTCTTTTGGTATAAGTGCTCTGATTTATGAGTCGAGCATGGCGTTGGAAAGACAACGAACTCAGCTTTCTTTTGGTATAAGGTTCGGTGAGTTTCGATAAGGAACGAAGCTCATAGACTGTTTTAAAACTGAAGGATCTGTACATTCCGGGAAAAATAGAGTGTTTCAACGATGCGTTTTCTACAATGCAACTCCAAATGGCGAACTGAAAGGGTCTGGAGATGGCCTGGATGACAAGGTTTAAGATGGTATGGGGCTTGGGGTTACCAGCTTCGAGGGTCGTTCACAAAAGAACTCAGAAGAGGGTTGACAGCTAAGCCTACTCATCGAAAATAGGTGGTTTCGCAACCTATGAGGATAGGCGCATTAATATAAAACTCAAGGCGTTGAGACTAATAAGGTAAAGAACGACTCTTTGCAGCCTCTTAACTGTTTGTGAATACGCAGACGTATGCTAGGGAAAGTTTCTTTTAGTCAACTTTAGGTTATGATCAACTCTACGGCTCAAAATCTTCAAGGATTTAAAACAAGTGATATATGTGTATATCGGATTCATGGAGCAGTCGCGTCTACGTTTCCAGTTTGAACTTCCAATGGAAAAAATCATAGGTTCATGGCAGATTACTCACTTAGAAGAGATGATCTCTCTCTCTCTCTCTCTCTCTCTCTCTCAAAGTATGAAGTCACAACAACAACAAGGTGGTGGAATTGTTCTAAACTTATTTATCCTTGATTGATTCATGACTTAGTCTACCTCGTGTGGCAGGGGAAAAAGGAGTATGAGAAGAGTCACCCAATGAGCCTCTCTGCAAAATATGAAAAGAAATCTTTCGCTAAGTGTGGAAATATTCCCGATAAGATATGAATATAGAGAGAGTGGCGTGACTCGTGAGGGATTAGTTATCTTATTGAGATATTTATATACATATACTATTAGCTGTGGATTCGGAGAGAACCCACACTTTAGCGTGAAGCTGCGAATCATGCATAATTCTTATATAATTTATGTATAATCGTTATATATTTTATGCAAAAAAAAACCCTGAAATTTAATATTTTTAGCTTATGCACAAAACATGTAATGATTATGCAAAATATAAAATTATAAGTTTTTTGCATAAAAACATAAAGATTATGAGATTATGCATGGTTCTTAGTTCTCACGAAAAATGTAGATTCTCATATGATTCACTCCCTATACTATTATATAGTACATATATAATCCATCTCTATATACATATGTATGTATATTCACTTATATTAGTCTCAAATGGACTTAGTTTATCCTATATAATAAAAGAAATTTAATTTGGGTTTCATGATTAATAAAAGAAATTTATATATATATATATATATATATTTATAGGATAGATTTATTAATAATTAGATTGTGTAACGGTACTGCTACTGTTTCAATACAATTATATTATTGTTGTGATAAGCCTTAATATAATTCGGGCATTACAGTATGTGTAGTTCATAGGCTTTTTTTTTGGACACTTATGAATACTGGAGCAAAATCAAATAGTTTTACAAGTTTCAGTACTAAAATTTGGAGTAAAACAATCAGTCCTCCACATTTTCCATAACCTTTAGATTGACCCTCCACCTTTCCGGGTATCTCCAATGGAGGTTTTTAGCAATTCTTAAGTTTGCCAAAAAATAACAAGATTTTAAAAGTTGGAAAATATATTTTAACTTTTTTCATTTAGAAGTTGACCTTTTGTCATGTGGTGAGACCGGCATATAGGAAGTGATGTAATTGTGTGTATATTTTAGTTGGATAAATTTTAGTGGGACTCATTTAAAAAGTTGATTTTTTAGGTTTATGATTTGAATGAAAAATATTAAAAAGTTAATTGATTTTAAAAACTGACGTAACGACTAAAAAGTTGGTTTTTTTTTCATGGTTGGAGGCACCATCAGGTGAGTCATATAAATCTAAACATTTTAATTTTGCCTTCATATTCGTTCTCTCATTTGCCTCACTTTCTCTCTCTCTCTGCAGATATAGCTCCCTCTGAGCTCTCTTACAACATTGAAGTACATTGTTTATTTGATTAATTTGTTTCCTCGAGTAAAAATTTGTGGCTGATTTACAGTTGAAAATTTGAGGGGAAGTGGTCAAAAGGAGGATGAATATGCTGGCCGAAAGTAGATTGTATAGGCTTATATGACTCTGTTGAAAGGTGAATGATCAATATGAATTTTATAAGAAAGGTGAAGGGACGAATATGACGATGACTTATATGATTTCTTTAAAAAGTAAAAGACTACTGTGAATTTTATGAGAAAGATGGAGGATCAATTTGATTGTTTACTCTAAAATTTGATAGGACCACAACAAAGGACCAACATACACAGAAGATGATGACTAAATTCGGAATTTTCTCCCATGAATCACAATTGCAGAAAAGATTGAAAATTTTGCGAGCAAAACTGAGTTGAAAATTGAAATAAGACAATGTGAAGCATTCTTGAGCTATATTTACACAAGTTAGGACAACGTATGAATTTAGAGTTCTAGAAGCTTCCAGAATCACCTTCATGCGTCTTCCACACTTGACTCTTCCCCCTCTTTTTGAAACCGGAGTTCGATCTTGCTGACGTGTACTGTCCATGCCTAAACCAACACAAAAATTAACCTCCTCGCCATATCCAGTCAATTCATCAAACTCTAACTTCTATTATTCTTTTTCGAGTTTTAATTATCCATTTACTTTTTTTAATAAAAGAATATTCTAAATTTCATTCGTCTCAATTATTTTGTTTAATTTTTCATTTTGGGTTGTTCCCATTATATTGTCTAATTTTATTTATTTTTAATCAGAATTATTACACTTGACCTTTTTGTATGACTCATAATTTTATACTCTACACATAACTAACAATTCTCCTTAAAATCTCGATACAACCAAAGTGAACAAGATAAATGAGACGGAGGGAGTATAATTTAATGGATCTTACTACTTTATTACTCATTTACACAATAGCAACAACTTTCTTAAGTTCCGTATCAAAAATAAACTAGACAATTAAAATGGGACGCGACGGAGTAATTTACTACTTCAGTATGTAAATACAAACTTACCCTGCAAATTTCTTATCCTTGCATCTCAGCCCGGCAGTTTCTCCGCCGCGGGAGATGCGCTGCTTGGCCGTAAAAGTCGGACACAGCTCATCGTAGGAGCCGCTGCTGTCGCCGGCGATCCTCGAAACGGAGAACGACGAAACTGAATGGGATGGCCTCATTTGCTGCAACTGATTTTCGCTCTGCTGCAAATCGCAAACTCTTAAGGTTTCTTCGCACAGACATTTAAACAAACACTTTGTAAGCATCAAATATCTTTCACTTCTGAGAGACATATATACAAACACTTTGTGTCCATCGAAGAAAAATCGAGAAAATTAAGAATCCGAAACCTCGATTCTCGGATCTTCGCCGCTAAATAGTTCCTCGAAGTTTCGGAACGTGAGATCGACGTCCGGTATGCTGATATCATCAAAGCATTCCACTTCGTCGCAAACTCCCAAATCTTGCATGTTTTGAAGCCAAATCTGCAGGGATTTTCAACATTTTAATGTCATTTTATTACATCATTAATTATAGCATTACTTTTTCTTGCAACCTCGTTGTTATGGACTGGGCTTCTGTACTGCCAGAAGGCTTCGCCATCGAGCTGTGGGAATGGAGAAGAAATTGGTACTTCCTCATTTTTGTCGAGTAAAGGGGCATCGGAATGCTCGGAATGACTCTCGAGCATTCTGTGCTCCTTCCACGTGGCATCGAGAGGTGCTCCGGCCGGCCTCTCTTTCACGTGTGTTAGACAAGAATCATCAATCCCTTCAGCGAGCTGGAGCCTTTCCAAGTCAAGAATTTGCTGCAGAATCAAGTAGCTGCTCCTTTGCTGGCTATGATCGTACCTTACCTTCAAGAAGAAAAGGCAATTGTATACAGGACTAGGGTCGGATCCAAGATTACGACAAGACGTCGAAATTTTTAAGATTCTTTTATAAAAGGGACGAAGCATAGAATTTCATGAGGCGAAATGCAAAAAAATTAAAAAACAACATATAAAATCGCGTTCGACACGATTTGGGAGGGTTACCTTCAAGAAGAAAATACATTGGTTTACGGCACTAGAGACAGATCCAAGATTACGATAAAACAATGAAATTTGAGATTTAGATAGAAAATGAATGAGGTGTAGATACTCGGGTTGAAATACAAAAATAAATAAATTAAAATTACATAAAAAATCACGTTTCGGCACGATTTGGGAGGGGGCGGCCTGACCCACCCCTTTTTGTGCCTCTGCATAGGACTAATTGAAACAAATGAAACTAAGTAGGCAAGATTTGGTTCAAGATATGCATGTAACAATCCTAACGAATCTGAGGGAGAGATTGAACTCTTGATCTGTAATTCTCGAAGAAGCGACGAAATACCAACCAAACCACACATTAGTAAGATCAAAAGTTACGGGACCTAATTGTGGGAAAATATCACTTTTTGCCTGTTATCCTGACCCTCTTTTCTCTTATGTCCATTATTTTGGCCGAGTCTAATTTTTAGTCAGTTAATTTGATAAATTGTCCATCTTTAGTCCGTTTTACAAAATTGACTAAATTTGTCCAACTTTGATCCGTTGGGTTGATAAAAAAATAATTAAAAAATCACATTTTTAATATTAGAACATATTTGTAATCTCAATTTTCATCTATTATATTACAAATGTTCTATTTTAACCCTTTCTGTTTCAAAAAAAATAAAAAAGAGAGTTGTCAAATTAACGGACTAAAATTGGATTTGACCAATATAACGTACCAAAAATTATTTTTTCCCACCTAATTGTCAAGTAGGTCAAAGTTACGGAACCGAAACCACAATTTCCCCAACCCTAGATCCATTACACTCAAAATGACTGAAAAATATCAACTAAGCCACGTACTCTTAGTAAAATTTAATGTACCTTAATTCCTCGGCTGCTTGAGCAGGACATTCTAGAAGCATCTAGATCTTTAAACTGAATCCCCCATAGCTCAGCCAAGTCTTTAGCAGAAGGGCAACCCACATAACAACTGATTATCTTCTTGTGGTGATCAAGGGAGACATGATGGCCAATATCACAGCTCTGGCACATGAACGTTTGATGATCGAAGCACCGGACGAGGGCCGGTTGGAGTCTGCAAGATTCGCAGACGAGGGTTCGAGGGTGTCGGTAGGAGAGAGCGTTGGCCGAGTGGACCTTGGCGTCGCAGGAGAGGCAGAGGTGTGCAGCATCAGATTTGCAGAAGACTACTGGGCTTAACGCCTTGCAAAACTCACATCTTTTCTCCATTATTTAGTAACATAGATATGTTTAAAATGGGATCAAGATTTTGATAACCGCAGCTGTTACTGAAGTGCGCACCGAACTAGATCAAGATTTGAGACCATTGATGGAGGGGTATGAGAATTTTGAGCTGCAAAACATAGTAGCCTTGATCAAGATCAAGAAAAGGGGTGGGGTGAATTAGTACAAGCACAGAATCAAAATCCCACTTCTCCATTGCTATAAATATATCAGATATTGCAAAGTATGATGTAAAATACAAATCTTTTTGTTTGTTGGTACATGAATTAGCATCATCTTTTCTTGCATAAACATCCTAGTACCTAAGAAAAACAAAGAATCTCGTCCCCTTGGGATGACATAACGGTTTAGGTGGGTAGTCTCTGGCCGAAGGTAATGGGTTCAAAACCAACCAAGATCTTTATGTGTGAGCCTATCACCTATGGTTAGCTTAGGGTGGTTGGACCCTTCTGTTTTGTTTGCAAGTTACAACACATGAGCGAGATTTATCCAGTGCGTACTTCCGTAGCGGCTGAGGGTTACCCTCGTCATCTAAAAAAAAAAATCTTGAGAGATGACTAACTTGCAATTGTGGCTGCAAACAGTCTGATTTTGTTGAATCAATACAAGATTAGGAGGCCCTTTTGGAATCTTGGCTCATAGATGTAGGGAAAAGGGTCTCAAAGAGGAAAAACAGAGGAAACTAAAAAAAGGCAAAGAGAGAGAATAAAAATCCCATGTTTCCACTAGGCAACATCTGTGCATTAATCATGACATGGTTTACTAGGTTAGTGGGTTGAGTTTAATAGTTCAAATTAAGATCTATAGGGGACCAAGATTTGAAGATGGAACTGCAAAGTAGAATAGCCTTAAACTCAAGATCAAGAATCAAGAAAAGGGAGTGGAGAATAAGTGTTGATAAAAAATCCCACTTTTCCACTAATATAAAACCATCATATATTATTGCAAAGTATCATGTAAATGACAAATCTTGATATCAATTTTGTATTATGAATCAAGGCATCCAAGTCTTTCTCTGTTCATACATGAATTAGCATAATCTTTTCTTGCAGAAACATCATACTACATAAGAAAAAAAGAAAGAATCTTTGAGATATAACCAACCTGGAATCTTGGCTACAAACAATTCAATTTGCTGAATCAATACAAGATTTGGAAGCCCTTTTGGAATCTTGGTTCATAGATGTACAAAAAAGAGAGGCTCTAAAGAGGAAAAACAGAGGAACCGAAAAAGGTAAGGAAAAAAAAAGAGAATCACATGATTTTGCAGAACAAGTCAAGGGGTACAGAGGATTAGTTTTCTTTTAGTTGCTTGTTCTCTCTCTCTCTCTCTCTCTCTGATTCTCTCTCTCTCTTCTATGGATGCACTTTTGGAGCTGAGGTGGTCGGTCATTCTGGGGCGTGAGTGACATAATCCCAAGTGTTATCTAATCCAACATTTTGACGGTACGGCAGCTCATCCAAATAGTTGGCGGCTGGAGCCAATGGGAAGCCACCACGTAGATGGAAGGATTGCCCAAAAGTATGGGGAATTCTGAACTTGGATTAGACTGGGAGCTTCTGACAGCCAACTGTATTTGTTATAGTTAGTTAATAAGTGGATAAACCTTAATAATCACCAAACTGTTCCGTGCACTTATTCTATTCTTGCGATTTCAAAATTATTGTCCACTTTTTTTTCGACTTAATTTTTAAGGATAATTATTATTTGTTTGTAAAATTAAGTAAACTTGCGAATTCTAATAAAAAAAATTATGTAATAATTTTCTAAAAGTGGGAAGTGAATAATAATTTTAGAGCAACCTAAAATGATATAGTGAATAAAAATTTTGGAATAAATAAAATTGAAAAATTGGGAGGAACATTATTTTTACATCCCTAAATTTTCTTGAAATTATGGATCTTTGCTTCTGATTGAATTACTAGGGATTAAATATATATGGAAAATTGAAAGAAAAATATGTCATACAAACAAGGATATTGGTAAAACCACAACTTTTGCCTCTTTAATGATCTACAGTTAAACCTCGATAAAGTAATATTCGATAAAGTAATAATCTTACTAAGATAATAATTTCTTTCAGTCCCGATATGGATCAATGCACTAAAATAATGTTCGAAAAAGTAATAACCTCGTTAAATGAATATTTTTTCTCAATCCCAAGATTATTACTTTATCGAGGTATAACGGTAATTTTGATGGATACTAAATAAATACAAAATTCAAATAATTCAAATAAGAGAGATCCAGAAACTAGTATAGATAAGGAAATGAAAAGGTTACAATAAATAGTGACCCTTGAACCAAAAGACTAAAAATCCAGAAATTATTCTATTTCCGAAATCGTGACACAAAATGATACAAATTGTGAGATAAAAAAACTTTCGCATCGAATTTTTCTCAGCAAAAAGTATACTATTTAACTTGAAAAACAAAACAAGGAAAAACGCAGTATGAGAGTTTGGTGGGTGATATAAACAATTTGCCAAGAAAATTCAACAAACAATTATTTTTTTCCAAATTGGCCATCAATTCCAGAAAGAAAAAAAACATCCATATATACTTGAAGAACAAAAGAGATTAAGCAGCAGCCATCAAGAAAGCAATGCTTTCTTCCAAGAAGGAAGCTTGCAGTTGCAGGTTAGGCAGCACCCTGAAAGTAAAGGAAACATCAAGTATCAGAAATACAGCGAAACGAACTCGAAACAAACAGATGAGAAGCAGAATCAAAGCAGATAAATTATAATTTCATAGACAAGTTCCATGATCAAGCAGCAATAACCATGTTCGTGCGGTAAAAGAGGCGATAGAACCGTATAGTAGTAGGTCAAAGAGCATGTATAAATGAAGAGAAGAAGCCACAGAAATAACATTGAGAACTTAAAAGGTAAAGCTAATTTACCCGGTATCAATTCGACTTAACATGCACTTCTATCATGTCATTATCCTCCATTCCAAGGCTATCAGGTGTTTGAGATGGATTGATTTTATCCCCATCAAAGCAAAAGACTAGATTTTTCACATCCAGCTTAGCTTTGTCCGCGTAAATCTTGAAGAGTCGCTCGAATTTATCATCCTGCATAGTGATGATTGAGTTACTCCAGTAAAACTCTATTTCAATTAGGAAAAGACAACGACATCATCTTTTCCGTACTGCTTGTATCAGCTTCAGAGTTCAGAAGCACCAGTAGGGATAAGTAAATGAAACTAACGTCGAAGTTCAGAACATAGAGGTCAAAACATTAAAATCATACTCTACAAGTGAGTATTTCGTGGGGAAAAAGACATTTTGCCCTTCATGAAGGAGTTCATTGATTATCAAAGACAGAGAATATACAAAGTTCTTTCCTCCTTGCTCTTGACTGAATGAAACTCTGGTATAAATTTTTTAGAAAGATTAATGTTACCATTAATCAGCTCGGTAGCCTTGCATCTTAACATCATCTTAATGGATGAGTATAATAGTAAACATAAGTCATCTCCTAATAATCAAGTATAATTCAATTCTACTTTGAAATGTCATTCTAGTTTTGGAAGCCTTCGTTATTTGGTGTCTGTGGAGGAAAAAGCTCGTGCCTAAGAAGTGGGGACATTTATCACTTTGAAGAATCAAGATATATGCTGTAAATTTTTAACTTGAAGATAACACGTAGGAATTATCTACCTTGTACACTCGAGTTTGCTTAAGCCCGTCTTTGTCCTGGATGGATATTACAAGTTTCTCCCTCTCATCATGAGATTCCACCGGCTGCTCGGCAACCCTTTCTGGGGAAGATTGCAGGGAAGCATCAAGTTTCTTTCTGATAGATTCTTCGACAGCTCGAACTTCTTCATCAGCCGACTGGGCAAAGGATGCCAGTTCCTGCTTCTTTAACCTATGAACGTGACATGTTAAGAAAACAGCAAGTAGACAAATTCTTAGTAACAGAATTCGGAGAAACAGAGCTCAGTCACTTGACCCACGGCCACATCATACTAATAGACACTTCGAATTTCGAATTATTCATCAATGCTGCCTCGGATAAAGCTATGTATCTACATGGAATCTTCAGAGATACGATCATCTTTCTACAGAACATATTCCAAGTCGACAAAATAATAAATTTCAGATGAGAAACATACACATAAACAGCAACATACAAGACATGAGTTTTTATGAAGACAATGAGAAGACACAACAAAGCAGATTAGGAATATTACATCATCCATAATTCACACGAGCATATATCCATTCCTCACTTTAAATTACATTACCAGCACTACAGCAAAAGATATCATAAAACCAGAGTAATTAACACAAATATCAGCCCATTATGATGATTGACATGAATTTAAAGAAATGCAGAAGATGAATAAAGTACACATATTTGATTGTAAGTATACCTCAAGGCCTTCAAAGTGGAGTCTTCTCCAAGAATCTTAGTATTCTTATCGAGGTTCTTCGGCGGCGGAGGTAACCAATCCTCTTCATCATCTTCTTTACCATCAAAATCAACCACCTTTACATCTTCCAAATTCACATCACGCTTTATCTTCTCTCCCTAATACACCCAAAGTGACAAAAACAAACAAACAAATCTACTCAACCTTCGTATCCGATTAACTAATATAGCAGAAACAATAATAATTTAAAATTAGAAAGAAAAAAAAATCAAATCTTTAATCAAGAAGAGAAGAAGTTTTACAGCAGCATCTAAGATTTTCCTTTTCTTGGGGAAGAATACTGGCGTTTCATCGAGGTCATCTGCCAATTCGAAAAGAAAGGCACAAATCAACAAAGAAACATCGAAAGATAGCACAATCGAGAAATTCAATTTGCTAACCATCGAGGCCAATGACTCCGGCTGGCTGAATTCGAGTATAGTCGAAAAGAGGTTCGAATTCTTCGTTCGAACTTTCCTATCAAATCACAAATCAGCGTCAATTTTACAGAAGAAAATAAAAGGGGGAAAAAAACCTAGATACTGTGCGGATAAGCTCGTTCGTGAAATTAAAAGAATACAGTGGGAAGAGAGAAGGCTCGCATGCACCATGGATGATTTCGAATCTTCCTCTCTTGAATCTTTGAATGTTGAAATTGAAGCAGAAGTGTTAGTATCGTTGGGCTTCCTCCAGAAGTTTCCGCGGCACAACCTTGCAGAGTTTTTTGAACTTTTTGGAAAATAAGCTATTTATGCTATTTATAATTATAATACAAAAAATCAAAAAACGAAACGAAATATAATCATGTCGCAAAAGTCCTCAATAGTCGAAATTTGATATTCATATTCGAGATTTTGATATTTGAATTTAAATATAAATGTTCTATCCGATTCGATAGGTATTAAAATACGAATAGTTCGAGTATCACTATCTAATCGAATACGAATCAGATTTAATATTTGAACAAAAATCAAATACGAATATGAATATCCGAATAACGAATCGAATAAAATGATATTTGATTTGATTCGATTCGTTTACAACCTAACCGCACTAAAGATACAAATTATGCGATACAACAAATTTATAGATGAAATCCAATCATGAACAAGAACATTATTTTGACCAAAAGCTAACGGTTACGATAATCTCAAGAAGACCTAAAATCTTACGTATTTCAAGTTCGACTAACCTCGATAATGCGTGGGAGCAGCGGCGGATCTAGAATTTATTTCGCCGTAAATGAATAGACATCTATAAACTACAAGTGAACTAATTCAAGCTATCTATGTTAGTAACCGGACCTCTAAACCAATGCCTGCCGCTTATGATCCAAGAAGAGACCGTGAGAATGAGCAGCCCTCCAACGGCAACCGGAGCGTAGTTCAGAGTCTCCGTGGTGATCGGATACTCGACGGGCAAGGAGAAGAGCACAGAGATCGTAGTCACCCAGAGGACCGCGGTCCAGCCAACGGCCACACCGTACCGCCCCAGGTTGAAAGGCCCGGGGCTGAAAGTCTTCCGAGCCAGAGTCACTCTGAAAAAGATCGGCAGGGCGTACGCGATGTAGAGTCCGATCGTAGCTATCGACACCATGGCTTGGAACGCTACTAAGCTTCCCAGTGACTGCAGTTGTTAAGAGAATTGAGTGTACATTTTCTTGGGGGAAAAGATAAAAATACTCCGTTTTCACTTGAAACTACGCCACAATCATTTGCCTGGCAAGACCTCCCAACTGTAAAAATCAATCCCTATATCCACGCCTAATGACTTTAGAGTAATTTTTTCATAATTTTAGACGTTTCTAAGGGTATTTTAGTCATTTTAAATCATAAAAATAGATAAAATCTTGTTCAGTTGAATCTCACACACGTTGAAAAGACGGGTTTGGTCCAACACTATTCAAGAACAAGTGTATTCTTTCCAATAGAAAAAGACGGTAATTTGATGTAATTTCAAGTGAACACGAATTATTTGCGTTTTTTCATATTTTTTAGTGTAATATAAAATGCTTAAATTGAGAGGAGATGGTTGGTTGACATACCGTTAGCGCCATGCAGAATGCTATAACTGCTGAAAGCCAGACTGCATTTAGGGGGACTTCTTGGTCATTCACTTTGTGCCAAAGCTTAGACAATGGCATGGCACCATCTCTAGAGAAGGCATAAGCCATCCTGAGACATATTTCGCGGTGCATAAGGCCGTTGTGTTGTGAAATTACTCAAGAAAAAGATGGGATATATTACCTAGAGTTGCTTGTGATTGAGCTCATGCCGCAGAAGAATATGGCAACGGCAACTACGCCAAGGCAAACGATGCCACCAACGCCACTGCCATATCTGTTCTTGAAAGCCTGGTAGAAGATTTCAGCTATGGCGTAACCGCCGCTGTCATTGTCTGGATTCAGAAGGTTTGGTATGTTTGTGACTGCAAATGTGATGCCTAGTATGTAACCCCAACCAGCAACTATGGATATGCCGATTGCACTTATGATTCCCTTCGGTCCGTTCTTGTCTGCATCCTTTGTCTCCTCTGTCTGGATGAAGTAGATGCCATAATACAATTTTTCACAGCTAAAAAAAGGCACAATAAAGGAGCAAAAAGGGAACACAACACAGTTTGGTAAGCTTCAAGAATTCTGCAAAAAAAATCATATAAATAGCTTTCGAGTTGTCTCCATCAACACAGATTCTGAACCTCTGCACAAATTCTTTAGTGGCTTAGGTTGGTTTTTAGATAACTACTCCAAAGCAAAAGAGAACGATAATCCGAAACAGAAAAGCCCGAAAAAAGGATAGCACAGAGGAGCAAAAAGGGAGCACATTTCATTGCTAATTTTCTAGAGTTCTGCATAAATATCATATAAATAGTCTTCAAGTTGCTTGTAAGCATCTGCACAGATTCTTTAATGGTTTAGGTTGATGGTCAGATAACTACGCCTCAGCAAAAGAGAACGAAAAGTCGATAATGTGAAAGCAAAGGCCGCATAGTTTGATTTAAGAATTAAGATACATTAACAGAACTCACCATATGAGCAGAAGCATCATATCCAGATAAGGTATACTGACTCATCAGCAGTCCTAGAACAAGTATGTACAGCTTATTGTTGATTCCTTTCCCATTTTCCGTATTGAAGTTGGTAAATACAAACTCGGGACTCGCCTTTTCAGTCGCCACCAATGGAATGAGGATCATAAGAACAAAAACACCTGATAAAGAAAGATTCATACTTTAAATGTAATGTATAATGTATTGCATAACACCTCCTATAACTTTAGTACCTAAAACATTCCATGCGGCAGCAAACTGTCCGAAGAAGGACAGCCATGAGACAGGAAGACTGTTGAGGGCAGCATGTGAGAGTAGAATCCCACCGTGCAATGCTATAACGACGTAATTGGACGCCTCGTATCCTCCTCCGTTCTTCCCACCTGTGCTGAGGAGGATCATGACCTGAATCAACTGGGCTAGTGAATAATCTATGCTTGTTGTAACGGCCCACTGCAGAAGAAAGTATCTAAAGCCATTAATGCTTAAACATCATTTGAATAACACAACTGAAAGAGCTTTTAAGATGCAGAACAGAGTGCTTTAAAGTACCTGACCAACAATATTGAACCTGCAAAGGAAGAAAACAGCAAATCATTTTAGGATGAATTATTCAACAAAGAACATGACAAATCATGTAGAACTTGTATTTCCCTCCGTCCGTCCCGCCCGATTTGTCTTGTATTTCCTTTCCGGGCAGTCCCACCCAACTTGTCTTGTTTCGAAAATAATTACTACACAAACTCTCACTTTCTACACAAAATCACTTATTCATCTACACACAACCACACACTCACCAAACTATCCGTGCCAAAACCAAACACTATAAGTCGGTTGGGACGGAGGGAGTATTTTTTTTTTTTTTTTTTGTAGCTCTACAGTATAACTAAACTTCATCAACCTCAGCCAATATAGAAGCAAGTAAACCTTGTTCAACAACTATAAAATTAAAATAGTATGGAATTCAAACAATCGTAATTAGCCAATCAGCCAATGCCAGTTGTTTTTTCTAATTATATAACAAAAAAAAATGTATAAATCAATCCACTCAACTCCTAACTAATTTCTTTAACACAATGATGCATCAATCTAAATCATGTCGAATTCCAAATTTTTATCTAAATCATGCCCAGTTCCGGTTTTTTAATGTATATTTTGGAAAAAATATTATTTCACTCTAAAATTACAAATTTCGTCACTAATTTATATTTCTAGATCCATCCATATGGTGACCCCTATGATGACCATAAGTAAATATTTTCTCTACTCTGTATTTATTGCTCGACTTTCCTTTTCGGAATGTCAGTAAATTATTGCACACATCTAAAAATCTTTATACATAATCAATAACTCTCCTTAAAAACAATATTGAAAATTTTTGGAGCAAGAATTATGGTATGGAGGGAGTATAACTCTGAATCAATCATTATGCGTTTCATTCATCCTTCATTACTTTCAATTATTATCGTCTTTCAATAATCTATCTATATACTATAATCGCCAAAAATGAATCGTCGGTGGATTGAGATTTTTCAAAATCTTGATCTATTAGGGTTGTGGGCCATGGGCAATAAATTCCACTTTGTTTTTATTCAAGCAGAAAGGAAAGAGGAGAAAACTCACCAGCCGGTCATCCAAGACGCAAATGGGGCCCAATCATCACTGCACAGCTTAGCAGCCCAAAAATAAAGCCCGCCCGAAGTCGGGTAGGCCGACATGATCTCCGCCATGGACAGCCCTACAATGAAGGTCATTAGACCCACGATCGGCCATCCGTACACCATCGCCACCGGCCCGCCGTAGGTCAGGCCTTGATTGTACAGCGTGGTAATGCCAGTTAAAATCGAGATTATCGAGAACGTCACGGAGAAATTGGCGATTGCGCTGTTCGAGCGGAGTCAACCAAAAAAAAAACAAAAAATCTCAGATTCTCGATAATTTCATACCGAATTGATCATCTACGATGAATGCTGGGGGGAAACTAATCAGTGATTCCGAAAATGAGAGAGAAATACGTACGAGAGGGCGCGGCGGAGCTCCTGCTTGTAACCTAGCTGATTGAGGCGAGAGTCGTCGGAGTCCTGCAGCCGGTGGTACGGAGCGAAGTCGCTCTGAGCAAGAGACGCCGCCGGTGCTTCCATTTTCAGAGATTTTCTTCTCCGATTGATCGGAAAAGCTGCAGATTGTGGGGATTCAGTGTAGTCGCGTCACTGTCAGTGTTGCTTGGACTAATAATATAAAATGCTTTGATTATTTTGTAATGCATTCATATGGAACGACGTCGTTTCCCCTTATGGAGTCAACTGTACACTTTCCCGTTGAATTTTTCACGTCTGATTTTCTAGTGTCGTGTCAAACACTTTTTAGAACGTCTAGTCTTTCAATGTCATTATCCTAATTAAGGGTGATTAGTATTGCTTAAAATTGGCCCGAAATAAAATAAAATAAAATAATTTTTTGAAATACCCACTTTTCTTGACTCGGCAAAAATACTCAATTCTTATAATTGTTATACGAAATGCTCAATTTTACTTGTTTATTCTTACTTTTTCAATTGTTTTGAAATTTCTATATGTTTTTTTCTACTGAGATTCAGAGAGGGATTTGGCTGAAGTCCCGCAAAGCTGAGAGGACTTTCCAGAAAAGCCGATCAGGACTTCAATTAAGTCCCTCTCTACTTTTCTGACAAAATTCAGCTCGAGCGGGACTTTAATTTGGGCGATGAATTGCGGATTTTTTAGTATAATTGCGGACTTTACTACCCCGTCACGATGTATCCGTTAAGATCTCTATTTCATATGGCTGCCATCTAAAATGACATATAGTGATCTGACACGGACTTCATGCAGCATTTACCGTGGGGAGGAAAGATTACAGCTGAATCTATGAAGTTTTTCTCGCCAATTGTAATATGGACCAAGTTTCCTCCTCATGAGCAGAAGCACCATCTTTTATATTCTGCTTTCAAGGATTATCTAAAGGTAGATATATGCCCCGTTTGTGAGAACTTATCAGCAGTTTATTTTAGTTTATTCTAAGAACTAAATACTTTTACGTCCGTTTGAAAGAGCTTACGAAATGCTTATTCTAAAAAATAAGCTGGTTTTGAAATAAGCTAAAAACAACTTATCTAACAATAATTTTTAAACTATATTTTATTTTTCTCTATTTAAGTGATATATATTAATGTATCCAAACGCATACAACTTATTTACTTTAAGTGCTTATGACAAACACTTTTATTATAAACACTTATGTCATAAGTACTTATTTAAGTTGTTTTCCCAAACGGATTCATAGATCTGGAAGACACTCTGGACAAAGTAACTTCATTGTCATTGCTGATTTATGCATGATAAAGATATTTATGTTGAATAAATGCAAAATAGCATTTTTCATTTTTCTTTGGACTGTGATGGGTGTCTTGCTGAAAAGGTAGGTGAAGTTTCTCTGTTCTGTTACTTCCAACTTGCTCAACGGCCGTTACTAGAATTTCTCATGACAATGATAAATGTGGCTCTAAG
This sequence comes from Lavandula angustifolia, assembly GCA_028984105.1. Taxonomy (NCBI): domain Eukaryota; kingdom Viridiplantae; phylum Streptophyta; class Magnoliopsida; order Lamiales; family Lamiaceae; genus Lavandula; species Lavandula angustifolia. Next base: position 961,517 of record CM054803.1, read on the forward strand.
TATTCCGGGGAAGTATGGATCGTATGGTTCTCTCTATGAGCCCTTAGCTGGAGTAAAGTATATACGTGTGGACGTTTTTTTTAGTGTCTATATCTCTTTATTATGTTTAAGATCTACGAACTCGGAACACTGCAGACTAAGGTAGTATTTGGAACAATTTAAATAAGTTGTTTTTGGAATGCAAAAACACAATTTTTTAATATTTGAAATATGTGTTTCGTTTTTTTTTTTTTATATAAAAAATAAGTCAGATAAGCTAAAGCCCATGAACTGGTCAGGGATGCTTTTTAAATATTTGAAATATTTAAAAACTGCTTATAAAAACTCTTCCAAACACTACCTAGACCTCTTAACCGTTCGAAACTTCCTGATGAGAACTCTCATGTACATGATCCTGGCCATCAAGTTCTGAGAAAATTAGTTGGAGAGACTAAAGCAAAGGTACAAATATCTTATGCCTAAGAATCAAAAGTGTCTGTTAGATTGAGGATTGGTGGTCTAATTCACCCTTGTGATAATTTTGTAGGAAATAATTAAGAGTTTTCTCTTCCACGGTGCTGATGAACTGGGTAGCAAAACGTTCACTGATTACTTCCCCGAGTACAAATATGACGACGGGACTGTAAATCAGAAGCGAAGTATGATTGGAAAATCATTTGAAAGGCGTCCGTGGGATACAAGGTAGGGGTGTAACGGTTCGGTTCGGTTCGATTTTTAGTACAATTTAGGAACCGAACCGAACATATGAAAGTGGTTCGGTTCGGTTCGGTTTAAGGTGTACTTTACTTTTGGAACCGAACCGAACCGCTTAGAAATGGTTCGGTTCGGTTCATCGGTTCTACCTTTTTAAATCCTAAATAGATTTTTTTGAACCATAATATTACATACATGTTTAACGTTAATGAAATCCAAGCACGACAACTCCAAAATTTTAACAAAATATAAATATACTAAACATAACTACAAAAGTTAATCTCTAACTAGGGCTCCAAAATATTAACAAAATATAAATATACTTAACATAACTACAATAGTTAATTCTCAACTAGGGGAAACAAATTCATGACTCCACAATCCACACAGGCAGTAGCAAAATGAAACAACTTCATGACTCCACATAAACGGATGAACTAAGAACTCCCAGAAAAAATTCCTACGGATGGCGGACTTGCTGTTCAACTTTTACGTTTTGGTAGAAAAAATGAAAATACTATTAAGAATCTGTGTTTTGAAACCCGGCCCGGACCGGCCGATTCGACCGGTTTAGCCCGAAACCGGTCCAAAATCCGAGCCGAGTGACATGTTGACTCGTTTTCTCAATCGACCCGATGTGACCCGGCCGGTTCGGCCGGTTGAACCGGTAACCGATGACCGGGTCAACTCGTTTTTTTTTTACTGTGTTATTTTATGTGTGCCATTTCGTCTTTCATTATGCTAAGCTTAAGTTTCTGAAGCAGGTAGGCTGAAAAAAGAAAGAAAAACTTGAAAATTGACTTTCAGATTTGTCCCAACCATTCAATCAATACGGAGATCAACTAGCAGTAGTGAGGGTAAAACCATGCCATCTTGATCAGTTTTTGCATTCATTCACATGATATAATGTAAAGATATAGCTGGCTGTCATAATGTTAGAAATAATGCATTACAAAACATTTTAAGTTTTTCGGCCAGCTCTTGGTTTTGATATTGGAGTGGCAGTCTTGGTCACTGGTTTTGAATAATTTTGCTTGCGCATAAACTAAAAATAGTTATATATTTATATAATTTAATTATATATTTATGACGTCACACCGAGTCGACCCACCGGTTGAACCGGTAAAAATTATTTTTCCGGGTCAATGATCGGGCCGGTTTTAAGAACACTGTTAAGAATGAATTGAGAAATGAGAAAGAAGATGAAAATGAGAATTGAGAAGACAAAAGAGTTGTGTAGTAAGGACTCAGTTGTGTGACGTGCCCTACTGCCCTAGTGTAATATTAGTATTAACATCTCTTTTTTAATTTTTTTAATTACATATTTATATTTATATCAATTACCTACTATACCCTAATAATCACGTATTAGTATACTACCTAGTAAGTAAGTAGCATGTAGTATTAACAAAAATCTTTATATTTCATTCGATTTCATTGGTTCGGTTCGGTTTGAGCGGTTTCTAAACATTTGGAACCGTAAACTGAACCGATTGTAAACGGTTTCGAAAAATATAAACCAAATCGAACCACGAAACCGAACCGAACCGTATTTTTCGGTTTGATTCCGTTCGGTTCCGTCGGTTTCGCGGTTCGGACCGGAACCACTTACACCCCTAATACAAGGGGTGAATTCATTGGTGACAGTTTAAGGTAAGAGACTAGAGAGCATGTTGTATTTTATCCTACTTTTGTCTTTCCTTTATATTCAGACATTTTTCTTCTTTCTTCCTTCCTTGTGTATATCACCTCGAATTCCACTTTTCATGTATGATAACTGTTTATATCTAATGTATAATCGACTGCACATAGTCTTCCCTAAAAAGCACTAAGAGCAAATTACTCCGAAAATGAATGTGTCTTTCATTATCTCTTCTTTTAGAGATATGCAGACCATTCAGCCAGTAGTTACCGTAAATTACAGTAGGTCTCTTTATTTTTCACCCACCACTTCTTTTCGGGTATGAATCTTCTATCCTACTCCCTAATCTCACTACATGTCCAACTACTAAGGTGAGGACATGTGTTATTTTAACTTAACTGCATCTAACTCACACACATGTCCTCAGTTTAGTGATGACACATATAGTCCCTTCTTTTCTGGGTCACTACCTGTTCCCCTCCTCTGTCTTCTCACTTCCTTATCTCCACAGTTAAGTCATGCATATGTAGATGTAGGGTCGGTACTATTGCTTGATGCAGCACATTTTGTAGCATGACTTTTGTGGAAAAAACTCATTCAGGAAAAAAAAACAAATGTTTGTATCATATGTATCATGAATTATATATATATCATATTTCGGATGCTGGTTTAGATTTGATGCAAATTGAGTAATAAGAAATTTATTTTGAACGGAAATTTTTGAGATTTTTAGTGAAGAAGCTGTGCATTTATTTATGCACTAAAAATTACACGTGTACATTGAGAGAGGAGTGCAAAATAGTACTCCTTCCGTCCCACAATTAGCGGCTTATTTTTTTCAGCACGGTTATTAAGAAAATAGATGATAAAACATGAGAGTAGTAATTGATAAAGTAGGAGAGAGGAGATAAGTGAGATAATGAGATAATAGATGATAAAGTATAAGAGAAAAGATAAGTGAGATAATAATAAAGTAGGACAGAGAAGATGATAATGTAAGAAAGAGGGTATTAAAATTTAAATGAACCACTTTTAATGAGACGTCTCAATTATGAAAGTGAGCCCGTAGTAACGGGATGGAGAGAGTATGAATTTTAAATGGACATAGAGAACATGATACCTTGGCAATATTTGCAGCTCACCCTGCAAATCATCCCAAGTAAGATGATCAACAAAATTGCAAATTTAATCTTTGAAAAATAAATCAAAGACCCATCTCAGAATAAGAAGATTTTCACTACAAATAATTCGTCATTAAGTATAGTTTTCATATATATAAAAATAATCGAGAAGAATTTTTCACTACAAATTCAAAATAAAGTATAAGCCGTCAATCATAATATCTCCAGTAACCAAATCCCTAATCAAGTCCCAACCACGTGAAAAAATCGAAGTCGCATCGCAAACTTTTCAGACATGGTCCGAGAGATTTGGATCACCAAAATATCAATTATCTTAATACCTCTTCGATCAATTTTCATTTGTGAACGAAGATACTTAAATTAGGGATCTTCTAAACTTGGATTCTTTTACCATTTTCATATCAATGTAGCTTTCCTCGTTTTTTTTCTTTTTTTAAATTTCAATCCGGATCTTCTGGCCCATTTCCGGTGGACCACTTGGTGGTCCACCAATCACGCGGTGCCACGCGTGCATTGGTGGTTCCCCAAGCCAATAAATTAATATTTGAGTGTTAAAAAGGTGGTTCATTGTGCGCGCGTAGCACGCGCGTTATTGGTGGCCGTGTGTATCCATCGAAAGTGGGATAGATGATCCCTAGCGTTTAGATTTGACAGTTTTAAAGTTTCTTCTTCCTTTTTATGGCCCACTAAATACGTCACGAAAAGACAGGCCCAATCCAAGATCTGTTTGAACTGAATGATTATACATATTTTTTAATTCCTACATTAAATGTAGGTTCACCTACTATAATAAGTCATCATAATAAAGACTAAATTATTAATATAAAAAATCACTACTCTCATCTCATTTGAATTGTCTAATTTATTTTCATAACGGATATTAAGATGAGTAGTTAGATGCGTGTAGATTCGTAGATCCCACAAAAAATAGGAATTTATGTAGTAATTATTTTCTTTTGTTTGGAAATGACACTAGTTAAGTGAGACAATCCGAAAGAAAAACAAGATTAGTCTAAGGGGATGAATGACATACTTCCTCCGTCCTACTAGAAATGACACGTTTACTAAAATGGTAAAAATTGTGTGGATCACATTTAGTTACTAAAAAATCAAACAATCTACACCACATAATACCACTGTCTTAATTCTCGCGCTAAAAGAAAAGTGCCGTTTCTAATGAAATAGAGGGAGCATTAATTTTAGAGCAAAGAAAATTAAATGACACACACACATGTGCGTGGTGAGTTGTGTCTGCAATAAAACCCACCAAGACCGCTATGTGTGAGTCTGTCACCTATGATTAGCTTATGGTGGTTGAACCCTCCTATATTGTTTGCAGGTTAAAGGACAGGAACGGAGTTTACCCAATGCGCACTTCGGCAGCGGTTGCGGGTTACACTCGTCATCTCAAAAAAAAAAATCATAAAAGTGTTTATGGTACACATGATATAATCAGTAAACGTGAAGAATTTGGCCCCATTTTCCTTCCTCTTGTCCTATTTTCCCCCTAATTTATGAAATTACAGATCTTTTTTAGGGTTAACTGTTTATGAATTTAATTAATTAAAATCTAAATTAGGATTTTTTTCAAATTAGTTTCACATATTCATGACAGTTTTGAATTTATTTGGAATAATTCACATAATTTTTTTGCCAGATTCATCTCTATTTAAGATAAATATTCTCATCTTTTTATCTCATTCTATCTTTGAAGAAAATACGATGTGATTTCTATTAATATCTCCATTAGCACATTTTAATTTATTAATTAAATAAATAAATAATTATATTCACTCCGGTGGAAAATAAAATAAAAAAAAAAAGAAAATGAAAAACAGCTGGAGACTATAAAAGCAGTCCAAGGCTAACCCGGACTATCCTCCTCCTCGTTTCTCTTTCTCTTTCTTCTTTCTCTTTCTCTCTCCTCCCTTTTCCAACTCAACTTCTTCCATGGAGGCCCCACCACTCTCCACTGATCCGCCAACAGCCCCCACCACCACCATCAGTCCTCCGCCGGCGCCCTACCCGGACTCCGTCGCCTCCTCTCCCCGAAAGAATGACTCATCGCACGCCGAACCTCCGCCGGCGGCGAAGCTCCGCCTCATGTGCAGCTACGGCGGCCACATAGTCCCCCGACCCCACGACAAAACCCTCTGCTACATCGGCGGCGAGACGCGCATCATCGTCATCGAGCGCGGCGCGTCTCTCTCCGACCTCCACCGCCGCCTCTCTAGAACTCTGTTCAACAACCAGTCGTTTTCGCTCAAGTACCAGCTTCCGAACGAGGATTTGGATTCCTTGATCACCGTGACCTCCGACGAAGATCTGGAGAATATGGTGGAGGAGTACGATCGTCTCCAGAATGCTTCGACGAAGCCCGGCCGCCTCCGCCTCTTCCTGTTCCCCAAATCGCCGTTGAGCATCGATCAACTAGAGAACGCGACGAGTAAGCCGGAGGACTGGTTCTTCAACGCGCTTAACGGAAAATCGAGCAATTTATCCGCCGCCGCTAGTGATCGCGGCTTCTCGGAGTCGTCCTCCATCAATAATCTGCTCGGATTGGACGATGAATTCGTCGGCAAGGCGGCGGAGAAAGACGCCGAACTCAAAATCGAGGGTTCCAAAATTGGGGGCGCCGCTAACGGCAACAATCCTCATGGAAATTACGTAATTAACCAGGACGTGCATTCGATTCCGGATTCTCCGATGCTCGACACGACGTCGTCGTTCGGTTCCGCCTCGAGCTCTCCGTCCATGGCGAATTTGCCGCCTATAAGAGTGCATGTGGAGGAGAATCGGAAGTTCGGAGCAGTATTGGGAATTGAGGAGCAGTTTCACCGCATGAATTTGGGAGTTGTCAGAGATGTTAATGCGCCGACGCAGAAGCAGGATGAAGAAGGTGTTTTCATGGCCGCCGGAGTCGCCGCCAGAGCAGTTCCGGTAGTGGTTGGCGGTGAGTATCGGTTCATCTCTGACGACGAAAGATCCGATCACGGCGGTCAGAGAAAGCCGCAGCAGATTGCTCAATTTCACCAGAAACAGACTAATGCTTTTGATTTGCCCTCTCCAGATTCAGTTTCAAGGTAATTTTCGTAAAACCCTAATTTGTTTGCTTTCACTTTTGGATGTATACTAAGAAATGATCATAATTGGTTTGCAGTGATGGAAGTGTGGCAAATCCAATGTATAAACAGAGGCAATCAATCTATCATCAAGAATCATTTGGACAAATTCAGCCCCAAAACAGAGCTTCTTCTGATCATGTTGATTCAAACTCTACTGATCAAAGCAGCACCAAAACTCAGGTGCCACCACAATTTCAAGAATCCGGTTATGTAGTCACCGGCCAATACGATCAGATTCAACCTCATCTCCATCAACCCCAGCAGTTCATTCATGCCGGTAATCACTATATCCCTCCTAATGCAGTTCCAATCGCACCATATTACTCTGTATATCCTTCCCAGCCACAGCATCCACAAAAACCCATGCTTGATCAGCATTACCCTGTTTACTTCATGTCTGGTAGACAAATGCAAGCTTATAACTTACCCCTGCAGCAGCCTAGTTATAGCGAATTAGCCCAAAACCCGCCTTCTACCCACCCTCAAACATCACCTCCTACTAGTGTAGCCCCAAATGGAGCTTACATTCAACCAAGAAATGTTCCTTCATCCAAACAAGAAGTAGTTAATGGTGTGTATAGAACGGCAGCAGCTACTCAGTCGGTCCAAATGCCATCCAGTCTTCACCAGCCACAATACGTTGCTTCAGCCCCAATGCACCATCTATCTTCAGCTGGAAATCCCAATCATAGTTATGAATTTGCTGATCCAACTCAAGCCCAAATGTACTATGCCCCTTTGCCGCCACACTTGGCTGCTCAGTACCAGACCATGAAATCAACCCCTGCTATGTCTGCGCAAGACGCATCTCCTCTGCTCTCTGCAGAAACGGTTCAGCAAGGTAACCGGTAACAAGGGAACGGACGTAGTACAATTTTGCAGAGGCGGGTTTGGTCTATCTTTGAAGCTTATATTATAGTGTCCTATTGATATTTCATTTTTCTTGTGAAGTCCTAATGGTCTTTCTTATTGGTTTGTGATATGTAATGTAATAGGTAATAAGATACTCGCGTGTTTCTCTTGTTTATCGTGTGTTTTTACATTATTATCTAGTGAAAATGGTTGCTACCCTGAGGCCATACTGTAAATATTGCACCTGCAGATATATATGAACATACTTAGTTATGGATCTTTGGAACTAATACGTGTTTAGTCTAGTCGAATGAATCTCATTTTGTAGGCAACTCATTGTTAGAACTTAGAAGCTTGTTTTAGGTATATTAGCATTATATATCTAGGATCTCCCTTTTACTTTGCAGTGACAACTTGTGATTTTTGGATACACATGTTAAGTAAGGTTGCATCTTGAAGATGGTGATACATACATATATATATATATATATATATATATATATATATGAGGAGGTTCAAATGTGAACATGCTCTTATTGTGTAAACGTATGAACACCGATGTACAACACTTTTAAGGCAAAGATCTGCACTTTAAGTATTGCACTTTCAAAATGCCCCTTAAGTGCGGTCCGATCGTTTTGAAAGTGCAATATTTTTGCCTTGAAAGTGCAGTGTTTACATGCTCACACAATAAGGGTTGTTCACACGGGAACTACTCTCTCTATATATATATGATTCCGTGTTATATATGTTCTTTAAGTTTCATCCTATGTGATCTCTCTTATGATTCGCGTAATCACATAGTCTTGCAACTTGGCATTATATCTCTATCCCCATCAGATGGCAATACTTATATTCCAGATTCTTGAAGATTATGTTCCTCCCATTTCTTCCTGTATCCTTGAGATGGAATATAACTTTTACACAGTCAACTTTGTCTACTCCTTTTGTCTGCATATTTTATTCACTAAAGATGGCATTGCTTGTCCGGATGCAGTATGCTTTTCCCTGTCATATATTCTCTATGCAGGGCGTTCGACATTCCGCGTTGCAATTATTGGCATCAACCCTTCCAGGTTCGGCCTTTATGTTTACATTGCAGCTAAAGTGATAGTATGCTTTACTATTCCTCAATTCCTTGCTTTACTGCTCCCATTTTTTACTTGTCTTGCAAGACTTTCTTCCTTGCTCTACATCTTTCATCCTGCAGTGAAATCTACCAAAGCAGAGCGGTTTGTATGTACCACTTTCGTATACATCTGTGTGTACCATACCACAAAGGGTATTGACATGTGACATTCCTCATTAAATCAAGTGGGCCATATTTAACACATGTCAATACCCTTGTGGTGTGGTACATACAAAGGTGTACGAAAGTGAGACACACAAGCTTTTGTCCTACTTAAAGATGATATCTTGCAACTGCATATTCTTCGTCATGTTACGGCCACATACAGTTTGAGTTGGCCGTATTGTGAATATATGCATATATATATATATATATATATATATATATATTGAGAGTGGATCATATGAAAATTGACATTGTATGTGAGAACTAAGAATCTATCTCATTTATTGATTTAGAGCAATCGAGGGTTAGATCTGAATCTGGGGTTCAAAATTGCACAATGCATATTCCTTCTGTAGATTTAAGGAATTTACATATCTTATATATAAGGGATATGTATAAAAAATACCAAGAATATGAAAAATGAGATTTTGAACGTTAGATTCAGATCTGATTTAATTGCCTAAACCAATGAATGAGATTGGTTCTTATTTATAATATAATTTAATATATATGTGACATGACCTTAGGTGCAATATATGGAGTTAGGGTCTTTAATTACTCAATAGTTTGATTTGAAAATTGAGTAGAATTATGAAGCCCTTTTCTATTTCTTGTTCTGCTTATGAATCATGAGAGAGAGAGACCCTTTGAGAAGAGTTGCTTTATGCTAATTGATTGCTTTCATGTGACTGATTCTTGAAATTTCTTTTCTGTCATTGTACTTTCTGCTATTTAAAATTACTCGTGATTAACCACAGATTATTAGTCGTTGAAGGTACGAGGAATATGTAATAATTTTTATATTTAAAATAAAAACATCTGATTTAGATTCGTCTGACAACTGAAATCCTGGTGGTCCATGACAGAGCTTGCTGACTAGATGTCTGGAAGCATTTAAAGCAGCTTATGCTTAATTTACGGTTCCTTATTATTTCCACGTCATTTACTATTTTGCCTTTTTTTTAAATTCTTTATATGTCACATTTTCATACTCCGTTATACTCCATACATATGTTGACACGTGACACATATGAGCCACCAAAATTGGTTTTAATTTTATTATTTAATTAAAATATATGACAAATATCAAAATATATGTGGATGTGACATAAAAGAGAGCATGATTGTGGGATACGAAAGTTCGAATAAAAAGTTTATATAAATGAAGAAGATGACTAAGGGACGTGAAGAACATCGTGCAATTAATTTATTTAAAGAATGTAATTAATTTATTGACCTTGATTTTATATTCTTGACCTTGATTTTTTTAAAGAATGTAATTAATTTATTAAATTAAATAATATATCTTGGGTATGAAGACTGTTTTTAAAAAATTAAAGACAACTCTTCCTTCCATCAAGGGGCATTTGTTTTGCTGTATGTAGTATTATTATTGATTGTCCTTCCAAAAGCCAAATTTCTACCTTCACTAGTATTATAATTTCTACAATTTGGTGGACGAAACATATTATTTTGAAGGGAAAATAATGAAAATTTGAAAATACAAAGAAAATAAAGGATTGATTACATCATTGGATCTCCGTTTGAGAAAAATTCTTAAATAAGAACTTATAACATACGAGTCAGATTTCGGTGGAGTATCTTTATATAAGCTTCATATACGAAGCTCATCTGAACGCTGTACGTAACGACTTATTTTTAAAATTAAAACTTTATTTGGGAAAATAGCTTAAATAAGAGCTTATAACATAGTAAATATTTAAATTGAATAAGTTATTTATATTTGATATATTTTTATATAGAATCATTTAATTAAATAAAAATTTAAATATAGTAAAAGGTTGTTGCCAGACGGATTTGATATAAGATCTATTTTCATAAACTCTTTCTAACTTATTTCCATAAGCTATAATTACCATCTAAAAAGAAAAGGGTAAAACTAACTTATTTTTTAATAAATATTTTTCAAATGCGCGTATAATCACTTATTTTATAAAACAAGCTAAAATAAGCTCTATCAAACGGGCATAAAAGAATTTATAAACTCTTCTAATTTAGGTTAAAAATTGACGTTACTGGCTTGGGTTTCAGTGTAATGGGCTTATCGAGGCCCAACAGTATCCATTTTTTGCATAGAGATTCTATGTCAAAGTTTTCGGGCCGGTCCAACCCGGCCCAGCCCAAACCATGGTACCAAATAGTACTAGTAATTTACAGTCGAGAAGCTGAGGCGTTGACCTCATGGCCCTCATCCCAATCGCTCTCTAGCCCATTTGGACGAACCTCCTTCACACTGTAACTACCCATCGGAGGTCAAACCAAGGAGATTCAGTCCATGTTTCGCACCAAATTCATGTAAATTTCACGAATTCTACTGGAAGAAAAGTAATCATGGCGATCGCCCAACCTAATATGAATCCGGCGATCCACCTCGGCGCCGCATTTCGCCACCACCGCTTCGTCTATCCTCGCGCCGTTTCCCTCCGCCTCGTGCCTGCGAGAGTTAGAGCGTTCTCCGACGATGAGGCTCAGTCGGCCGGTGTTCAGAAGCTCCCGAATAAACCGCCGATTTGCACGGCCGACGAGCTCCATTATGTCGCCGTCGATAACTCGGACTGGCGACTCGCTCTCTGGCGCTACATCCCGCCGCCGCAGGTACTGTTGAGTTTTTGTTTTGCGCTGAAAATTGTGTGTTTTCGGACGCTGTGTTGCCTTCCGCAAGCTTCTTACCCACATTTAATTGATCTAGGATTTGGATTTCTTGGCATATTGTACTTGGATAAATATAGTAGGCAGTTACTGCGATTTAGATAATGTGCTACAGTTAATTACAATTACTTGAAATGATTAAGTTGAGAATTGTATGTAGAATTCTGAATTCTGATAGTTGTGATATGCGTGGCTATAGTTTTTGCTTTTATTGGTAATCTTTATAAAGTAAATGGGAAGAGATTTTTAGTCTTAGTGTGGATTTTAAGTTCATGTGATTTTCATTTGGAAGCAGGCTCCACCAAGAAATCATCCCCTGCTGCTGTTATCAGGTGTGGGAACAAATGCCATTGGATATGATCTGTCTGCTGGGGTTAGTTTACTCATGTTTTTCTACGTGCACTTGCAATATCGTTTTGGATATGCATATTGATGGATTATGTATGCAAATTTTGCAAATGAAGGTCTAATTTTAGATTATGTCCAGTGGCAGCAAGTCTGGTTTTCGGTTAAATGAACAAGATCGCTTTTCTTAGAAGAGAGTCATTCAAATGTTGCGTGGATAACTTTTCTTGTAGCTAGTAGAATAGCTTACAGGTTTTTTTCATGCAACGACAACCTTCTTTATAATATTTGGTTGGGTTGTAGAAGATTAGTATTTTTCAAGGGAAATGCTTATGAGATTGAAACTTAGATTCTGAAATAGAAATATAACTTTTTAAGATGAGTTGTCATGAAAATCTTTATAATCTCCTTTGGGTATTCTGACTGGCCTTATTGGCATTTGATTTAATAGATAATACCCCACTAATGCTTTTGCTTCAATAAACATAATTGCAGTCTTCGTTTGCCCGTTATATGTGTGCCCAAGGATTTGATACCTGGGTACTGGAAGTTCGAGGGGCAGGATTGAGCACACAAGAGGCAGATTGTAAGGATATCGAGAAGTCAGCTCATGAAATATCTGAACTGATGGAAGCTGCTGCAGAGAACATGGCCAATGATGCTCTCCCTACTAACCAGCAGTCAAACATAGTGCCAAGTAGCACGGAAAAACTTGAGATATCTGGGGTCAAAGAAGAACTAAATGAGATTATGCCAACCAAATTCCTTGACCAAGCATCAAAATTCTTTGAGGACTTTTTTATATTTGAACGCTTTAATAAAGTAAGGAAAAACTTTTTAAGTTTACTGGAGACAAGGCAAAGCTCTATTGTTGCTAGCCAGATCCGAGAGCTAAGTAAAAGATTAGTATATATCACTGAAGAAGCTCAGCGCTCAGTTTCGCCTCCAATATTTGATCTGCATGACCGCCTAATAACAACTTTACAAGATTTCGAGAAGCAGTTGGACTTGATTGTCAAATATGATTGGGATTTCGATCATTATCTTGAAGAGGATGTTCCTGCTGCGGTGAGGTGACATTATCTGGAAAAGAACTCTTAATATTTTTTCATTGTGTGCTTAATTTGCAATATCTGTTTTCTGTTTGTTGCCTATTTCATTGATGGCATCTTTAAGTTTCTGGTACTTTGCTGTTAGTTTCTCTACATCTATTATCAGCTTTCTTAGCATCACAGCTTGTATTTTCTCACATTCTCAGGTTCCCTATTCCAAGATGGAACTTCTTTTATATCTGATGTTTTGTTACTTAGTTAATATAACATTTTTTCCCTTCCTGTGTTTTCTCACGTTGGCTATTTCACAGATGGAATACATAAAGGCCCAAAGCAAACCAAAGGATGGTCGATTACTTGCTATTGGTCACTCAATGGGGGGAATTTTACTATACGCCATGCTATCAAGATACAGTAAGTTAGATTCATGCATAGATAATGCATGTTTGAACACCAGTAACAATACAAGATAAAATGGTTTGTCGATCGATCTCTATGATTCTGCTGTTATCAATCACCATCTTTTCCCCACTAATATAACTTCAGATTTCATTGTGCTCATGGATTACTTCAGTGATAATTCCTTTATTAGTACTGTGTAATTTTGTGTATTTGTTGCCATGCTCTTTTCTTGTGCCGTGATTTTGTGTTGTTTTTGTTTGAAATGTTAAACAATTTGATCCTAATAGGTTCAGAAGGAAGAGATCCTGGATTAGCTGCTATTGCTACATTAGCCTCGTCACTTGATTACACATCATCTAAATCGTCACTCAAACTGCTTATTCCCCTCGTAAGTAGCATTCTCGTTGATCCGATGTGAATTAGTGCCTCATCCTAGATTTCTGATTCTTGATTTTCGCGCTGCAGGCTGATCCTGCACAGGTTCTCAAAGTGCCTGCTGTTCCTTTAGGAGCGTTACTGTCTGCAGCTTATCCTTTTTCTTCCCATCCGCCTTATGTCTTATCGTGGATTAACGACTTGATATCAGCCCAGGATATGATGCATCCTGAGCTTTTAAAGAAGCTTGTTCTTAACAACTTTTGTGAGTCACTGCAACTCTTCTCAAGTTCCCTTTTGACATGATAAGTGAAGATAACAGCCATCCGATCTATTATTGCTTTATTCTGTAAAGATTGATTTAAACGATGCCAAATGCATTAACCTGGCCTAGGTTCAAACTTCTTGACATAGAATTGCATCAATGCTGGCAGGTACTATTCCAGCTAAAGTATTATTGCAATTAACCACTGCTTTCAAAGAAGGAGGGCTCCGTAATAGAACGGGTACATTTTTCTACAAGGATCATCTTCTTAAGACTAACGTTCCGGTTCTAGCGCTAGCCGGAGATCGTGACTTGATCTGTCCACCAGAAGCCGTACATGGTTAGTTTCGTACACTGTCCAGCATAACATACCAAAAAGATATTGCTATATACTTTACTTATAAGTTTATAACTGTAAAAATATATTCAGAGACTGCGAAACTATTTCCCAAGCACTCATCCACCTATAAAGTATTTGGACAACCTGATGGTCCACATTATGCTCATTATGATCTGGTGGGAGGACGATTGGTTCGTATACTATACTATACCTTCTTCCCTTGACGTTTAGTTGTCCTTCTCTAAAGCTAATAGCTCAAACTTGACTCAAATCACCTAATACCTGCAGGCTGCTGAACAAATATACCCCTATATAATTCAATTCCTGAGCCTCCACGACGCATATCAATAGTCATAAGCACAACCTTGGATTTGTATGGTATGAAGAAAAAGGGGGCTGGTGAGCTTTCCTATCCCACTTCCTTTCCAAATTAAAAGGTCGTACGTTACTCTCGTGATTCATTGTTACTTAAAAGTCGTGTTTGCCTGAGCCGAAGATTGCAAACTAGAATTGAGCATGATATATCCTTAAGTGCCACTAAATCTTGTGTAACTTGCTGCATATATGTATCGTTATGTTGTATTTGTTTAATTCGAAACTTGAACTCATCTCCATTGTAATGCTATGATATTGTGGTATAGATTGATCTTTCCTAAGTGCAATAGAGTAAATCTTTGATGGTTCTTGAACATGTTACTACAATGAATATCTTAAATAGGCAAATTACATAGCTTGGACCATAATTTAAAGCTCCTATCTATAGTCCCATAATCAAAGGAAGAAACATTTGGCCCACTATTTAGATTGGCATGTGATGGGTTGTTTATTTGGCTGCAGATTTGCAGACAGGGCATGCATTTCTCTTTAGTAGCCACTGCTTTATGCATTCTATGTGATGATGATGGCCACACTCTAGTATCCCTATTTCCTCACCCATCCCACATCGCTCCTGCATAAATCCCAACATAATCATTAGTACTTTTTTCAAGATTTTGACTCCTTTTGATCATGAGAGAGAAAGCTAGATAGGGAATTCACTTGGCAAATGCTGCATTTCCATTCTATATGATGGTTTGAGTTCTTGAATTTCCTCACACAGGTGGATATCTCTTCTTCCTGCAAGCCAGTTCCCACATGCCCAATCTTGTCTCCCAAATCCAGCAGCTCCTGTTCACGCATATTATGAATTTTGTAAGATATGGATGTTTAGTATGGTGTAAAATGCGCGGTTTCTTGAGCGTACGGGTACCTCATACGACATGTCATCCACGTCGAGTCTCCAGTCTTGGTATTGATCGTGTCTCCGGAGGATTCTCCCGGGAAGCAGAGCTTGCCGGGACATCAGCATCTGCATTTTTCATTGCAACCTTAAACAAGAATTGCCCTTTTTTTCAAAAATATACCGTAACGGGATGAGTGGGAGATTGAACCCTTGATCAGTCATCGTCGTAGGAATGAGAAATAGCAACTAAGCTATATGCTTACCATGACGATCTACCTAGAATTGATTATTTCTTCGCACATGCACGTGTCCGAAAATGATTGGTCGGGTAGCATAAAAATTCTCAATGGGTAAACAAAGACGGGTTGAAATCGTAAGCATAGATAGATCTAGGGGTGTTTTGCGGGGCCACTAAACCCCTAAATTTTTTACATTCTCTCTCCTACTTTATCATCTTTATCTTATACTCTCCTATTATCTTACCCATCTTCTCTCTCATACTTTATTATCTACTCTCTCTCATACTTTATCATCTACTCTCTTAATTCCCGTGCCGAAATTAATTGAGCCACAAATAATGGGACGGAGGGAGTATATGCTTACCATGACGATCTACCTAGAATTGATTATTTCTTCGCACATGCACGTGTCCGAAAATGACACGTGTCCGAAAATGATTGGTCGGGTAGCATAAAATTTCTCATTACGTATGGGTAAACAAAGACGAATTGAAATCGTAAGCATAGATAGATCTAGGGGTGTTTTGCGGAGCCACTAAACCCCTAAAATTTTAAAATCCTAAATTACTAGTTTGTCTTTTTTTTTTGAAAATTACTATTTTGCCTTATATAAATTCACCATCCGAATTATAAATCTTGGTTCTGCCCGTGATTCTACGTACCTCTATGATCTCTTCAGCAGAACGATGAGTAGTTCTTGATCCAATCCCAACAGATAAAACTGCCGGAAGTTCCATCACTGCATCATCATTGTTTCTCCTTGCTTCTCTTGAATGCTAAACAATAAAATTACTTCAATTAAAAAAATTGATTTCAATAATGACCTACAGAAGTCAAGATTTACAGCCAAAAATAACATAATGTGCTGCTTTAGGGTGTTGTACCTTTCTATGATCCAACCTCGGAGCAGGGTTCCTAGCTCTATCTGCAACATCAGAAGCAATGCCAATACCCGGAGGAGTACAACACACATCAGGAACATCAACAACAACATTATCAAGATTCCTTCGATTGTGCAAAGGTTGTCTCCTTTTATGGCTTCTCTTCCTTTCCCCCTCAGCATCCCACTCCGCCGCCGACCGTATGATCGCCGGTGTCGACGCCGCCGCCATTGATGTCCCTTTACAGCCCAGCCCTTTAAGCTTCACAAACATAAACTTCTTCTTCTTTGGATTTCTCCCACATGGGATTCTTGATTCAGTATGGGATGTTGAAAATGAGCCTACTTTGTGTTGGTTTTCTGCTTTTCTACTTCTCTTCTGCTCTTTTTTCACTTGAGACATGTTGAAATCTAAAGAATGAGATGAGTGAGAATGGGAATGGAGTTTTATTTCAAGAAATTTGAATTTTGGAATGGTTTCAAAAAGAGAAAAAGAAAATCTTGATTTTTTGAAAAAGAGGTGTGATGATGTGACAAAAAGGAAAAGGGGTATTTTATTTTATTTTATTTTTTCAAAAAAAATCCAGTTGTCTATATCTTCTGCTATGTTTTTGTTTTACTTTCCATGTTCTAGCCTTTGTAATGACAACCCCAAACACTATTGTCCTTCATTGCTTAAACATATTATCTCTTCTGTCCATCTCACAGCTGCACTTTTGTCCTAGTGTGTGTGAATATCTACTTAATTTATTTATGTATTATTTCAAGCTTAATTGGATTTCAGATTATGGATAATATATTCAGAAAAAATCAAAATGGGTCTATAGCTTATATTGGTATTTGTGATAGGAGAATCAAATTAGATGCCACACCATGTGGTAAGAATGTGGTGGATGCATTAGAATGGGTATTGTAATGAAACGACAAAGAAACTTAGACTATGTTTTGTTTGTTTTCATGGTACTAGGTAGCACTCAGTTGTCAAGATATTATTCCCTCCGTTCCATTGAATTTGCCTCTTTTCTTTCCGGCATTGAGGAGAGTTGTTAGTTGTGAGTGAATGAGTTGATTCCATAAAAAGAGAGTGGTTAATTGTCTTAAGAAAAATTGTTATTTTTGAAATGAGACGAAGTCATGAGACAAATCGAAAAGAAACAACAAGATCTATCTTTTGTTCCTTTCAGGTGATCGGAAAATAAAGAACTGATTAATATATTCAAGATAATTACGTATATACAAAATATTATCTCAATTCATCCTATTTCATTAGATCCGGTGTCTCAATTCAGAATAAACCTGATATGGACAGTTCCAATAAGATTTCATTCTTGAACAACGGAGGGAGTATTTTTTCAAGTTTCCTTTCCAATAAGAATATAACTATGCAAGAAGATGAAATCCTAATAAGACTTACTAATGGTGTTTTGCAAAAACTTATTCTATATATTTGCTATGTTTATTAGATGTGTTTGGAGGTTTACATAGGATAGTTTTTGTATCAACATTAAATTGTTGACTGATTGGATTTATAAGATTTAATTGGTAATGTTGTAAATCTAATCCTATCTCCGTCCTGCTATTTTTTGTCTTAATTTTTTTTTTTGGTTGTTTGGCCATGCTTGTCTTCGTCCAAAAAAGGGAAAAAAACTCGTGGATTTATAAGATTTAATTGGTAATGTTGTAAACCACTTTAACATATCTTTACTCATTTTTTTAAACTCCGTACTGAACAGTACTAAAACAAGTATAATGAAACGGAAGGAGTATTATTTTGGACAAATTAATTATGTAAGTATAATTTCCAAATCCACACGTTGTAAAACAGTCATGCAATATACATTCGAACGCAACTAGCCTTAAAATAACTAATTGGCTTGAACGTAAGTGGGCCTCCATTAATCATACGAGCCCAATCACTATAAGTTGGGTCATGGGCCTATTAGACTTAACACCATAAAGAATAAAGAACTTGTTTATTTAAATAAATATACGAATTTCAAATAATTTAAAATGCTAACTAAAAATTGGCTTAACAAGAAATTTAGACTACAGATTGGTAAATTTAGACTACAGATTGGTAGGGGCCGCGCGAACGCAGGCCCCATCTACCACAAATTACGACGTAGGCTCGACCACTAGGGCCGACCTTAAGTGTGCGCCCTTCCAAAGTGCAATGGAGGTCGCCAACCTAGGCCATAGACCTTCATGATCGACCATTGACCCCGTCCAGGTAAGTATGTAACTCATTTATAGTAAGAATTATTTATAGCCAACGTTTTATTATCTTATCCATATTCTACCGATGTGGGATTAAGTTCTAATCTTACCCACTTAAAAACTAACCTAAACTCTCAACTAAACTATAGATAAACCAAAAATAATTCGCGTACGGCCGAAAGATAAGGCATGCATGTACGGCCCATGTTTTAAGCCTCACGAAAAATAAAACTTTCAAAGCCCAAATTTCTTTCTATAATTAAATTAGGGAAAGGAATCATCAATAACTATGAGAGACTGCAAGATTCGAACCCAACCATTTCAGAAGTTCTACCTATTTTTTCCTACTAGGTTAAGATTGTTCGATACACTAATATCTACTCCCTCCATCCTATTAATAGTACAGTTAAACCTCGATAAAGTAATAATCTCGGGACCGAGAAAAAATATTTATTTATCGATGTTATTACTTTATCGAACATTATTTTAGTGCATTGACCCATATCGGGACCGAAAGAAATTATTATCTTAGTGAGATTATTACTTTATCGAGGTTTAATTGTATTTAATTTTTTTCGAATATGGAAATTAAGAATATGATATTGTGTAATATATTTTATTTGACTTTTGAATAATTAATACGTGGGACCATTGGCAGTGAAACATATACCTTTTTTTCAGTGCAATTAATATGGTATAATAAGAGAGTTTGCTCTTTTATCTACAATGCATCCCCATGGACCCCTTCACCAGTTTTGTAGCCTATTTAATGACTCCGATCTCTGAACTTGGACAACAATGTCGCCATGTTCCTCGGCATTCTGCAGATACACGTAGAAATCGAAAAAATAAAATATATACCCAAAATAATATTTACTCTTTTTGTCCCATAGAAAGTGTCCTTTCTATGGGGCACGGAGAATGAGATTGTGTAGTGTATATTGTTCGACTTTTTTGCTTGTTAATTTTGATACATATTGTTTGTCTTTTTTAAGAAACAAGACACTTTCTATAGAACGATTCGAAAAGGAAAACAAGACACTTTCTATGAGACGTAAGAAATACAAAAATTACGCCCAAAATGGAGTGTAAATAATACTCCCTCCTCCGCCCCATAATTCTTATCCCACTTTGTGGGAAAATTCTTATTAGACATGTAGCTTTAAGCTATGGACCTTGTGGTCAAGGTTTGGACACCTCATTTAATTTGTGTAAATAGACGTGAAAATGCTTCATTTATCATTATTTGTTTTTCTCCGTTTACGTTTTTCTGCAATTGTTTTTGCTGCATTGCAATCGTCTGATTGAGAAAAATAACCAATGTCTTTAAAATCGTGGCCAAAAACATATAGCAACAATTATAAAACGAGAAGGTACGAAATTAAAATGAAGTTCAATATTTAACTAAGATTTGTTGGGGTGCGCCAAGCCATAGCAGTAGTGCAACGCCAAGGCGACGCTCGAGAAGCCAGGCAGCAAGCTGCCGTTTCTAGCCTCTCCCCCTAAAAAAATGAATTTAATATCGTGTGAGTCGATGACTCACATATCAGATATTAAACTGATAAGAACAGATACTACACTTGATCTTAGCCAAAAGGCCGAGAAAGGTATGCTTTATACACTAATCAGATTCTCCTTTTATAATCACCTCCCCTCATCGCCTCTCTTAACCATCCGATGTGGGACCGTTATACACAAAATCTAACACTCTAATTCCATCCCAATTCCCGATCATCGCCTTCGCGTTAGACCCTCCGATGTGGGACATTTGTACAAAATCTAGCCCTCTTCGTCCCAATTCCGGACATAACATAAACGGACACTCGATCGGACGACATATAACGTGTCGTGCTGCCTCCAAGATCGATGTGGGAGATATTGTACCAATATGGACAATGCAAAGAAACCAACCCCTTAAGCCTAATTCTGTGGTGAGCCTGCCCATCCATCCCTTGTCCTTTTCTTCCATTGCCGATTCCGTCGAACACCAACATGTTGAGAATGTCAGAACTCATAACTGCTACTGCATCATTGGTAATGGGATAAAGCCTCCCTTGTCTTCCTCCTGTCCCGCTCCCGCCTATCCCGATATATAGATAGGGGCTCACTTATCCACACTCTGCACAGCCCCCATCATACCTAATTTATTCCGCTCGCCATGGATTCAAATTCTTCGAGCTACCTTCTTAATCATGCGGCTCTCTCTTCCTACTTGAAGGAGGATTCCAACATCATCGACTTGGGTCTGAGTCTACGCGTCGTGCAGCATGATAATGTTTGCCACGGTAAAAGGGTTCAGTTCGGTTTCGATTTTTTTTTTTTTCATTTTGTTTTAAAGTCTTGTTACTCAATGATCGTAGCGGAGATAATGACAGTCCGGTACCTCGAAAAAGGCAATTACGAAAATAAATGCTACTCTCTATGTCCCATTAAAAGTGTCCAATTTTCATTTTTGAGTTATATCATAAAAAGTGTTTTGTTTCTAGAAAAACAAATTATGTGTGGACCAGAATAAACAAATCAAAAGTCAAACAACATACACCACACACTATAGACACTTTTTATGGGACGGAGGGAGTATTTGTAAATAGTGGAGTCTTCATGGGAATCGAGATAACTAGAAGAACTCATCGCCCGTGGCCATGAAATTTCATCGTTTCGGGCCGCAAATAGTCATATTATGAAATTTTTGGGGTTTTTCGTGTTAGACTGTTTTTTTTTTTTTTTTGACGAGGAACTCGCAGCCGTTACCTTTGTGCACACAAGGTAAATCTCGCTCCTGTGTTGGACTGCTTTAATTATATGTTTTGTTACGGTAAGAGGGTTCAATTTCGATTTTTTTTCATTTTTTCTTTAAGGTTGTTAGAGAAATCATAGCGGAGATAGTGGCGGCTCAGTACCTCGGAAAACGCAATTACAAAAATAAATGTTATTTATAAATAGTGGAGTTTTAAAAGGAATATTATGTCTAACTAGAAGAACTCATCCCCCTTGGCCATGAAGACAACCTTTTTCTAACCAAATTATGTCGTTTTGAGCCTCAAATAGACTTTTTAATGATTTTATTAATTTCGACTTACTTAATTGTTTTTTAGGGGATTGTTTAATTTGTATTAGACTGCTTTAATTATGTTTTATGGACTTTTTTTTTTAACCTTTTGGAGGGGGGCTATTTATATAAAACCATAGGATAATACAAAACGTCTTATTTATTAATGAGTTTGATATGAGATGCTATTAGCCTAGTATTCGTTAATGTCGTTTTAATACATCATGTGGAATTAATGGAATCTTGATTTGTTATCAGAGAACTACGAAATGCTCGTGGACTGGCAGCAGCTGAAGAAGAACGACGATGAAGAATCGGAAGGAATCGAGAGCAAGAAGAGATGGACTTACGTGAAAGTCAACATGGATGGGGTGGTGGTTGGTAGAAAAGTCTGCTTGCTCGAGCATATGGATTATTACAGCCTTGCCCTTCAACTCGAAGAAATGTTTGGTAAGTAAAATAAAATAAAATAATAATAATAATAAAAAAAGGAAAACAAAAAATAATAATAATAAATCCTTTTACTTTCGTTTTATGCCATAAGGACTTATTAAGTGATTTTCTCAAACGGGATTGAACAGGAAAGCAGTTGATGTCCGGACTGAGGTTGTTCGAAGCGGAGTCGCCTTTCGGGTTGTTTTATAAGGACAAGCATGAGCAGTGGAGGAAGGTTGGGGATGTTCCATGGAGGTAATTAAGAAAAAATATACGTAATTAGGAAATTAATTAAGGATTTAATTAATTTAGGGTTAATTAATGTGTGTTGTTGGTGATGTGTAGGGAGTTTGTGGATGGAGTGAAGCGGCTGAGAATTGCATGCAAGGATGAGACTCATCTTGTTTCCTCCTCATCTGTTTTGCTCAACTCTTCTCTGATTTAATTAAGGACAATACAAGAGAATTAATTATGTCGGTTTGTTTTAGTTCTTTTAATTTAGATGGTTTGATTTTCACTTGTTGTACTAATTATTTAATGCCAACTGTTTCCATGTGTTGACTATTGAGTTAGATTTACTTTTTAATTATTTTGGTGAGGATGTGCACCTTTTTTAGATGAAACGAATCGTTTAAATCGTTCTGGCCCGTTGCGCCCGACCTTGTGATGGGACGGGTAATATCTAGCATCGCAGAAGTACGGGGAGGTCCGGACCTGACCCATTTGGCTTCGGAGCGGATTCAAGTCTAATTTCTATCTTCCCTACCTGCCCAACCCCATTTTAAATCTGATTATTAATTTTTTTATTTAATCTTATTTTATGTTATTTGATTTCTTTTATTCCTCACTTCATATTTCAAGGTAATAATAGATGGTAACTGAATAAGAAAATTTAAATAAAAAGACTCTCAAACAAAAATTAATAATAAAAAATAAGGTAATTTAAACAATTTAAATTGCTTTAATATGAGTCTGGGTTGGGTAGCTCCATCCTATATGGGTTTGGGATTAGATCCGAATTTCTAAATCCATACAGGTCCGGATCCTAATATGAATCCTTAGATCCATAATGCAAGGCGGGTCCGACCGTCCGAGTCTTATACTTATCCTTAGATCCAATGCATAAAAAATTGAAGTACTCCAATATATATATATAATATGTTCCGACATAGATATTCCTCAACCATTATTGCTATGTGGTAGTATTTAATGTTTGAATCACTGCAATAACAAATCAACAAATGTTTGGTCTTAAAAATCCAAAAAAAAAATGTTTGGTCTTTGGGAATGCCTAAACATTGTCTAAATGTTGAAATTTTCGAAAAAATTGCCCACATCAATCTGCATGATTGGCGGAGTACTATTATTGCAAGAAAAATACAGAAATATAGTGGGAAATTACTTAAAATTCTTTTTTTTAAAAAAATACTAATTCTAGATCGTCAAATATATATACTCTTATACTCTTAAGTATTTTAAAGAAAGTAATGATAAAACTCAGTATGAAAACTATTGAGATTTCTTGAAGTTTGGGACCGAAAAGCCATGCAATTATGAGTATGTGATTTATTAATTATTCGATCTGAAACATTCACGTCAAATCCAAACTAGCTAGTTGTTCCTTCGTCTCGTTATTAGTGGTTCATTTTCCCGATGAGTACATCCCACTAAAAATGGCTAGACTTAATTTGACAAAAAAATTATTACTCATCTATTCTCATTATAAAACTCATTTTCTCTCTCATATTTTATCTATTCTCTCACTTTCTCATTTATCTTTCATCTCTTACTTTTTTATCTACTTCTCTCTCATATTTTATTATTTAATTTCTTAATAATCGTGCTGAAAAATTTTGAGACACTTATAGCGGGATAGAGGAAGTACCTTTAAAAAGTTGGAACACCTAACGGTCAAATAAAGATCTAGAAAGTTAGTGAAATCAATGATGAAACAACTCAAACAAGTTAGTTCTGTCCCTACCAATCCCACAATTTTCAGCTCTAAAAGGCCTAACTTTTTTGGAGTTAAGCTCCACTATTTAATTAGATCTTGTGTGGTAGCCACCGCTCCTAAATTTGTGAAATAATTCCAATTCTTTACAGAATTTAATAATTTCACCCCATTTAGAAGTTGCAGATTCATCCCTTATATATTTCATAATGTGTGTCGACGAATTCTATGTCCCATGATCATTTATGACGAGCAATTCACTAATAAAAAAATACTCCCTCCGTCCAATAATTCTTTGTTTCATTTCTTTTTGGACACTGTATTTTATAAGAGTTGTTGGTTGTGTGTAGAGATGTGAGACCTCAAATAAAGTGTTTGTAATGTTTTTTTATTTTTAAGAAGCGAGCAAAGAATTGTGCGACGACCCAAAAATAAAAGTGGAACAGAGGGAGTATATCACCAACACAAGTATAAATGCAATAACTTTGATACCAAAATACAAGAAACTTAGTAAAATGTAAAGTGAGTTCCAATCGAGAGTCGGGCTCAAAACGAACTTCAACGCGATCTCTCAATCGCGGGAAAGTGGGAGGCTTTCCAAAGCCTCCAACACGTGCCTCATTGAAGGCCTCCTATCAGGGTTGCTATGAGTGCACGTCATAGCAATCTTCAACACACCAATCATCTCTTCTTCCTTATCATCTTCTCGAACCAAACATGAATCCAACACAGTTGATAGAGGCAGCTTCTCTTCGATACACATCTGAAGCCACTTTACGAGGCTCATTTCGGTGCTCCCATCTTGGACTAATGGTCCTCTCCCAGTCACAACTTCAAGTAAAATCACCCCATACGAGTACACATCCCATTTTTGCGACGGTTTCACCACTTTCAACGCCTCCGGTGCTCGGTAGTAGGTCGATAGACCAACCGATGCCACGGTTGGAACTACCTCAGAGGCAACACTGATGTGTTGCCTCTGATGGTGTTTACTCGTTACCATTCCCCCGGCTATGTGGGCCAGATGGCCGAGGCCAAAATCCGATACTTTCGCCTCGAAATTATGGTGGAGTAGGATGTTGGATGGCTTTAAATCACCATGAACATATTTCTTGGGACTAAACTCATGGAGATAGACTAGCCCTTTGGCAACTCCTTTCATTATCTTCAATCTTATAGACCAAGAAATTGGATCAAAATGGCCTTGCTTCCCTACAATTAACATTAAAGAAACAAAGAACTCAAGTCACTATAACAAAAAAGATCAAATTTTTCATCAAAATTTGAGAAATTTCAAACCTTAAACTTACCATGGATTGCTGCAGAGAGATTCCCATTTGGTAAGAAATCATATATCAGCAACTTCTCATCAACTGACCAGTAATAAGCCCTAAGTGTGACTAGATTTGGATGCCTTAGCTTTGCAATGGCTTCAACTTCAGTTTGGAATTCCTTAAACCTTTGTGAGCCTCCTTCACCCAACCTTCTCACAGCTAAGGTTAAGCCATCTTCAAGAACAACTCTATACACAATCCCAATCCCAGTCTTGCCAAGCACGAACGCAGACGCCTTCAAAAGCTCGTCGAGATCAAATGCTACCTCTGCATCCAAATGGACTAAATCATACTGCTCTACATTTTCTGATAGTGACTCTGATTCATCCTTCATAAAGCACAAGCATTGCTTCCTACTTTTCACTCTTTTTTCAGTGTAATCTTTATTCCTCTTCCGAAAACACGAAAATCTCGAGTAACAATAGGAGAACAACAAGCCTATCAAGAAAATGCCAACAACATCACTAACAACAATGGCTGCTATAGTTACTTTACTCAATCCCCTCCCACCACCAACTTTCCCATTACTTTCTTGTGGAGGGTTAGGCAAGTAAGGCAATGAAGAAGGCGGATCCGGATTCGGGTTCGGATTATCCGAAGAACATAGGTTCTTCAAGGGAGGCCCACAAAGACCAGGATTCCCAATGAAGGCAGTTGGCCCTCTATTAACCAAAGCACCATTTTGAGGAATTGGACCAGATAAATTATTATAAGTTAGATCAATGTAAACTTTCTCAGGCAAATTCCCAAGACTAGTTGGGATTGAGCCATTAAACATATTATGAGACAAATCAACGTTCCCTTGCAGATTAGACAACAAGCCTAAATCATCAGGAATTAGGCCAGTAAATGCATTGTAAGACAAAACAAGCTTCTCCAACAAAACCAAACTCTTCCCAATCCCAAGAGGCAAGAAACCACTAAAACCATTATGACCAAGATCAAGATTCCTCAACCTCTTGCACTGAATTAATGACAACGGCAAAGAACCATTAAAGAAATTATGCGAAAAATCTAAACTTTGAAGGTTTTCAAGATTCCCAACCTCAAATGGGAGAGGGCCGGATAAGGAATTCCCATAAAGAACCAAACTTTGCAGCTTATGAGCCTTGAAAATCTCAGAAGGCAAGATCCCATGAAAGCTATTGCTCCTTAGATTGAGATGTCTGAGCTCGGAGAGAGATCCGAGGGAAGAAGAGAGAGAGCCAGAGAGTTTCTTGTTGGGGAGGCTTATGGAAACAACTCTTTGTTGCTTGCATGTGATGCCATTCCATGAACAAGGGGTTTGATCGGAGTAGTTCCAGTTGTTGAGAGAGGCTTCTGGGTCTAATCCGATTGACTTCTTGAATGAGAACAGAGCTTCGCCTTCATCGTTCAAAGAACTCACCAGAATGATGTTGTTAGAGCGAGATGAGATTGAGAGAAGTAGAAGAAGTAGAGGTAACATTTGCGAGAAGATTTGGGAAGTTGAGAGATGTGACCGTTGGAAATGCAGCAAAGAAAAAAGGATAAGGG
Organism: Lavandula angustifolia; assembly: GCA_028984105.1. NCBI lineage: Eukaryota > Viridiplantae > Streptophyta > Magnoliopsida > Lamiales > Lamiaceae > Lavandula > Lavandula angustifolia. The sequence continues at coordinate 988,556 of CM054803.1, forward strand.
TGGGTTCTTGAGAGAGAGAGAGAGAATGGGGGAGAGGGTTGTGGAGAAGGCTATAAAGGGTTCCAGCTCGACGACGGGGGAGCTACGTAAACCAGATTATATTTTTAATTTTCCAGCACAAAAATCAACAAAAAGAGAGGAAGAAGTGTATAGTCTAGTTGTGAATGCAGAGACCGTACAGTACCGTTATGTATGTCAGTGGGTGTGGGTCAGTCTACCAAATTGGATCACACCAAATTTCTTCCTTTTGTGAATCATTCACTATTCCAAATACGCACTATACTTAAACATTCGATGAAGTAATAATCTCGTTAAAATAATATTTTTTTCGGTTCTAATATGGGTTAATGCACTAAAATAATGTTCGATAAAGTAATAAACCTCGTTAAATAAATATTTTTTCTCAATCCCCAAATTATCATTTTATCGATGTTTAACTGTATAATGAATTTCATTAGTTTGAAATTTTGGTGGAATTCTAACTTAATATAATTGGATAGTGTTAGGCATACAATATCAATTCTCACATAATTATAATTTAGAAAGTGTTTTTGAATTTATAAGTGATATTAGCTTCAAAATACACCAAATTTTAACAAAATCTGATTCTGCATCCGACTTTTGAATCTGACGAAGCGAAGGGTGTGTCCAAGACAACTTTAATTTAGGGATTTTTTTAATTTGTTTGCAATTTTTTACCTATTCAAAAGCCATATATTTTGATGATGTTTTAAATGTCAGGTGCAAAATAAATTTTTATCTAAACTTAATATTCCCGTTCCATAATTCTTGTCTCTTATTCTTTTTCGGGACGTTCCATAATTCTTATCTCGTTATCTAAAAAGCAAATTATTACACACACCTTATTTAATGGCCCCACCATTTTACTCACAATCAACCACTCTCCTAAATTTTCGTGTCCAAAAGAAAAGGGACAATAATTGTAGGACGAATGGAGTATATTTTGAGGCTAATATGGCAATTTATTAATACTCTACATTTTAAGAATTTATTGAATCTTATAAACTATTTAAAAATAAAATATATTATACAATAATAAAGAGTTTTTACATCTTAGCCGCGAGCGGAAAGACTAGACGGGGCCATTAGTCTAATCCGACGGCGTAAAATGGACGCTTCCGCGCGAGCGATGGTGGAGGCAATCCACGCCACCCCCACCCAGGCGGTAATCTATTTCGCCGGCGGCGCCTCTCAGGCTCCACGAGAAAGTCATTAAATTTTTATTCCATAGTTGCTCACCATATGTTTGATGAAATGTCTAACCGGTGAAATACGGGCAGGCGCTCGGCTGATTGATGTCTGTTCCGGGAGCTTCAACCACTGTTCTAGAAGCAGTCGTGCCCTATTCTAGAATGTCCGCGATCCAATTGCTCGGCAAGGTTGAATTTCTTTTACTTTTTTATTGATTCTCCTTTCTCTAAATTGAATTGGGCGAGAATGGATTTTTCCAGATTCCAACTCAATTCGCCAGTCGGCAGACTGCGGAGGACATGGCGTTGATGGCGTATAATAGAGCTCTAAAGCTTTGTCATCCAGGTTGATTTCTCGTTGATTAGTGTAGTTTTTATAGAAGTTCATCATAATCTTCAAAATTATTCCCAAAAGTACATTCTTATAGATTACAGTTGGGTGATTACTGATTTGAACTGATTAAACCGGTGCTCTGTTTTTAGTGATATTTGATTTTTTTTGAGATGTAATATCTATATTTGCTCTTGGCCCTTTATAGAGTGTTGTTAGCTTTATAATGATATGAGAAAATCATGCAAGGAGAAGATGAAATCTTGACTTGTATTAGGGTAGTCATTTCTTGTTTCCTCGACTATTAGTTTTGGAGCTTAAACCTAGCTTTTGTCGAACGTAGGTTTTCCGGCCCTTGGTGTGGGTTTCAGTGGTTCTCTGGCCAGTTCTCGCCCGAAGCAAGGCGATCATAGGTAGCTTATTACTTTACGTATTCATCATAGTTTTATGTGGCTGTTTGAATGAGAGAAATCGATTTTGGTCCTTTAATGTAGTCTCTGTCCGATTTTGGTCATTTAACTTTATATAGTGTCTGATTTTGGTCCTTTAATGTGGTAGTGATCGACTTTGGTCCTATAACTTTATAATGTGTTAGATTTTTGTTCTATAACTTTACGAAGTGTTCGCTTTTGGTCATCCGATATAAATTGTCAAATATAAAGAGGCACGTGAGTTAAACACTTGTCGAATGCAAGGAGAAGAATAAAAGATGATTACGTCCTCTGCTTTTTCATTCCCTGTCCTTTTATTACATTCTTTTGTGTGATTGAGTGGAATTTGATTGTATAGTTTATTCAGGTTTCACGTATCTACAAGAACATCTGACCATATTTGGTCATCTACTGTTACCTTGTCAAAGGTATTACATAAATCTCCCAACTGTTTAGCATATTGCTTCTATTTTTGGTTTGTTCTGTTACACAAATTATTTCAGGGTCTTCGAAACCGTGAACAAGAAGATAAAGTTTCTAGCCAGTTTGTACTGAAGGTAGTGTTAATATATCATATCCATTGGTTATACCTTAACATCGTGCTTTACCTCGTGATTCTTCGATAACAGAATGATACTTAGTATTCTTGTAAAACCTCATAAAATTTCATCCTCTGTTTGTAGGCAATAGCTTATGCTTGCAAGGTCCCAGAAACATTCGTGTCCGGGCTAACAGATTCTGAAGTTCCGAATGAACTTGAAACGCGATTCAATGAAGATCAAGAGCTGGAGCAACTCATAAATGGCGAAATATGCTTTAAGGTTTACCCCTTTTTAAGTGGTACGATTTAATCTTAAAACGCAAATTCAAGATGATAACAATTTATGCTCCCCCTAGTTGTACGTAGTAAAGGGAATGTTTTGCAGATATTTTGCGGGCCGAAAGGAAGATAATCCTCTCGGGCTCTTTCAATCCCCTGCATGATGGCCACCTAAAGCTCTTGGAAGTTGCCGCGAGGTATCTTCATCTTTAATTATCAAGAATTTAGCAATATTATTATTATTATTATTAAATCGATCTTAATAGGGATTGAGTACTAGACTAATCATTTATGCAGAAGTGAGAATAACAATTAAGCTACATGTTGTTGGTTTATTAAGAATTTTACGAGCATTTGCTACAATATTAACCTTTTCTTTAACTTTTCATTCTATTGATATGCTACTTATAATACTATGTTGTGCAGCATTCTTGATGGAGGATACCCGTGCTTCGAGTTGTCCGCAGTGAACGCAGACAAACCTCCACTCACGGTATCCCAAATCAAGCAACGCGTTAAGCAGTTCGAAAAAGTCGGTGAGGTTAACTCGTGACCTCACAACTGCACATCCAAATGTAGTTTTTCATAGCATTGCTTCATGTTTTCTTTCTTGCTGCTATTTCATATTCGAATCATTTTCACCAGCTCGATTCCTCGATTTTTTTCTCCTCTTCCTTTCCCTTTTTCGTGCCATACTCTTGAAGCGTAGTTTGATCCAATTAATGGTCTGTGTTTTTCAAGTGCAGGGATGACAGTCATAGTATCCAACCAGCCGTACTTTTACAAGAAAGCCGAACTCTTTCCTGGCAGCGCGTTCGTGATTGGCGCCGACACTGCAGCAAGGCTTATAAACGTAAGAAAAATCAATCAAAAATCACTACTTTTTTTAATCTTGATCTTGATCTTATAAAAGTAACACGGAATATTTCGGTCGAAACAGCCGAAGTACTACAGTGGCGATTATCAGAGAATGCTGGAAACTCTCTTAGGGTGCAGAAGCACGGGGTGTGTCTTCCTCGTTGCTGGTCGGAATATGAACGGTGATTTTAAGGTTCGTCGTAGAATCGTTACCGCTGAACTCTCTCTCTTCACAGTATGCTTGCTCTGTTTTAGGTTCTTGAGGATTTTGACATCCCTATGGAGCTAAGGGATTTGTTCATTCCAATACCTCCGGAGAAATTTCGGGTGGATATTTCTTCGACTGAAATAAGGAAGAATCAAGGAACGCTCTGAATCAATCAGCCCAGCCATTTCATTTGTATTGAAAATATTTTGCAAATTAAAAAAAAATGTATTATTCGATGAGAATCTGTTTTTGTTTTGTGATTTTCCAAGTCTCAAGATATTCTTTAGAATAAAAGACGAGTAGATGTCGATTTTGGTCATTTAATATGGTCCGTTTTAAATTTTAATCATGAAATTTAGGTGTGTATTTTTTTTGTCTTATGCGAGCCTAGTCCAAGCCCAGCTCCAAACCTAATTAAGGGCCACAATAAATTGTTAATGGACCAACTAATTATGGGCCTCATTTACTTGAGTAATTAGGCCCGAATGAAATTATAGACCTACTTATTGGGCCGGAACAGATTCTATAAACCCAATTATCTAATGGGCCTCCTAATTGGGTTGGATAATTGACTAATTGGTTGGGACAAGTGTATGACCATTCTGCCCTTGCGCTTTTTTTAAGAACAGATTTTGCCAAAAAGAGTAAAATAGAGGGGTATTTAGGGTATTAAAAAAAGTAGTATTCAATGAGATTCCATGCATTGATAAAAGGGCGCTAAGCATCCAAAAAGTAGTATTCAACGAGATTCCATGAATTGATAAAAGGGCGCTAAGCATCATAGAATCTAACAACTAAAACCATACAATCTGCAAACAGAAGATTCCTCCGGCGCCGGTCACCCACCGCAGGCGCCGCCGCAAGCGCCGCCGCAAGCCGTGCCGCCGTACGTATCGTTCGACGCAGCCGAGGTCTTGTCCTGCGACGCGCCGCCGGCGCAAGAGAACACGGCGGCAGCTATCAGAAAGAGGCTGAGCAAAACCGCCCACGCCTCGAGAACCGCTCCGCCGTAGGCCGCGGCGGCGCTTCCGTCCCAGCTATCGCCGCCCCTCCATTGCCTCACCATCAAATTTAAACACCGGCAAATTCTTGAGAGAGAGAGAGAGAGGTAAATAAATACGTGTGAGGATTAGTGAGATTGGGCGGAAGAGGATAGCGGCAAATAAATAACGAGTAAAGTTAAGGGAAGAAATATTCAAAGTGGGATTACACCGCTGCACATCCTCTGTCTCATTTTTTGTGGGCCATTTCGGTGACCCACCAATCACACGCGGCCACACGCGTGCGTTGGTGGGTCATATTTTTATCAAGAAATGTTTGTTTATCTGGTAAAAAACACACGCGACATCACAGTAATTGGTGGGTGGCCACCGAATGATCCACAAAAATGAAGCAAGAAGATCCGAATTGGAATTACACTATAAGTGACAAGTGGTCAAAATTATCCCCACTTTATTCATTTATATATATTTATATAATAATAAATATATACTTTGTCAACGTCCATGCAAAGACTTCAACTTTTTCCTTTAAAAACATGTTATTAATAAACTAAATCAAGATCGGATTAGGCTAATAATCCGACATAATTGTTTAAAAAATATACTATAAAAATCCGACATTAATTAGAGATTAGCTTACATGGGTTGACTTGTCAGAACTGACGTTTTCTGCGCCGTTTTTTTCTTTAATTACCATGTCTATTGCATGAGTAATAAAACATACAATTAATACATTTTCTAATCAAGTAATCATGAATTGCTACAAACATAAGATATTTAAATTAGGCTCATAAAAATCGAAATTTTGGAATTATATATGAAATAACGAGATTTCTCAGATTTCCGTATAGTAACTTGATGGGTATATCTCTAGTAAATTATCGTTTTTGTCGTAAAATCCGTCGTTATTTACATGATTTTTTTAATCAAGCACCACCCCCTTCTCTCCTATTATGATTTGCCCCTTTGATTTTTGTTCAAACTCCAAGTCGGTTTTCTATTCCAAATCGTGGTGAAAGATCTTGAATCTGAATATGATTTTAAGCTACAAATTAAACGTATTTTTATATATTTTTTAAATTTCTTTGAGATATTGTGCTTGTTGGAGTGGTGGTTTTTGAACTGTTTCCACTAGAATATTTCTTCTACATGTCTCCATTATTTAGGGTTTACACTAACGGGGTTTCCCACACGTGGATTTTCAAGAGGTGAATCATTCAGACCAAGATTGGAATTAGGCACACACTTTGCTGGCCACAAATTAATGATAATGGCGATATTAGGTAAATAAATTCAATATAATAATTTTTAACACCTTTTTAATGTATTTTATTTTAAAATAATAAACGTGGTAAAAGAATATCATATTCTAGGACACGACATGATAAATTATTACAATTGACTGATTGAGATAGTGATTTGGCTAATTGGCTTGTTATCTTTTTCTGCCCAACTTTAGAAAGAATATTCAATTTTGTAAATATGAGATGAAATTTATAGAGCACTTACTAACTCGATTTATCAAAAATATAGTTCTCAAAATGTTCGATCGATTCATCAGTCACCGGCCGAATTATGCCCGATTTATCCTCAGTCGCCTTGAGTCCATCCAATTTAATTATGGGTGAATCGAGTATGAAGTCAAATTATTTCGGGTTAATTTTTAAAAATACATTTACATACTCCCAGAACGGTTTTTGTGTACCACAATTGTATACCCTTTTATGTACCACACCACAAGGTGTCGACATGTGGCGTATGTGACCCACTATTTTGAATGAAAAGCGTCACATGTCGATGCCCTTGTGGTGTGATATACACAATAGTACACAATTGTAGTACACCTAAATTTTTGTGACATACTCCGTGATTGAATCCTAAATTCTAGCCTTGAATATGTAAATTGTGAATTAAATTTGGTCAAAGAAGGGGAGAAAATAGTCATAGTATATCAAAACTAGACAAGGAAACTTGAACATTTGAACTATTTAAATCATACAATAATTTATGCTCCCGTCTCACTATTTATTAGATTAGAAAATTAATTAGTATTGTTGTAAATATATTTTATATATATACTTACCATATATTGTGATGACCATGTAAACCCTAAAAGCCCATGAGCCCATCTTGTACTCTATAAATAGAGGTCTCCACCCTCATAATAATATACATCTATTTTCTCTTTCTCTCTATTATTCTCTCATTCTATTTAGTTTATAACACGTTATCAGCACGATCTAATCGATCTCCTTCCGAAATTCTATTGATCTTTCTCGTTGCCTACATAAACAAATTTGTTTATATATTATATTCAAGTATATGATGATTGAATTGCCGAGGTACGTGAATAATTAAATTATTAGTTTTTTTTATTAAAAGATGTTGTAGTATTAACTTTTCTACGTAGATCAATTTTATATTAGATTGAATTCTTTGGATTGTGAATTTGATGGAGAAATTTTTATGAAACGTTGTTTAATTCAATCCGATTGACTATGGTTGTTATATTATGGATGTAAGATATTGTTTCTATTGTTTTAATTTGTTGCTCCTGAAGTAGCACATATAATATTCCTAAAGAATATTATAAATAAGCAATTCAAAATTATTGAAATAACTTAATTGTTGTTCCTGAAGTAACACAATCAATATTCCCGAAGAATATTATATTCTCTTGAAGAGCATTTATTTTACATACGCTTTTAATTATTTATTTATTTATGTTGAATCTAGATTGTTGCTCCTGAAGTAGCACAATCCATATTCCTGAAGAATATCTTAAGCTCTTAAAGAGCAATTCAATTTATTTATTGAAATGATTTAATTGGTGCTCCAGAAGTAGCACAATAGATATTCGTGAAGAATATCATGTGCTCTTAAAGAACAATTCAATCTTACTTATTGAAATAATTTAATTGTTGCTCCAGAAGTAGCACAATTTAATATTCTTGAAGAATATTACACACTCTTGAAGAGTTATTAGTATGATCTATGTATTTACTATATATATATACATTAATCTCAATATGTTGCTCCTGAAGCAACACAAAATTAATATTCCTGAAGAATATTATATGTTTTCGATGAGCAATTCATTTATTTTGTCTTATTGATGGCCGAATCTTGGTTCTTGAATTGTTATTATTGTTGCTCCCAAAGTAGCACAATGAACTTTACATGTTCTTGGAACAACAACCATACTTTAATTGTTGCTCCCAAGTAGCACAATTAATATTCTTGATATAGATTACATGTTCCTAAAGAACAATGAATATATAAAGGTATGTTGTAATTTAATGTATTACTTAATTACATGGAGTGGTAGCAAGAGCTCCTCTATGTTGCTTAATTTCTTTTCAAGAATGGTTGTGAGATCCAAGTAGATCTCAAAATTCATTTATCTTGAATAAAAGTGAATTGTTGCTCGGAAGTAGCACAATTACATTCCTGAAGAATGACCATAATGTGATATTAACATTATCATCACATGTTTGTGGAAATGCCTCAAATATAGTATTTTTATATACTATTTAACTTTTGCTCCAGAAGTAGCATAATTTATATTCTAGAAGAATATTAAATGCTCTTAAAGAGCAACTCGTACTTTCGATGATATATGTTATTCCTGAATGAAAAACAATATTTATGTCTTGTTGACATTAATGAAATCTTGATATCGATGTTCATCTGCCAATAAGAGGGCATGAGAGAGACAATAGAAATGAAGCATCCCAATAGGATTGCTTAAAGATATAAATGATTGTCCTCCATAAAACTCGACAAGAGTATATGCATCCTAAATTGCAAGATTTTCAAATCTAGTGCATCGAAATTATTGAAGGCTCCAGAAGAGCATGTGTCATTCTATCAAATGATACTAAATTAGCTATTGAACATGCCCTTTATTCTAGTAAGTCTAGAAGACACTTACTAAGTTTTAAGAATATGCAATGGATAGCATATTGAAATTATATAAGAAGGTAGTGATTCTTTTGTATTTAGCCAGAAGCTAACAAAAGAAAAGTTATCACACTACCAAGTGAGACAAAACATGTCATGAACCAGAAGTTCAAAAGAGCTTTATGCTTTCACATGATAAGTTTGGACATCTGCAAGCAACTATGATGCGCAACATAATTGAAAATTCATATGGGCGCTGCAGAGAGATCCTGAAGAATCTCTTAATTTCCATGAATGCTCGATTTCTATAAGAAATTTAGCACTTCGTAAAACTACATTTTCAAAAATAAAGAGCTCAATTCCATCAAGAAGATTTGTCTTGATAAAGCTAGTGAGTTTATTAAACTCTAAGTTCCTCTTGAAGAGGACTTAATAGTATATGACTTTGGGATTGAGATTAAATATTTAGTTGCTCATGTCCATCCTCAAAATGAGTTTTGTACGTATAAAAACGCGTCTCACATTAAGATAGTTATTATGATGAAATAACATTTCCAACATTAGTTGGAACATGTCACATTGGGATTCCTGAAGTAATCAATGTGAAATCTACATCCAAAGAAAAAGAAGCACAAGGAAAAACTAGTCACATTTGGATTCCAGAAGTAATCAATGTGAACATGAAGTCGAAAGATTCATTTGCAAAAGATTGCAAATCAACTTCTTGATGCTTTCTTATGTATATAATAAGTGACAATGTTATACATTTGCTGCAAACACCCCCGCCAAAATAAATGTCCCTGAAGGACAAGTACAAATGGTAGCAAATTTATATAAAGTTCGTCAAAAAAAAATGTGGTCGACCAATTGGTTATAAAAGAAACTTTGTGTCTAAGAAAAGGGGCACAACATATGAACCAAACAATGACGAAAATGATTAATCAATCAAATGAAGTTCCTGAAGAACTACAAGCGTCTAAAAATACTAAGATCTCAAAATATTGGAGAGATCAAATATCGTCGTGGACGCACGACATTATTTTCGCCTTTTAATATGACTCTTGAAATGATAAAAGAGGATCCTCAACGACGATCTATAAGAGATTGTCAAGATTGAAATAATTGGTCAAAAAGGAACGAAGCCATATAAGGTGAATTAATATTCCCTAGAAAGCCGGAAATATTTGGACCTGTAGTTCCAAAATCCGGAAAGTATATCCCCGAAGGATATAAATGTGTCTTTGTTACATAGAGAAATAAAAAATTACGAGATATAGGGCAATACTCGTAACACAATGTTTTTCTCAAAGACCGGGAATTAATTATGTACTCTCCCATAATAGACGCCATTGTATTTAGAATTTGATTAATCTACTTATGTCACAAAAGGCTTGTTATGGGCCTTATGGATGTAGTATATATCTATCAATATGATTCACTAGATAGTGACATATATATGAAGATCCCTGAAAAATTTAACTTGCTCAAAACATGTAAGTCAAAAAGATGCTTGTCAATTAGACCGCAAAAGTCATTGTAAGGGGCCGAAATAGTACGGACCGTATATGATATAATCATAACGACAAGAATTCCTTGACGTGAAGGGTACATAAATGATGATTTGAGTTTGATTGAAACTCCTGAAGAGCATAATACTTATATGTATACTCCGTCCTAATGACTTACATAGAGCAAATCATTATGGATTATTTTATTCATTGATATGTTGATTTTATAATCCAACTCACATGCTTGTCGGCATTAGGGGGAGATATGAAACATAAATGATAGAATGCCGCAAATATCTCGTTGGATTAATTATTTAGATTCACACACTATGAACTAGAAGTTCATCAAATTATTTAGTGCAAAAGGAGTGACTAAAATCTCATATACTTGTTGTATATGCACCATGAAAGAACTAAAGTTTCTCATAGACAAAATAAATCAATTAATCCTCATTAACGCCAGAAGCGTGAGAGATTTATTGGTGCTAAGAGATGAGAAGTCCGCGGAATACAAAATTAGAACATATCACTCCAAATTCCTCCTGAAGAGGATATGTGAATTATTATTGTTGGATATGAATCAGTAGATTGATACTCAGCTGTTCTAGGGTTAAAAGAAATTGGGGGAAATCATAGTAGTACTATGGAATTGAAGATCCCAAAACCGAGCTGATATCAGTAGATTAGTGTGTCGATAGGATTAGCTGATGTATAGGTTAGACTTGATGTAATGCTTATTATTTTGTCTAAGTCCTGTACGGGGTAGTTGTTGAACCGATCTTCGACGAAGATACTTTTGAGAACCCCACGTCATCGTGTAATCGCTTGCATTCTTCGTCGCCACCGATATCAAACTCGGTTGAAGATCCCGCATCGACCGACCGGACCTCGCAGAAGCATTCTCTACAAGCCGATGGTCATCGGTAGAAGAACCAAGGCAAGCAGTATACCTTCGCAGTCGACCAACCGACTATCGAAGCTCACTTTATCGTCCGACGACTCGACCGAAGAAGACAGAGACTTTCGAGCATCGTATCCGACGTAAAAGCGACCCAAAGACTTAAAGTCCCTTCAAATGTTCAGCGAGAAGACATACGAGGTAGTTTGAACGGTCAACTCGACACTCACCAACTACAAACCTCGACCAATGAGAAGCCAAAAACGCTTACCTACTCTACACAAGAAAGTCCGCTCTCATGAACAGTGCATTAACGCGCCCGCCGCAACAAAGTTGAATAGTGGCCGTTTTCTTTGGACGCTTGTGACACGTGGCATCGTCGTCTCCAACGGACATATGCCACAACTCACAACTATAAATAGAGAAGGATTTGAAGATTTCAAATAGAGGAAAATACGCGAAATCAAGGGATATCATTCAAGCTCACAACGCTCTAGAACCTTCAAGCTTATCCAGAGACGAACTAGTTTTCATAGAACACTTCTTGTAGTTCATCTCTCTAGGGCACTTTGATCCCTTTCTTCTCTAGACTAAGCTCATTGCTAGATTCATAGCTTAGATCCGAAGGAGTTCACATTTAGTGAATTGTTCTTGTTGTAAGAATTCCTTCTCAGTTGGAGAATATTCCCTCCCTTCTAAACTTAGGTTTAGATTGTAAAGTCGCTAAGGACTATAACTTAGAGGGAACTGTCCAGTGCACAGTATCCCTGTTGAGGCTTGCTCAGAATAATCAACAAGTTCTCCTGCTTTGTTCAGGACCGTGGATGTAGGATCTTGCGTATCCGAACCACGTTAAATCGCTTGTGTTCATTTCTTGTTTTATTGCATAGCTTTCAACCGACTTGAAAATCATAAGTTTGCATAAAACGTATTTTATAAAGTGCATGACCAAAAGATTTAACTTGCAAAAACGCGTTTTCAAAAGAGACGACTCGGGCCTAACACTTATCCGCACTACGGTCTCCGACCGAGTTTCGTAATACCGACATCGGTCAGCAGAAGAGCTCGAAGCCGACTCACTTTGACCCCAGTGATCGAAGGCTTACTTGGCACTCGTTCATCGGCTGCAAACATCGCTTCACTGACCTTCACCGAGAAAAAGAAACAGAGCTCGTGTGTATTCACCCCCCCCCCTCTACACCCGACTTTTCGTCTCCGGACCAACAATTGGTATCGAGCTTTCGGTGTTCAACCGATCGCCGGTTACGAAATACTGGTCCTCTCGAACCGATCCCGAAAACCGTTTTCACCGCATAAGCATCTTTTCAAAGCATCCTTATACTCTTACTCTTACAATGTCGATATGTCGGGTATTAGGATGGTGCCGATGTTCTCAATAGAGAACTACACGGTATGGCGCGTACGTATGGAGGCACACCTAACGTCACTCCACGACAAGCATGTCGGATGTCCTAGAGTCGGGACCGATCATTCCCATGATCGACAGCGTAGTATTTGCCGCTCGGAGGAGGCGTGGGAGCACAAACCGGTGCTAAGGTTCCCAAAGACAAATCGCCTTCACGCCCGAAGAAAAGAAGTTGCACAACCTTGACCGAGTTGCACGTAATGCCATACCGACTACGCTCGGTGACTCACATCTCGGAAGGGTACAAGATTGCAAAACGGCGAAAGAGCTATGGGACGCCTTGGTCATGCGAGCCATGGAACCCCTCGGATCAAAGAGAACAAGCTCGAGCTAGAGCTTCGTGAAGTTCGACGCCTTTACAATGGAGCTCTATCGAAACCATTGACGAGCCGAGTGTCGATTCACCAATCAAGTCAATGTTATCAATGGGTTGGGGAGGTCGTTCACCAACAAGGAGATGAACACCAAGATCTTGAGAGCGTTGCCCGGACGAAGTGGCTTCCATTTGCTACTTATTTACGTCGCTCCGATCTAAATGCTCTAACTCCCGATGTTATATTTTCGAATTAAAATCGGAGGAATTCGAGCATAGCCTACCCCAAAAGTGCTTAAGCGCTCCAGTGACACACGGTTCGACCACGCCTTCAAGGCAACAATCGGCAAATACGGAGCCAAGCCTATTTCCTCAAGCAAAGCCGTGGCCACATCGCAGCAAAGTCTTCCGAGACTTCAGCCCCGATCGCCTAGCACCGATGGCTCTCAAATATCGAGGGAAAAGGAGAGAGTCGAAAGCCGAGGAAATACAACCGAGATTCTTCCTCGGGTAAGAAAGACTATCATCAAAAGGAAGAATCTAATCCTTCTACCGAATACGAGGAAATCGGAGTTCTGCCGCCGGTCCGTCTAAAGACTCACTGGTAAGAGCAAAGCAGAACATCTACCCGCTACAACTACAAGAAGGAGGGACACTATCAGCACGATTGTCCCGAACTCTCACCGCTCAAAGAGCGAACGGCGAGCCAGGGAGAAAGAAGTTCGCCGAGAGACGGCAGCCTATATAGCCGGAGAGATATCCGACAACTCAATTGAAGAGGATACATTCATGTATTCTTCGAAGACGAAGCCGCGTTCGTCACAGTTGAGGTCGCAAAGACAGTTCCCGATGAGTCAACCGAATACCGGCTTGATGGCCGGAGAAGAGGCTGAGGTAAATTCTAAACGCATTATTACCTCTTCTTCACACAGCACACAAGACACGTGCTCGGTCACAGATGATCATCTAGATGTGGTACAAGCCTACGACGATCTGCTAGAGGAACAGATTCAGCTGAGCAGAGAGTTCAGCAGAACCATCCAGGCACTTGAACAAGTAAAGGCTGAGAATCGAGACTTTCTTCGATTGTCGAGTCTCTACCGAGTCGGTGGATCTAGTTGCGAGACTCAAGGAAGAGATTGAATCTCTTATGACTAAGTCTCGGCTTCAAGAGACTCGGATCTCGGTCCGACCAAGGACAATTTTGAGAAAGAGACTGAAATAGCCAAGCTCGACCGAAGCTCACGCGACGTGCAGAATGACTATGACTCACTCAGAAGGAGTGACGAAGTCTGGAGAGGATTGATGACTGAACAATACCTGGGAGCTAAGGAGAAGCTTGAAAGCATGCTTAGAGCTCAACGGTCAACTTCTGTGAAAGAAGGCCTGGGATATACCCACGAAGCGTCTACCTCCAAAAGCTCAGCAACCCCGGGCCGATAGGTTCGTCGGAGGAAAGGTGCAAGCCGCCGACACCACACCTCGAGCGAAAAACAAACGAGAAAATAATTACACCTCGCCCGAGTAGCAACAAGCAATGACCAAAGGTTCCAGCCCCGGGACACCGCGATCAAATTCGGGGGGAATCAAGAAGGTCGGATGGGCGAAGGAACAAAGACAAGGAGCCATCAGTATGAGCACCCGGCTCAAGACGGCTCGTACTACTATGAGCCCGGGGGTCGGGGAGAAGCGCTAAGACTCGGAAGAAGAAAGCGCATGAACCCAAAATTATCGCGAGAAAGTCGGTATCTCCAAGTCCTGTGGAGAAGAAAGCCGATAAGGTTCGGAAGAAGAAGTCTGGAACTTCTAAGGTCCCGAGACAGATCCGGGTTCCGAAATCACCCACTAACCTGTAAGGACCCAATCGAACCAAAGGGTACCTAAAAATGCCCTCGTTTTGCGAGTGCATAAGGACCCGTGGATAGTGGACGGCGGCCGCTCGAGACACATGACCTACCGTAAGAGCTCGCCGACCAACTACGTACAAGAAGATGGTCCCGAATTGAATTCGGTGACAATTCCAAAGGCTACACAAGGGGATACGGAACGCCGAACATTGGGACTCGCCACGGTCCTAAGAGTAACATATGTTGAAGGACTTCAACATAATCTCCTTTCGATCGACCAATTCCGTGATAATCTTAACGAGTAATCTTTGACGCCGGTTTCGTGATATTGTTGACAAATCTACAGGGAAAAAACAGTGTTATCGTGTTCGCGGAGGAAGAACATCTATGTTGCAAACCGGAATACCGTGCGAACCCGAGGCTTGCTTGCTCGCACGTACTAAATCGGGTAACAAGTCGCGTGGTTATGGCACAAGAGACTCAACCACTCCGAACTTCAAGACCATGAACAAGCTCGTCAAGAACTCTAAAGTCGAGGACCGCCCAACGAATCGTTTATCAAAGACGAAATTGTGAAGCGTGCCACGAAGGGAAAGCAAACAAAGAGTAGCAACCTATTCCGTCACCTTCCACTGATGGAATCCTTCAGCTGCTTCACATGGACTTATTCGGGCCAGTCTCTCCAGTGACTCTAAGAGGCAAGAAGTATGCCCTCGTCGTCATAGACGACTTCTCGAGATATACTTGGGTCATCTTCATCGCCAACAAATCTGATGTTCAGACTGAGTTACCTAATCTACTGAAGAAACTCAATGTGGAAAAGAACATCAAGATTAAGAAGATACGCTCAGACAGAGGAACAGAGTTTCTAAACTCAGTAGTTAAGACATACTGCGATAAAGAGGGAATTCAAGCACGAGACATCAGTCGCGCGCACCCCTCGGCCAGAACGGACTTGCCTGAACGTAAGAACAGAACACTCAAAGAAGCAAGCAAGAACGCTCCTCGCAGATTCTGGACTACCCTCAAAGTTTTGGGGCCGATGCTACCGACACCGCCCTGTTACACTCGGAATCGCTCACTACCGACACAAAGAACACATGAAGACGCCTTACGAACCGTGGAAAGGGAGAATTCCTTCTATTTCTCATTTTCATGTTTTTGGCTGTCCTTGCTTTATCCACAACAATGGGAAAGATCGGTTGAAGGTCTTTGATAGCAAATCGATCAAGGAGTATTCTTAGGATACTCCCGAGTCAAGATAAAGCCTTCGAGTTTTTAACTATCAAACTCTTTGCGTGGAGGAAAGCCCTCATGTTGTTTTTGATGAATTTGTTACCGAGAACGGGGAAAGATACAAAGTCAAACACGAGGATGTCGGCAGCAAGCTACGGGATCTCGAACTAAATGACAAAGCTGAAAAGATCCAAAGATTGTTGGGATGATGAGTCGGAAGATGAAGAAATTCGGACTCGGCCAACAAGCAATGTAGCTAACCTAGTTGATTCTATCGAACAGAATCAACAACAGGTAACTTCGGTCGATGAGGAAGCCCCTGTGGTAACTGAGACCTCTACTGAGAATATAAACTCAGGGGGAACGATTAATGTTCCTGAGCTAAATGCCCCTGAACCCGGAAACTCGGTAGATCCTAACCTTCTTACCGAATTACTACGGCCACAAAACAAGATTACTCGAAATGCCTAATACACCCTAACGTCGTGCGAAGTAGTATCAGAAGAAGAAGCCCGACTCAGGCGTTCGTGGCTTGATGCTCATTCTTCAGATCTTATCAATGAGATCCATCAGCAACTATAAGGACAAGATCAAGATTAAGTCAAGGAGAAAGCTCACTTTACTCTTGTTTTCTGTCTACAGAAGAACCTCAATCGATAGAGGACGCACTAAAAGATGCTCGATCGGGTCATTGCTATGCAAGAAGAGCTGAACCGGTTCGTCGAAATGAAGTTTGGGAGCTTGTCAACGGACCTAGACATCGGCACGTGATTGGAACTAAGTGGGTCTTCAAGAACAAGCGAGATGAAAACAACGTCATTGTCAGAAATAAAGCTCGACTAGTTGCTAAAGGATACAATCGGGCAGAGAGGGAATTGACTTTGATGAAACATTTGCTCCGGTCGCCAGATTGGAAGTCATTCGTCTTTTCCTAGCTTATGCAACACATCGAGATTTAAGGTATATCGAGATGGATGTGAAGTCAGCTTTTCCGAACGGCGATCGAAGGAAGAAGTCTACGTGGAACAACCGCCCGGCTTTCAGCAAGGGACATCAAGTGTACGAGACTTAGGAAAGCTCAGTATGGGTTAAAACAAGCACCCGGGGCTTGGTATGATACCCTATCGACTTTCTACTTGAAAAGGTTTTCAAAAGGGGACGGTAGATCGCACCCTATTCAAAGATAAAGTCGAAGATGACATTCTACCGGTGCAAATCTACGTGGACGACATCATTTTCGGCCGAGTAAACGAAGTTATATGTCGCCAGTTCGAGAAGATGATGAAAGAGAAATTCGAGATGTCCATGATGGGAGAGATGAATTATTTCCTTGGATTTCAAGTAAAACAATCGCTGAAGGAATCTTCATCAATCAAGCCAAATACACTCGAGATCTTCTCAAAAGATTCGGCTGTGATTCCAAACAAACCGGTCAAGATCCCCATGAACACGAACTTTAAAATCGATCTAGACAAAGAGGGAGCTTCGTTAACTCTACCGATTATAGAGCTATTATTGGTTCTTTACTTTATTTAATAGCTAGCCGACCGACATAACTTATGCTTTGTAGGTATATGCGCAAGATTTCGGGCGAATCCCAAGCGAAGTCATCTAGACTCGGCGAAGAAGATTCTCGCGATATCTAAGAGGAACACCCGATCTTTGGGTTATGGTATCCTCGCCGATGATAATCTAACACTAACAAAGTTATTCGATGCCGATTATGCGGGATGCGGGATAGATCGAAAATCAACTTCCGGAACATGTCGGTTCCTAGGCAAAGCAAGCCGATATCGTGGTTTTCAAAGAAACAAAGCACTCGCAGTTACGTCCACTACCGGGGGCCGAGTACATGGGCTGCAGGAAGTTGCTTGTGCGCCTGCATCCTTTGGCTTCGACAACAACCGAGAGATTATGGTATAACTCGGGATGAAGTGCCCATCTACCGTGACTCCACCAAGGGCAATAGCTATAACTCGAACCCGGTTCTACATACCGGATGCAAGCACGTGGACATCCGACACCACTTCATCGGAGACCATGTCGAAAAGAAGGACATCGGGATGGAGAAAATCCATACCGACAAGCAAAGCGAGATATACCGACCAAACCACTAGCCGAGAATAGGTTCGGAGAACTATCGGTTGAGCTAGGTCGCTAGATCCTACCGAGACAAGTCGGTAGAAGCCGACTACCGATAATGATATACTTAGCAACAATTTGTATCGGTATGGAATCAGCACGAATGGTCGAGAAAACTTAGTACGATGACTCGGTTGGGAGATGCACACCTGTACATAACAAGGAGGAACATGGTCATCAAGCACAACCATCCTCCCGATAAAAGATGGCAACCACTGATAAGTTCGACCGAAGAGGTTTGCGTAGTATCGTTACTTAATTTGTTCGAAACATGCCGCATTTAATGCATCGGGCCGCTTACATTCGATTCTTTGAGGAGCATTTATTCCTTACCATTTATTATGTTTAAGGTTTGAGGAAAGGTCGGCAGGACTCCTCGCCTGCGTAATTAATGCTCTCGTCGCGCATTTAATGCATGTCTTCTCCATTAGCTTTATTACGTATATCTATATTTTTGGCGGCTATTATAATCATTCCTTTATAACATTTAATCTTAGCCGCCCCTTGTTTTTGAAAGATTAAATTTGAACCGTGCGATTCAAACCGAAGATCAAACTCAATATACAAAATCTTTCATCTTCTATCAACTCCTCACTTTTCGCCATTCTCATATCTTAGAGCTTTTTCTTAGCGATTCGTTACCTTCCTTACATCCTCATTCAAACCGCATTGCTATATCTCTTTTCAAGCTCTATTTCACGGTAATGTATTACTATCCGCCGATAGCTAATAACTTACTCTATTTTCAAGTGCTAACAATTTGTTTTGCGGATTTCGATGGCGGTAGTACGGACTCCCCGAGAAGATGGTTGAGATCATGACCATCCGGGTTCGGTTTGAGCCGACGATGGCTCTCCCAGGCAGTGGATGTTTCATATTTGGAGCCGGTTTTGGCGCCCTTGAGAAGTCGTGGCCGGCAACTCTTGTGTCGAGGCATCCCCGTTCTCATCCGCCGAGACAAGTTGTGGAGGCCTACTACAACTAGAAATCATTAGCCTCGGGAGGAGAAGAAGCATCCTTTGGATACGGTAGGAAATTGCCCCCAAATCGGTGGAGGGAGGCTACCCACTCTTTCAATATCTCGTAGGCTCTCGTTCAAGCTTTTCAACTCCCCTCACTGGTATCTCTCCCATTGGTTATAAGGAAAGGGAGATAAATAACTACGTCCAAAAGTTACGTGGACGCAGCCGACATAGTGTTCAAGACGGCGCTTCGGAGAAATCTTTTGTTACCTCGATCACGGGGTTTAGCTTACGTTGTCTCTCATATTCGACAAGCTCACTGGATCCTATGATCGGCTTTCTAAGCCGAGGATACAACCGATGATGATCATAGACGATGGAGTAGAAGTGAACTGGGCCGACTACTATACTACTCGACCGAAGGCCCAAGCCCGAAGTTCACTACTTCGCCATCGGAGAGAGGAAGCTAACCAAGACAGCAAGCTCCTATTCGGCACCAAGATGTCGGTGCCGATAGAGAGTGTGGTACGAATCGCTCGCCTTTTGAGGACTCGAAGTCTTTTGATCTCAAGAGTATTAAATTTATGACAAAGGCCGGAGCAGAAAAGTCAATCGGGCAAGGGGCCACCTGAACCGAAGAGAGCGGCGTCGCTTCCGCCCCCAACCGTCCAAGTGCCAAAGAAGAGGAGGTTGGCTAAGACTCGACTGCTGAGGTCACGGTGGCTCGGCCACTTACCATTATTCGGCCGGCTCCTCCTTCTATTCAAGAGGAGCAACTACTCGATTCGGATCTTTGGAATCGAGGGAGCGACGATCAAGGACAAGGTCCAAGTGATCGGCTCCGAGGACACGAGTCCGACAAGAGGGAACCGTCACCCGAACCCTCCTCTGAGTGGACAACAACCGACACCACTCGACCGCATGCTGCAGTCGAGATTCGACTAGAGATACCGAGAAATTGCCTGAGCACGCAGATCCGGTTGAAATAGCAAGAAGGACAAGAGCTCGGATGCTCTTAAGGTTTCTCTGCACTGGGACATTCTTATTGACTTTGCCAAATCCCAACAAATCACCGAGATGAGCTAACGACGGAGGAGCAAGAGCTCCAAGCCAAGATTGGATTCGGAGAGCCACCGATGTGGCGTCTTTCGAAGATTTGAGAGCCTGCAATGCTCTATTTACCGAGCTTGAGAGCTCCGATCGTAATAGCGACTCCGCCCCCATCTCCACCTTTCGATAAAGGTGATAATGATGATCAAGATGAGGAGATGGATGGCAAAACCCAAGGAAGCGGACCGGGGGAGAATCTGCAGAGGGACAAACTCCCCAAGAGAAGAGCCCAACACCACCCATAGTCACATCGGTGAGGCTACAACCGCTCCGAGGCACGTAGGGGAGCAGCTTGATCTCGTTCTACGAGCAGAGGCTCGGAACCAGCTCTTATCGATACAACCCATCGGTTCCGTGTCCTCACGTTACGTCAACGGGGCTATCAAACGCCAAGGTGAGAAAAATCGACTCCTAGCCAAAGATGTTCACTTTAAATGGGAGAAGTACACCAAGGCTCGAACGAAGCTCTAAGTAAGTTGGCCGCCGACATCTCCACCCCCCTAAAGAGGCTTCTCCCCGGATTTCAAGGAGATAGTTGAGCGAGAGGCCCTAAGTGCTCAAAAGGCCGATTTAAAGACACGAGTCGGCCGTTGCTTGCCACTCAAGCATAAAACTTTCTCGGAACAATGACTCGGGCCATGAAAACAATTCAAGGCTTCATTGATGAGAGAAACAAGATAGCAACCACCTCTCTTCAAACGGGCCATCAAGCAACAAAGTGAGGCCTTAAAAGCCATTCGTAAAGAAATGACGAGAATCAAATGATCAAGCTCTGCCGACACTCCGACAGGAGTCGGCCGCTCGATTGAAGAAATCTAGAGCCGATCGGGAGAAAGACCTGGGAAAACTACCGCAACTTGGTCGGTGATTTTGATGACACGATTACCCGGATCAAAGATTACTCGCGCATGCGGAGCGGGACGTAAAAGCTATCCGCACCTCCCCGGCGAATATTGCCGATGCCAAAAAGAGGGAAGATGTTGTGAAAGATGAACCCGATACGGATACGACCGACGTCCGGATCCTTGAGGGACGAGCTCGGGAGGCGGGACCCTCCTCGGCCAGCCAGAGCCCTCACCTACGGAGATTGTGGGGGGAACAGGCTCCGGAGGCGGGACCAACTACTCGTAAAGGTACATCTACCGAGGTCCTTCTCCTTGATTTCCCACTACAAGCCACCCCCATCTCCTCTTCGCTGCGCACATAGACGAAATCGCTAAATTCCTTGAAGAGCCAGCTAAAGAAGAAGAGTCTCAACAGTGCCGCAGAGGTCGGGGAAGGAAATCGCTACCGAATCCACTACTCCTTCCTCCCCCGATCAAGAAGTTCAAATCAAAAGCGGAGCAAGAGGCATTCGACCTCGGAATAGCCCAAGAGCCGCAAGAGAAGTCTGGACCGGGAGCGTCGCCTAGAAGAGGCAATGGAAGCAAAAAAGCCTAAGGGCAAAGCATCGAGGGGCAAAGGAAAGAGAAAGGTCACTAATACGGTCGAAGAGCAAAAGAAGAAAGCCCAAGAAAAATTTGCTAAGGCTCTTCCGATCGAAATCAAAGCTACTCGCTCGTAGTATTCCCATATCTACTCTTACACCCGAACGGATAGCGGTAAGATCAAGCAACCTCGGGAGGCGACGCCGCAAGGATCGAGTCTCGGACGAGGGAGACACTAGAGCGGCCGCTATCCGTGAGAAGAAAAGAATGGGCCGACCCGGCAAGAATGAAAAGCCTATCTCGAGAAGCCACCGCTGATCCCGTAAGACAAATCCCAAGAGGATCAAGGAAGAGAACACCTCTCGCCAAGAAGGACTCGATTGTTCATGTCGATCGATGGGTTCCGTTGAGGTTAATGATCAATGGGAAGAACTTAAAGAGCAATTTATCAAAGGCTACTATGTTTGGGGGATTCTATCCTCGAGAGCAACCTATCGATCAAGCCTTTGATGAGTTCATGTTTCAAGACAATCCGGAGTCGGGGGAACGGCTCAAGGAGATCATGAAGAGACGAGAATATTCCGTTTAGAGCTCCGGCTTTCGGGCGCATCCCACCTCCTAGAAGCTGGCGCGGAGCTCTATGTACAAAGGACATAGAAGATGAGGTTAGTGCTTCGCCGCATTCCACTTCAACCCGAGTGTCCACCTTGCTGAAGACGACGAGGATATCCGGACTACGAGGAAGAGAATCTATTCATACTATCGTCCGGAACCTCCCATGGACAGATCTGCGGGATTCGGGGAACGCACTAAAGCCTTCGGGCGCCCGTAGTCTTTCTATTTTCTATCTTTTTGTAATAGCATAGGAACTCGTAATTCTTGGTATATATATCGGTTCCTCTGCGTGCTAGACAATTACTCATTGTCTTTCAGCCTTTTACTTTGTGTTTACACTAGTGATCACCAAGTGATCTGACACACACTCACATCAGTTTCTCTGATCTTGCCTTTCTCTCACCTGCTGAAGTTCATTTACTATTATCGTTTTTCCTCGGATGCTTTAAGGGGGGAAATTGTTGTCGATAGGACAAGTATCTTTAATAGATATTAGAGTATAGAGGTTTTGGCATCATCAATTAGGGGGAAATTGTTGGATATGAGTCGATAGATTGATACTCAAATGTTCTAGTGGTTAAAAGAAATGGGGGAAATCATAGTAGTACTATGGAATTGAAGATCCCAAAACCGAGCCGATATCGGTAGATTAGTGTGTCGATAGGATTAGGCGATGTATAGGTTAGACTTGATGTAATGCTTATTATTTTGTCTAAGTCCCATGTACGGGGTAGTTGTTGAACCGATCTTCGCTGAAGATACTTTTCACAACCCCACGTCATCGTGTAATCGCTTGCATTCTTCGTCGCGCTGATATCAAACTCGGTTGAAGATCCCGCATCGCTGGCCCGGACCTCGCAGAAGCATTCTCTACAAGCCGATGGTCATCGGTAAAAAGAACCAGTGCAAGCAGTATACCTTCGCACGACCAACCGACTATCGAAGCTCACTTTATCGGTCGGACGACTCGACCGAAGAAGACAGACTTTCGAGTATCGTATCCGACGTAAAGCGACCCAAAGACTTAAAGTCCCTTCAAATGTTCGGCGAGAAGACATACGAGGTAGTTTGAACGGTCAACTCGACACTCACCAACTACAAACCTCGACCAATGAGAAGCCAAAAACGCTTACCTACTCTACACGGTAAAAGCTGCTCTCATGAACAGGTGCATTAACCGCCCGCCGCAACAAAGTTGAATAGTGGCCGTTTTCTTTGGACGCTTGTGACACGTGGCATCGTCGTCTCCAACGGACATATGCCACAACTCACAACTATAAATAGAGAAGGATTTGAAGATTTCAAATAGAGGAAAATACGCGAAATCAAGGGATATCATTCAAGCTCACAACGCTCTAGAACCTTCAAGCTTATCCGAGAGACGAACTAGTTTTCATAGAACACTTCTTGTAGTTCATCTCTCTAGGGCACTTTGATCCCTTTCTTCTCTAGACTAAGCTCATTGCTAGATTCATAGCTTAGATCCGAAGGAGTTCACATTTAGTGAATTGTTCTTGTTGTAAGAACTCCTTCTCGCTTGGAGAATATTCCCTCCCTTCTAAACTTAGGTTTAGATTGTAAAGTCGCTAAGGACTATAACTTAGAGGAAGCCGTCCAAGGTCACAGTATCCCCGTTGAGGCTTGCTCGGAATAATCAACAAGTTCTCCTCGCTTTGTTCGGGACCGTGGACGTAGGATCTTGCGTATCCGAACCACGTTAAATCGCTTGTGTTCATTTCATTGTTTTATTGCATAGCTTTCAACCGACTTGAAAATCATAAGTTTGCATAAAACGTATTTTATAAAGTGCACGACCAAAAGATTTAACTTGCAAAAACGCGTTTTCAAAAGAGACGACTCGGGCCTAACACTTATCCGCACTACGGTCTCCGACCGAGTTTCGTAATACCGACATCGATCGGCAGAAGAGCTCGAAGCCGACTCACTTTGACCCCAAGTGATCGAAGGCTTACTTGGCACTGTTCATCGATTGCAAACATCGGCTTCGCTGACCTTCACTGAGAAAAAGAAACAGAGCTCAGGTGTATTCACCCCCCCCCTCTACACCTGACTTTTCGTCTCCGGACCAACAATTATGTACAAAAGTACTTGATGAAATCAACTCATGCCTAAAGACGGAGTTCGAATCTGAATACTTGGATTGAACTAATAATTGTCTCGACCTGCAGATCGAGCATCTCCCTAATGGAGTTACGCTAGTCGACCTACCCGAAAGGTCTTTAAAGAGATTTATTGTATTTCATCCATATAGCTACCTAATGGTTGCTTCCATCACTTGAAGTGGATATAGACTCATTTAGACTTATAGAAGATAATAAAGATGTTTTAGGACCAGAAGTTCCTTACTTATGTGCGATTTGAACATTTGAAATGGTATTGGCCATACTTTATTATCTTCGAGACAAACATGATATTGGTCTATTTATGAGAGTAATTATATATTGATATATTCCATGCTATGAGAATAATTAAACTTGTGTTGCACATATTAGTGTAGACCTTGAAGATAACCTTGAAGATTGTTATCTTGAGGGGGAGTAATGATTGTAAATAATCTTGAAGATTAGGACTGACTCCCAAAGGTCAAATGACCCTGAAGGTCAAATGGTTGTACTCTTTTTCCCTTTCTAAGTTTTTTCCCAAAGGGTTTTCTTAGTTAAGGTTTTTAACGAGGCATCCAATGCAACACACGAGTAAATGAGTCATTGAGATTGATTCATAAAAGAGACAACGGAACACATGATCTCCAAAGGAGTGGCGGCATCAACATCCAGCAATTTTGCTCAAGTGAGAACCTAGCGGATACTTTTACAAAGGCATTACCAACGTCAACATTCAAGAAGTTGATACACAAGATCGATATGCGCCGACTCAAGGATCAAGAATGACTATATTGAGGTGGAGCAGCTGTACTCTTTTTCCTTCGACCAGTTTTTATCCCAATGGGTTTTTCTGGCAAGGTTTTAACGAGGTAGCAGTTTCTTTTAGGAATGGTCAATCAAGGGGGAGTGTTGTAAATATATTTTATATATATACTTACCATATATTGTGATGACCATGTAAACCCTAAAAGCCCATGAGCCCATCTTGTACTCTATAAATAGAGGTCTCCACCCTCATAATAATATACATCTATTTTCTCTTTCTCTCTATTATTCTCTCATTCTATTTAGTTTATAACAAGTATTAATTAATTCAAATAATGGTTAAGAAAAAGTAGTTAGTCAATGTGCTGACGTCATCACCCCAAATCTGTCATGTATATATACTAGATTAATACATCAATAATTCACTTTTCACATTATAATTCTGAAATCTAATATTATTATCTGATTTATTTTCGGCACGAATATTAAGAAATTTTGTTTGTGTTTATTTTATATGTTTTAATTATATGAAGAAATGAACATAATTTTTTAAGAATGGTTGGTGGGGAGTAATGAGAATTAATTCAAATTTTATTAATGCATAGTTGAAACAATCTTTTTTTATGCTGTAATTGAAGAAATAATCTAAACATTCCAAAAAAGTTAAAATTAATAAATTTTTTAGTTCAGAGTCGAACAAAATTGTGTGTGATAAATTTTTTGAAAGAGAGAATACAAAAATGTGTGGTGGATAGTGAGTAAGAAGAGACCCACTTTATTTTAAAATTAAAAATTAATTTTTATCATATTAAAAAACAAAATATAATAGTACAATAGATAAAAAAGGAACATGTAATATTCTCTTTAGACTGCAAGTCAAACGTGCGCGCCTGTGTTTTATCATTAATTAAAGCTTACTCCATATTTTATTGTTTTTAGTGGATAAACGGTATAGATGTTTATCGGGCTAATTCGGATCCAAATAAGCCCAATAGGCTTCACGTTGTGTGTATGTGGGCCTTTACTGGGCTACGAGGAAACACATACTAATGAACTCTAATGTTTAAATGAAAAAAAAATGATTTTTAGTTGAAGTTCAATTTACTTTGACCCGTTATTTTGATTGAGTTTAAGTTTAGTCCGTTAATTTGGTAAATTATTCATATTTGTCCACTTTATAAAATTAACCAAATTCGTCCAATTTTGGTCGGCTGTGTATTATATAAGTAAATTTAAAAAATAACTTTTTTAATATTATAACATATTTGTAATATCAGTTTCGTTCTTTATTTTATAAATGTTCAGTTTTAACCCATTATGTTTAAAAAAAAATCAAAATGGGATTGATTACTTTTCTTAATATTTATTATTTCTAAAATTTTCTTAATTATCTAGGTCTATCTCCAAGCCAAATTTTCTTAAATTGTTCTACAAACCGCATAAGCAAAATTAAGTAAAATAATCAATCCCATTTTTGAATTTTTTTTTAAAAAATATAATAGGTTAAAACTGGAGATTTATACTATAAAAAACAAAAACTGATATTAGAAATACTTTCTAAGATTAAAAATGAGATTAATTTTTTTTTATGAACACACTGGATCAAAATTGGACAAAGTTGACCAATTTTATAAAACAAACTAAAAATGAACAATTTACCAAATTAACAGACTAAAATTAGTCTCGATCAAAATAACGAACCAAAGTAAATCGCTTGTCAAAATGATATTTTTCCATGGACTTGAATTCTAGGAGTAAATCCCAAGAAAATAAAATTAAATACTCCCTCCGTCCCGCCCTGCTTGTCTTGTATTCATTTTCGGACCGTCTCACCCGACTTATCTTAGTTCCTAAAAATAAAAATAATTACTACACAAATTTCCACTTTCTACACATAATCACCTACTCCTTTATACGCAATCACTCATTCACCAAAATATCCATACCGAAACCAAACAAGACAAATCGGCTGGGTACGGAGGGAGTAATTTAATTTAAAAATATATAATCGGATCGCGGAAATGAATGATTGGAGGACTGAGATCTCTTAAGAGTAAAAAATATGAAAGTAGGAAGGAGAGAGAGAGAGAGATCATATGGGGCTATGATTAGTGAGAGGGGGGCGCATGCAATGTACTTCACATCGCAGCACCGAAAAGAATAAGCAATCAAATTCATTAATCCTTGTTTGGGTCCCACTATTCAAATTACAATCATAAATCAAATTAATTAATCCTTGTTTGGGTCCCACTACTCAAATTACAATCATAATTTACTATTTGAAATCTCATCATTCAATTCAAACGATTCTCTCCGAGAAAAACGGGCTTCATGTTATCCAACCTACCGAGTTCAAACATGCTTTATTTTAAGCAACTATACTAATGATTAAATTCACTTTTAAGTAATAGTATTCTATTTAGATTACATTTATACACGTATTGCTATTATTATGAATACATGCATGATGTTTATAGAATACCAAAAGTACAAAACTAAACTTTGTCCCTTGGGATGGCATAGCGGTGAAGGTGGGTGGCGGGGCCAGATAGGTGTAGGTTGGCTCAATTCCCACCTGGACACGCCATGTGTGAGCCTGTCACCCCGTCACATTAAGGGTGGTTTAACTCTTCTGTGTGGTTTGCAGACTATTGCACAGGAGCGAGGTTTACCCTGTGCGCACCAAAGGTAGCGGCTGCGGGTTCCTCGTCAACAAGAAAAAAAAAGTACAAAACTAAGGCAAAAATTATATTTATTGATTCAAAATAGAGCCATAAATACTCATGTGGTCCCATATGACAAGTAGTACTAGAAAGGTTGCAAGAAATAGAAAATAGTATGTCATTTTATTGCAATACTTTTGCGGTAAATTGACACAGATGGTCCCCAATGTTTGCTATTTTGGATGAATTGGTCCCTAATCTTTTTTTTTAGTTTATTGGTCCCCAATGTTTGTTAATTTGTATAAATTGGTCATTTTGTTAATTAAATGTTAATCATAGGGGTATTTATGGAATAAAAATTTCAGGAATCAATTCATCCAATTTTTAAATTAAACTTACTCAAAAATGAGTAAGTTTAGCAACAAATTAGTAGTCAAAAATGATTTTTTTATTGCTTTAGTGAAGTGGATCCCACTAATAAACAAACTCAATACAAACTGCTAACTTTTAGCGCAGAAATATTTTGAATGAAAAATAATACTACCTTCGTCTCTCTAAAAGTGCATCGAAATTTTTCGGCGCGGGAATGAAGAGACTAGATGATGAAATATGAGAAATGTGTAAATGATAAAGTAGAAGAGATAAAATGAGGGAGAAAATTAGAGAGTAGACAAAGTATGAAAGATGTACTTCCTCTGTCCCATGGATTGAGTCCAGGGATGGCAATGGACCGGATTTGGACCGGATCCTCCTCCTGGTCCATATCCGGATCCGGAATTTTTTACTTTGGTCCAAATCCGGTCAGATCTATTGGATCTCAAAAAATGAGATCCGACCGGCATCCATTGGATCCACAGGGTCTCGGGTCTAGACCCGGATCCATAAGTTTTTTTAACTAAAATTAAAAAAATTCTAAATCAATTAAAATTTAACTAAGTTAATTAATTCTACGATAACACGATAATCTATAAGAGCATTACTATCATTAAAAAAAGTCAAACTACTCATGATATTATAAAAATATTACAATCATCTATAAAACTATGATCTTCTCTTTAAAAAAACTTCCAAATTCGTGGACAGTGGGTACTCAATCTCCTCCCTCTTTTCTATTTATTAGATTACTAGTTAAGTATTTCAAACTCAAAAAATAATGTAATGTGATATTTTAGGTAGAATAATATAAATATAATATTTTAGATATGATAATAAAATAATATTTTAGTTATAAAAATTGGCGGATCTGGATCGGATCCGGATCTCAGATCGTAAAGTCCAGATCCAGATCCGTAATTTCTAAAATTAGTCCAGATCCGATCCAGATCCAATGGGTCCAATTTTTTATGATCCAGATCCAGAAAAATGGATCTGGATCCACGGATCTGGGCCGGGTCCAAGATCCATTGCCATCTCTAATTGAGTCCAATATATCTTTTGTGACTGTACTATTAAAACAGTCCAGTTTCCTTTTTTGGCAAATTATTACAAATACTTTCTTTTAAAGACCTACAATTTTATATAACTCTATACATATCAACAAACTCTCATTAAAAACAACGCCGAAAAAAAAGTTGATTAAATCTATTAGACGAAAGGAGTACCAATTAAAGTTCGAGCCACTTATATTGAGACGTCTCAATCAGTAAAATAAGTTACTTTTAGCAAGATGGAAGTAATAGAACGGGGAGTATTATTTTGTCCCTCTAAAATTACAAATTTTTTACCCTCAATTTCTAATTCGGACAAGAACAATGATTTTGAAATAGAGCACTCCACTTATGATCATAAAGCAACATTTTACTACATTAAAGGAGATTACTCCTCTACTACTCTCTCTTCCACTATACACTCTCCAACTATAAATTGAGATGCATACCAAATCTTTCCCCATCCAACACATCCCTCTCTCTCTTCACCTCTTCCCACACCTCTCTCTCTAACCAACCACACTAACAAGAAAAAAAATGAGCTCCAAATTAGGCTACCTAGCTCTATGCATGGCAATCATGGTCCTCCTTGGTGAAGTTGAGATCACAAAGGCAGTGACTTGCAACCCACTCCAGCTCAGCCCATGCGCGGCGGCGATCATGTCGGCCGGCAACCCCACCGCCGCCTGCTGCAGCAAGATAAAGGAGCAGAGGCCGTGCCTCTGCCAGTACATGAAGAACACCAACCTGCAGAAGTTCATCAACTCGCCCGGCGCGAAGAAGGTGTCCACCTCTTGTGGTGCACCTTTTCCCAAATGTTGAACCAACTCTCTTCCTCATTATGTAACATCAGTTTTCACTGATCTTTAGATTGCTTATTGCCTTAAGATATGTATGTTTACCTGTTTTATCTAGTCGGTGTGAGTAGCTAAATCCCATGTTTCTTGGTTGTAAACTTGCACTTCTGCTTAATGAAAATGTGTTCTGTTTTCTTGCATGAATTATAGATAGAGCGAGATTTGACATAGCGGTGAAGGTGGGTGGCCCGGGGCCGAAAGATCATGGGTTCAAATCCTATTGGACACGCTATGTAAGTCTGTCACCCTTTCACCTTAAAAGTAGTTTAACTCTCCTAGTTCAAATCTCACTGGACACGCTCACCAACAACATTTACCTCAATGGGTATTTCTCGCTCATACGAGAGTGATTAATTTAGGGTTCAGTCTCTCGCTTATCCCCACTAAAGTGGATTTAAAAATTAATGATAGTAAAGCTGCACATTTCAAGCAATGGGATTCAGGATAATAAGACTAGTGAAAATCTTGAAATGCAACTCAACTTTCAAGAACAGATACATATATTCATACACGCCACTTAAGTATACATATTAGAGTGCACAAGTATTGTCCCAAAAGCTGCGTTAACACAAATCACATACAACCAAGATTACACTTTGGCAAACTCACTGGTCTTGAGCTCATGTTGGTTCTCTGCAAAGTTTGAAGGAGTCATTCCAACTCCTTCATTCCGATGCTTTTCCCACCCACCAGTATCAGCCTTGGAGTGGATCCAGTAGTACAAAGTGGTAGCTGTCATCGCTATCAATGTAAGGGCAGCACCCGCGGCAAACACGCCCTTACGGAGAGTGGCACAAGATAGGTGTTCGACATGAAAGATAGCTCGGTATTTTGTGTGGTACGCGTTTCGTGCTGATCCTGCCAACAAGCATGCCTCTGCAGCTAGAAATATGACCCTGTTGAAGATTTATGAGGGTGAATCAAAAGTAAGAATTACATGAAAACCATATCAGATATGAAATGTTACACAAAGGGGCATAAGAACAATGTTGTACGAAACGTTTCATCATATCCGAGGCTTTCATATATGTTAGCATGGTTAGGAGAGAGCGTGATATGAACCCGAGACCTCATCACCCATAAAAGGAGCTCCGAAAACTCCAATTTTCACAAAGGGACTTCAATAAGTGAATCTGATAGAGATGAGGTTACAATCGCGGATATGATAGACGAAAAAAGATCATAGCTCTCTCTCCCTTAAGCATTTTTGCAGTGAGAGAAAGTTTCAAATTAAGCATACAAACAGAACAAGCAAATCTTAGTTTATCTTACCATATATGCAAGTCCAAACAAGGCAACACTTAATAACCTTAAGTGCAAAAAAACATCTAAAAGATGAAAACTAAGCCGTTCTTGAAACTCGAAACCCCAAACTCTTTCGTACATACCACAATCATACCATTAAAGGATACTTGAAGATGAAAATACTCAATCAATTCAAGTATACATTCTCTGCAACTCATTATCCAAAATTTTATATATTGATTACACTCTTCTAACTTCCAAGTAGAGAAATTTGAGACAAAAGTCTAAAACATAGAGATAGCGAAGAATTCTATACAATTCTGTACATTTTGCGAGGAATTAAAGGAAGAACAACATTTTTTCCAAACTTTCTTTTAGCCTAATTAGCACAAATTACCGACAGCGTGTACCTTAGTTGGTTATTCACTTCTGCGTAAGTGGTTGATCTAGTGTTGTATCCATGTTAGGGTCGATTTAATAATTAGCACAAATTGCAACAGAATCACAATTAATACACCCCAATAAATCAACTGCACTAACAAATTCCAGAAATTAGGTAATACACAATTTCAGAATACCAAATTAAAAGAGAACAAAGCAAAACAAACCCTTACGTAATTAGCAACAGACTGCAAGCAACAAAACCCTGCCCAACACACCATGTGCGTGGGGCACGCACACGCATATCAAACAATACACAGCAGGTAAAATATCAGGAGTGGCAGAAGCGGTAAATAAAGCGGATGTAGAAGGAGAAAAGAGTAAAAACTCTACCACGAGAAGATGAAGAAGCCAATCGCACGAGTAGTGGAGCTGCCGCCCATCATCCCCTTCCCGAAGCACAGACACTTGGTAACGCCGTGGATCAGCGCCTGCGCAACCAGCAGCAGCCCGAACGCCGACAGTCCGTACACCGTCGACGCGTCTGTGTCGTACTTGCAGTACGTCCTCTCGTCGTACTCATCCGGCGTCGGCGTTGCCTTCACCAGCACACACACAAAAAAAATAAATATATTGAAATAGAAAGGTAAAACGAAAAAAAACGTCAAGAGAGATGGATGGAAATTGAAAACCGCACCGTGCTACGGCGTCGTTCGGCGCCGACGGCGAGCACGAAGGCGATGAGGTGGAGGGAGATGGAGATCGCGAGAATGGGAACTGAAACTCCCATTTTTTAAGCTGTTTTTCACTGCTTATCGTGCTTGGTGAGAGTGATTTTGAGAGGTTGATCTTCGAATGTTGAGTGTGCTATCAGTATCAGGTGCGAATTAAGCTTTTTAGCAGTTTTTGTTGTGGAGAGAGAGAGAGAGGGGAAGAGAGAGAAAAGCGAACAGGAAATTGTGGCTTTATTTTGCTTTTATACTGCTTTATCGAAGGTTTATGGGGACAAAAGAATATAAAAAATAGCAATTGATACTGTAATAAAAATAATATAAAAAAGAATGTCATAACTTTATGTGATTTATGAGTGCAATTGTGCAAAATTTTCTAACATAATAAGAAATTTTCATCATTAACTATTGGTTGGAGATAACATTTATTCTGTTCAATATATATATAATTAAAAGCCGCACGTCGCCAAAAAATCATTTTTAGTCCGTCAAGTTGATTCATAACCAATTTTGACATTATTTTAATCACAAATAATTTGGCTCATATCCAATTTTTAGTCCATCAAATTGTACGATCAACTATGTACGACTTTAGTTCGTTGGGCGTGTGGTAACTAGGGGTGTAACGGTTCGGTTCGATTCGATTTTTTATGTATTTTAGGAATCGAATCAAACACATAAAAATGGTTCGGTTTGGTTTGATGGATTTTTCAATATCGGAACCGAACCGAATCGCTTATAAATGGTTCGGTTCATCGGTTCACTTTTTTTTATTTTTTTATTTATTTTTTAAATCTTAAATAATGTAAGAATTATAGTTTATAAGATGTCACTCATTCCGAACTCATAAGTATAGAGTTGTTACTCATTTCTCTTCATTTGTAAATAATATAATTGATCTAAACTTAAATCTAATATCTAAATCCAACAATATTCTCATATAAGAAAGACAAATATTAAATAAAAAAAATTAAAAAATATTCCCTCCGTCCCATTGAGCTGTGCTCATTTCTTTTTTGCACGTAGATTAAGGAGAGTTGTTAGATGTGAGTGAAGTGGTGGGTCCCATAAAAAGAGAGTGAGTAATTGTGTGTAAAAATTTGCCTTTTTTGGAAACAGGAACAGATGAGTGGGACAAACTAAAAAGGAAAACGAGCACAGCTCGTTGGGACAGAGGGAGTAGGATATTAGTTCGGTTCGGTTCGAACCGTTCAAAAATTCTTGAAACCGCGAACCGAACAGAATGTAAACAGTTTCTAAAAAAATAAACCGAACCAAACAGCGACACCGAACCGAACCACATTTTTCGGTTTAGTTTGGTTCGGTCCGACCGGTTTCGCGGTTCGGAGCGGAACCACTTACATCCCTAGGTAGCATCGTAACACGCAGTAGGGGTGTAACGGTTCAGTTCGGTTCGGTTTTTTATCGATTTTAGGAACCGAACCAAACACATAGAAATGGTTCGGCTTGGTTCGGTTCGGTTCCTCGGTTCACCTTTTTATTTTTTTATTTATTTTTTAAATCCAAAATAATGCAAGAATAATAGTTTATAGGATGTCACTCATTCCGAACTCACAATTATAAAATTGTTACTCCTTTTTCTTCATTTGTATAGATTAGAATTGATTTTAACTTAAATTTAATATCTAAATCCAATAATATTCTCATATAAAAAAGACAAATATTAAATAAAAAAATAAAAAAATAGGATATTAATTATGTTCGGTTCGAACCGTTCAAAAATTCTTGAAACCGCGAACCGAACCGAATGTAAACAGTTTCTAAAAAAATAAATCGAACCAAACTGCGAAACCGAACTGAACCACATTTTTCGGTTTGATTCGATTCGGTCCGACCGGTTTCGCGGTTCGGAGCGGAACCACTTAGGGGGTGTTTGGAGTAGCTGAAACTTATTGATAAGTGCTGAAAGCTGCTTAAAGCTGCTGAAAGCAGCTTATTTGAAAATCAGTTAGTGTTTGGAAATAAGTGTTGAAAAACTCGAAAGTGGGGAAAATAGTGTTTGGAAATATTGCTGATAGAAGTAGCTTATTATTATTTTTTAAAAGAAATGTATGTTTTGCCCTTAGCTCCTGAAAATCGAAACCAGTCTCCTCAAAATCTCGAAACTCTAAACAAAACTGCAAGTGCATGTACACGTGCTGAACAAATTAAAATGAGAAACTTAATCGATTTTTATAGAACAAGCTAAAATTGAACTTTTTCACAATCTCGTAGGCTAAAATTGAACTGTAAGCGGACTAAAATCGGATAAACTTGATTGACTTTTGTAAACCGAGCTAAAATTAGACTTGTTCATAAACTCCAAGTCCCCACTATTCAAGAGGTATGTGATTCTGTTCTTTTGGGATAATATAGCGGTTAAGGTGAGTAGTCTGTGGCCGTAAGGTCATGAGTTCAAAACCCACCAAGCCCGTTATTTGTGAATCTATCACTTATGATTAGCCTAGGTTGTAGGTGAGTAGTCTGTCATGAGTTCAAAACTCACCAAGCCCGTTATGTTTGAAACTATCACCTATGGTTAGCCTAGATTGTTAAACTCTCCTATGTTGTTTGCCGGCTAGAGCACAAGAACGGGTTTTACTTAGTTCGCACGTCGGTAGTGGCTACAACTTACCCTCGTCATCCAAAAAGGGAGGTATGTGATTCTTGTTTGGAATTCTTGAGAGTGCTGTCAGCGTGTGGGTTAAGCTTGCTTTAACCTATTTGTTGTGCTCTGCTTTTGGAAGGTAAATTGGGACCAAGAATATTAGAAAATTGATACACATGACATGACATGACAGAATTTATAATGTTACGCAGTATATGCAGAGGATATAAGGCAGGGGAACTCAATTACATGTAAACAATCCTCTCAGAGCCTACAACACATCATCAGGACAGAACAAAAAAAACATCCTGGTGCTGGTCTTATAATAACACAGCTGTAATAGAATCCAATCCCCCATTTTCATCACAACTATTACCACTCCTCCCAAATCATTCAAATCTTGTCTTTATGGAGGAGGAAACCATTCTTTTTTCATCGCTACAACACAGAGGAGGAGAAGCATATTCATCTACGGCAGAAGAACGAGAAATCGGGATGATTCACGCCCAGCAAGACCAGCAAATCATCCGCGGCTTGCAACAGAGTGTTCGCCAGTTGCCTCTGTTGCCCTGCGTTCGGAGTCCAGAGCGATACTTTGTATTTATACGAAGCAAGCCCGAATACCGGAAGTGAGATTTGAGTAGCGTTGTCGTTTTCATTTGGGTATTTCAAACCCGGGGGATGCACAACTTCGCTACCTGTAATCGGACTCAAGCTTAAAATGCTAATACAGATGTGCATTCGATCAAGAACGGATATATGTTTTAGAGAGTGTGGTTACCTCTTATGGGTGTATGAAGAGAATGGAAGGTTAGAAAGCAAGCGTCGAGATCTCTAAGAGTAGGGCCGGTAGGTATTCTATAAATCGGGTACCTGCAGAAATCATTCCCATTACTCCATTACAACAGAAAATGCAAACAGAACATCTCACGAAACAGAGTATTTTCAAGAAAATATACCAAGCCACGGAGATCCAGCTCGATGGAAGTAGATCGCAGCTCCTAAGCGTTTTTAGTTCCGGGAAATGGAGGGCAAGATCAGATATCTGGAGCCACCAAATTATATCTTAATAAATTGTACATTTATACCAAATATGAGCAAGTCATTTAGGGTGAAATAGGAAAGGGACCTACCTTGTTGGCCAAAGGCTCCCTTGAATATGGCGGGTTACGTTCAAGATACTCGTACAGCAAGCAACCCTGAGAGCTTCCGGATTCACCTTCATCACTAGAGAAGCCTTCTTGAAATGACATTTGCTGCTCTCTAACCGTCAACTGATCTATTGCGAGAGGGTTGCGTCTTTCAAGATAATTCGGGAGCTCACTAGAGTAATTTGAGGCTCCCGTCTCATGTTCACTATCGCTACTTCCATCACTACTAGAATCCCTAAAATAATCACCATCACTTTCTTCACCAAGTCTCCTAGAAAAAAACAGGGGAAAACATAAGAATTGGAAGAAGATGGTTAAAGCATAGAAAATAAAGATCAGCATCTAAACGAAAAATCGATCAACTACAGCATGTCTCAATTCCTTTAGTATTCCATAACAAGTGCATATTTGAAATAAGAGCACAGTTCAGATGTTGAAGACAATGGCTTCAGCATAAAATGCATTTAGTGGAACAATAACGGGCAACAAGTCTCACATAATAAGATCTTCTGGTAATAGATTTATAATAGATAAGTAACAAGAAAGAGAGATATAACCAAATTGCAACATCCTATCAGATTCCATATATACGTCGTTGATAATGAAACCGACAAACACTTTTACCAGATTCCCAGAAATAACTACAATCCCCCGTATAGTAAATTAAGTTTCCCTAGACAAAATGCCACGAATTCAGAGTAGCAAAGAAACACAAAATGGGCGAAAACATATAGAAGACCCTTCCCTATTCTTGAGAGAAAACACAAGAATCATAAGCCTAAAAGACGGATACCTTAATTTCGTTGTACTCTTTGAAAGATCAGCATACAATTGAATGCCTGATAGATAGGGTACATAATATTGAACAACACCATCGCGGTCATTCAATATCAAAGGCACTCCAACGCCATACGCACTCCATTCATTAAACGACTCCCATAAATCACTGAGCACAAAGAAGGGTTGGTATTCTGCATCAGAAGTTCTCCAACTCCGCACCTTCGTCTGTTTAACATTTAACAATCGATTCAATCGACGAAAAAGGAACATTTCCATAGAAGTTCGTTCAGAATGAAAGACAAACACAGCCAGACAGATGTAACTGGGATGAATGAAATCACCATATCTGAAGTAAAGCATTGTGATATGAAATTATTGAAGTAATTCTGCAACTAAAAGCAGGTTTTCTGAAAGAAAAGAAAACGAATTCAAAATTATTTCGCAGATCAAAGCATAGTATATTAAACATTTTGCCACTGAATTTACAAATTAACAATTTTCAATCATCCAACAGACAGAAATTCGAGCTTTTTTCTTTAATCAACGAGTAAACTGCCACTAAATTCAAATAAGTCAAAGCACAATTTCAACAAACAAATAGTCTACAAACTCCACGAAACAGAGACAATAACAAGCTAGGGTTTTTCAAAAAATTAATTGAAATCACAATCAATAAAGGAATACCTTCGATAAATACTGCGCCGGTAACGATGGTGTTACCGATTCCAGAAACCTCTCGAGATTACACGAAGGAGAAGGCTCCGACGGAGGCGCCAACGCCGGATTTTCTTGGTTTGACTTCTCCGGCAGCGGTTCATCCTGCCGGCTCGGTGAACGACTAGGCGTGACGTGACTCTGAGCCCTCCGCAAATTATCTTGACTCAGGCGAGCCCTGGCCGCGCTGTAAAACCGATCTTCCCCATTTCTACTCCTATTGAACTGCAATCCTGGCCCCAACATATCGTCAAGCCAAAACTCACAAAAACCCTCAATCTATCCAACACAATTCTTGGTTTGTAACCAACAAAGTCTCAACCCTGTATACGAAAAAAAACCCTTCTCCTCTGCAAATCTCTATCCGTAAATATGTGTGCCAATCCTCGTGTTTATCTTAATATGGCATTATCATTCAATACTGCCGCCCGAAATCGGGGATCAAATCAGGTGATTATTCGACGAATTTTTTAAATATCAATTGGGATCAAAATTGCGTAAATTGCATAAGAGAGAGAGAGAGATGAAAGAGAATGGCTGAATGGGTGGGTATAAGTAGAACAGAGGAGTTGTTTAAACTAAAAAAATAAAAATAAAAGATTATATTTTAATTTTAAATGATAGGAAAATGTTTTTTATTGCGCGCTACGAAAAGACGCGGTTTTTGGTGTGGGGGACCTGAAATGACCTGAAATGACTGATTTGCCACTCGTTTAGTAAATGCACTAAATCTCATTTTCTATTTCGATGTATATCACTAAACAAATTTTATTCCATAAATGGAAATAAATGAGTGGATCACAACCACTCTAAATAAATGGATCAACTTTATACTTTTATACCACACATTTTCTTTTTCACTCATTTTTTAAATTCACGTGGCTAAAAGCAATGAAACTTGATTAATAAAACAGAGGGAGTAGCATTTACTAAACGTCGTAATTAAGGCTTGAAACTTGCAGTGGGGTTACTAATAGTGAGGGGTTCATCTAGTCTGATTATGTATAATTATATAAAATGTGAAATTCGAGCATAAAACAAACATCTCAATCGTTATTTCATTTTAAAATAAAATGACAAAAACGTGACTTTTTAGTATATACTCAATCCATCCCGCTATAAGTGTTCATCTTTTTTTATTTGATATCCCACTAAAAATGGCCAATTCCCGAATTTGGCAAATATTTATCATCATTCTCTTACTTTATCATTTCTCTATTTTACTTTATCATCTACTCTCATTATCTCACTTATCTTCTATATTCAACTCTCACATTATCTCATTCATCTTCTCTCTCATACTTTTATCATCTACCTATCTCTTATACTTGATCTTTATTCTCTTAATTCAAAAGAATGTGACCACAAATAATGGGACGGATGGAGTATTTCCTCTCTCCGACTCCATTAGTCTAATTTCTTTTCAGCACAAGATTACGAAAGTTATTTGTTGTAAGTAATGTTGTACTCCCTCCGTCACAAAATTCGTTTCCACTAAACCAGTTTGAGTTGTCTCAATTTTTTTGTCCACTTTCCTTTTTTAGTACTCCATCCGTCCCGCCAATCTTGCAACATTGGGGTATCTACATGGATTTTAAGATAGTAAGTGTAAATGTATAAAGTAGTGGTGTAAAGTAAAAACCTAATAGGACCCATTTGTTTAAGTGATTGTGGTAGATTCATTTTCTTTCTATTTTAGATAATATTGCAAGATTGGTGGGACAATCCGAAAAATAAATATTGCAAGATAGGTGGGACTGAGGGAGTAAATTATCACACAATTTTTTATGGGGCCCACAACATTACATAGTTTTACATACGAGTCGTCACCAAAGTGAACAAGAATTTTGGGACGGATAGTAAAGTAATGGACTCCACTGTAATATCGTATTAGAATATTATTTTAAGTTAAAAAAAATGAACTAATGATGTGGAACAACACGAAAATAAAAACTGAACTAATAGAGTGTGACGGAGGGAGTATACAATAATATCAATCAATGCTAGCTAATATGATTATGGGGTAATTAGCTACAAGGGCATAATCGAGTTTTTATTGTTAATCCTATGTTCTAGATTTTTCTAATCAAGCCATAAACTATTAGCTTTGGAAAATTCTTAGCTTGGTCAAAACTCAAAATAATGCTTTTCTGGCATTCTTCTTCTTTAATCCAATTAACCATTACTCAATCCTTTTTTATCATGCACATATCTTGTTTCTTGTGAGTGGTCGACCTAAGCTTTGTTCCTGACATTCCTAATTTAAGATCGATTTAAATAAATAAATAACAACATATTCTCTCTATCGCACTGAATTGAATCAAGTTTTTTTTTCGGCATGTCTTACTCGACTTATTTTATTTCCTAAAAAGAAAAATAATTACTAGATAAATGAAAACAACTCAAATGAGACGGATGGAGTACTTTATTTTGGAAAAATTCCCTAATCTTTAAGATGAATTTCCTATTTCTTCGGGGGTATTTAGTAATTTTACTTATTGGGAGGGGGTGAATTGGTAATAAGAGAGTGCAGCCGACCACTTGGATTATGAAAGACTATCGGATTGAGCAGCCTTGAATTCTGACTAAGCACGAACGTGATTGGTTAGTAATAAATTAGTCAAATGGAAAAATGTCGTGTCTGGCCAGACACGTGTATGGTCGGATATTGAATACCGTGTCGCTTTCTTAACGAGATTGGGGATCGTGTGAGGTGGCGCGTCGTGGCTGTCCTAAACAAGTAGAGATTGTGGCTGTCGCCTG
Source organism: Lavandula angustifolia (assembly GCA_028984105.1). Classification (NCBI taxonomy): domain Eukaryota; kingdom Viridiplantae; phylum Streptophyta; class Magnoliopsida; order Lamiales; family Lamiaceae; genus Lavandula; species Lavandula angustifolia. The sequence goes on from CM054803.1 coordinate 1,029,011, forward strand.
TCTGTGATGCATTGAAGAATTATTCATTTAAATTTCATTTCATAATGGATTATTTCGAGTTTCTCTCTCTTTCATAGAAAGTGTCTTATTTTTCTTTTCGAATCATTATATAATTTTTATTTTTATTTTAAAAAAGACAAACAATATGTGGACCAAAATTAACAACTCAAAAAGTCAAATAATATACACCACACAATCTCATAATTTTATCTTTACATCACTACTTTATACATTTACAAATTACATTTATATCTTTACATCACCAAAATTAACAAGTCAAAAATTCAAATAATAACATGGTAGAATAATTGATTGTTAGAATAATAATTGTGGCAAATTAGGCACGAAAAAATAACCTAATCAAGTCCCAATTTTCCAGTTTAATTATAAATTATAGGTAAATGTCAAGCACCTAGTTAATAGGAGCCAATTAAGTAGTTTGGCTCAAATTTGGCAAGAATTAATTATATTTTTCATGCAAGTATAATTTAATGTATGTGCAGTTTATTGGGATTTAATAATTACAATAATAATCATGGTCCATGGAGTTGAGAAATTTTATATTAGTATTTTATTTTTATTTTTCCAATTAAAATAAAATACATTTCAAAATAAATGCAAATGCTAACTCATGTTAGCATTCCCTAGATATGCAATTGATTTTTATAATGCAATCATTAAATTTTGTAAAGTTAATTCCATGTGTTGAAACTTGAAAGTAATGTGGCTTTCGAATATAATGGAGCATTAAATATATTGGATCTCGAGTGCTTATATAATCTTTTTTGGTCCACGTGTTAAATATATAAATACTAGGCTGTCTCAACATTATGAGCTTATAATATTCTTTAGACAATAGACGCTGACAATAGACACTTATATAAATTATCTAATTTTCGAAATTGTTTTTATAATTATGCGTTAGTTGAGCAGAGGTTATGGCAGTGATCAATAGCATTATGTTGTGCATTGAATATCATATTCAACATATTGAGCTGTTTATAGATTCCGTATTAGTTGCGTATATTATGGCTAATTCAGATGAAGAGAAAGACTTCTTGCCTGATGTTTTTTGTGAGCTTCTGAGTATGACTAGGAAAAAATGTCTTATTGGAGTTTTTAGCACATGCTCTAGCACATTTTGGTTCAATTAGTTCGAATCCAACTATTTGGACGAGAGATTTTCCTGATTGGTTGCAGGATATTGTTTTGTCGGATTCTAATTAATGAAATCATCTTTTTCTTTAAAAAAAAAATAGATGAGAGATAATTTAAGTATTTTGAAGTGGGAGTGTATTCTTACACCTCATTATTATTGAGAAATTTCCAATTTATATGGTCCACATTAATCATGTCAAAAAACTATACAACTAAAAAAAAAAAAAACTATACAACTATTTATATAAATAATGTTGCATGTGTCCCATCAATTATGTGTAGTACATGAAACTTTAAATATTTACACACGACACGTGAATTTTGCAAGATCATGATTTATTATATTATCAAACAAAATGTTCTCTTTTATTTTATCTTGAATTATTTATGTCCAACATGGAGGGCCCACTAAGCCAGCGGCGACGTTTTTGAGTTAATGGGGCCAAGGGTTCTATGGGAGGTGGGGTAGTTGAATCTTGACTGCTGAGCCCACTCATGGTGAAAATCATGAACGAGAAATTCAAGTGACCATAAAATATAAGAAAGTGGCATTTAATGATGATGATTTTTTTAATGATCAGACCGCACCCGCTACTGAAATGCGTATTGGGTAAAATCAACTCTTGTGCTATAATTTGCAAACAAGACAAGATGGTTCAACCACTATAGACGTTATACATGACAGACTTACACATAAGAGATTTAATGATGATCTTGTTTCATATTTTTGTGGAACTTGGACAATGATGTTTGTGTGAAGTTGGGATTCGGCAAAGGATCCTCTATCCCATTATTTGGTGGACAACTTGGTGGCCCATCAGTCACGCTCTGCCAAGCGTGCATTAGTGGGTCATTAAGTAATCACCACACGACACATGTCATCACCTTATTGGTGGGACATGTAGTGGTCCACCACTTGGGGTGGATGATCCTCACCAACCCCAACTGAGTTTATATCCATCAAGAATTGTAAAATTTGTGTTGGGGGTTCGTTTCTCCTCACACATGCCCCCTATATCCGTATCTGATTATGTCAGGAGTCGAGTAGGTTTTAAGGTGATTATGTTTTTTAGACTCAGAATTAGGATGGATTAGAGGGATCCTTATTCATTTTTCTACCGTTAAAACACTTAACTTCGATAAAATAATGTTCCAAAAATTAATAACCTCTCTTAAATAATAATTTTTTTCAGCCCCAAATAAATTAAAATATTGTTCAATAAAATAAAATCCTCATTAAATAAATATACTTTTTTATTTATAAGATTGTTCAGTGAAATTTATAAGATTGTTCAGTGAAAGATTGTAAGGCAAAATAACAAAGAAGTCGTGTGATAGGGTTGTGATGCAACATCACAACCACAATCTACAGACCAAATTAATCAAAGGGGAAAAAGCATATCCAAAAGAATGATTCCACATATGAATCACGAGGTACAACTCAGAGAAAGCGATTTTAGTTATTATTATTATTATTGTTGTTATTATTGGTTTTTTGAGGTTGCCACCTTAAAAATAATTGAAAATAATAAAATTGAAACTTAAGCCATAAAAGAGAGTTTTTAATTAAAGCTCTATGACTGACTATTTCATTTGATTATTAAAGAAACTTTTGAAGTATAAGAAAACTATTGGTATAAATCCTCCAATATTATTTACAAGCTAGAACACAAGAGCAGAGTTTATTCAATACACACTTTAAGAGCAGTTGTAGATTACCCTCGTTAGTTAATAATAATAATAATAATAATAATAATAATAATAATAATAATAATAATAATAATAATAAAAACTCTATGGTATAAATGGACTTAAGTTAGTAACATAGTATTGTAAGTAAAATGGTAATAAATCAATCTCTAAAACCCAATAATACACAAAATGTTCTCTTTCATTGGCAACTGAACCTATTAGAATTCTCTATGAGACTGAAGCTTTCTTTTCAAATTCTGCATATTACACAAAATGAATAAACCTATAATCATATACTAAATGCAAAAGCATAAGTTTTCATAACAGATTTGATTGCATACCTTGAGAGAGAGATCCATCCAGGGCTTTCTTATTGCTGTGAAGAGGCAAATCAGAAAATCAAATTTCAGAATAATTTCATAAAACTTAATTAAGGCCAAGTTTTTCTACCTTTCTTTGTTCAAAGGGTCTTCCTGTGGTTTCATTGCAGGGAAAAGCAGAACTTCCTGCACACAAACTGAAATATTGAGCACCAAACTTCGAAAATCTTGGATTACGGAGAGCATTTTTCACGTTTAAAGTATCCGAAACTACAGATGAAATGGCTGACCTTTATATTCTGTGAATCGGTTAGCAACATAGTGAATCGATCGATCCCCAAACCCCAACCGCCCGTTGGAGGTAATCCGTATTCAAGTGCCGTACAGAAAGTCTCATCCAAATCCATGGCTTCATCATCACCAGACCGACGGTCCTAGATTCAATACAAGGCAATTTTATACTTATGTACTTTGAAATAATATCTAATAATGTAAGAGAGAAAGTAATGATTTTTTTCCTCAAAAACCCATTAATCAAGATATTGAGTAGCAACCACACTATACCTTGAGTTGATCAGCAAAGCGCTGGCGTTGCACGACAGGATCGTTCAACTCCGTGTATGCATTACAAAGCTGCAAGGATTAAAGATATAAGCGAAATGGAGCACTGCTGTTGATGAACGGAAACATGAGTAATATTGAGAATCACATACTTCATGCTTGTTGATGAACAGCTCAAATCTTTCGGTTAGGCCCGGTTTCGATCTATGCCACTTTGCAAGTGGACTCATGATCTCAGGATGGTTGATGATGAAAGTAGGGTTTATGCATGTCTCCTCAAGAAAATGCCCAACAAGCTGTATACATAACATCACATCGAGAAATTGCGAGTAATCAAAACAGAACAGCAGAAATGTTGTTTGAATTGTGATGTTTCTGCTTAGAAGGAGAGAGGTGAAGGCTGTCTTACTTTGTCTAATAATCTTGTAGTCGTTTGAGGCGGCGGGCATTTAATTTCAAACTTCGAACATGCATCCGCTAGATATTTGTTGGCTTCCTCACTGGAGAGGTCTTTAGGTATGTTTAGATTAGCCATCTTCTCCAATTCTTCGATCATATCAATTCGCCTGTAAAAGTAGAAAGACATGAGTTTTTTAAATGACTATACAAGTACAGGAATAAATAAATGATTCACAATTGCAGAACCTGAAAGGAGGAGTGAAGTCGATTTCAATAGGGTCGTGATCCAATCCGTTAGCATGATATTTGATTTTATACCCGCCCGTAAGTTCCTTAACCATATCTACAAACATAGATTTTTCATGAGAAAATCGAGCAAGAAACTTCTAAATACTCGGGTAATAACAAAAATTTCACCCACCACTGAGCATATCTTCGGTTAGTTTCATAAGATCGTTGTAGTCAGCAAAAGCCATGTAGAATTCGCAAGTGGTGAACTCGGGATTGTGAGTTAGGTCAATTCCCTCATTCCTAAACTGCTTTCCGATTTCATACACGCGGTCTAAACCACCAACAACCAGCTCCTTCAGATACAATTCGGGGGCAATACGCATGAAAAGCTTCAAATTCAGTTCATTGTGATGGGTGACGAACGGCCGAGCAGCAGCACCCCCAGCAATCATATTCATCATCGGCGTTTCAACCTTTTATAAAACAATGCATAATACTTTAAGAAGAAAACATAAAAGCTAATGAAAAATAAAGCACCAATTCCATTTACAATACCTCCAAAAAATCTTGCCCATCTAGAAAACGCCTGATGTATGATATAATTTTCGATCTTGTCTTGAAAATTTCTCGAACCTCCATGTTCAGCATCAAATCCAAGTATCGCTGCCTATATCGTGTTTCCTACCATGAAAATAGGCGGGTATGCATGAAAACATGCACACCATATAATCGAAAAGTAATACCAAGAGGAGAAGGTTTCAGAAACTTCTAGTAACTCAGTAAAAGTTGTATAGTACCTGATCCTTCAATATATACGCCTCAGGGTTTCTCCCAATTCCTGGAACCCAACCAGCTACCTGTCCAAAGTAATTAAAATCAATAACAATTCAGCGAGTCTATGTATAAATCACGGAAAGTAGAATTAGAATCACCTTGGCGTTCTCTGATCCCGGACCAAGTTTCTGCCGTGGCATCATGTGAAGGCAGTGGGAAAGCACTATAAATGTTTTCGGAAAAATACTAAGCTCTCCCCGTTTACTTTTACCTAAAAACGTGAGGAACTATATAAGAGGTCTCAAGATACACTGAATATATTGAAATAACAAGCACAGTGGCTCTATATTAGCCTGATTATGTAACAACATAAAGAGTGAATAAAAAAATCCGAGATAACAGCTTTAAAGAACTATCTATATACTGATACGTGAAACACAAAAGAACATCAAACTGAAGTCAAACTGGTAAAATTAACATCATAATAGGGTTCACATCCAAGAAAATTCATATCATAATCGGAAGGTATTAGAAAATGTGAGTATTTTTATGGGCTTTACTTTAAATTCAGTATTAACTTTAAAAAACTAAACAACTACATACCTGGGAACCCAATAATCCCAACAATATCTCCTCGTTTGACCGAAGCATGAAATCTACTAAACTCTCCCTCCTCCAGCTCTGACATCCTATATTGACATCCAGAGGAAAAGCCATGGTGAAGAGGAAACAATTGCATATAATTTTCTTAGTTCATGCTAATTTATTGCACTGACATATATTTATCGAATGAACGGATATAATCAACTAAAAGAGCTCCTTAAAAATACTTCCGGTAAATTAGCATATAGTCACTGAAATATCACTCACTTTTTGATGGACAAGAGGGTAACCATTATGCACAATTTACATAATTTTGTATTTTAATTTTTTACTTGAAGACTTTCACATGGTGGAATTACAGAAAAAAGCAAATGAGCAGATAACATTACAACAAAATACGAAACCGGAGCATAAGGAATATTGAACTACACACATACCTTGCATCTGCCATGACTTGAACTTTAGCACCACCACCATGCAAATCGTAAAAGAAAAGTTTTGCAGCTGCTGATCGTTTGTTCATTATCCGACCTACCGAAATGTATCTCAATGAGTTAAGAAGCAAATTTATGCTAATGTAGAAGTGTGTGTAACATATATGTATTAATCAATACCAGCTATGCTTTCTTGAACATCCTCAAGATGATCCCCAGTGTTCAGGCTGTCATATTTCTTTACATATTCAGGAATAGACAACTTAGCTTCAAATTTGTGAGGGTATGGATTGATACCGGCTTCCTTTTGAGCTGTAAGAGCTCTGAGCCTATTTTCAAAATATTGCTGCAAATAGAACACGTTATTAGAGTAACAAATAAACAGAGCCATTTCGGAACTTACATTTTCCCATCTAAACGTAAACATACCAAGAAAAATACATAAAAAACCAAGATTCCCAATGCAAGATGTATAACATACCGTTGGATCCACACCCTCATCTTCTGCTGCAGCAGATTTCTTTGCTTGACCCTTTGACTTGGCAGATGCCTGAAACAAATGAACAAATGACGCCATCATCACGTAAGATCATGACAAATATAAAATAGTACACCAAAAGCCAATACGCAAAACCTATGAAACTGTAATTATGCCACCACAAACTTTGTTCCCCAGCAAATACGTAATAAATCATTGTTTTTTAGTGCAACCCTGAACAACATCACCGGCTGTTTGTAGAGCAAACCCTTAATAAGCCTGGATATTATGAGATTTTCACAGCAGGTCAATCCTACTTCAGCAAACGAAAAGGGCTTTGACTCCCAGAGCATTCAGCAGTTACAATCATATAACTTTAAGTCCATAAGAGATCTCTTTTTCCAAAAACTATGAAAAAGCAAGTGCTTGTAAGCATTTTTTTTAAGTGATCATTTTCTGCAAGATATCTTATTCATCACCGCAAAGCTCATAGCCTTATTTAGAATCGTTAGTATTTTTAGATAAAGAACAAAGCCTAGTAAAACTTGCAAAACGACACACATTGAAACATCTTGATTCCAACTGCTATTATGTTTTGATAGTAGAATCAGAACAGCAGACAGACAGAACCAAGTAGTCAAAGAAAGTCCAAAGTTTAACACAACATGAAACTGTAAACCAACTTAATCCACAGATAATGACAAAGTGTTAGAACCAAGCTATAACTGGAGTGACATTTAACAAATCTTCTTAAAAATAAGAAAGTTAAAGAAAGAAAAGAAACTTATAATCCCCAACAACATAAAATGATTCGACGGAAATAGATTACCATTACGAAAATTGGGGCTGAGATGCAGGGCCTGTCCTGAAACAAAATGGGTCCTGGGCGAAACAAAAAAAACAACAGCCCCATCCTTAGTTTTCTCAGTAGATCAACTTCAGTATTTACAATATCGTATAGTATTACAATACTTTGACTAAAACAACATAACATATTATAGCTTTTACCTTCAGTAAACAACTACTCGTCTTTTCTTGGCTTAGTACAAAACACTCTAGTAAACAAAGTTGATAAGTGTGATAGTAGCATATATTGTAGGCATTATGTTTTCTAGACACTCCAAAGACAGTGAACAACCAAGGTTCTAAAAAACTTACACGGGTTCCAACGCGTTTTTCCATAGTTTCATGAGGCGTAAATTTAATTTTTTTTCACCTAATAAATATTTAATTCCTATTAAAACATCAAATTAATTTCATAATTCTACTGCGTACATACTGCAGAGCATAATTAATTCATTGATATCCGAGTTTTGGGAATGTTCAAAGCCTATTGGGAATGGCCGTGTCCAGAGTTTAGGGAATGTTCAAAGCTGTTTGACCATCTCATGACTTTAGTGCTAAATTATAATGCAATACATAGATTAAAACTCTCCAGTTAATTCCATAAAACACTTCAAGACGAAAGCACTGGGCCATTCAAATTAAAACTGTTTAACTGAATCTAAGCTGATGAAAAGTGCTCTGTTAACTTAGCACACATCTATCTGTTAACTCATGTAAGCTGATGAAATTTTCTCTGTTAATTAACATATGTAATCATAACAAACCAAAAAAACATGTATTCATAAAAAGAATCATTCTTTTCGGGACCGGATTTTCAAACATTGACAAATAATTATTCTTCCCACTTAAAGCTCCATCGCCGTAACGGGAATCACAAAAATAAAAGCACTCGTACGACACAAAATTCAATTGAAACTCAATTGAACAAAATTCCGATTGAACTCAACTGGGGTAGGCCGACGGGAGAGAGAAAGAGATAAGAGAGAAAGAATCGTACCTGTCGTCGGCGGCGGTGGCAGCAGTGGCGGCGATGGGCTTCGCCGATGGGAGGAGAGTGGCGCAGCTTTTTTTGTGAAGAGCGAGCGAGTAAAAAGAAAAACGAACGAGCGGAACGAAGCGGAGACGGAATTCTAATCTCGCGGTGTGGCGGAGGGGTTTAGAAAGAGTTAGGGTTTTCTAAAAAAACGAATCAAACACAAAATAACAGAATCAAGTACTAATTTAATTCTCTTCCCCTTTTTTTATTATCCCAATCAAGTAGTTTAGGATTTTTCTCCGTCCCATTTAAACGACATGTTTCTTTTCTACAAGTGAATTAAGAAAACAGATGATAAAGTATTTATAAAATAGTGGTATAATAACAATTTGAAATATTTATTGTAGTGCCCTTTTTAAAGATAAGTCCAACTAATAAATTCTTGTTGCATAATTAATTCTCTTTTCTTAGTGGATTTTAATCTTTAAGATAGTTTTAAAGACAATATTTATTTATTTTTCAAGTTATTTGATATATTATATAGAATTTTGATTGAAATTATTGTAGTTTTAATTTATAAATTGAGAAATATATAAGTATTATTGTAAAAAGTATAATAAAATTTGATATATAAATTGAAAATATTATTTTTTGAGATTGAGTTTGAGTTTGTCGGTTTGAGTGAGATTACAGCCGATGTTGCTTAACACTTGGGCATTATTTTGTTCATGGTAGTTGAGCTTGGTAATAATAAAATACATTAATGCATTTCCACTGAATTCTTTGTACTGGGCCGGACAGTATGATTTTCTTCAAATTTTAAATTTTTAAAGACCATTTACATCTACCTAGAAAGCGTGTCCCTATTGGATGGCGTAATAGCGAACGTAGATGACTCGAAATCGAAAGATCATGAGTTTAAATCACAATAGAAATGTTATGTGTGTCTGTCATTTTAGGGTGGTTTAATTCTCCTACCTGGGTTGCAGGCTACTGCATAGGAGCAAGATTTACCTGTGCAACTGCGGGTTCCTTGTCGTAAAAAAAAAGTATCACTTTAAACACATGAACATCTAATTTTAATAAAAATCATAACACTATTTTACATTTATTTATATGCATATTTTATATTCATATCATGTGCGATTGTGAATTCCTCGTCATAAAAAAAAAGCACGTATCACTTTAAACACATCGACATTAAATTTTAATAAAATCATAACATTATTTTACATTTATTTATATACATATTTTATATTCATATCATGTCGTATTCCATGCTTTTCTCACTTCCTCTCATCCAAATCCTACCCAACCCCGAGGCTCCCTTGGGAAAAGTGCTTCAAACCAGACAGAAATTCTTCTTAAAATCTTTCCTGACAACTACCAAAGCGTAAAGACATTATTAATACTCCCTTTTGTCTTTACACAAAATCTAATGATTTTATTTTATTACAAATTCGAATTCTTCTCATACTTTAAAATTTAATTTCAAAGATTCCAATTTCCACGTTGAAAGCCTCCAACTCTTTTCTTTTCTTTCCTTTTTCTTTTATTCTTTTCTTTTACTTACGCTAATTTAAATTCCACATGCCAACGAAACTGAACCGCAGTTATTGTCTACCTTAAACAGTTTTGGAGTAATTTTCAGTCCGTGGTCCTCACGCGCCAAATGGTCCTAAATTTTGCATTTATTTTGTCCTACGTCAGACAGCAATATTACAGATCGTGTAGTACTCCACTAGGTGGAATAATAAATTTATCATTACTAAAATTAAATTCACCAGTATTACTTAAATAATTTATGAACTTAAATAAATAGACTTAATTTTCCATATATTTTGAAGTGATATTAATAAAAAACTGGAAATGCATATCTCGTGTCAAAATTCAAATTCCCAAAATGAAGAAATTATATAGATTTTTTAAGATATTCATAATCTCCAATTAATTACCTGCATGTCCAATTATCCATTCATTATTTTCTCATTTATTATTTATTTATACCTCCTTCCCTTCCGCCATCTCCCTCTCTCTCTAAAGTCTAAACAATGCACACCCCTACGACCACTGTCCTCCTCCTCCTCCTCCACTACGCCGCCGCCTACAACCCGGACACTCACTCCCTCATCCTCTTCAAATCCGCCGCCGACCCTAAAAACACAATCCTCACCTCATGGAACGCCTCCACCGATCCATGCACCACCACGTGGCTCGGCGTCACCTGCATCCGCCGCCGCGTCTCCAGCTTAGTACTCGAAAACCTCCGCCTCAACGCCACCTTCCCACGCTCACTTCCTTCCCTCACCAGACTCCGGGTCCTCAGCCTCAAGAAAAACGGGTTCTCGGGTCAAATCCCGGATCTTTCCAACCTCACCGCCTTAAAACTCCTCTTCCTCTCCCACAACCACTTATCCGGCGACTTTCCGGTCTCACTAACATCCCTCCCAAATCTCCGCCGCCTCGACCTCTCGCACAATAACTTCACCGGAATCATCCCCGCCGCCGTGGAAAACCTCACCAACTTGCTCACGTTGAAGCTCGAGGAAAACGGGTTTTCGGGTTCAATCCCGGCTTTCCGGTTACCGAGTCTACACGATTTCAACGTGTCGGATAACGGGTTGACGGGTCAAATACCGGAATCACTTTCGACTTTCCCCACGGCGTCGTTTTCAAACAACTTAAAATTATGCGGTCCGCCGTTGGAAAAATGCAGCAACGCGGTCCCCACCTTTCCCACTCAGCCGAGTGCTGGGTCAACCGAGTCGGGGAAACCGACCGGTTCAAAGCCGATTATCGAACCTCGCCGGAGTAAATTCAGCTCGTTGGCGATCGGCGGCATAATACTCGGCGATGTGGTGGTTCTAGGGTTGGTTTCAATGCTGCTGTATTGCTATTTCCGGAGAAGTAACTCGACCGAGATAGACTCGGGGAAGAGTAGCGGGTCGGTAGAGATAACCGCGTACCCGAACTCGGTTCACTCGGGTCAGGAGAGGGGGAGAATTGTGTTCTTCGAGGCGGTGACGAGGTTCGAGTTGGAGGACTTGCTGAGGGCGTCGGCGGAGATGCTCGGAAAAGGCGGGTTGGGGACGGCGTACAAGGCGGTGTTGGACGGCGGCGATGTGGTGGCGGTGAAGAGGTTGAAGGATTTGTTTGTGAATGGGAAGAAGGAATTTGAGCAGCAAATGGAGGTGTTGGGGAGGCTTAGGCATCCTAATTTGGTGGAGTTGAAGGCTTACTACTTTGCTAAAGATGAGAAGTTGTTGGTTTATGATTACATGCCTAATGGCAACTTGTTTTGGCTTCTTCATGGTAATTATATATCTAATTTCTTACTCTTTTACCTTCGATTCACTTTCTTTGAGATTGATTCTAGCTTTCATTGAACTATATACTCAAAATGTTTAAGGATTGTGATAGAAATTATATACTCGAGTACGTGGAGTCTAATGTTTGTCTGGACGATTTATGACTGTGGAAACTAGAGAAAATGCCTCGAGCCGATGTTCGAGCACCAGGCGCTACGGTGCTGAAGTAACCCACGTCATACTCCCAGGAAAAGCTCGAACGACCTTTAAACAAAAGGGTACCTGTACCTGAAACCGACACAGGTGGGTAGGTAGAGAATACCTAGGGGCGCGACCGATCGGCTTTCAATTCATGAGCTCGAGTGTATCTAAGCCAAGCTAAATAGGGTTGTAGCTCAATGTCCAAATTTTTTTAGGTCGAGTTTTTATTTAGTATATATAATTAAATACCTCGTAATCATAAACCCTAATTGGCGAATACTTTCATTGTGTGTGATTTTATTCCTAACATGGTTAACCTCGGCAGGCAACAGAGGACCAGGAAGAACACCGCTAGACTGGACAAGTAGACTAGAGATTGCAGCCGGAGCAGCTCGAGGGCTACAATTTATACACGCATCCTGCCGACCAATCAAACTCGTCCACGGCAACATCAAGTCAACCAACATACTCGTTGACAAAGATTTCAACGCACGTGTCTCCGATTTCGGACTCTCCACTCTCGCATCATCGATCCTCAGATCCAACGGCTACCGTGCTCCAGAAGCATCATCATCGGACGGCCGGAAACTAACGCAGAAATCCGACGTCTACTCCTTTGGAGTCCTCTTGCTCGAGCTGCTCACCGGGAAATGCCCGTCGGTGGGGGAGAGCGGCAGCAGCCCTAGCTCCGGCGAGGTGGTGGACTTGCCGAGGTGGGTGGGGTCGGTGGTGAGGGAGGAGTGGACGGCAGAGGTGTTTGATTTTGAGCTCATGAGAGATAAGGGGTTTGAAGAGGAGATGGTGGGGCTGCTGCAGATTGCGGTGGCGTGCGCTCAACCTTCGCCGGAGCGGAGGCCGGAGATGAGTTATGTTGTGAAGATGATCGATGAGCTGCGGAATAGCCAAAGCTAGGGAATGAGCAATTACGGTTCTCGATTGTTTTATCGTATTTCACTCCATCAATACACATCACGTGCATATGCATATTAATATTACTATTTCGTGTTAATTTTTGAAGATGCATATGTTATTTTTTAAGTAGGGTTTATGTATCATATTGTAAGTTTTGAAGGATCAATTTCTCTAACCGTTATGAATAATTAAATTTAATGTTATCATTTTTAATCATTTATATAAGATAGAATCATCTATAAAACTTTTAATAAATTAAATATGTAGAGTAAAATGAGTGATGACAGTGAGACCCCAATTAAGTAAAATTAGTAAAATTAATTTTTGGATCCAATTTTTTTTAATATGAAAGTAGGTAAAATGAGTGATATTAGCCGATTCGGGTCGGGCCATAGAAAACTGTGGGTTTCTTCGGCCTGTAAGTCAGGCCCACAGGCCGATACTTTGTTCTGGCGGCCCAGATAAAAATACCACTATACCATAATAATTTAAGACGAATTAACAAGTTGACAAGTTGAATACAATTAAAAAATAGTAGGGGACTATACGCAAACCGTATCCCCTAAAAGAATAGGCCGGACCAATTAATTAATCTCTCTCTCTTCTCTCTCTCTCTTCACTACATGTTGAAGTGCATAATGCCCGGTGAAAACCTCAATAGCCTATCCAAAGCATTAAGAGTAAATTTTCTAGCAAACAAGAAGCAAAGATTTGTTTTGCTCCCATTATACTCGCAGCTACTCCCACTCCTCATTCTCTCCAAGAACTCATGTGTCACATCCGTCCTAATAAATCTGGACGGATGTGGCCCGCGTTTGGACCAGTCGACCCAAGTCAAAGTCCGGTTTGCATTCCTCGCCCCGAATTTCATGTGGACCAATGTGGGCAAATAGTGCTCGTCCGCATAGCACGAGCCCTTGCAGTACTTTTGGAATATCGGAAAATAAGTCTTGTCCGAAATGACTTCCACTGCAAGTTCTCTGCCCATTTGGAACCACTGGGACCCTTTTCTCCATTGGTCAATGTTGATCGTGGGGCCCATTGACCGATGGTATCTGCCGCGGCCTACTGGCCCCGGCAGATCGTACGACTCCACGAAATTGTGCGTGGAGTTTATCAAGTAGGAGTATATGGTGGAGAAGTTGTGGAGGGGGATGCAAGATTCTGATAGGAGGACGAAGTATTGATTTGAGAAATCGAGAAGGGCGTTCGCTAGCAGTCTCCGCTCGGCTTCCACCATGTTTACATTCCCCCATTGCACTTCCTACAGTGACGAAGCCAGAAATTTATTCAGTAAGGTTAAAATTTCGTTAAATAAAATTGAAGAAAAATCTTGCTATTATCTTGTTATTATTGCAAAAAAGAGGTTCCTAAGAGCGCCTCTATTTTTTATTCACAACTAATCTTATTTAAATGCTACCCCATTATTTCTAGCTACACATTTGTCCTTGCTAAAGCATTAGTTAACATCAAGGCCAAGCTACTCATGCAAAACATTAAATCACACTATCAATTATTTCTGTTAGGGTGTTATCCAAAACCTCCTAGGTTTCAAAAAGAGCCTAATACAAAATAATAAAATTAGGCCCCTAATGTGGAAAATCAGACCTCAAGAGGTTTGAAACTCGAATATTACTCCCTTCGTCCCATAGAAAGCGTCATCTTTCTATGGGGCACGGAGATTAAGAAACTTGTATTGTGTGGTGTGCGTTGTTTGACTTTTGAGTTGTTAATTTTGGTTCACACATTGTTTGTTTTTTTTAGAAATATGACACTTTCTATATGACAGCTCAAAAAGGAAAATAAGACACTTTCTATGAGACAGAGAGAGTATTAGTTACGATTTCCGCTTCTGTTTTTGCCTAAGCACTTGATTATTCTACCAAAGTCGTTCACACCACAAAACTACATCTTAATTATAGCAACGGTTGGCCCACTAAAGATCAAAAAAGGAGATTTCAAAGATGGAGTTTTCTCCAAAGATAGAATTTTTACAAAATATCACAAGCGCCATTATAATCTTATTTCCTAAATTTAATTAAATAAAGTGAATTTTAGTCCATAGAAATTAGAAAGTAAAAAACTCCACCACCACCCCAGAAAGCAGAGCTGCAATAATTAACCAAAAACACCACCTAATTTGCCAAAAAAAATATCCAAAAAAGCAAACAAAGAACGAGTTATCTCTAACTCACCTTACTCGGAATCCTCCTCCCATAAAAAACCGAACCCTCCGGCTCCGACCCGTCGTACGACGGATCGGAGTGGACGTAAATCGAGTACAGCCCTTGATTCCCTTTGAAGAACTTCTCCCACATCGGAGCGAGAATCACCGGCCCTCTTGTTAGAAACATGAAGGCGATTTTTGGCACGTGTCGGAATGGGGTTTCTTGAATTTTTGGGACTAATGATGCTTTCCATAGGAGCTCCTCATCGCTCATTCCATGCATTTTTGGTGGGCGGTGGGGTTCCGCCGCCGCCTCCGGCTGCGGCGGCGGCGGTGGTGGCGGCAGTAGCGGCGAAGGGAGCGGTTGTTGGACTAATGATTGGGAGGAGAAGATGGAGAATTGGCCGTTTGTGAGGACTTGGAGGTTGAATGAGAATCTCTTGTAATGGAAGCATAGTATGATTCCGAACGATAGGCCGGAGATGAAGAAGAAGAGGAGGGAGAGGAAGTTTACGAGGGGGAATTGGAGGTTGGGTTTTTTTCCGGCGGGCGGAAAAGTGTTTTTGTCGGCGGTTTTGATCGGGAGCATGGTGGAATTGTGATTTTCTTGATTGGCGCGAATATACTTGGGAAGATGTGAATTCCGATGTGGGTGGTTTGAAAATAGGTAGAGGGAGAAGGAATGAATATATTCTAAGAAATCGATGAGGGAGAGATAGCGAAGCTTCGTGTGTTTGAATTGAGAGAGAGAGAGATAGAGAGAGAGAGGAGTATGTGAGGTTTTTATACGAGGAGAAGTTTCGTGGGGAGTTTGGGAAGAGTCAAATTAGTAGACCTTTGCCGAGTCTTGTTAGGAAACTTTGGGATTTATGGGAAAGTAATTATTATGTGAATATATTTGTATTTATTATTATGAAAATGGAAAATTTTAAGTTGGTTACGCAATCGTATTCGGTGAAGGATTCTGTTTCATTATGTATCTAATATTATATTGTTATGCTGATTCGTATTGTAATTAATAATATGTAATTCAACGAAACAGATTCCTTCACTGAATATTGAGTGAAGTCGATAAAATTTCAAATTTTAGGGATAGAATAAATTTTTTCTTTAAAAAATATATCGAGTTTTCGCATGATTTTGAGACCCGGCAACCCATAAATCCACCATTGATGAAAACAAATTACTTATTTTGAGTCTCCATGGGATGACATAGCAGTGAAGGTGAGTAGTTCGGAACCGATAGGTTATGGGTTCAAATACCACTGAAAACAATATGTGTGTTTCTGTCACCCTATCACATTAAGGGTGGTTTAACTCTCCTGTGTAGTTTGCAGCCTCGTCATTAAAAAAAATAATTACTTATTTTGAAATACTATTTTAATACATTATGTATTACAAACTATTCAAATTTTTCCTAATTTAAAATCAGACTTAACATTAAAAACAAATTACTTATTTTGAATAAGAAAATAGTATTTTGAAACACAACTGTCGGTTGAAGGGTGGGATTATTACAAGTTAGGCTCTAACTATAACAAAAGTAAACTTTGCTTGGCAGATAAGTATATGGCCAATGATTTATTCCTATGTGGCAAACAATTAGCCCTTAATTAAATTTAATATTCTAATGAAGTCATATGTGCATACTTTTTTTCTTGCGTTTAGTAACACTATTTAATTCAAGACAAAATTTTCTAGATACTTTAAAAAATTTATTGAATAATATTTTTCTTTTTTGCAATTTTTTTGATAGGGAAATTCGTAGCGACTATTTAAGGCGTGTAACGTTTTTATTAAGATTAAGAGATGAATAAAACTTTACACAACTACACACGTTTTCTTGTTTTTTTTTTTTTTTTTTTTTTTTTTTTGCACGTTTTCTTGTTTTCTCGCATAAGGAAACGACAACACGTATCGGCCGTCAAAACTGGTTAACTGTCAAATGCATTGGATTTTGAGGTCAACTAACGAACAATAATATTTAATTTATTATTTAAAAGAAACAAATTAGGCGGTGCTATCTATTTGTTTTGCTTAAGATTCTTGTAAGAAAATATAATTTATAAAATCTATTAAACCAGAAAGAAAGTCAAAAAGTATAGAGACAAAAGCATACATTTATACTAATAGCTGTCTTTTGACTCATTGATTATAAACAATAAAACATAATAATAATTAAAAAAAAATGCTCCCATCATAGAAATTTACAATATGTTATTATATGAATCATTGACGGATATAGGAAATCGTGGGTGCAATCCGACATATGTGTTTGTGTTTATTTCATTCTGAAATTTTAAATTTTGCTAATCTCTCTTATGAAATTACGAATTTGATCTCATTCTCTCGTAATTATGAATTTGTACTTGTTTTGATATAAATTGAAAAATATATATATATATATATATATATATGGACACGTGGAGATTTGATGAACTAGAAGAGTCCATTTAGGCGCACCGACGTGTTGGCGACCAAAAATATTAAACACCCACGAGAAAAAGGAAACAAGATTGTTACTGGTTAGCCCATGTGTCAATATCACGAACCAAATATCACTAAATTTATTATTTTATTACAATTTTAGTACAAAAATTATTGAATCCCAGTTCGAAATTATTTACTCAAATGATTACCATATTATTAAAAATGGACATCACAATCTTGGCAAATACATCTGTACCGCAATCCCATTAAATACATTCATATACAATTTTGATATTATGTATTTCATTTATTAATTCTATTATACAAGATAGTAAATATCCATACAATTATAGTATTTCGTTTTTGAATAACGTAATTTTTCTGAATCTTGACTAATTGTTTGTTGGTACAATGAATTTGTTGGCGACTGAAAACTTTCTTTATTATTTAACTTCATATAATTAGAAATATATCTATAGAATGTGGATTTGGTGAGAATCACACTTAACGTGAAGACTGCGAACAATGCATAATCCTTATATATTTTATATAAAAAAAATTATAATCTTATACTTTTTGTCTTCTGAACATATAAGGATTATGCAAATTGTAAAATTATAGATTTTTTACATATAAAAAATATAAGGACTATGCATAAAATATATAATAATTATGTATGGTTCGCAATTCTCACGTTAAATGTGGGTTCTCACATTATCCACTCCCTATATATATATATATATATATATATATATATATATATATATATATATATATATATATATATACATTTTTGAAAATGGGCTTATCAAGATGCATGAATTGGGCCCAAATCAATGTTGGCATTTAATTTGGTTAATATAAGCCTAATTTGTTCCTTTAAATAAGTATTTAGTGGGCCAAATTAAGAACTGGGCTTGATCTTTTGTTTGGTAACATTATAAGTACAATATTATTAACAAAGTTTTTTCTGATTTTGCTGATATGCTTTGGCACAGGCTCGGAACTAATTTCCTAAGACTAGAGAGAGGGGTTTGGTTCGTTGCTTAGAATCGTGTTCGGTATTATTCTCATTGGAATAGAATGTGTATCGACGAAAACTAAGCTAGTTGCTAGGAGTTCTAGAAATTCCAACTTTTTAGGTATGAATCAAAATTATAATTTCAAAAAATCTATTAATTTTTTTTATCATTTCGATTCAAAAACATACTCTCTTACCAACCATCCCCTAATATATTACCGCTACACCTAAAGTAGTCGTGTATTCGTGTGGCATGATGGGATGGATCCAGGGACGGGTGCGAGACACTCCTAATTATACAGAATTCTGAATTTTATAGTATATTTTAAAAAACTAGTATTATTTCTCCCTTGATTTTTAATTATCGACCCATGATGGCCGTGGCATGCTAATAAAAATAAAAAATGCAACTATAGATGATTCAAATAGACCAGAAAATGGGGGAAAATGGGGTGTTATGTAGTGTAATAATAGACATGTAAACACACTAAAATATGTGTTATTTGGAACAAGAATTTTAAATTCATAGATGACCTAATGCACATAGAACAATTCAATTGAAACTAATGGATAATTTCTTGTCTTGACCAATTTATTCTACTTAATTAATTTAATTTGCTGTCTATCTCGAGACAATTGCATGCCACTTGCATTTTGTTTGTTTGCCCAAATCATAACTACCTCCAAGACTTCATAGGATTTGTTTATCCAAGGTTCTTTAATTTCTTGGAGAGAGGTCACCATGTTTTCAGGTTTAGAATATAATTAATTTCTCATCTTTACGTACGACCTAGTCTCTCACATGCATAACCACACTTATTTAATTTATTAATCCAATTGTAGTAATTTAATATATACATAGTTAGATTCTCTTGTTCGGCATAGATTAGATATTTCTATATAATTATCGATATACATACCAATTAGCGAGCAAACAAAACCACTCTTGAGATGAGATGTCCTAGTTGTGTAAAGATGAATTCGCGATCGACAAAGTAATAAGTTTAGATTCCACGACATTTACTTGTGTCGTATCTAAAATTGTAACGTCGTGTTTATGTTGCCGTCTAAATAATGTCCACTCCATTGGCAATCCAAAGCATATTTAATTTGTCTAATTATCAAATATTTTAAACTATATTAGACATCCTAGCTAGAGTGGAACTAGGCCTATAGGCTCCAATGTTAATTAGAGTAGTAGTACTAAATATTATTAATATATACAATATAAATATAAATATAGTACACATACATAGATGGAGGAGTCACTTCACATGAATTAAAGCTAACTCCACCCAACTACTTCTTTATGCATTATAATTAAATAATTAATAATTAATGAATTAATTAGGTTGGCAAGTGTCACTTGGAATACATGTAGAGACTTACATTAGTGGCCCCACATTGTTATGGACAATTCAAATATACTTTGAACATATCCAAAAAAGGGATTGCAACTTGTAAAATAAGTCACAAATTAGGGTTAGTAGTTATTATCTTTTTGGATGCTTCCAAAGTAATGGCTGCAAAAAAAGTGAACAAAAGATGATTATAAAAGGCGAATGGTATGTTGTAATAAGATAATATGTGTCTGAAATAATGTAGTGTTAAACCCCTTGTAGTGACATCCCATTGGCTTAATTGTCTTGATTAACACAAATTAGTGGGCCATAATCGAGATTTAGGCAATCTCAATAGCATGATAGCATCCACATCATCACTTCTATCAACAAGAAAGGTAATAAAGAAAGCTTGATTAAAAGTCCCCATGAGATGACATAACGGTGAAGGCGGGTGGCCCGGGACTGAAAGGTCATGGATTCAAATCTCACTGGATACGCTATGTGAGCTTGTCACCCCATTATCTTAAGAGTGGTTTAACTCTCTTGCATGTCTATTGCACAGAACGAGGTTTACCCTGTGCGCATCAAATGTAGCGGCTGCGGGTTTCTCGTCATTAAAAAAGAAAAAGAAAGCCTGATTAAAAATCACTTAGAATTAAAGTGTTTTTGTATTTGGTGGTGGAAACCATTAACAACACTTTGTAGATTAATCAACAAGCTTGGGAAAGTTGATTGGACAAGATAACTAAAGCACTCCACATCAAATTCTATATCATATAATTACTAATAACACCACCCCCCCTAAAAACATATGAATCTACACATTTAAATTATTGGAAAAAAAAAAGTGAGATCCTAGATTGAAGATTCTGATATATTTTTGAAAATTTTGCCATTTCGCTCAATTGCTAATTCTATCATATTTCATAAGATTATAATTTTATACTCTCGAAATTGCAGATTTTTCTCACAAGATATAAGCGTTTTCACAATCCTTGGTACTATCGTTCTACTTTGTATTTCACATCCAAATATATTAATATATGAATCAAGTCAAGATCTGAATTTAAGTATGAGACTCAGTTTTTTTATTAACCTTAACCATACCCTCTAATATAAAATTACTCATATTAATTAATTAATTATACATATTATATGGTCCTAACGTGGCCAATGAACAAAGGGCTCCTCACTTTGTCCGAACAGTAAGAGACCAAACGTATGGAGAAGCACGTGTGCTTCCCCAACATGAATGGGGTGAGCATGTGCTTATCTCCTTTTCTTTTTTCTCAAAAATCTATGTATTATTAAATAATATAAATTGTATAATACTATACATTTGAAACTGTTGTCTGCAGAGCAGCATGCTTCATAAAAATATGTCAGGGAATTTTGGTTGGCTTTGATTCCATGTTTCCCATCAGGAGTTTTATGCTTTTTATATATTTTTAAATATATTACCTGTGTTCCATTGCATTAAATTAAAGATAAATGAGCATAAAACTAACTTAGGGTGTTTGAAACCGTTTATTATAAGAATTTATTCGGAGCGGCTTGTATGTACCACTTTTGTATACCCTTGTGTGTACCACACCACAAGGGTATTGACATGTGGCATTTCTTATTAAATCAAGTGGACCATATTTAACACATGTCAATACTCTTGTGGTGTGGTACACACAAAGGTATACGAAAGTGATACACACAAGCTTTTGTAGAATTTATTATTTATTTTTATTTGAAGTTAAAAATAATTGTTTTGAGGAAGAGTAGGAGGGTTTTTGGAATTAAAATAAAATAAAACTGACATCTTAGGTAGTTTTTTAGAAATTATGATGTTCAAAATAAATATTCAAAAAGTTATTTAATTTTAAAGAAGTTAACGTAGAAAATAAATTTTGATAATATTAAAAAAATATTTATAGGGTAAAATTTAAAATAATTTCTTGCAAACACATCCTTAGTATTGTTCTTCCTTTTATTTAACGCTATTTTTTTTGCTACCACATACATTTGATGACATTTAGGGTTTTATGAACAAATTCGAGCCAAATATTCCGTTTTTTTATATCATAATTAATGAACATATGACACAAGTTGGTAAAATAATAAAAAAAAAATATATTAAGTCAAAATTGTTATTTTGCTCCCTAAATTTGATTATATACTCCTAAATAGAAATTACAGATTTACATTCTTAAATTTTGTAGATTTGTCTCCTCCCGCAAAATCTTTATCTCTTATTTATTCATTGTATTTATATAGTGGATAGTGGAGTAGAAAGTCTTTTTTTTATAATTTAGGTATTTTATAATGAACTTTCTGTAGCGCTGAAACAAGCTTTTTTTTAGTACACCTGCAAAATGAGTGTCCCAAATAATATTACATGTGTTTTCTAAAGGGACAAATAAAAATTAAAAACCTAAAGTTTTTGTCTGAAAATCATAATGCTTGGAGTCATAATGATTACTCCCTCAGTCCCGCGCGACTAGTCTTGTATATATTTTCGGGCCGTCCCACCCGACTTATCCTGTTTTCTAAAATAGGAATGGATCATGCACCTTTATCATATATCAAATTAATTTTAAATAATTAAATATATATATGGATCTCACACCTCTACCTCACATACCAATTCTAAATAATTATTTAATTACATGGATCCCCATTTTTATTATATAAAATCAACTCGCAAAAATAACCGCGCCGAAAAAATTGAGACAAGTTGTAAAAATTTCTGTTAACTATTGCTTGAAGTTGCGTTAGGGACTCAACGTTCAAAATTGCTAGGCCCCACATATATTAAGATGCATGAATCTTGCAAGGTTTAATAGATTCAAAAATTTAATATATTAATTAATGAAATTATCGATACAAGAAACAAAATAGACTTTATTTTATGAGGAAATTTTGAAATTTGACCTCATTAGTATATGATTTAGATAGACGTAAAAGGGCATACAAGGTGGGGCATGTTTGGAGTTGTGGTGAAGACTTTGGAAGCCAAGTAGAAATCTAATTAATTTTAAATAAGAAGATTAACTCATTTCAATCAACTCTAATTGCTTTTTCCTCTCTCTCTCTCTCTCTCCTCCTCTCTCTCTCTCTCTCTCTCTCTCTCATAGATGTAGTTAGTAAGATTCTGAAAATCTTTCCCATGTAAAGCAAAGCTTAAACAACTATAGATTTCAACGTCAATCACGCAGACATCCTAAAAAATAATTCATCACCAGACAAAGTTAATGGTCGCCACCCCACAAAGGACCCACTTAATTATATACTTATGAAAAATTACTATTAGATCCACCGCTTAAGCATGATATAATGTAAGTAGATTAATTATTGAAATTAGTAAGCATATATAATTAAGGAGATGATGTTAACTTGTGGGCCATGCAAAATACGTATATGATTAGTTATGCTGCCTAGATCTTAATCGCATCTATGACGTTTATGTAAACACATATTTAAGAAAGACATTTGCGTTGGAGTACAATATTGGTGGATGATTTGACTTTAATCGAGTTTTTAGGAAAGAGAAATATTAGTGGTAGAGCCGTAGAGGTGAAATCTGCAATTTTAAAAGGGTATAAAGACGAGCCAATTCAGTCTTACTTTGATCGACATAAGGTTATCTCTGGGTTAACACTAAAAATATAAAATAAAAATGAACATTGGACTACAACCTTATTGAATCATGTTTACTAGCCGTATGAAAGTGTAATATCTGCAATTTAAAACGGGCAAAGTAATAATCACTTAAAGAAATACATAGAAGTCGAGTTTGCACGATATGGGGTTGGCTGTTCAATCGATCCATGTAAAATTGAATCTCCCTATTGAATCACGTATACTAGCCGCCCGTCAGGGCAAAGATCATCGGCCCATTTGCGGTGGGACCACTCGGTGGTCCCACACATGCCGCCATGCGCGCGTGAATTGGTGGCGCGTGTCTACGACAAATAAATAATATTTTACTGGTAACATAGCCCACCAATGCACGCGTGGCAGCGCGTGATTGGTGGGCCACTGAGTGGTCCACCGTAAATGGGCCAGAAAATCCGGATTGGCCCGTCAGTGCAAAATCCGTAGTTTAAAACTGGCAAAATAATAATCTTTAAAGAAATATAGAAGTCGAGTTTCCGTGATTTGGAGGTGGCTGCCCCGTCCTTCCCTAGATCCCATACACAAAAACTCATGTGTACCACTTTCGTATACCCTTGTGTGTACCACACTACAAATATATTGACATATGTTAAATATATTTAATGAGAAATATCACATGTCAATACCCTTGTGGTGTGGTACATACAAGTGTATAAGAAAGTGGTACATACAAGTCGATCCGGATCCCATATATTCTATTGCTATCAACCCTAACTTATACTTCCATTTACCTTAAATTAGTAAAGATGATGCTCATGCTACCCCACACAAGAGAGAGGGAGAGAGGGAGAGGGAGGGAGAGAGAGAGAGAGAGATGGGCTTGACGATTGCTCGTTGGGGCTGCTAATTCTTGATATCCCTAAAAATACCAAACTTCCATAAAGTCACACTGCTAAAAGCACTGAAACATTCGTATATATATAAAAATGTACATAAACTAGGTTTGATCAATTGATTGCGTTTCATCTGTCAGCCTCTAATTGGAAATGCCACGTAGTATCAGGAGCCCATTTATGTATTCATTTTTTTTTTTTTTTATTGACGAGGAACCCACAGCCGCTACCTTTGGTGCGCACAAGGTAAACCTCGCTCCTGTGCAATAGCCTGCAAACCACACAGAAGAGTTAAACCACCCTTAATGTGACAGAGTGACAGGCTCACACATAGCGTGTCCAGTGGGAATTGAACTCATAACCTATCGGTCTCAGGCCACCCACCTTCACCGCTATGTCATCCCAAGGGGACGATGTATTCATTGATTCTCCGACAACTAATGTATGCCATTTCCTCGGTGCATTAAAAGTTGTACTCTTATCGCTTTGGGGAACACGTACAACTCCGGGATGCAATAGTTTAAACATTCTTGAATCCCGATCTACGGACAGCCTTGAGCCATCGTTCTCGATCTCCTCTTTCCTATCTTAACTTCATTGTCATTAAAGACAAATCCAAGGGTAGTCTCGGAACTTCCGAACACAAGGGAAAAGTGGGAAAAATATGTATGAATGTGAATGATAATCAAAAGACAAGATCAACCCATTGGGTCCCAAAATGTGTTGATTCTCTCTTCTTCCCAACTTTTTTTGCTTTTACATTATAATTTCCTCTTCTTGGGATGTCCGCAACCATCTCTCTCTCTCTAGAAAAAATTGAACCCCTTTAAGACGGGATGAGGAGATCTATACTCTCAAATTTATCCATGTTCGATTTGTGTCATCAATAGAATAATGACAAATGCTCCAGTTTAATCGCAAATTACCTAGAACAATTTATTCCCTAGATCTAATAAATATTTCCGTACTAGGATATATTTTCTTAAATAGAAATATGTGTTTCCATTCAATTCGTGATTATAAAATGGATGCAAAAATATTGGATAAGTGATCTGCTCTCCTTTTAAAGGAATGGGATATGTCGTCTAATTTGTCCCAATTCAATATGTATCCAATTTATGTCCGTTAGTAGAATGGTGGCACGTGCCTCGTTTAACTCAGAATATCTAAAATAAACATTGTCTTAAGGGTTAATAAATCTATACTAGGGTATATATCCTCACACTATATATGGACAAGAGTTATTTAAGTATTTTGAATTAAATGAGAACAGGTGTCACTATTCTATTGGTTGATATAAATTAAATATTTATGAATTGGATCAGAAAAAATTAGACAATAGGTCAGATGCAATTTTGAACTGGTATAAATACCCCCACATTTGTAACAACTCGAACTATCTACACAACCTTATATTGTTCCTTTCTCTCTCTCTCTCTCTCTCTCTTAAAGTGGGTGTTTATGTGTGGCATGGAGATAGAGTGTGAAAACAAACCATGCAACAACGGCGGTCTAAAACTCTTCGGCTTCAACATGACGGAAGATCAAGAAGACGCCGACTCCGGCAAGTCGCAGTCGCCGTCGTCGGAATCCGGCGACTCCCCGGCCTCCTACGGCCGCAAGTACGAGTGCCAGTACTGCTGCCGCGAGTTCGCCAACTCGCAAGCCCTCGGCGGCCACCAGAACGCGCACAAGAAGGAGCGCCAGCAACTCAAGCGCGCCCAGCTGCAAGCCAGCCGCAACGCCGCCATCTCCTACATCCGCAACCCCATGATCTCGGCCTTCGCGCCGCCGCCCCACCTCCTCGCTCCGGCCGGCTCCGGCGTCTCGTCTCCGTCGTGGGTCTACCTCCAGCCGCGCGCCGGCCAGCCGTTCCAAGTGGCGCACGGCTGCGTCTTCCCGGCTTCGACTAGTGGAAGGAGCGTAGGGAGCTTGTCCTGCGCCGCCGAGCCAAGCCTCGTCAGCGTTGGGCCACAGCAGGTTAAGGCCCATAGTGGGACATTGAACGGGCCGTCTTTGAGTAGATTTTCGAGTATTGATGATGGTCCGGGCTTTAGCGATGCGTTCGGGCTGGATTTGCACCTGAGCCTGGCTCCGGCTGGTTCGTGAGATCGACACGTGTCCGGTTCGATTTGAATTGATCTGACTAATCAGCTAGATAGGAAGGCATATGTTTCTAATTAATTTCCTCTGCAGCTGGGATTTTGTATATTTTAGTTATAAGATTTATTTATTTTTTTCTTAAGGGAAGATTTGGATTCCTTCTTGATATATTTGAGTTTGGAAATCGAAATTTTCTGGTTCAGTTTGGCAGTCGGTGATCATATTGATTTTGAGATGAAAATCATGACATGTACGGATGAAATAAATCATATATTAAATCCTCAAGTTCAATCGAATAAGTACTTATAATGTCTAAATTAATTATATTCTCATTCTAAAAATAGTGAATACAAATTAAAAACTCTATTATATGCCTCCTAGATCATGCGGATTAAGGTTTAGGAAGTGAAATCTATAACATTCAGAGAGTTATATGTTTCAAAATTAAAGTTTTACAGTATGGAATATTCTACAAGATTTGAATACCTCTTGAATACACTCCTCAATTGGACTTGGAGTTTATATATATATAATTAATAAAAAATTGCATAAATTCTAAACTTTTTCTTGAAGACATCATTACCATCTTATTAAATGCTCCATCCGTCCCAAAATTCTTGTCCACAATTCTATTTTGGGTTGTCCCAAAATTCTTGTCCACTTTTGATTTTTTAGTAAATTATTACACACAATTTTTTTATAGGACCCACAACTTTACAGCACTCTACATATAACTAACAACTCTTCTTAAAAACCGTGCAAAAAGTAAAATGAATAAGAATTTTGGGACGGAAGGAGTATCATGGAAAATGAGTAGCCAGTATGATTGCAGGAGTCATACATCTGAATACATTCTTAACCAACCCAATTTAGTACATAATGATGCTGCCACCTACGCCAATCTACAAATATTTCAAACATAAATTATACTACTACTTCACAATTAATGTGGGACCCATCACATGCAGACTAGTTCTTTAAGATCCGGATTATTAAAATCTCATTACATCATAAAATTTGACAAGAATTGTTTAATCAACATCCCTACTTAAAACACCACCATCATATATATAATATACGTATAAATACTAATTCTTATTATATATGAATGAGTATAAATTAGTAATTAATGGTCTTAATTAGCAAGCTGTAAAGTAACACACTAGGGGGTAAACTAGTAGGAATAATTTAGGATTGGATACTTTTCTTGTAATTTTCAATAAGTTAATACTTTTATACGTAAATATGCAAATTTTTTAAGCTGTGACAATCGTCCAATGGATCACGATCCGAACTTCGGTTCAAAATGTTATTCATGCATCCTTTGATTATTCCTTGACATGAGCCAATCGATTAGGGACATGTAGATGTAGTTTGGAGTAAATCAACGGACCAGATTCCTTGGATAGATTAGAAACTAGGGTCCCATTAACCTAAGACTTATAAAAATGCTACGTCCCGTCCGACTTATCTTGTATTCATTTTCGAGTCGTCCCACCCGACATGTCTTGTTTCCTAAAAATAAAAATGAGTACTACACAAACTCTCACTTTTTATACACAATCACCTACTCCTCTTTACACAATCACCCACTCTCTAAAATATCCGTGCCGAAACCAAATAAGACGAGTCGGCTGGGACGGAAGGAGTATATTATTATTATTATTTTACTTTTAAACTCTATGCATCATGTGCATGTATTCTCTTGAGTTAAGCAACAATACATATATATTCATGTAATTAATTATAGATTACTAGCCGCCCCATTTTATATGAGGTTTTGGTATACTTTCATCATACAAGACAAGGACATAAAGTTTTCCTATATAATTTTGAACCACGTGGAGATAATTTGACATTACTTTACAAAAGAATTCTCCATATTGCCTATAAATAAATAATTATTTCCCATTATATATATATAGCATCGATGACGTCTCCAAAATTGCTGATTGGCAAGAGCTAAACGGGCCACTTATTGGGCTAACTCAAATCTTTATTTTTTTCTTATTGGGCTTAGCCCATTGCATTAATTAAGGCTGAGAATATAATTTGTGTACTACAACTACTATATTAGAAACCAATACAATGTGTGAGTCTGTCACCTATGGTTAGCCTAGAGTGATTGAATCATCACGTGTTGTTTGTAGGCTAGAGCACAGGAGCGGGATTTACCCAGTGCACACTTCCGTAGCGGTTGCGGGTTATCCTCGTCATCCAAAAAAATTACACATGATGGTAATGGGTTAAATAAAAAGCCCAATGGATGTTTAGCTAGGCTTATTTTAGTTTGAGTGTTAGTATGGAAAGGTTTTAGTATTAGGATTGATTAGATATTAAAAAAGTTCGGATTCTTTGTCCCACAATCTCGTGTTCCATTGATATTCCATTATTATTTCAATAGAAATGATCGATTGAAATGATAGTGGGACATGAGAGTATGAGACATAAGATCACGCCGTACAAAAAAGTATGAGAGAAAGGGACTGTCTTTAATTTAATGGCAAATGTTCAAATTTAAAAATGAAATAATAAATTATAAGAAAATATAAATAAATTACTGAGTGAAGTTATGATTGATTGCTCACTACTCTTTTTATAGTCACTCATAAATCCCAATCTCTCAACAATTTATAGCATTCATTACTCCATTTCTTATTAAAAAAAAATATCGGAAATAATCAATAAAAAAATCAAAACTTGCATTTCCATCAAATCTGGAGCAGCAGCTGAAAACCAGATTCATCCCTCTCTCTCCTCCTCTCTCGATAAAAGCTCTGTATGAACCTCTCCGCCCTCTCATCCACCGAATCTTCTTCGCTCCAACAGTTGGAATATTCTTCGACGCGAAAGCAGCTGCAGATCAACACCACATTAGAGCGGAGCTTCTTCAAGCCTTTTTCCGACATTCTTCGCATCGAAGGCGAGGATTTGTATTCCTTCATATAACCGTAGTAGCTGTACTGCTGCTCCACCAGCTTCATCTTCTTCGCTCGTTTCTTGAGCTTGGAGAGAAGAATGAGGATTTTGATCACCACTGCTGAAACTGAGTTTTTGGCGGCCATGTTAGAGAGAGAGAGAGAGAGAGAGAGATGATTTGTGGAGTTTTGGAGGGCATTTTTATTGGGGAAGAAGTGTGGAGTTGAAGAAAGCTAGGCTGTAAAAAGGTTGAGAGTCGGTGCGGATCCCAAGTAGCCGTTATTCCGCAGCTTTCTTCCAAATTTTCAAATAGACCATTTAAATTCCTTTTCTTTTTAATTAATAAAATCGTAGGGTTTAGACAAAAGAATTTCGAAATCACAAATTGATAAGAGTTTATATTTAGATTAATTTAGAACAACAGTCGTATTGGTACTCCACCTTTCTTGTAACATTAAAATTGGTCTTCCACCTTTCAATTGAATTATGTAAGTCTAAATATCATAATTTTGTTTGTCATATTTGTCCTCCTCTTCACCTCACCTTCTCTTTCTACTGAAATAGCTCCCTTGTGGTATTTTATTCGTTTCAATTCAAATGTTTATTTGATTAACTTCTTCATTCACGTAAAATATTGTGGTTGATTTATATTTTATAAATTAAGGGAAAGCGGCGAAGGGAAGGATGAATGTGCCAGACAAAATAAGGATATTTAGATTTATAAGACTCAATTGGAAAAATCGGGGATCAATTTGAATGTTATGAGAAAGGTGGAGGGATGAAAGTGGCGATAAAATTGAGATGTTTCGGCTTATATGACTCTATTGAAAAATGAATAACTAATGTAAATGCTATGGAAAAAGTGAAGGATCAATTTAATTGTTTACCTTTTAATTTCATTAGAATTAAAATGTTGGAATTGGTTAGGAATTTAAAAAATCCTTGTTATTAGGTGGATTTTGTTTGAACCTAAATCGTTTAACGATCATGAATGATGATACGATTCCAAACTGCGAACTAAACGTTCTTGTATTACTAAAATGTGATAAAGAGTGTTTTTTGATGTGTGAATTTGTCACACATAGTTTATATACTCCCTCCATCTCGCTATTTATGGTTAGTTCTTTTCAGCACGAAAATTAAAAATAGTAATATTTTGTGGTGTAAAATATTTGACTTTTAAGTAGTTAAATTTTGTCTACACAAGTTTTGCTTTTTTTTAGAATGATTCATATATATTTAGATGTAACAATCTGAAAAATGAGTCAAAAGCAACAATACGAAGATAGCATTATACAGTAGTGCCATTTATCCAAGTACGTACTCTCTCCATTCCACTAATCAAGTTCCATTATTTTTTGGCACGGAAATTTAGACAGTGAGTGGAAAAGAAAAGGTGTGGTGTAAAAATATTAGTTGGTGAGATTCATTTATTTAGTAGTCTACTCATTTCTTTCTAGTTTTGGAATGAAACTTGTTTAATGGAATACCTCGAAATAGAAAATAAGACTTGTCTAATGTAATAGACGAAGTATTAAAGAGGGTAAGCCGTCTCCTCTTAACGGCTAACGTAATTACGTAGTCATTAAGCATGTGATGAATCAAAGTTAAGTCGAATGTCAAATCATTATTCTTGCATTGGTTAATAGAGATAGGTGATAAGATTAACTGATTATTACCGTTGTCTCTTGCAATTCTGACATGACCTTAAATTTTGTTCAAAAATAAGGAAAATATTTATAATTATTAAGGCCCACATTTTTCTGGCTTATTTATATTCGTCCCACTTAAAACAGACGATCTCATCAAGAATGTGCTGGTCATACAATTATTTATTTATGTCGATATAGTTTATTTTTAGTATGATTTGATATTCATTTGTATCGTACGTGTAATTGTTTATCAAATACTCACTCCGTCCTTTATAAAGTGTATCTTTTTATAGGATACGGAGATTAAGAAATTTATACTGTGTGGTGTATATTGTTTGATTTTTGGGCTGTTAAATTAGGTCCACCGTCCACACATTCTTTATTTTTTTTAAAAACATAATACTTTTTATTGGATAACTCAAAAAGAAAAACAAGACACTTTTTATAGGACGGGAAAATAGCGTGTAATTTTGGATTTCCTATATAGTGGCATCATAAAACTTTCAAGTTGACCTAGGGGAATAATATTAATTTCCCTAATAAGGAAACGAAAATCATATAATGGTCATTTACGGATTCGAGGGTAAATGAAGGGGGTTGTCTTTAAATCATGCCAAATCTTGATTTTTAGTGTCTTTTTTTAAAAGTAAAAATATTATTTCTCTACCATATATGTTGTTTATACTTTTACATCGTAATTGCAGATTTCGTCTCTCTATATCGTGCCCTAATACAAATTTATAGACAACCCTTAATTACTGTTCTATGACTGTATCTAATTATTAAGAAAATCTCATTTTTTAATATTTATTTAAATTATCTTATAGATTAAAAGAAAACATGTACAGTTAAACCTCGATAAAGATGTTCGATAGAGTAATAACTTTGCTAAGATGATTACTTCTTTCAATCCCAACTTGAATAATGAACTAAAATGATATCCGATAAAAATAATAACCACGTTAGATGGATATTTTTTTCTTGACCCAAATATTACTATTTTAAAAAGATTTAACAATATACATAATTTATATACGTCCATAGCTCATTCAAAAGCCAATTATACAAATTGGCACATACTACCTACCAAGAGGGAATCTTATATTGTACTAGAAAATACTATAAAATTAAGCAATTACAGGTTCAGTTAAGTAATGATTATTGGTTAATAATCTAATATTAACCTTGTCACCAGTAACGGCAATAAATCTTTCAAATCCCAATTCCGATTTGAATTTAGTAAATTATATAGTACTCCATCCATCCCACTAGAACGATTCGTTTTCCTTATTGGGTCGTACCACTAGAAACGACATGTTTTCTAAAATGGTAAATATTGTATGGACCACAATTAACTACTAAAAAGTTAAATAATCTACATCATATAACACCACTTTCTTAATTTCCGTATCCAAAAGAAATGTGTCGTTTCTAGTAGGACAGATAGAGTAATTTGTATTTGTTGCAAATGATCCTCTTTTCCCTTAACAATTAACCAAGTTATATTAATTGGACTGGTCCAACGTCTATCGGGCCGGCCAGATGTGATGCAAAGTCCAATATTGATGTCTCGAGTCTGGGCCAGCCCATGGATCAAAATGACCCGACCCGTTTTATTGAGTTTTTTATTCTTTAAATTATTATGACTCGAGTAATTTAGGAATTCGGGACTATCCAAAATTCAGTAATATTTGATGAAAAACACGTGTTCAAGTGAAAATGAATAAAATTATTCTATATTTGTTTTATTATAAAAAAATACTTTTATATTGTTAAATATGTTGCATGAAAATTTCCACCGCTCTAAATTTATTGCCAATTTACTTTAATTGCTCATAAATAATTTAACCGTGATACTATTTAAATGTAGTTATTAAATTAAACGAGGCAAAATCTAAAACACTATTTAAGAATTAGGAGAAAACATAAATTTTGAAGAATTAAGAATGAGCCGATTCAAAGTGCAAGCTACAACGTCGACGCATATGCTTGTGAACTTATCAAAATTAACATTGTATGGACACTGTAAGAGTATTTCAGATATTGTATACAAGCAAAAATGTAAAAATATTACACAAACACATTAAGGGGTGTTAAAGATTTTTTTGCAACATTTTTAAGGACACGGTGGTATTTTTTGCAATAGAACCAATATAGGGTAGCGTTACGCATTTTTATACGAACACGAGGTATTTTTGTCATTTTCCCCCGAAATTGTAAATAAAAATAAAACTTATATTTAAAAATAATTCAACATTTTATAGACATGTATGTATTTGTCAAACAATGTCTATTACATTCTCAATGTATAATAACAAAACTATTTAATAGGATAAATATCAATTTTGATCCTGTATAATCTATAAGGAAAAACAATAAAAAAGCTATTTATCAACTTAGAAGGAAAAAAAATCACACCAAAATTAAATTTAATAGGGTGAAATGTCGAGAATACCCCTACACCACCATATATAAGAGTCGTTGCTTCCTCTTCCCAGCGATTTTCCTATAATTTCTACACCCAAAATAGGAGATTGAAAAAAAATAAAATTCAATTCCCAGTACAATAGAATAGCGAACAAACCCTTCTTCTCTGCATCAAATCAGCCATTCAGATAAATTCAGAAGCATCGAGATTCGTGACTGTGTGTGCATACACGTTGTAACGGGCCACATGACTCAACATGAGTCTAGTCCACATTTGGAGAATTCTAGAATATTTCTATAATATTGTAAACCCTAGATCAATGTAGAAAGATCGATCTAGCTAATTGATATGATTGATATGTATAGTAGGGTTTTAGAATGTAGATAGGAGCCGTTAGATCGGATTGATCTAAGCTATAAATATCGACCTTCATTCATTTGTAATCACCAAGTATTCAATCAATACAAAACATTCTATAAGAGCTTCTCTCTACTTTCTCTATTACTTTATCTCTCTAAAGCATGTTGAAGGTTCGAGGGTAGACTTCTCTCTCTAAATGTGTTCAAGGTTTGTGGATAGGCTGACTAGCAAGTTGCTAATGCCGCAGGCCATGGGGAGAGAGCGATCAAAGGCGCTGCACAATTTCACAATGTTCTGCTGGCTCCAGTGGGGGAATTCGCGATTCCTCCGCTGCATGAAGGGCAACTCCGACGGCGAAATCTCCGCCGATCACGCACGAGGGGAGGAGGAGGAGTCGTTCGTTGAGTTTATAGATGATTCCCCCAAAGTGGGACCTACTCCGACACGTGCTCGCAGGAGATTTAGCATCGACGGCGTAGACGACGAGGACGAGGGTTTGAGGATGGGTTCGAGGAAGGGAGGTTTTTGCTCCTCCGCATGGTTTTTTTCTAGTATGTGAAATAGAAGTATGCATAGTCTTTTTTGAGGATGTAACGTCTTAAATATGCTACCAAATCCATCTAGATTTGGATCCTATTGTTGATTTTACTGCAAATAAGTACGGATTAAATGGGCATGAATAGATGGGCCTAGAGTTTACCTAAGGCCCAATTTAGCTTTGAATCCACACATGTTCGTTATATAATAGACCGACACCTTAAAATGTAATGACACGAGATACACATGATACTCGCTTCGTTCTACTAGAAACAACGCATTTTCTAAAATGGTAAAAATTATGTGGACTACATTTAACTACTATAAAATCAAACAATTTATACCATCTAACACCACTTTTTTTATTCTTGTGTTAAAAAAAGTATCGTTTTTAATGGGATGGAGGGAGTACTATAGTTTGGTTATATATATGTATAACAAATGCAAAATATACTTTATGTAACAATTATTTGAATTTTATAAATGCAAATATAAATATACGGTTTATGTAACAAGTTCATTTGAGAAAATTTGATGGTATAGTCGAGATGTTGGAATAATATTTTCTTTCTGACCGACACCTAAAAGCTAAAATAAATTTATTAAACTAATTTTCCATTGTACATGATGGTAGTATTTTAATGACGTTGTTTTTAAGGATAATAGTTTATGTGTGTAGATTTGTGTAAGATTATGGATATTTATAAGAAAATATTTGTAATAATTGGCCAAAAAAGAAAATTGGACAATAATAATGTGACAGATCGAAAATGTATATTAGACTATTTCAATGAAACGAGAGTATAATATAATAAGTTTTACTAGACTTACTAAAACAAGGAATCAAACATAGTAATTGACTAGTCATTGTTGATGTGATTTGACGCGAATTAATAGCATTGGATGCCTTATTTAATGTTACACCCACAACTTTATTATTACCTTTCTTAATTAGACTATTTTCAAACTATTATTATTATTCCATAAACAAACGGTACTCAAATTATGGGATGTTGAACATAAGTCAACCTAATTTCATAACGTTAATAATATCATATTATATCACATTATTATATAACGTAAGAGAATATGAGAAAATCTCGATTTTGGGTCACTTAAGTATTACTCCCTCCGTCCCAGTAATATTGTCAATTACTCCTTCCGTCCCAATAATATTGTCATGTAGGGTTTCGGCTCGAAATTTAAGAAGCTTGACTTTTGTTTTAAATGATGTGGGTCCACATAACTTTTTTAATTTATAGTATTGTTTTATTTTCCTTTTTGGAAATAAGACACTATTATTGGGACATATCAATTAGGTATACATGACAGTATTAATGGAACGAACGAATTTATTTGCCAAATATTGTGTTACCCATGACGCAAATTAATATGTTCCGGCTACATTAATCAAATGTCACGTTAAATGATCAAAATCGAAATAGTGGAGACTTACATGTGACTGTCGTTGAAGCCCATGTTTTTCCAGATAAGAGGATAGAAAATGATTTAATCACAAAAATGCAGAGATTCAAAGCAAAACTGTGGAACTGTACAGTGATAAGAAGAAGATGATGATGAAGAAGAAGAAGAAATCATTTCCTTT
Source organism: Lavandula angustifolia (assembly GCA_028984105.1). Classification (NCBI taxonomy): domain Eukaryota; kingdom Viridiplantae; phylum Streptophyta; class Magnoliopsida; order Lamiales; family Lamiaceae; genus Lavandula; species Lavandula angustifolia. The sequence goes on from CM054803.1 coordinate 1,064,969, forward strand.
TCTTCTTAGATTTCTTACTAGAGAAAAACGAGCCGATTCCGAATAAACTAACAGTACCTCTTGCAATGTAAGTCGGGGGAAAATTCAAAACCGGAGTAATCCGAACGCCGTTGCCGTTGGATCTGCTGCTGCTCTTCCCCAAACACGGCCGATTATAATGGTAATATTGATTCGAGTTCCGCGGCGCTTCCTTCAACGAATTCTGCTTCCGCATAACTTTACCGATTCCAGACGCCTTCGGATTGGGGACTGAGCCAGTCGAGTTGCTCCGAGTCAGGAACTGCAGCGATCGGAGCAATCCGCCGCCGCGATCGCAGTTGACGCTGCAGCTCCGCCGGAACTGCCAGAACGGCTTCGCGTTCGGTTTCTCTTCCGCCTCTTCCTCCTCGTCGTCCGCGGCGGACGAGAGGAACTCGATTAGCCGCTTCTTCTTCGCGCTCGCGTCGTTGATTCTGAGATCGGTTGATTTTTTTATGCCGACGGCGAGTATTTTGCCGTCGGCGAAGAGCTCGTCGGCGGAGGAGAGGTGTAGATTTTGGGGGAAGTTGAAATTGAAGTCGATTGAGGGATTCAATTGCGATTGGTTGTGGATTTCGATTGGGACGAAGTCTAATTCGTTGAGATCGTGAGAGAATGAGATTCTAGGGCTGACAACTGGACTCGAGATTTCCGAGCACACGTCCACTGCCATGGCGGCGGTTAGAGAGAGAAAGAGATATGTAGAAGAAGAACGCCTAATGCGTGAAGAGTATATAGTGTAGTGATTTTGAATTTTGGTGAGTCAAAAAGAGGGGAAAAAGGGTAGATAATTGTGTAGCAATGTGGAGAGACATGGAGATGGACATTTTTTTTTATGTCTAAGTTAAGTGATTGAATTAAGCACCGAAAGCCTAATCTCACAGAACAGGGAGAGGAGAGAGAGAGAATTTGGCGGGCAGCTGCCCAGGAAATGGGGTTGTGGCCGTTGGGTTTTCCACGATCATCTGGTCCAAAAGTGTAAGAATTACTTAGTGGCACACCAATCACGCGGTGTCACGTGTATATTGATGGTCATGTAGTTAATATTATAGTGTGAGTTTAATTTAAAGAATACAAGTAACACCATCTGATTGGTGAGTCACGGAGCGATCAATTTGGGCCAGAAGATCGGATTAGGTTGAGAGGCAACATTTCATAGGATCCCCAACTTGCTTTTCATTTTTTACTTTTTAATTTTTTTAATGATAGCTTATTAGAAATATTTGTAACCGCTATCAAAATGCATGTTGACTTTAAAATTCGTTCTTTCGCAATAATACGAACCACGTAAGAGAGGCAAGTAATCCAAGAGAAAAGTCCGCAACAATACAGATTTATATATAAGGTGAGATAATGATATAGTCCTTCCGTTTCATTTCATATTGTCTTGTATACTATACAGAGTTGTTTCATTGATATTGTCTCTTTTTCACATAAGGAAATAAAATAGCATTATAAATCAAAAAAAATCATACGGGCCCACATCATTTACCGACAATAGTCAAATTTTTTAAACTCGATGCCGAACCTTACATGATAGGAGACGGAGGGAGTATATTGATTTATGAGATGTAATCTACTGTCCAATTTATCCCGATCTAATTTATGTCTATTAATGAAATAGTGACGACATTTGTCCCCCTTTATCCAAAATACATAAATTAACTATTGCTCTAGGTATTAACAAATTCATGTTAGGATATGTTTTATAATTATATAAATTTTTTACAATTATATACATAGTCTAAATTTACCAATGATATCATAATTTTATTGGTGGGATAAAATGAATATAAATTAGACTATATTGATGAGAAAATGATAAATACCTTTTTGGAATTAATTTAAAATTCACAAAATTAATTTATCACATACCTTGTAGAAATTCATAATCAAGGAAAATACTCGGAAAATTCGTAGGATTCTATAGTAAAGGCATCCCATGTGGAGTAGCGAGAATAAGACGATGTCGTTTTATGCATATTTTCTGTCCAAGCTGGATTCTTGCATATCATTCTTCAGCGGTGTCATGTTACTTGACCCATGTAGTCACATTCTCTTCGCGTAACATATTTGGCATTTTAATTATGCAATCATTGATATTAAATTATTAATCTATATTTTCCTGGTTAATAATTAGTCTAAGGAAACTTCCTTGCTGATATGATTATTTAATAATAATAGAATATATATTTGTTGAAACTGAAATAATTTATGGAGTGAAAATGAATAATTATTTGATTGGTCGTGCATCATTAGATCTCGATCATGATTCTGGACTCTAAAATCACTTTTGTGATTGATGCCCAAATTAGGGTTGATGCTTATACTCCATAACCAATCATCGGATTACACGTGCACGTAGTCGATCGATATAGATGATGGGGTGCTGTATTTCAATTATTGGCACCATAAATCTATTTTATGTTTAAAATCTAACACAATGATTTTGATAATTAAAAACTCAAAATGTATGTTACATATAATAAATGATTTAGAATTGAGAATTACGACGAAAAAAATATGTAATTTCATAATAAATTCAAAATGTACAGTTCTAGAGTTTATACATATCATAATTATGTACTTTCATGTTTATCACGGTATAAGGGTATTGACATGTGGCACATGTGACCTATTTTTTTTAAAATACAAAGCGTCGCATGTCAATATCTTTCTGCTGTGGTACAAAAAAGAGTACATAATTGTATACACCTAACTGTTCCCGATTTTAAAATATATACTCTCTCCGTCCAGATATTATTGTCCTACTTTCCTAATCGGGCTGTCCCGCTATTACTGTCTTCTTTTCTAAAATGGCAAAAGTTACTTTTAAATATAAAATTAAGTGGATCCCCTTATTCACTACTCAATCCCACATTCTTATACTCTTTTTCTTCAAAAATCTATCTAACACACGATTTCGGTTGGCTCCGAACTTAAAAATTTATGATTTTTAATTTTTTAAAAACTTTATATTATTTCTTCAAATACAATATGAATAAAAATATGGAAAAAATATATCGATTGCATATGCTAGCCTTGCAAAAATTTGGATAATTCTCATTTTTCTCACCAACCACTCATTGAAAACTGTGTCAATTTCTTAATAAATTTAAAACTTATAAAATACCCACTAAAATAAAATTTCTTAATTTTCGTGTCGAAAACTAATGACACAGTAATAGCGGGACTGAGGGAGTATATAATATGCAAGAAAATTCTCATTTTACATATTTTTCAGCATCTATTACATCAAATTTACAAATTGAAAAAAAAATGTATGCCCTCCGTCTCATTATTAATGTTTTATTCGTATTGTGAATAGTTCTATTATTTATATCACATACCTAGCAAGAAAATAAAATAAATGAACCACAATCGATCTAAGTAAGATAACATGACCCGTATAACTTGAGGGATGGAGTACTATAGTTGGTAATAACTAAAAACTAAACATATATAGTCCTTGGACCTTTGCAAAGATATCCTCGATCACTAATGGGCTTTTTTAAACTATTGTTGCTTTATAAATTATCCATCAGTTAATAGGCCCATAAATTTCATCAAGTTAATTAAGGAAACTTAACTGGCCCACAAATCATACAAGAATTAAAAATAATTAATGGCGTCGCCCGGACTCGAACCGGAGACCTTCAGTGTGTTAGACTGACGTGATAACCAACTACACCACGACACCACATGCTTCTCTATTATTGGTGACTTTTTAAATCAAAAATTCTTAGTAAGTCAACTATCGACATTTTTGATAGATTCCAAATTTCCAACGATGGAGGAATCTGGACTAATAAAATCTAATACTCCCTCCGTCCAATAGTTACCGATAGAAAGTGTCTCATTTTTATGGGATATGGATATTAAAAAACTTATACTATGTGGTGTATATTATTTGACTTTTGGGCAGTTAATTTTAGGTCACACATTCTTCGATTTTTTTATAAAGAGGACACTTTCTATGAGACGAAGGAAAATAAAAAAAATAAGATATTTTCTATGGGACAAAGGGAATACTAACAATCACATATATTTGTGATACAAGATTCGACGAATATATTATATTCTAAGTATTTCAGCTAGTATTTGTAAGTTGTAACATAAATTTGATGAGGTCGGATGATTGACCTTTCCATCAATTCAATTTTAAAGTGACAGCTGGTGATGCATATATATTCCGAGGACCAATTAACTATACGCACATTTTAAAGAAAAAATCTATGTCCCGCAATTTATATGTAGAATGTAAATGTGTGATGAAATCGAATATGCGTTTGAAAATTGATGATTGAGAATAAAGAGAGAGAATAGACGCAGTGATTTGATGGAGTTGGATGAAGGTGAAGGATAGATGCCTTTGGTAATCACATGAAACCTTAGCTTGATGGGATAACATACCCATTACTATTAGATGCCCATAACTTTTGCACGAAGTGACTATGCAAACATGACCTCGAATATCCACCATCAAAGTTCAGTGATTCCCAACATGGATAATTAGATTTTAGTTTAATGCAATCAAACTCGAGATGAGAAGAGATTGAACTTGTTCTAGGTCTATTAGTTTTACAATATCAGGAATTTCTGGTCGCTATTCAAGAGTATTCCATCACTATTTCTCTCTTTAGTGATATTATTGTCACTAAATAACTTAGTGACATTATGTAGCTTCCGTCACACGTTGGCGATGGACATCACGATGGAAAGTCCGTTGCCGAGGTCACATTGTTCGTCACATCGCGTATTTATTGGCGACGGAATTGTGACGAACATGATCACTCATTTATCGGAGTCACAATGATTTTGTTGTGACATAATATCTACCGTATTTTGCTGCGAATTTTTTCTGTCACTATGTCTGTTACTGAAATTTAAGATTTGTTGTAGTATTATAAAAATGCGAAATATCAATTATACCAAAGTTGTGGTAAAAGTCTCTTCATTCTCATTGTTAGGAGCAATATAATCATCTATTACATTAAACAACCCTACAAACTTGAACAAGATGATTTTGATTTTAATTTTGGAAGAAAAAAAAACAGATGTTTAAGAATCCATTTTTCTCACATATGCTAATGCATTTATTCAACACAAGATCATGTTTTCCTCCATTTGTCACGTACTTGCTACACGAATTGTATCACTATACTCTTGATCACCTTAATGTTGTATTAAACCATTTTTGTTAAAATTCTTTGAAAATTGAGAGTTCTAGAATATGAAAATTTGTTTTAGGGGACTTTATAGGTGAAACAAGTTCAATTCGAAAGGATGTCATAAACCATAATTAAACTCGAGCTTTTGTCAAAAATATATACGATTTTGCACCTTGAATTTATCCAACACGTACCTGAATTATACTCCCTCCGTTCCTTAGAAAGTGTATTGTTTGTTTATAAAAAAAAATAACGAATGTGTAGACCAAAATTAACAATCCAAAATTCAAACAATATACACCACATAACACAAATTTCTTAATCTCCGTCCCCCATAGAAAGGAGACACTTTCTATGGGACGGAGGGAATAATATGTATATAGAAGATAACCTTAAAATTAAAAAAAAATGAAAATGCATGTCCTCAAACTCAAAGGAAGTTACACTTTCTCCCCCACTAGGAAACAATCTACTCGAACTCCACAGCCAAAAAAAATGATTGGACACCACCTTTCATCTTTTCAAGCATCCCCTTCCAACGTTTTTCCATTAATTGACCTAACAATTTATTTTTTTCTGTTATGGTCAATATTTCCATTATCGCCTTAAAATATAATCATAGAGACATGCATATATCTTATTATCTTATTATAAAACTCAAAATCATGACCAAGATTTTATATAAAATTATGATTAACAGTAAAATCGATCAAAAATTCCGTCAGTAAACATTACACAACAATAGTTTTGTAGCGGAAAATATTAATACTACAATTAATTAAGACTTAAACACTAAATTAAACCTAAATTCTTACATTAATACCTAAAAAGTTGTATGAGTAAACCTTTTTCTTGCCCCTACTACAAAAACAAAAGAGCCACTAATCATAATCTCTAACTAGGGCCAAGTCCCTCCCACTTCTTGAACTGCCACAACTCATCAGTGTTCCAAAAGTCCTCCCTCGGACCAATCGAGTCCCGCCACGTGGCAGTCCAAGATCGCACCATCCTGGCCCTCCATTTCTTGCATGAATCCCACGTTGTAGTAATCATCATCCTCCACCGGGATCTCGAACTGAATTTTGTCATCCACGGTGGAATTTAGTAAATTACTGTCTGAATTGTTCGCCACGTAGGTGGTGGCCGTGGGATCATTGGTGGCGTTGGGTTTTGTGGTTTGAGTTTCGACGGTCGAGATTGAAGAAGAGGGCGTTGGTGGGGAGTTGTGCTCCATTTGCTCTACCAATCTCGGCATCCAGAAGGTTCGGATGGCTTCTAGAAACTTCTTGCTGTTGGAATCGACTTTCAGCAGCCGCGCTTGCTTCTGCACCCTTGTTCGCCAGTAGTTCTTGATCTCGTTGTCCGTTCTTCCCGGTAAATGTTGCGCGATTTTCGACCACCTAAAAAGCACGTGTCTAATTAGATGTTACATCGAGTGAAATACACGAGTAATTAATTAATTACTAATTAATTAACTCACCTATTTCCCCATTTAGAGTGGAGTTCAAGAATCAAGAGCTGCTCATGTGAGGTGAGGTTCCCTCTTTTAATATCAGGTTTTAAATAATTCAACCATCTTAATCTGCAGCTCTTCCCTGTTCTTTTCAGCCCTGCATATAATTAATAAAAATATAATAATTTTTTTTAATGATTATATATTAATTCTAAAGGTAATTATAAGTTGTTTTTTAGTTCGATTCCGATTTAAAAAAAAGTGTCGAATCGGCTTTAATTAATACCTGCAAATAGGGCTAAGGAGTTCCAGCGGCCTTCACCGTGGCAAGAAATGTACTGCATAAGAAGATTGTCTTCTTCAAGAGTCCACGGCCCTTTTCTCAGCTCGCTGTCACGCTCACACATGTTGCCGCCGGTGGTTTTAGCATTACTCATGATGGTGAGATTAGAGGAAAATTAAAAGATGGAATTATGAGGAAGATTTGGTTCGATGTACTGCCCACGAGAGATTTTTATAGTGGCAGCATGGTTGATTTAATTAATATATATATAAAAAAAAATCTCAAATCTTGAAAATTGAAGAAGAAAACTATAGTGTGGACCCCATCTTGAGGAGATTATTTTCTTTTATTTTGACACATATATGATAAGCCCACATGATGGAATTTTCTTTGATTTGAACTTAAAGAGGAATACTCTTTGAGTGAGCATCTTAGTCGGCGGAAACTCCACATACCATATTGGAAGCAAAATCTGAATTAAATTAATTACTATAGTAGTAGTATAGTTTATTAAAAGACCTACGCAGGGACGGAACTAAGGGGGGTCGGGAGGGTCGGCCGACCTCCCGGCTGTCGGAATTTCGCCTTTGTAGGGGTTGAAATTATTTGTTACGTCTTTGTTTTTTCACTTCATTCAACCCTCCTATCGACATGATTTCTTTCTTATGTCTATTTCGACCCTCCGATTAAAATTTATAGTTCCGTCACTGGACCTACGTATTAATAAACTCATAAATGTTCGTTAGTTATAAACTACTTTCTTGAATTGCTAAGATTTGTTTGGCAATTCGGAATTGGATTTCGGTTCTGAATCCTTCATTGAGAAATTAGACGAAGAATCAAATGTTATTATCAACAAAACACATCATGTATTGGAGGTTTGAGAAACTCTAATCTTTAATGTATGTTTCTAAAATCCTTGTTGCGTTTGGCGTAATTCGAACATCTTATTTGTTTGTATCAATTTTTGATTATGATACATTCTTCTCTACCAATATGCCCCTAAGTAACCTAGACTTGATGGTTTGGGAGTCAGGTGTGACGTTTGATATTGATTGGAAATATAAACTATGAGATGATTGATTTGAAAATGGATAATTATATTTGATACTCCTTCGTGACTGCAATTATTAAGGTGAGATGAGTTTTAATAATAAATATGCGGGTCTTATAATTTAAATAAAATAAATTAATAATAAAGGTGTAGGTCCTATGATTTAAATGAAGTGATTTAGGAGTAAATATCAGGATCCTAAACCTAAATACTTTCCTTTTTGAGTTGAAGACAAGTTAAATAGAACAGTCGGAAAAAGAAATAAAGACAAGTTATATTGGACGGATGGAATATTAATTATCTATTGGTGGAATCGCAAAATGAATGAAAGTTAGGAAAAACCCCTACTGGAGGGGAATTTCTTGCGTAATCAAATAAGTTTCACACTATTTGCATTTTTCCAATTTAAACGGCAAATTGCGTGACATAGAAAAATTGCTTGACATTCATAAAATTATCACGATAATGATTAATTTTTTTGGATAGTTAGATTGTTTATTTTTAATGACATTCATAAAATTATCATCATAATGAATATTCAAGATGGAATTATCTATCAAATAAATTATTTAATTCAAGTCCGATTCAAAATTACGTAGTTTTGAATTAAAAAAAATACATTTTTTCAATTATTTATTTTATCGCCACTCTTTACGGCTTTATATTAGTAAATCAAATGGATAGAAATGAATCCCCTTTTCGATCTTCTCATATCAATTTATAATTTTTTTAATTCAAAACTAAATAATTTAAATAAAAAAACCAATTAAACAAGAATTTATTAGACATGTAATTTCATCCCTAATTAATAATATTTGTAAAATCGTCACCAAGTTTAAACTAGTTTGTCGTATTTACGAGATTCTTAGGATTGATTTGTCAACTCCCATTAATTAGATTACTAACTATAACGACAAACAAGAATTGGGTCCATGATGTCCCCATGCTACGGTGAAGGTAGGTGGCGGGGCCCGATAGGTTATGGTTAATTCCATGATACTTGTTGTGCTTCCCCTGTCACATTAAGGGTGGTTTAACTCTTCGCGTGGTTTGCGGGCTATTGCACGAGACCGAGGTTTACCACCTGCACACCAAAGGTAGCGGCTGCGGGTTCCTCGTCAACAAAAAAAAAAAAAGAATTGGGTCCATGATGTCCCCTTGGGATGACATAGCGGTAAAGGTGGGTGGCCCGGGACCGATAGGTCATGTGTTCAATTCCCATTGGACACGCTATGTGTGAGTCTGTCACCCTGTCACATTAAGGGTGATTTAACTCTTACTTTTGTGGTTTAGCGTATTTGCAAGTTTAACCCACGTAAGCGAAGACCCCGCGGCCTCGTCAAAAAAAAAAAAAAAGAATTGGGTCCATGATAATCATGAACCAAAGATCATTGTTTTTGTTTTCCCCTTTAATTTATATAAAATTATAATACAACAAAATTGAAAATGGAAGAAATAACAAGGAAATGAGTAATGTTGCTATTAACGAAACTTCTCCGTTTCTTCGTTTAATTTGTGGAATTTCTACAAAGATACATACTTGACTAGTATGACTACTATGTATTCACGTGCCATTATTTTGATTATTAGGGCGGCAGTGCATTAAAATATAATCGTTAACTCTTTTAAACTCGCTGAAAATATATTTGATCGAGTTTAGACTTGACTTACGATGTGGAGTATATCAGTTTCGTAACCACTGAAAATGAAGCGTTTCTGAGGTGGGTAGGGTCGGCCCTAAGCAGGTGCAGGTGGCCCTACCGCTCAGGCCCAACATTTTAAGGGGCACCAGCCCAGATATTTTACATTACATACATTGCAAGGTTAATAAATCGGTTCATATTTAACTCCAATTTAAAAGAAAAGACCCAATTATAAATAGTCAGTTCAATTTCATATTGCAAGTTAATAAATTGATCCATATAAAATCAACTCCAATTTAAAAAGAAAGGCCCAACCATAAATAATCAGTTTAGTTTCGGAAAAAAGCAGCCCACATTAAATTCGTTTTCAGTTCAATAAATTTAAAATTGCTTTCGTTAGTTTTTCGTTTCTTAACTAGATTTTCTATTATTTTTGTTGTAAATAAATAATAAAAATAAAACCTGCTTTCCCTAGAAAATGAAAAGACAACATGTTTGGAATTGTAAACAAACAATGAAATTTAAATATGATTTTTGAAGTTGATTGAATTCGAATTTTGCCCAAGATTAGAAAACAGGCTTCTGATTCTGAAAAATATAAGAAAAGACAAAAACTTAAGTTTGAAGAAGGAGCTCTTGATGAGTTTACGATGGGCGGCTTTGGTATTACGTTCAATATATTTTTTTTTTTTTTTGCTTTAATTAAATTAATTTTGTATTACATGAGCCTATCTTTTACTTTCGAACATGGCATCCGAAATATCAGACCGGCCCCCGAGGTGGGGTGAGGTGGGGATGGTAAGTGCGGGGATGTGAAAGCGCCTTGAATGGTCGAATTTCAAGCAGATATAATAATTATAAACTAAGAGAAAAAGGGGGGGGGAAATGATGTAAAATGGAGATATTGCAACTTAAAGTGAGATGGGATGAGAATCAATTATTGATGTGAGATCGTTTGATTTGATGAACAATAAAGAAAGTGTTTCCTTATTTTGGTAGCCTGGTTATGCAACTGTTGAGATTGATGCTTTGTTTTTTATCCATTTCTGGTTTAAGGGGGAAAAGATGGATACTTTCATGTGGCCTTGGAAGTGTAGTGTAATTCTTCTTCATCATTCATATTCCTGCAAATTGCAATAATTGATTCAGTGGAGAAGATGTAGCTGGACATTGGAAGGTGGAGTCCATGGGAATGGATTATCGACGCCAATCGGGACAAGAAAAAAGTACAATTGAATCGATCGATCAAGAACGATAATGTGAAAATTTAATGGGTGTTCGGTACGCAGTAATGCGGCCATGTTTGAAAATGTGGCAATGCTTGTCATCGAGGATATGAAGAATTCATGATGATCACGGGTTCACTTGATTTGAAATATACCTATTACGAACAATTGTCGTTTTTTGAATCTATGAAGGTCGTGGTAAACGTGTACGCGTTATCGTGTAATTATAACGAGAAAAATCTGGCACAAATGACAATTAGACGTGTACCGAACGTGACAATAAATATTGTTTTCTTACATTGACGGAAATTAATGATTGAATACATACCTACAGCGGAATCAAATTGAAGACGAATTCTTACTTTAAACGTGATACTTCAGATCACCAATAATCACAAGGATCATGGTTTGTTTGTTTACATAATCCAAATGTTTGAAGTTTCCAGTGAAGAAAAGAAATGAGAATGAGAATGAAAAATGCGTACGGTGAATTATCAAAATCTTAATTAACCGCTTCTCATTTATTTATTATATATATGTGTAAATTATTTCATATAAAGTCCCTTACTTATATATTATTACAAAATAACCCCATCAGTGTATTTATATATATAATATATATATATATATATATATATATATATTTCCAACGTACATATATTATTTCTTGATGAACTCGTAAACTTATTTTTTAAGTATTATTTAACGATATTTTTACACCTTATCCCTAAATATAATAAAATAAATTTGCATTTGCTCGACAATTGGGCTTGGGCTAAAATTCAGCATTGGACTAATGGGCCATTTGGGCTGGACCTCTTAAGTAATATTCTTAAAAATAGAATTTCAACTTTTTTCTGAGCCCAAAATCATAAAATTAGCCCAAAATCATAAAATTGGATCTGAATTCGACCAAGCATGCCAAGATAAATCAAAAGAAAGTGTTGAACTGAAATTGATCGGAGTTTTTTACATTAATTTAATAGAAATTATTATTCAGACTATCCCTCAAATGTGTTGCAATCTGCTGGTGGGGTTGCAGAATTGCATAATCTTCCATTTGAGCGAGATCCTTGAAACTTCTACTGCAGAATTGTTCGAGAAATTGACAGAATTTGTTTGAAATCATGTGGTTGAAGGCAGGAAATCGGATCATCCAAATATGCGGTTGAGTGTGGCTGCCAAGCGGACGCCGCCCTGAGCTAGCCGCAGATTCACAACTGGCTTGCGCGACAGAAAGTAGGCGTCTGCAGAAGTTGCGGATTAGTACGAGAGGAGGAGGATTTTTTTTTTCACTATGGAAGATTATCGGAGGAATTAAGAACAGGTATGTACCTTCGAGCACTGAATCTTCTTGGACTCCTTTGTATGCCCAGTCGCATGCTGCTTTGATGCCTTCAGATGCATATCTATGTTGGAAATAAGTGTATTTAGTGTTAATTTTGTGAACTAGGGTTTCATAATTCAAACTCAATTTGATGGAATTCTGCTTCTTTTATGCTTTTTTGAACTAGGGTTTCAAAATTCAAACTCAATTTGATGAAACTCTGCCTCTTTCATGCTTTTTTGAACTAGGGTTTCAAAATTCGAACTCAATTTCATGAAACTCTGCTTCTTTATGCCTTTTGTGAAATGGGGTTTCAAAAATTCAAGCTCACTGTTATGCTTTTTTTGGAACTAGGTTTCAAAATTCAAACTCAATTTGATGAAACTCTGCTTCTTTTATGCTTTTTATGAACTAGGGTTTGAAAATTCAAATTCAATTTTCATGGAAATAGTACTTTTATGCTTAAACTTACATATCTGGGCAAGCTGTTTTGCTGCAGGCTTCCCATGCCTTTGCTTGGTTAGACCATGCAGTCTGTTGAATTTCAAGAGAAGAGGTTATCATCATAAGGAAATAACAATGATAGAAATGGTTCAATTTCGATAAGGTTTGGTTTGCTTACTGTAATGTTCTTTTGAAGTGCCTTAATCAGTTCATCAACTTCAGTATCGTAGGAGTCTTTCTCTTCTGTCTCAATGATGTTGTTATCCCACACCTATATAGGATTAGGATGAGTAATGTTAATTTCTATGTGAATAAAATGGGATATTGAATATGTAGTAAGGATTAACTCACATGATGAAGAACTGATTTCCTCTTGTACCAATGAACATCGATGGTGTTAGCTCCCTTGTCCGAAGTAAATCCGACGTGCAGTGGCTGCATTATCGGAACTTATGTTAATAAGATTATATCTTAATTGATTATATGATTTTGAGCTTGAATATGGGATTAACAGTTTATCAACCTGATGAATGTCCCCCATGTAATGTGATAGGAAAAGAAGTGCTTCCGTGAGATTATCTGAGAAATCGTACAGTTTTCCAAGATTAGATCATTCGATATTCAAGAAAATTAGATCAATTCTTGTTATGAGGTTATAAATTTAAACACATCACATGTAGTAGAAGAATCTTTATAGCTGAGAAGCTGAGTGGTGTAATTGTTGATTGCCCCTGCTACACATCTATCCGCTATTCCGTCTTCATCCTTGCAATCCCCTAAACAAGGAGAGAAAATTCTTTATCCATTTAACTATCTAAGATATCAAGAATTCATTTCTTGATTTTCTTGATTTTGTACTTACTTTTGTACTGATAGGTGCAGAGATCATCCGGTGTGTTGATGTAATGAAGAGGCGCCGACCAATGGTATCTGAACTTGACACGATCAGCCCACGAGCAAACGCTGCCAAGATCGTTCTCTGCATATTTTGGCAAAAGCTTTGAGACAGCCTCTTGTGCTGCTTCACTCAGCCTTGCCTGCAACAAAGGCGGAAAAAAAAAAAGTTTGCCCAGTGCACACCTCGAGTATTGGATGTGGGTTTCCATCGTTTCGAATGGGAAAATGGAGGCATATGATTAAGGTAAGAAAGAACCTGTGCAAGTCTGCAGATAATGAGATGGCCATCAATCCCCCAACTGTGAGAAACTGGTGTGTAGAATAGAATTGCTGCAAATGCTAGTGTGTAAAATTTGTACAACTCCATTTTTTTTGTAATTTTGTGGGGTAAAATTGTGGTTGATGCTGCAAAATATATAGTAGTGGAGCAAATTAAGTAATATTGATTGGATTTAAATCAATATTAATGTTGCAGGATTTTTTGAATTTTGACCAAATTGAAATTTGAATTGCTTTTATGATATACCGTTTTGGAAGGGATTATGAAACTGACTGCTTTAGAATCCATTTTGCTTGGGACAAAATATCTGCAGCAAAAAAATGAAAGTAACAATTAATTCTGTAATCCCATGATTAATGATTATTAATTATTTTTATTATCTCAAAGGAAAAAAATTCTTTTTAGATGATAATGAGTGTTAATTTTGAAAATTGTTTAAGGATCTGTGAATTTAAAATTCAAGTTTAGATGGGTTTAAAGCAAAAAATTTCTCAATACTACAAATATTTCTGTCACAAGTAGATTCAAATAATGCTATAATTATGACAATCATTCAAGGGTCAAATCTTGAATAAATTATGATATTTGTAATATTGATTATACAATATGAAGTATTTCGGTTTACAATCAAACTAGATTAAGCATTATGAAGATCTTGACAATAAAATTAGATATGTAGAAATACTGCATTTATTTAAAATATTGTTTTGTGTAGAAGGAGAAAGAATCAATTTTGGCTCATTAATATATTGGCTTATGTCCGCTTTAGTCCATTATTTTAGTCAAAATAAATTTTAGTCCGTCAAATTAATAATTAATCCAATTTGAATTCGTTATATTGTGAATGAACAACTTTAATCCATTTGGTTGACATAGTATTAAATTTAGTTATTAAGTTCCTTCCTATTTTCGACATTAATTTTTTGTAACAAAACGTTCGCAACTACTCTCTTTGTTCTCTTATTAGCGGCTCATTTCTTTTCGACACGATTATTAAGAAAGTAGATGATAAAGTATGAGACAAGTAGTTGATAAAGTTGGAGAGAGAAGATGAATGGTATAATAAGAGAGTAGATGATAAAGTAGGAGATGAAAGATAAGTGATATAATAATAAAATAAATGATAAAATATGAGTGAGAAGATAATAAAGTAAGAGAGCGTATTAAAATTTACTAAATTTGGAATGAGTCATTTTTAGCGGGACGTCTTAATTGGGAAAGTGAGCTCGGTAATAACGGGACGGAGGGAGTATTACATTGTCGAAATAATAACACGAACAAAATTTAACCTGCAATTATTCTAAAACTAATCATTAAAGTTTCACTTTACATCATCCTTTAATGATAAAAGTTAAAGGAGTATAAAAAATAAAAGAATAGCTAGCGATTAAATAAAAAGAATAAAGAAATTATAAAAAGAACTCGGTCAAACTACTACTCACTCCATCAAAAACTCCTTGACAATCTCCACAGTCGGTTCAACCACCTGCCTTTCCCAAATATCCGCAGCCTTCCGCCCCTTGCCGCCGTCAAGAATCGCCTTGACCGCCGCCGTCGCGTCAACTCTCTTTATGTCCCAGCCCGCGGAGTCCCTCAGCCGTAGGATCTTCCAAATCTGCCTCTTGGCCAGCTGAAACGTGTTCTCCTTGATGGCCCTCACTGCCTCATCGTACGCTCTATGTTTGTCCACGTCATCATCGAGCTTCCAATCATCAAACCCATTTCCCGTATAAGTCTTGAAATACTGTTTGAACTCGGGTACTCCAATTGACTTCTTCAAGCCGCACCAACTCACTGAGTCGGACTCGGGAGCGGTGAAATACTCCGCCAACTCCTCGAACATCCCCGAGTCGAGCATCTCGTCGACTCGCTTGTCCAGATAATCGCTGTGTACGGCGGGAGAAATGTCGAGCCAGATGAAACAGCATTTGTATCTGAGCTCCTTGCAGATGGCGGACTCAGTTTCCGAGATCGACTCACTGAATACATCCATCTCCGGGTTGAATTTCTTCGCCAGCAACGCGAAGACGAACGAGTTTGACCCGCCGACGACGAAGGGTGTATTCCCGCGGGAGAGAATCTCCGAAATGAGTGACGAAGCGGAGTTCCGGTAGTCGGATGGAGTGAACTCGGGATGCGACTCGGACGAGTCGAACTCGCCGAGGAGGTGATGTGGCACGTTCTTCCGGTCGGGGAGTGAGATCTTGTTGGTGGTGATGTCGAGTCCGCGGTAGATTTGGATCTTGTCGGAGTTGATTATCTCCGACGAGGGGAAGAATCTCGACGTTAGGTCGACGGAGAGTTTGGTCTTGCCGCAGCCGGTGGGCCCCATTACGACGACGATCTTCTTGTGGCGGCGGGCGCTGGTGGGCTCCATAGTCGCTGCTTTCGTGGTTGCTTGATAACCTAGTCATAATAAATTAAAATTAATTACTACTACTAATTAGCAAAAAACGTATTACGTGCATGCATGCATTATATTCATACTCACGTGCATGCATGCAAATGAAGTACGAGGATGAATAATGTAGTAATTGATCGTACCGAAAAATGTCACTTGAGGAATCAACGAAACCGATCTAGAGAGAGAGAGAGAGAGAGGATTAGATAGTGAGAGAAGCTGTCATTTCTTGCTTCTTACTCGAAATTATACTATCCCTTTCATATACTTTCGATAGTAGATAAGATCCGTATTTTTTTACATTGCGTCACTCCGTACAAGGCGGACACTGACTTAATCCAAAAAGATTATCCAAAACAATGATTAGAAATAATAAGGTGAAAATATTTTACATTCAATTAAAATAACGGTTTTATAATATCATAATATTTATCAAACTATACTAGATTCAAGTCTTCAGTTTGTTTCCGAAGAAATTATTGGTTTTCTACTCAGACCAATAGGTACTCGATATCGGCTTCTCGTCTGTATTTATTGCATTGCATCGATATCTATAATTTTTACTTCATTTCATAGAATACGGGCCGCGACTTAATCCAAAAAAGATTATCCATTCAATGATTAGATTTAATGAGTTGAAAATCAAAAATTAAATATAAAAAATAATTAAATTATAAATTATAGTAGTAGCATCTTTATCTAACTAGACCTAATTTTCAGTTTTCAACGTAGGCCAACATGCGTCTAATCTCCTCGAACATCCCCGAGTCGAGCATCTCGTCGACTCGCTTGTCCAGATAATCGCTGTGTACGGCGGGAGAAATGTCGAGCCAGATGAAACAGCATTTGTATCTGAGCTCCTTGCAGATGGCGGACTCAGTTTCCGAGATCGACTCACTGAATACATCCATCTCCGGGTTGAATTTCTTCGCCAGCAACGCGTAGACGAATGAGTTTGACCCGCCGACGACGAAGGGTGTATTCCCGCGGGAGCGAATCTCCGAAATGAGTGACGAAGCGGAGTTCCGGTAGTCGGATGGAGTGAACTCGGGATGCGACTCGGACGAGTCGAACTCGCCGAGGAGGTGATGTGGCACGTTCTTCCGGTCGGGGAGTGAGATCTTGTTGGTGGTGATGTCGAGTCCGCGGTAGATTTGGATCTTGTCGGAGTTGATTATCTCCGACGAGGGGAAGAATCTCGATGTTAGGTCGACGGAGAGTTTGGTCTTGCCGCAGCCGGTGGGCCCCATTACGACGACGATCTTCTTGTGGCGGCGGGCGCTGGTGGGCTCCATAGTCGCTGCTTTCGTGGTTGCTTGATAACCTAGTCATAATAAATTAAAATTAATTACTACTAATTAGCAAAAAACGTATTACGTGCATGCATGCATTATATTCATACTCACGTGCATGCATGCAAATGAAGTACGAGGATGAATAATGTAGTAATTGATCGTACCGAAAAATGTCACTTGAGGAATCAACGAAACCGATCTAAGAGAGAGAGAGAGAGAGAGAGAGAGAGAGGATTAGATAGTGAGAGAAGCTGTCATTTCTTGCTTCTTACTCGAAATTATACTATCCCTTTCATATACTTTCGATAGTAGATAAGATCCGTATTTTTTTACATTGCATCACTCCGTACAAGGCGGACACTGACTTAATCCAAAAAGATTATCCAAAACAATGATTAGAAATAATAAGGTGAAAATATTTTACATTCAATTAAAATAACGGTTTTATAATATCATAATATTTATCAAACTATACTAGATTCAAGTCTTCAGTTTGTTTCCGAAGAAATTATTGGTTTTCTACTCAGACCAATAGGTACTCGATATCGGCTTCTCGTCTGTATTTATTGCATTGCATCGATATCTATAATTTTTACTTCATTTCATAGAATACGGGCCGCGACTTAATCCAAAAAGATTATCCATTCAATGATTAGATTTAATGAGTTGAAAATCAAAAATTAAATATAAAAAATAATTAAATTATAAATTATAGTAGTAGCATCTTTATCTAACTAGACCTAATTTTCAGTTTTCAAGCGTCTGATCTGGGCTATGTCGGCCCGTACACCATTGAATTTTAATATATATAACGGAATAGCATCATATTTAAAAAGAAGGGATTTTCAAATCTAAAATAGCTTGATGGGTTTTGTACAAAATCCCACATTTAATTTCATTTCAAATTCTAAAATATTACTCCCTCCGTCCCGCTATTTGTGGCTCAATTGGTTTCGGCACGGGAATTAAGAGAGTAGATGATAAAGTATGAGATAGAGAATAATAAAGTAATGAGAATAAGCATCATGAGAATTTAAAAAGAAGGGATAAAAATTATCAGAGAATCTAATAAAGTATGAGAGAGAAGTTTGATAGAGTAGTAGATAATAATAATAATTTTTACTAAATTAGGAAAATAGCCACAAATATTAACCCTTTTGGGCATTGTCAAATATCTAAAATATTAATATCGAACCTGAACCGTATTCCAAGAATCCAAGTTGGGAATGAAACATAATTACTGTTTCAAATTGCAAATAGTGAATTTTCCTTTCGAGTCCAACTCAATATAGTCCACTAAAGCCCATATCCGCTTTCACCCTAAATTATTCTCAAACTATTGGGCCGATTTCCGGCCCGTTTTACACTGCATTTGTTCAACTGGGTCGGAAATTATATGGAAATACTATTATTTAATTAAATACTACATCTGTCCCGCTATTAGTGACGTCTTTTTTTTTCACCAGAATTAAGAGAATATATAATAAAGTATGAGATACGGTGCGTAGATAATAAAGTACTCCCTCCGTCCCACTCATCTTGACGCGTATTCCTTTTTGGGACATCCCACTTAACATGACACGTTTCCTTAAAGAAAATAACTTTCAAAAATATTACTAAATTATATTCTAATTTTTCATTTCTCTCATACTTTATATATCATTTACTTTATTTATCTTCTTTCTCTAACTTTATTATTTATCCATCTCTCATACTTTATCATCCACTTTCTTAATTTCCGTGCCGAAAAGAAACGCGTCAAGATGAGTGGGACGAAGGGAGTAGGAGAGATAGATGAGTGTGATAATGAGAGAGTAGCGGGGAGAAGATAAGTCAGATAATGAGAGTAAATGATAAAATATAGAGATGAAATGATAATAGAGATTAAATGATAGAGTAGAAAAGATAAATGAAGTATAATAATAAGAGTGAATGATAAAGTAATAAAAATAAAATGATAAAGTAAGAAATATAAAATAATAAAGTAGGAAATAGATAGACGTTTTTTTATTGGAAAGTCGTTACTTATAGCGGGATGGGATGGAAGTAGTAGTATTACAATTGAAATTATATTGGGGTAAAAGTGTTGGCCAATCTTTATCATTATCTTGTTCTCCAACCCTTCCACGGCTACTTCTCATCTTCGCCAATTATCTTCTCATTTCAAGGCATTTTTTCTCTACAGCATAACAATTTCACAATCAAAACCCTCAATTTCTTCTCCAAATTCGCATTTCTGGTTGCAGTTTTTAATTGTTTGCTTCTTTGTTCGATGAGCAGGGCAATGTGAGGAATCTGAAGGCGATTCCACCTCAATTCCCATCCATAAACCTCAGCTACCAGAAATCGAAGCCGAGGCAGCCACTTGTTGTTCGGAATTCCGCGGCGTCTGCTCTAATAGAAGCTTCTGGAAGCGTCGAGAGTGCTCGGTTTCGCCTCGATAACTTGGGCCCTCAGCCGGGGTCAAGGAAGAAGGCTAAGCGAAAGGGGAGAGGGCACGCGGCCGGGCAGGGGGGCAGCTGCGGGTTTGGAATGAGAGGTCAGAAATCGAGGTCCGGTCCCGGCGTTAGGAAGGGTTTTGAGGGCGGGCAGATGCCGCTCTATCGAAGACTCCCCAAATTGAGGGGTATTGCCGGAGGTATAAACCCTAATTTTGCAGCTTCAGTTCTTTGCCTATGTTAATTCTCTATATGCAGCATTCTACTTAGAGATATTTTGTATACTTAGAAGATGAATTTAAATGCATTTGCTTGATTCCCACCTTTGTGTTTTGGGATGTTGCTTACTTGTAGTAATAGTACAAAATATGGTGGGATTGGATCGAATAAACGCAGCCGAATTTAAAAATTTTCGATCAAGAAATCAAAACAATGAAATTATTTTGAACCGATGTTTATGTAAGAACAATCGAATTGGTTATACCTTTTTCAGAATAAACCTGCATTCACTCAATTGCTGGCTGTATGGAATAAGGGTATGTTTCAATTCTATTTAGTTTGAAGTATTTACGCTTTTATTTTCGGTTAGGTTTGAATCGAACTCAGCTACATTTAACCTTGCCAAACAATTATCAATTTGTGACTTTACTAGTCATTTGCCTTGTCAATTGCATTAATAATGTGATGCTCTTTGGATTGTCTTCTTGCAATGTGTGAAACTTCATATATGGTGACTGAAGATAACGTTGTATGTGAATTGAGCCGTTCCGTTACGTGGTTTACTTTGGTATACCTAGGCATGAAAGCTGGATTGCCGAAGTATGTTCCGGTGAACTTGAAAGATATTGTTGATGCTGGGTTCGAAGAAGGGGAGGAAGTTTCCTTGGAATCCTTGAAGAGTAAAGGTTTGATAAATCCATCAGGAAGGGAAAGAAGGCTTCCTCTTAAGGTAACCATCATTTACATGTTAAAACGTTGATTAAGCGTTCTTGGTTGATCCCGTTGATCCCATTATAAGAACATGGAAGTTTGTTGAAGAGGTGGTGAGTGCTAGAATTCTAGTTATTGACAACTTTCTTACAATTGAGTACAAAAACATAAGGAAAAGCCTTTTTTTCAAAAATTGAAGTTTATATGCAGCCTCAATTTAGCTTAAATATTTTATTTTTTCGATGAAAAAATCCAGGTACAATCTGTTTGATCCGCATCTAATGATAAAGAGACGATAACATTGGCCAGAAAAATGAAATCCTTTATTATCCCACCATGAAATAGTTCCTTCCAGAAACAAATGGCGCCGTTGTCTATCATTATCTTTCTCTCTTTCTATCTATCATTGTCGTTCCTTTCGCTTGCTAGTTTATGTTCGTGGTTAGAAAAAGCTGGTGGAAATTAAGGCTTGTTGCTACATAATATGCATTACCTTGGTAGATTGTTAGAAAAGAGGCTGGAGATTTTAATCATTTTATTAAAGCATTGAAAATTGTTTAAGTTCCATGGTAGCTTCTGATACAAGCTCTTCTTCCAGATCTTAGGCGACGGAGAACTGAGTGTGAAGCTCAACTTCTCAGCGCGAGCCTTTTCAGCATCAGCAAAGGAGAAGATTGAGGCTGCAGGGTGTTCACTAACCGTCCTCCCTGGCCGAAAGAAATGGGTGAAGCCATCCGTCACCAAGAACCTTGCGCGTGCTGAGGATTACTTCGCCAAGAAACGGGCTTCGCCCGAGTGGACCGAGCCCTCTTCTGCTTGAGCCTCAAGATATGTAAAGCAACCATGCATTCTTGCATGTTCCACCTAAATGTTACTCTTTTTTAGGTTATCTGGATTGGAATTCAAGATGGCATTTTTTGTTGTATCCTTCAAATTGAATCATTTTTCCATGTGTTATAGTGCAGCAACCTTTCAGTTTCAGATTGAAAGTCTATTCCACTCGGGAGTGGTAGTGGTGGTGGCAGAATGATAATGATAACTACTAATGAGATACTCACTCCGTCCACTCCGTCCTGAATATATATGTCTATTTGTTTTTTCACACATATTAAGAAAATAATTAATGATATGAAAGTTAGATAAATGTTGGTATTGGAATATGAGTAAATTAAAATAAATTATTAAAAAGTTAATGACATAATTGTATTTGTTATTAGAAAATTTGGATAAAGTAGATTTTTTTAGTATTATCACATTAACTAGACGTATTAAAATTAGTGAAAGATTTAGTTAGACACAAAAATTTAATAATAGACATTTAAATTTGGGACAGACGAAAAAGAAAAGTAAACATATATGGAGTTAGATTTTTTGAAAAAAAAAATACTAATAATTTTTTTTTACCGTCATCATTAGCTTAGTATTGAATATTTCTCCTAAAATAGATATAAATGAAAGGAAGTCCGATTTAGAATTCACTAGTCTTTCTACTATGGCATAGAGTGAAAATCTTATTTCCAATCTAGATCGAAATTATTGATCAACTGCACAAAAATTCACATATATGATGTAACATTGCATGTTCATTAATTTCAATGACCTATTAAATTGAGAAAATTGGTTTGGTCTTCTAATATGATCATTATTTGTTCTTAAGTTTTTAATGTGGTTATATCTAATTTGAGTCCTATAATTTTATAATCAGTCATATTTTATAATTTTACAAAGTACTCAATGGTTCCCGACATAAATTATCGAAAGAAAAAATACACGTTAACTACACTCTTCGTCGGGTGATTAAAAGGTTACAGACCCAAATAGATTTTACATTGTAGGATAAAAAAACTCTCATTTTATGTCTTGCAATGAAGTCCTACCTTTTTTTTTTGGCATATCATATAACTTTCTTAAAAATGTTCCTTTTTTATCATTTAGTTTGTAAATGTTTGATTTTAGTCCTCCGACGAATAGTATAGTTTACACGTGTTTTTCTGTAAATTCCCATCAGATGATCAATATCGAATACTTTATGAAATTATACGACAAACCAAACACTTTATAAAATTATACAACTAAAATTGAACACGATCATATTAGAGAACGAAAAATCGAACCAAAATCCATTTTTCCTCTTATAAAATTTGTTGATTTTCTAAGTAGAGAGAGAGAGAGAGAGAATCCCATTGGCCGGCGCGTATATTTCAAATATATGCATTTCCCAAAAGCTATGGCTACTTGGCTACAATCTTTCCTCCTCCCCCATTTTCTAAATTGAATGAAACACGTTTTAGATATGCATTTGACCACTACTTATCTTCCCCAATTAAACCACTTCGCTTTCAACTTTCTCGATCAACATTCCAAATGGAACTCGCACTGCCCTCAACTTTCTGGCCACTCTCTCTCCCGGAACACACCCACTTTCGCCGGAACCCTCACACACCCTTTTCACTACGGCGCCGTTTGAGTCCAAACCCAACATTATCGCGGAAAGCGGTGATCGTAAACGCGCAGAAAAGGCCGAAGATCGATCGGATCAGCGACGAGCTCAACTCCATCGCCTCGCAGAATCTGGATCAAGCCCCTGCTCGGAGGAGGGTGCGATCGGCCTTCGCCAACGTCCAGCAGCAGCTCGATCATATATTATTTAAGGTTTTAATTTTCGATTAATTTCAGTTCTTGGATCATTTTGGATTTTGAATTCTGAGTTAGTGTTTGTTTGTGGTTGTGTAGATGGCTCCAGCTGGGATCAGAACAGAGGAGGTGAGTTCTTCAAAAACTAATATCATTTCAATTAATCCAAATTTTTTCTTCTTAAAAAAATAATAATAATAATTTTGGTTTCCATTTTGTTGTTAATTAGAAATCCCTTTGCCCCCCTTTGAGTTTTCTTGAGTTTATTCTTGCTGCTTCAATGTGTTATCATGTTTAAGTCCAATAACAGTTTCTTGCATTGTTGGAAAGGGGGAAACTGAGATTTTAGTCATTTGATAAGTTGATACTTGGGAGTTGAGGATAATTTGAATACACTAAATTAATTCTGATTTTATGGATTTCAAGAGATAAGTTGTGTGATGATGATTTGATAAATTTAGCTAAAACTATGCAAACCCCATCTTAAGATGATAGCCTCATAACAATTCCCTCTAATGGAGGTAAGAGGGTTTTCTATTATTTGGCATTTTCTGTTAAAATATGTTGCCTTTTGCAATTTGCAAATCCTAACCACATTCATTACACTAACAAACACAATTGGTTATGCCCACTTTGATGTAGTGGTATGAGGTGAATTCGGAAGGGCAAGAGATTTTTTGCAAAAGTTGGTTGCCTAAGCCCGGTGTACGGATCAAAGGCGCGTTATGCTTTTGCCACGGATATGGCGATACCTGCACCTTCTTCTTTGAAGGTTTTGCTCTCTTTCTTCAAAGAAAAAGAAAAAAAATTTAAAAAATCATATGTTGCATCACTAACACTTTGAGTTTTTAGGCATTGCCAAGCATATAGCTGCTTCTGGTTATGGTGTATACGCCATTGACCATCCGGGTTTCGGCCTTTCTGAGGGCTTACACGGATACATCCCCTCCTTCGACGCTGTAGTTGATAATGCCATTGAGCAATTCACCATAATGAAAGGTGTTAAAAGAAGTTACATATCCTAAAGAAGTTGTGATTTTAACTTAGTACTAATGTTGTGATGCACAGGAAGGCCGGAGATTCGGGATTTGCCCCGTTTCATATTCGGACAGTCCATGGGAGGAGCCATTGCTCTCAAAGCACTTCTCAAGGCACCTAATGAGTGGGATGGAATAGTCCTTGTTGCTCCCATGTGTAAAGTAACTTCACCATTTTCACTATTACTACTGCATCTTCATGCTTATCTATGCTTTAATTTCATAGCATCATGAAATCTTTCCTAGTATTGAAGCTGCATTTATATAGGGCCTTTTTATTTGATCAATTGTGACAATACAATTTTTTTTTAATTTTTTTTTATTTTTTTTGACTAATTGGCTTGTTTTTACACACACCATGTTCATGGAATTGTCTTCTACTTCTCCCATGTGAATCACTAAGCCTAATTTACTACTCAGATCTCTGAGGAAATGAAACCACCTCCTGCACTTCAGAAAGTTCTCATCTTTCTGTCGAAACTCATGCCGCAAGCGAAGCTCGTGCCTCAGAAAGACTTAGCAGACTTGGCATTCAGAGAGCTGAGCAAGAAAAACATGGTCTAATTCTGCCCCTTCTCCTACCTCCTAACGCATCTTCCTTTTCTTTAAACTAATGAGTTTCCTTTTATAGGCTCCGTACAATGTGATCTGTTACTCGGATCAAACGCGGTTAAAAACTGCTGTCGAGCTCTTGAACGCTACAGAGTACATCGAATCACAAGTTGATAAGGTCAGTAGAGTTTTATTACTTTTCGGCACGTATATTAAGAAAGTCGTGTTTTATGTGTATTGTAGTGTTTTTAATACAATACACTGTTAACGGGACGGTCCAAAAAGAAATGTGAAAGTATGTAAGACGTTAAATCGAAGAGTGATTTGTGGTGTTCGAACTCATGATAGGTGACGTCTCCAATGCTCGTACTCCACGGGGCTTCGGATAGGGTGACGGATCCACGTGTCAGCCAGTTCTTATACAACAATGCTGCCAGCAGGGACAAGACTTTGAAGCTCTATGAAGGTGGGTTTCACTGCATTCTTGAAGGGGAACCTGATGATAGAATCTTGGAAGTGCTTACTGATATTGTTACATGGCTTGATTCTAGGACAACTTTGAGATAGATTTTCTGTTCTGTTTTGATTTAGAAATTGAGTATTTATTGATTAAATTGTTGGTCTGTACTGGTTGGTGATTTTGCATTAAAATCTAGTGGAGTTTTGGTTGAATCATTCAAGTAGAAAGTGTGGTCCAAATGGCAGGTGTTTGGTGTATTGCAGCAACCTTTTCACTATTACTGTTTTTATTATTGATTATAATTTTCATTTCCCAATGTTATGGTTTGCGTTTGGTAAGAGGGTTTGCGAATTAAAAATCGATGTATCCATCATCTAAAGTGTTGGATTAGGACGTAAATGGAGTGGTACATAATTCATAATTAGGGGAGGTGAAATTTGATACTTCCTTCGTCCTACTAAATAAGTATAATTTTCTATTTCAGATTCTTTTACAAAAAAAGGTCTCATTCTAAAAATAGAAAGAAATTAGTGGACTACAATCACTCTAGACAAATGAATCTCACCACATTATACTTCCACCTGCTTCCTAAATTTCCGTGTCAGAGAACAATAGAACTTGATTAGTGGGACGGAAGGAGTATTTTGAAATCCAACTCTACACTTCTAAAAAATGCGATAAAATCATCAAACTGCGGTGAGGATCTTCTATCATATTTTTTGTGTTCAATACATGTCCCATCTAGGGGTGTAAGTGGTTCCGCTCCGAACCGCGAAACCGATCGGACCGAACTGAACCAAACCGAAAAATGCGGTTCGGTTAGGTTTTGCGGTTTGGTTCGGTTTATTTTTTTAGAAACGGTTTACATTCGGTTCGGTTTGCGGTTTCAAGAATTTTTGAACAGTTCTAACCGAACCAAAATCCTATTTTTTAATTTTTTTATTTAATATTTGTCTTTCTTATATGAGAATATTACTGGATTTAGATATTAGATTTAAGTTAAGATCAATTATAATCTTTACAAATAAAGAAAAATGAGTAACAACTCTATACTTATGAGTTTGGAATGAGTGACATCCTACGAACTATTATTCTTGCATTATTTAGGATTTAAAAAATAAATAAATAAAAAATAAGTGAACCGAGGAACCGAACCGAACCATTTAAATGGTTCGATTCGGTTCGGTTCCGATATTGAAAAACCCATTGAACCGAACCGAATCGAACCATTTCTATGTGTTTGGTTCGGTTCCTAAAATACATAAAAAACCGAACCGAACCGAACCGTTACACCCCTCCCATCAATGATACGGTGACATGCATAATTTTCAATCCAATAAAATCATTATTCAAGATAATTAGCTCAATTTTAACACACATACAACAACTTTGGTAAAAATACACAGTGATAGAACATTTATTGAGACACCAAAAGTGAAATAAAAAAAAAAAAGGAGTCATAATGATCAAGTTGGAGGAGGTCAAATAGGTGTTTTTTTTAAGAAGGTAAAAAAAGTTACTAAAAATATACAAAAAAAAAAGGTCGAAAAATTAGAGAAGATTCAGATAAATACACAATTTGAAAAGCGATCGCACCCACACGCTCTCCTTAAATCCGCTTATGAGTCTGTTGAATCATATATAAGACACTTGGCTTTCTCAAAGTTATAGTAATTTGGCGAAATTTTATTCATAACTCATATATAATTTACCGAATAATAAATAATCCCGAATTTGAATTAAAGTTAATAATAATATTTTTTATCCATTTGCCTTTGGGTAGACAAGTGTTTGTTAGGACACAAGTCTCAACCGTCTGAGATTTTTATTTGCAATAAAACATTTACTATTACTACTACTACCTAACTAGACAGCTAGCCTCGTGTAACTGAAATTTAATGCCTAATCGCTAATCAAAACTTTTCACGGTTTTAAAGGAACTTCCCAATCAGAAAATGGAATTATTAATTAACCAATTATGTATTTTGGGAAATAAAAACGTTGCGGATTTGATGTGTTGGGGAAAGTATGTTACTAGCAATTGGCGCATCACATGTCCAATAATTAATGTCCGATTTCGTATCAATTCATCGTTTGGAATTAAGACACGTAAGTAGTGGATTATTGGATAATAATATTCGACATCCAAAGTGAATAATTGAGTGACTTTGTAATGAATCTAATTCCAACACGTAAATGATTCCACAACTCTTTTGTGTTATCAGAATTGATTCAAGAGTTAGGTAGTATTTGGAAGAGCTTTTATAAGTAGTTTTTAGTTGTTTATGCTTAAAGTTGTTTAAAATTGTTGTTAAGCAAAAATTATTAGTGTTTGAAACAGTAGAAAAAAAACAGCTTAATTTTAGAAAAAACGTTTGCAAACCCTTATTTCGTTTCTTTTGCTTTTAAAAATCACTCTTACTCCGCTTATTTCGACTTATTTTAAGCAAAAAAAGCAGAAACACTTATTCCAAACATTAAAAATTGTGTTTTTGCGGTCAAAAAACCCATAAACAGCTTATTTAAGTTGTTTCAAACACTACCTTAGTATAAGTTTAGATTTAATCATTATACAAGAATTAAAGAAAATCTTTGAAATAGCAACGAAAATAATAATCGTCTTTATTTAATGACTGAATATCAATAGAAAATATGCTAAATTAATAATCGTAAAATAATACTCATCCGTCCCATTATTTATGTCTCATTTGCTATATTTGTTTGTCTCATTATTTACAGTTAAACTTCGATAAAGTAATATTCGATAAAATAATAATCTCGTTAAGATAATAATTTCTTCCGGTCCCGATATGAGACAATGCACTAAAATAATGTTCGATAAAGTAATATTCTCATTAAATGAATATTTTTCTCGGTCCCAAAGTTATTACTTTATCGAGGTTTAACTGTATGTTTCATTACAAAAGTCAACATAAATGAATGATCTACAATCATCTAAATAGTTGATCCCACCACTTTATACATTTCCACCACCCGCATTAATATCCGTGCCGAATTTCTATGAGACATAAATAATGGGACGGACGGAGTATATGAATTAACAATGGAATATTGATAGAAAATTTCATTGGAGATTTTCTTGTTAGTGAAATTAGAATGCGTGATTATTCAATCTAACATTATACTAGTCGCATGAATTCAATCAAGACCACAAAAACAATTTATTTATTTATTTATTTTAACAAAAAAGAAACAAAAGTGGCGACTAAAATATGAAAGACGACGAATCAGACGGTCTGCATGCGCTACGACTTATGATACGACATTATTATGGTGTTTTGCTTTGATTGCGGATAATCAAAAAATATCTTTCATAATGATTTATTCTTAAAATTTGTATTTTAATCATATTAATCGCTTATGATTTTCTTCCAACATAGTTGATAATAATAAAAAAGATTGAACATAACTTCACTACTAGTTTTTAATTAATTGTAACCCCGTTTTTTTTGTTTATATTGAATAACCAATACTGAAGTACTAGTTATTTTACTAAGTCTCATTTCATTAATATAATTTCTTTCTGATACGGAAATTTAAAAAATTGTTTATTGTTTAAAGTAATTTAAATTAGTAGGACTCATTAAAATAAATTAGACTATTATTTTAAGTTTAAAAGGAAAATAAATTAATAAAGTGAGACAATTCGAAAAAGAAAACTGATATGTGGAACATATGGAGTATATCTTAGCTATTAAATTTTGGATTGATAAATAAGTCTCGTCGCCAGCTAATATCATAGTAATTGTGGCATATTAAATATATGGTACAAATTGCAAGATATAGATATTATTCCAATTTCAGTATCAACTATTGTACACCTTCCATTTAAATGGACGTATTTTAATTTCTTTAAAAGAAATTAACTTTAATTTTTTATTATATTATCTTTTACTTTTTATTTATTTCTTCTACTTTATTATTTACTTCTTTCATAATTTAAGTTATCTTCTCTTTTTCGTAATTTTATCATTTACTTTCTCTAATACTTTATCATTATTTTCTTAATTTCCACATCAAAAGAACACATCACTTCAAACGGAGGGAGTGAGTATTTATTGGAGTATCATTTTTATTTATTATTTTCATTTAATATAGAGATTTTAGCATTTTTAAATTAAATTAATTCATTTTAACTATGGAAACAAAGTTTGCTGGCTCTAGTTTCTAGGGCGACTATTCTCTCTCCTCTCTCTCACCACACCAGGCTGTAATTCATTGTCACTTCCACCACTTCAACTTTATGTGACATTTCATCAGATTTTTTTACCTAACCAACGACAATCAAAATTGATTTTATTCAACGTACAATATTAATAGCAATTACAGTTTTTTCTCATAAATTAAACACTTTATACAAACTATATAATATAATGAGCTTATTTCGGCAACTTCAATTTATGGCGGATTTGAGATTCCTTAATCGCTTAAATCCTCTAAATAAAATCCAAATTGTATAATCCAAAGAAAAGGGAAATTGATCTTAATTATTAAATTGAAATTATTTGCCGTTTTTATTCGTGGGCCCACACCCTATCAATTAATTATTATTAATTAATTTGTAATAGCATCATGTACGGTCACATGGTGTATATAATCCCGCGGACTTGTTCATGCTCCTCTCCCCTCCTTGCCCTCGATCTTCGTCTCCGTCTCTCTTTTTTCTCGCTCACATTTTATTATTATTAATTTATTTTATTTATTTTCTATTTCTACCTTCGTTCTTCCTCAAGGAGGAGCCTCGCCATTTGTGTACAGCCTTTTCAGGTATAACTCTCTCTCTCTCTCTCTCTCTCTCTCTCTCTCTCACTCTCTCTCTCATGGACACTCGAGGTGTGATTTGGATTTGATTCCGTGACTCGCTGAGTACAAAACTTCTAATTTTGTGAAATTTGGCGCTTGAAATTAGGTGATTTTGATTTTTGAGTAGATCTGGAAACCTAGTTCTGGATATACTTTTAGCCTTCAATTTCTCGATAAAAACTCATCTAGGTGTGATTTTGTTTGATTTCATGACTCACTGAGTTTAGAGCTTCTTATTTGGTGAGATTTGGCGCTTGAAATTAGGTAATTTTGAGTAGATCTGGAAACCTAGTTCAAAGTGTAATTTCTAGCCTTCAATTTCTGGAAAAAACTGAGTTTTTTTTGGCTTCTGTTAGCTGATTTTCTCTTCTTTCCTTTTTAGCAAATAAATCCAGCTTGTTGTTCATAAATCCTAACGCTACGAAGGAAAACTTCGATTAATCCAATAGATCTGCATAGTTCTTTTCTCTTTCGAAAAAATTAGGTTATACGTACTTTTCATTGATTAAATAATTATATATTTATAGTTTGCAGCGAACAAGTCTTCGAAAAATCCATCGAAAAATCCAACCACTTTCTTAATCTTCTGCCTACTTTGACCGGATCTCATCTTCACTCTTCCGACGAGCGAACTAGTAATTTTTTGTCTAGAGCGCTTTCATTATCATGTCATATTTATTCCAGCTGTTGACGGATCTGAAAGTTTTCGTCTTCAAATAGTATTTGTTTTAACAAAATCCACTTTTTCAGGTTTTGATTTCTCGTCCGAGATCTACAAAATGAATCGCTACGCGTTTCACCACAACAGCTTTGCCGCGTGCGAGGAGATGAGGGGCAACGCCGCCGCCTGCAGATCCGTGGAGATGAAGGAAACTATCATCTGCCCTAAACCGCGGCGGCTCGGCCTGATCCAGACCACCACCCTTTATGAGCCTTCTTACCCGAGACCCCTCCGTTGGCAAGCTAGGTAATTTATTTATTTTTTGTTATTCTTTTAGTCAAAAAAATAATTTCTTTTTAGGAGCTCTAATTGTGTGTAATTTCTATTCATGTTAAACAGCCACCACCATCAAGAGGCTTTTGATTCCAAAGCCGGAAGTGAACTTCTGGACATCATCCTTGCAAAGGTTTGAATTTTTTTACTTAATTCAATATTTTGTTTCAATTTTCAAGAAAATTAGTTGTTCTTCACACATCATTTCAAGAATAATACCTAATTCTATGTTGTGTCAAAAATGCATCATAAAATGTATTTTTCAAGAAATCAATTCTATACACTATCATTTCAAGAATCATACCTAATTTTTTGCTAGATTCTTTGTGTCTAAAACTCATCATAACATGTATCTTTAACAAAAGCTTGTTTCTTTAACCATGGAACAAAGTATTTGACTGTTGTCTTTGTGTATATGATCAATTTGTCTTCTTTCTACTGATCAAACTTGGTACTGAACTTGCAGCAAGGTAGTTGTGCTACCGATCAACCAGTCCCACAAGTAACCTCGTCGCCCCCATTTTTTTCCGGGTCTCCGCCGAGCAGAGTATCTAATCCACTAACCCAAGACGCGCGATTTGGCGACGAAAAATACACACCCATATCGCCTCAAGCAATCCCAACCCCTACCGGGCTGGCCCCGTCTCCCTCCTCTACCCGCAAGGGTGCGGGTGGCTGCGTGAGGGCGAGTTTCGGGAACAACCCGGCCCGCAGGGTCGAGGGTTTCGACTGCCTCGACCGGGATAGGCGCAACTGCAGCATCCCTGCCCTCGCATGAGGAGGAGCATTAGGAGTTTTGAAGATTTTGATCAAGCCAAACAGCTAAGTTGAGGTGCATTGATTATTCATCATATTTAGATCTAGTGTATATATATATATTATATATCTGTATGTCGATGTTGTGTCTGTAATTAGACGATTGAGTTGGAGTTGTTGGCCAAGGAATAATTTTTAGGATTCATGAGAGCTTCTCCCCCCTTGTAATGGTGTAAGTAGTGAGGAAGAGGGGGGTGTTATGGTAATTTATGTCCACCTTGAGGTCGTTTATGAGATTTCACTAGGATGAAATTTAATGTGTATAAAGGATAATATATAGTTGGCATTGAGTCGATCATGTTTTGTAGTCGGAATTCACTTTGTAAAAAAATGAATATTTATGTTTCTATTATTGCCCTTGGTTTGATTGTGTGGTGAAAGGTATGATGATGCCTTGCTTGGTTGGCAAGCGGGAGCGTGGATCCGTTCGTCATCGCATATGGGTTAGTGGGTTTGGATCGGGTCGAATATGTCCGAATAAAAACATAACCCTAAGATTCGGGGCATTTCATACGACACTTGTAGGTAGCCTTTAGGAGAAGAAAAGGGCAACAAAGAGAAAGCAGATTCGATTTTGATAAAAAAGAAAAGAAATTTCAAAATTCAAACAGAAAAGAAGCTTATAAGTCAAAGGACACAGATATGTGATATTGGAATAAGACATGATACGGTTACGGGATACTATACAAAATGCGATTCGACATGATAATTAAAGTGTAATATTATACTCTCTTCGTCTTATTTGACTTGTTTTATTT
Organism: Lavandula angustifolia; assembly: GCA_028984105.1. NCBI lineage: Eukaryota > Viridiplantae > Streptophyta > Magnoliopsida > Lamiales > Lamiaceae > Lavandula > Lavandula angustifolia. The sequence continues at coordinate 1,097,904 of CM054803.1, forward strand.
TTTTCTTTTTAAGTCGTCTCATTTAACGTATTTTATTTTTCTTAAAATGAAAAATAATTACTCTCAATGTTGTCAAACTCGCGAGTAACACGTAGACTCGTCCGAGTTTATGAGTCGCGAGGCTCAAACGAGCCGGATCGGGTAGGGTCGCTTGTGTGATAGGATCGGGTGGGATCGCGAGTCAGCACGTAGACTCGTGTGATCGTACGAGTTAGCACGAGTCTACAAGATCAATTTTTTTTAATTTTTTTCAAATAAAAATATATATATTGTTTTTCTCTAAAAGCTGTTAATGACTCCAAGTAGACTAAAAGCCATAAATCGCATTTTCAATCTTCATTTTCTTCGAAAAAGCCCAATCAATTGATTCGAGTACCAAATCAATTGTGACTTGACGACTTCATCTCTCGAAGAGCTTCGATTACTGAAGAAATGATATGTTTCAGAATGTATGGACCATATGTAATTTTAATTATTTTCTCGATTTGTCTTAAGATTCGAAATTTTTGACTTCTCGAAATAATTCTTAGCCTTTTTGAGTTTATTGTACTGTAAATTTTTTCTTATATGTTTCATGATTCAGAATTTTGTTTGATTTCTAAAAATAATTTTCGAAAAGAAAATAGATGATGATAAGGCTGAAAAGTGTGTTTTTATAGATATAAGTTATACTAAAAAAAATGAGATATGTCTGATTTCTTCCTTAACCAAATTTGATACGGAGTCTCTTTACAATTTACAATTTTTATTGCTAGTACGATGCTTGTTCAAGACATAAACCACACAATGCATGTGCTAATTCTATATTTAATTATTTATTGATATGACAAGCTTCGAATGGAATAGCTTATTCGTTTATTGATGTTTTGTATTTTTAGAGACTTAATGATTTTTTAGATGTTGTTTATAGACATTATATCCTAAGTTTTTATGTGTTAATGTTAATTTACTTAAAATTTAATTTTTGGTAGGATCGTACGATCCTACCACGATTCTACGATTCACGATCCTAGTAGGGCCCAACGATCCTACTTAGGATTGCGAGTTTGACAACCTTGATTACTCTATCGTTTTGATTAGAAGCATTTTTTTTCTTTTCGATACATAGATTAAATAAATAGGTGTTTTTTGTTTATATCATTTGATTTTTGACTAATTCCTTTCTATCCACTCATTCTTTTCTTTTCTTTTTTAAATAAGATAACGTTTTTAATGAAACAACTCAAATAAAAAATGAAGATGTTTATAATGGGATGAAGTACTATACAAACTTCCACTACTAAAACACTACTAATAACTCATTTTAATTTCCTTATTAAAGAAATAAGACAGGTCGGGTGGGATAGATTCACGGTTGGAGTACCTTTTTTAGAGTACTGAGATTTTAGAAGTCTCCTTGTTTTCTAGTGGATTAGCACTTTAATTTGATTAATAAAGTCATTATTCCTTTTATATATGTGGAAAATTTGCAAAATTGTAATTACAGAGCCCTATGGGCTGGAAACCAAGTAATTGGTTGATTTCTAACAATGGCGTACTCACTCCGTCCCGTTTAAAGCGATGATTTTTTTAGCACGAGAATTAAGAAAATGAATAATAAAGTAGGAGAGAGGGGTAAATAATAAAGTAAGAGAGAGAATATAAGTGAGATTGTGAGAGATTAAATTATAAAGTATGAGAGAGAAATGATAAATAGATGATAAAGTAAGAGAGATAAATGATAAAGTAGAAGATAATTTATAGAGTATTTTTTTTGTAAAGTTATTTCCTTTTTAGGAAACATATCGCTTTAAATGATATACCCAAAAAAGGAAAACGCGTCGATTAAAATAGAACGGAGGGAGTAGTAATTATGATCTTTGACCATATATCAACTGCAATATATTATTATTGTAAAGAAATCAAAAACAAAAAAAAATCATAATATCACTTACCAATTGAAAATTATTGATCTTGAAATCAAATTCCATTTTTTATTACTCACTCCGTCCTAAATATATATACTTATTTTTCTTTTTTATCTGTCACAAATTTATATGCTTATTCACAATTTTTTTTATCTAATTAAATATTTCACTAACTTTAATACGTGTAATTAATGTGATAATATAGAAAAGACTACTTTATCCAATTTTTTTAATAATGAATACAATTATGTTATTAATTTTTTAATAATTTACTTTAATTTATTCATATTCCAATACCAACATTTATTTAATTTTCATGTTATTAAATATTTTCTTAATGTGTAATTTTCATTATTCGAAATTAATGACACTTTCCTTATTTAAAAATAAAAACATCCTCAAAGGCCTTTAATCGCGCTTTCTGTTCTGCTAAAGCATAATTGCTCTTTCTAGTGTCTTCTTTATCCACTGCTTTTTCACTCTCACTCCTCTCTCTCAACTCTGAACACCACAAGCGCAGACAAGAGCGGAAGTAGTCCCGCAAGTTTAGATGGCGGAAGGCAAGGGGTCGTCGCTCGTCCATCTTCTCGTTATAGTTTTGAGCTTAACTGCATTTGGATTTTCAATCGCTGCCGAACGGCGCCGCAGCTCTGTAATCTGTCTAATCTCTGTTCTCTTTCTTATTCAGCGATTTTTAGAGTTCGTTTGAAGAGATTCAAGTTCGATTTTGTGTATCATTTTGAAATGCTCCTGATTTTGTTTGTGATTTAGTTTGATTCTACTTGCTTTATGTGCTTAGATTTCCAATTGTACCTGGGGTTTTGCATTTTGCCTTTCTGGAAGAGTTCAATTTTTTTTTGTGATTTTGTGAAATTAACTGCTTGTGGTACTCTAATAAGAGCATTTGCACGTGAAATCTGTAATATCTGCTTTCAATATGTTTTGGATTGATTAGGATTCTTTGAATCGTTCTTCACTCATACCCTAACTCGGTGCTTTTGGCTAGATTTTTATATTAGGTTTCTTATTGAGTGGAGTGGTGAAACATAGAAGAATTGAGCTCGAATGATCTTTTTTTTTATTTGTTTTTTGTTCTTGATATGCATTCCTGCTCAGGCTATACTGATTTTTATTCATTTGTTTTGTGGTATGAGAAGTTGCATTCCGGTGGTACGAGTTATGATGAAAGGCAGCAAAATGCGAATTAGATGTATTCTTGAAAACAAATTTCTTTCCTTGGCGTATTGGTGCCTATTATACCAATATACTTATCCGTGATACGGAGTTCTTTGACGAAAATTTATGCAAAACACTTTCCTCATGAATCATGAAGAAATTTTTTCTCTGGTTGTATGGTTATATGCGCAAGATGCCTCAAATTTATACTCCCGGCTGGCTGCAAGTCTTGCACCCAAGAAATCCTTAGTTTGAGGCTCCAAAGTTAGAATTGGGCATTCCTTTCTGACCTACTTAAGAGATTTATAAATTACTCCATTTGTTTGCTCTTTTCGATGTTCCTCCTATCGTTTGTCTTGTGATTTCCACATTCTTGTGCTACCCTTAGAAGGAAACTTCAGCTAGGAAAATGAGCTACTGCTGTTAATTTCTAGTGGTTTCATTTGGCCACTCAAGACTGAGATATTTCCTTTTTATATCCAAAATCCAGCGTAAACAAGTTACTTTTTTTGGCTTAATAGTTTCACAACTTATCTTCTAGATTTAACAATATTAATTTATCTTTCAGTGCTTCATTTTTCCCTTTCTTGGCCAAGATATGTATTTTCTTGAATTTTAGGAGAATTTAAGGAAATGCAAGAAAGGTTGTATCCATAGTGGCACCAGTAACTGAAAATTCAAGAAGAAATGCATCACAGTGCTTTGTTTGTTTGTTTAATGACATAAGTTCTTGTCTATTACCATCCCTGTTCAACCTACTTGCTAACTTTGCTTTGTTCGAGCAATGAAGAAATCCTCAGACTAACCAAATTCGCCTTCTCATCTGTCGTTGGATGGCAGGGTCTTTTACATAAAGATGATGCTACTAATCAAACATACTGTGTTTACCACTCAGATGTTGCAACCGGTTACGGAGTCGGAGCTTTCTTGTTTCTCCTCTCAAGCGAGTCGCTCCTCATGGGTGTCACAAAGTGCATGTGTTTCGGTAGGCCTTTGACACCCGGATCAAACCGCGCTTGGACCATAATTTACTTCCTCTCTTCATGGTAAGTCTCTATTCTACACTTGACCATTTTCATAGGATGATATGGTTAGGGGGGCACAACATTTTCTAAAAAAATTAGCACACCAAACACTATTAGTTAAACATATTTTTTGAGTGTTGAGATTTTTGAAATCTCCTTGTTTTCTACTATACTTTCTCTTTGGATGAATATTTGAACTTGAGTTTCATAGGATGACATTTATAGTGGCCGAAGCGTGCCTAATAGCGGGTGCAAAGAGAAACGCGTACCACACCCAATACCGGAACATGATCTATGCGAATAACTTCTCTTGTGAGTCGCTCCGGAAAGGCATATTCATAGCGGGTGCAGTGTTTGTGATTGCTACGATGGTTCTCAACGTCTACTTCTACATGTACTTCACGAAAGCCACCACTCTACCGGCTAAGAAGATCAACCACTCGAGCTCGGGTGTAGGCATGACCGGGCGTGTATAGAGTCTGAGTTCTCTAAACTCTTGTTATCTTCCTACTGTTCTGTGATAGTATAGGGTTGTTTAATCTACTTGAATTGCAGCCAAGAATCAAGATCAAGAACCCTAATTTTTGCTTGTTTTAGTGTTTTGGTTGGATTTGAATAGACATGTCTATGATTTATGAAAGCTATGATGTTTTAATATAATGGTCTACATTGGAAGAATCTTGTGACTTTTAGACATGCTTGTATTTGAATTGAAATGGAATAAAATACGAGATTGAAATATCGGGAATAGTTCTCTTCACCAAATTAAGTACTCTCTCCATTCTATATAAAATGTCTTGTTTTTCTTTTCGAGTCGTTTTATAAAAAGTTTTTTTTTTTAAAAAGGGAAACAATACGTGGATCAAAATTAACAAGTTAAAAAATCAAATTAATATACATTACACAATCTAATTTTCTTAATCTTTGTGCCTCATAGAAGAAAAAATAATATAAAAAAAAAAATAATAATAATAATAATAAAACCTCCTTCCGTCTTATTAGTTGTGTTTTGTGTATTTCCAAAAAGATGTCACATTAGTAACGTCTAGTTTTAAAAAACGACAAAAAGTTATAGTCACAAATTAATTAAGTAAAAGTCAAACAACACACCAAACAATATTATTTTCCTAATTTAGGTTCTAAAAAAAATCAGACACCATTAATGTAACTTAAGCAATACTAATTACTTTTTCTTCACCTTTTTTCTGTATGAAGAATCCGATATTCTCAAATTAATTTGGACGTCACAATATATGGTACCTTTGTGAGTTGTGACATCCAGCAAAACAGCAGAGAAAAATAAGATGTACTTAATTAATTTATGATTGGTACACGTGTAACCTCAAGGAGGAAAATGCCTAAAAAATTTTAAATCTTGTTCTTAATTGATGTACAATTTGGGTGTGAGACCGACCAACAATGTGGTAATGTATGGAAATCTGATGTGATTAGTAGATTGATATATCAGACCATAACGTCTGCAGTACATAATCTTTAATTACTTAATTACTTAGTGGATAATTAAGGGCACACATTTACTTCATATTTCTAGATCCGCTTTTCGTTTCAATTATCTTGTCCGCTTTGATTGTGACGCGATTTTTAAGGAGAATTGTTAGTTGAGTGTAGAGTCATGCAAAAGTATGAATTCCATAAAAAAGTTAAGTGTAATAATTTGCTAAAAATGAAATTTGAACAATATATTTGAGACGATCCGAAATAGAAAACTAAACAAGATAATTGGAACAGATGGTTAGCTTCAATTTCACACAATAATCTTATACTAGTATTTAGTTATTCGTCAACTTATACCAAAAGGTACTACAGTTTTTTTTTTAATTATTTTTTATTTTTTTATAAATAGTAACTCGCAGCCGCTAACTTTAATTATTCGTCAACTTATACCAAAAGATACTACAATTTCTTTCTTTTTTTTAGCTTCAATTTCACACAATAATATCTTATACTAGTATTTAGTTATTCGTCAACTTATACCAAAAGGTCCTACATTTTTTTTAATTATTTTATTTTTATACAATTTTTTTTTCCTACATTATACAATTTTTTTTTTGAAATGACGAGGAATCCGCAGTACAGGCACACAGGATAAATGTACAATAGCATGCAAACCACACAAAAGTGTTTTCAATGAAATTTGAACCAATGTTCTTTTGATCTCGAGCCTACCCATCTTCACCGCTACGCCATCCCATTGAGACAGTATTACAATTTCTTACAATCACATAACATGGGACTTCTTGGACTAATTAGAGGACCAGACGACCACAGGCATTAACCTTTTTGTTCATATTATTTAGATTTTCGGAATTTTATTATAATCGATAGAATTTAAACAATATTAAATAAATATAGTATTATATTTTATAAATAATAGAAATAAGTACGAGACTTTCGATTTGAATTTGATCCGACCAATCAAATTTAAAATCAGAAGCATTCAAAAATAACAACGTAAATAATCAAAGAAAATATTGGGTTAAAAATCTAAAAATTTCCCCATCATCAGTGGGTCCCACCCCTGCAGTAATTTGCTTCCCTCCGCCATTAAAACACAAACATAAGCTGTAGAAAAAACCGCATTCCCTCCATTATACGTGTAATGTATGATCAACAACCCCACCTGCTCTCTCTCTCTCTCTCCTCTCTCTAACATTTAAATGTCACACGAAGCCGTCAATTCACACCTCTCTCTCTCTCTCTAATAGTTTCTAAAGCGCAGAGTCCAGTAGCCGCCGTACTCCGCCGCCGGAGATACAAGCAGAAGATACAAAGTTGGGTAAAAACTAAAAACCCCTTCATGTTGATGAAAAGACTTCTTTGCCCTTCACCCGTGGCGGTTCTCTTCATACTATCGATTCTGCATATCTGGATTAATTCCGGCCACATCCAAGCAGGTGCAATAAGGTCATTTCCGCAACCACCAAATCAGAAGAATCGGAATCTGACCGGAATCTTCCGACAGTACTTCTACGACAGAATCTCCGGCCACAACGTTACCACAAACGGTACTTTTCTTGAGAATAAAAGGAGAGTTCCTAGCTGCCCAGATCCTCTACACAATTAATCGCTGATTTTTTTTTTTGAATCCCATATTTGTAATGATGGTATGATACTGAATTACTGATAATATTATGGGATTTCAAGATTCTTTCTTTTCCTTTTGCTTCGGAGATTCATGGAGAAGAAGAGGAATGATCATATGATTGGTTGATTGTATATAGAATTTTGAGTTCTTGAATTACTTAATTATCTCTAACTCTCACTCCCTCCGTCCCATTAGTAATATATGATTTCTTTCGAGTCTAAGACATTTTGACTTTTCAGTAATTAATTTGTAGTCAATGGTCGCATATTCTCTGCTTTTTTTACCACAAAAATTTGTGTGTCACACAATATACTCTTTTATATGTCACACTTTATATGGTGTTGACATGTGGCATATGTAACCCACCATAATTGATTTTAATTTGATTATTTAATTAAAATATATTCCACATGTCAAATGATTTGTGAATGTGCAATATAATGGAGTATAATTGTGTGACACCAAAGTCTATTCGCCTTTTTACTCGTGGGACAAAAGGTAAATTTTCTTAATTTGACGTGTGTTTTTTCATGTGATTCTTCTTTTCATGATTAAGCTTGTGATTAGTTTGGAATTGGGAGGATTAAAGCAGTAATTTTTTTCTCAAAATATAAAAAATCGAGTTTCGGTATGACTTTTTAACGGAATCGCAGCTTATGTGGTGTCACTGTTTTTCTCCCATGACCAAGTTTTATATGGCTTTACCCAGAATCACAGTTTACATTTTTGGTATTACTTAATAGAGATTTCTCATTTGACAGAACAGTAAAACTTTTTCCTTACCTTTATGCATTGTGTAAATTATCTCATTTTTCCCCCAAGTGGTAACTTTTTATTCTGAGTTTTTTTCATTAGGACTACATAGTTTTACACAAGTGTTACATGTAGAACTCTTCTTTTTTTACTTTTACTGCTATGAAAATATATAGGAATATTGATGGGCCTTGGATTGATTTGCAACTTCGTCTATCTTGATGTGGCCTTGACATGAAGCTAAAATGTACGGAATTATGGGATAATAAATAGGTGCATGATTATACATCAATGGCCCACAAATATTTGTGTAAATTTTTGTGTATACCACACCACAAGGGTATTGATATATGTTAAATGTAACCCATATTTTTTAATAAAAAATAACACGTGTCAATACTGGCACACACAAGGGTATACAAAAGTGGTACATACAAATCGCTTTGTCAATGACCCCACGTAAATTTCATCAAGATTTTGATAAAATCTTGATTTTAAGGTCTTAAATTTGAAACGTGGATGGGGTATAGTATATAAATCATGCATGGTTATACAACTTTGTGAAGACCTATGGTTTGATTGTTGCGATCCTCCCTTATGAGGAAGCAACCTTATCTCGAAGTTACGGGACTATCTTGCCGAATTATTTATTAAGAATCATCAATCAAATAAATATCTATATTACGAAGAGTTTGGAACAACTTAAATAAGTTCCTTCTGGGTTTTGTCATCACAGAAACACTTTTTTTAATGTCTAGAATGTAGGATTTTTTTTTTCGAATCTTAAAATAAGCCAGAATAAGCATAAGTTTATAAACTGATTAGCGGTGTTTTAAATTTTATATCGTTAACTTTTTTTTCTTCTAATATTGTAAATACTAACAATTATTTATTTTTATTTTTTTGCTTAAAAGTAATTTTAAGCATATTTAACTAAAAACTACTCCTTCCGTCCCGCTATTACTGTCCCATTTGGCTTTGACACGAAGATTAAAAAACTTTGTTTAAGTGTGTATTTTATGAGTTTTAACTGTATTAAGAAATGAACACAATTTTCGAGGAGTGGTTGGTGGAAGAAATGAAAATTTATCCAAATTTTTGCAGGTATAGTTGAGGCAATCAATTTTTTTTTCCACATTGCATTTTAAGAAATAATCTTAAGTTTTCAAAAAGTTAAAAATCATAAATTTCCGAGTACGGAGTGAAACGAAAATCGTACGAGAGATAGATTTTTGGAGAGAGAATGTATGATAATGTGGGGATGAGTATTAAGTAGGAGAGACCCATTTCATTTTTTGTTTAAGAGTAATTTTTGCTATTTTAGAAAAGAGGACAGTAATAATTAGACAATCCGATTAGAAAAGTAAAATAGTAATAGCGGGACAATTTATAAAAATTATTCCAAACACTACCTAATATGATATTTCATTACAATTATTCTTGATCCCATATGTCATGATGATGGCAATATTTAAATGGGTCCACATGCAGTCATTAGGCACCCAATACATAACTCCATGTCTTTACTCAAATTAGCCCTAATTTTGGATCTGTTAAAGTGGTTTAGAATTTCACGCACTAGTTTATTAATGTTTTGCGTGTGTGCGGGTAAATATTGCAACCATATGAAATCTCATCGAATAGTCATTCATTTTCACTAATTTGTGCCATTACTTATACCGACATGATTTCAGAAATATTATCATAATTAAACCAAACAAAAAAGAATGTGTGCTAAACAAACCTTTATTGAGGTCCTAACTATCATAAGATAGTGTTTCTTTTTTTTTTGTTGACGAGGAACCCGCAGCCGCTACCTTTGGTGCGCACAGGGTAAACATCGCTCCTGTGCAATAGCCTGCAAACCACACAGAAGAGTTAAACCACCCTTAATGTGATAGGGTGACAGGCTCACACATAACGTGTCCAGTGGGAATTGAACCCATGATCTATCGGTCCCGGGCCACCCACCTTCACCGCTATGCCATCCCAAGGGGACATAAGATAGTGTTTCTTAATTCGAGGGAAGTAGCATTAGTCCTACCACCTTAAAATATGATACATGTATAAATTATTTAATTTTCTTGATTATTTTTACAATTATGTATTCCATTTTAGATTCTTAAATCCTAAGAAATGAGGATTAATTTAGGTATTTTGAGATAGGGTAATGCACCTCTCCCTAGCATCAAATTTCTAGACAAGATAATTGAAGCTACTCCTCCGTCCCATCAATTTTGTTTACTTTCATTTTGGCACGATAATTTCAAAAAATTGGTATAGATTGATAAAGATGTAAGACTCATATATTAATTAATAATTTAGAATTGATTTATGAGGTAGAGGTGTGAGACCTATTAAATTAATTAATATTTTTGAATTGATTTAAGTTGTTAAAGGTGTGAGACCTATAGTTTTCTTTTAGAAACTGAACAAATTCGATGGGATAGTCCAAAAATAAATACTGAATAAATTCGGTATGAGTATTAGTTTACCCATAAGAAGTTAGAATGTTTGACAGGAAGTTGTAACTGTTAGATTGAGAAGATGGATCATTAGAGAGACACATCACAGATCCACACCACCCAACAATTAAAATTTGGTTCACTTCACCATCGAACGCCAAAATTCGGCTGAAATTCATATGAATATAACCTGTCTTTTTCTTGTCAAAAACAAGGCGTGGGGTCAAATAATTATTACACTATCTCATAGGGAACAATATTTACTAGATCTTGTCAGTAGATTAGGATAAATATTGTGTAATTATACACATATACCCTATTTGACTATTACAACTACAAAACTACTCATTCATTTAAAAATTATCTAGCAAATACCCAATTTTAATAAAATACCCTCACTTTTTCAAATTGTGATCAACACTACCTTATTGATCGGCACCGACAACCATGATCGGCACAAAGATCGGTCATGACCGACCATGATCGGCACTATATCTATCAACTTTTAATTTTTTTTTTGATCGGCACTAAAAATCGGCACCGACCGACCATGATCGGCAATATGATCGATCATGACCGACCATGATCGGTCATCAACTTTTAATTTTTTTTGTGATCGGCCACCCCACCCCACCCCACTCCATCGGTCATGACCGATTGATCGGCCACCCCACCCCACCCCCCACACCACCCCACCCCGCCCCCACCCCACCGCATCGACCGACCATGCTCGGTCATGGTCCGACCGGTCGGACCATGATCGGCCCCTCCGGTTGGACCGTGATCGGACATCCCATAGTTTAATTTTATTGAAAAAGTAGGGGTATTTTCGTCTTCTTGGGTATATAGTGTAGTTAAATATAAAAATTGGGTATAAATGTGTTTGTCTTTTTCCAAATGGGCATTTCGCCGCCGGGCTCTAAAATATCCCTCCCTCCATCCCTCCCACATGAAATGTCTTATATTCTATTTTGGATTGTCTCATACAAATGTTCTATTTCCTAAAAGTAAATAAATCTATCTCACAAAAAATTACTTCTTGTGGGCCCCATTCACACCACTTTCTCTCCTAACACACAAAAGTCCATCGCATAAATTACCGCGCCGAAAAGAAATAGGATTGTTGGTCCGGAGACGAAAAGTCAGGTGTAGAGGGGGGGGGGTGAATACACGCCTTCGATCACTGGGGTCAAAGTGATTCAGCTTCTGAGCTCTTCTACTGACTGATGTCAGTATTACGAAACTCAGTCGGAGACTGTAGTGCGGATAAGTGTTAGGCCCGGAGTCGTCTCTTTTGAAAACGCGTTTTTGCAAGTTAAATCTTTTTGGGTCAGTGCACTTTATAAAATACGTTTTATGCAAACTTATGATTTTCAAGTCGGTTGAATGCTATGCAATAAAACAAGAAATGAACACAAGCGATTTAACGTGGTTCGGATACGCAAGATCCTACGTCCACGGTCCCGAACAAGGCGGGAGAACTTGTTGATTATTTCGAGCAAGCCTCAGCGGGGATACGTGCGTTTGGACAGTTCCCTCTAAGTTATAGTCCTTAGCGACTTTACAATCCAAACCTAAGTTTAGAAGGGAGGGAATATTCTCCAACTGAGAAGGAGTTCTTACAACAAGAACAATTCACTAAATGTGAACTCCTTCGGATCTAAGCTATGAATCTAGCAATGAGCTTAGTCTAGAGAAGAAAGGGATCAAAGTGCTCTAGAGAGATGAACTACAAGAAGTGTTATATGAAAACTAGTTCGTCTCTGGATAAGCTTGAAGGTTCTAGAGCGTTGTGAGCTTGAATGATTTCCCTTGATTTCGCGTATATTTCCCTGTTTTTCGAAATCTTCAAATCCTTCTCTATTTATAGTTGTGAGTTGTGGCATATGTCCGTTGGAGACGACGATGCCACGTGTCACAAGCGTCCAAAGAAAACGGCCACTATTCAACTTTGTTGCAAAGCGGGCGTTAATGCACCGTTCATGAGAGCGACTTTCTTGTGTAGAGTAGGTAAGCGTTGTCGGCTTCTCATTGGTCGAGGTTTGTAGTTGGTGAGTGTCGAGTTGACCGTTCAAACTACCTCGTATGTCTTCTGCCGAACATTTGAAGGGACTTTAAGTCGTTGGGTCGCTTTTTGTCGGATACAGTACTCGAAAGTCTGTCTTCTTCGGGCGAGTCGTCGGCCGATAAAGTGAGCTTCGATAGTCGGTTGGTCGACTGCGAAGGTATCTTGCTTGACCTTGGTTCTTCTACGATGACCATCGCCTTGTAGAGAATGCTTCTCGAGGTCCGGTCCGCTGATGCGGGATCTTCAACCGAGTTTGATATCGGCGCCGACGAAGAATGCAAGCGATTACACCGATGACGTGGGGTTCGAAAAGTATCTTCGGCAGAAGATCGGTTCAACAACTACCCCGTACGAGACTTAGACAAAATAATAAGCATTACATCAAGTCTAACCTATACACCAGCTAATCCTATCGACACACTAATCTACTGATATCAGCTCGGTTTTGGGATCTTCAATTCCATAGTACTACTATGATTTCCCCCAATTTTTTTTAACCCTAGAACAGCTGAGTATCAATCTACTGACTCATATCCAACAATTTCCCCCTAATTGATGATGCCAAAACCTCTATACTCTAATATCTATTAAAGATATCTTGTCCTATCGACAACAATTTCCCCCTTAAAGCATCTGAGGAAAAACTGATAATAGTAAATGAACTTCAGCAGGTGAGAGAAAGGCAATATCAGAGAAACTGATGTGAGTGTGTGTCAGATCACTTGGTGATCAGTAGTGAAAACATGATACTAAAAAGCTTAAAGACAATGAGCGATTGTCTAGCAAGCGATAGGAACTCTTATAGATAGATCGTCAAAGTACAGGTTCCTATACTATTACACAAAATTATCAAAAACAAAGAAGAGAAATCACTGCTGTCCTCTGAAGCTCTGAGTCTTCTTCTTGAAATCCGCCGAGCGATCAGTCGGAGGGTCCAGCAAAAAATTTATAAATCCTTTTGCACAAAACCCGGATTTCCTCTTGATCTTCTCGGTCCATGCGGATGTAACTCATGCCGATAGGCGCAGATTCGATTTCTTCTTCGATAGACTTTGTGATGATAATGCCTTTAGCGATCATGGGAGGAGGATATCTTTCGAATGCGAGTGCTTTCACGAGAATGTTCGGTTCTTTCATGATAGGCAGCAACCGTTCTCCGAGTTCTGGAAAAACTTCATTAAAACACTCTTCGAACAGTTGATCACCGGAATGTCTTTCGGATAGAAGCCCCATACATACTGATTTTTAACAAACATTTCTTTGAGAGTCTCCCATTGATCATTCAGATCAGCAGGTACCCATTTGTCCACATGAGGTGCAGGAATCAACTTCATACGAGGAGTTCTGATAGTAGTCCTCCTGTTCCTCGATCCTCTGGGTATCTGTTTTCTCGGATCGGCCGGCTTATCGGGATAGGCTTTTCATTCTTGCCGGTCGCCCATCCTTTTCTTCTCACGGAGAGCGGTCGCTCTAGTGTCTCCTCGTCCGATACTCGGTCCTTGCAGCGTCGCCTCCCGTGTCGCTTGATCTTCCGCTATCGCTCGGGTGTAAGAGTAGATGTGGGAATACTACGAGCAAGTAGCTTTGATTTCGGTCGGAAGAGCCTTAGCAAAATCTTCTTGGGCTTTCTTCTTTTGCTCTTCGACCGTATTAATGACCTTTCTCTTTCCTTTGCCCCGACGGCTTTGCCCTTAGGCTTTTTTTTGCTTCCGTGCCTCCTCTAGCCGACGCTCCCGGTCCCGCCTTGTCTTGCGGCTCTTGGGCTATTTCGAGGTCGAATGCCTCTTGCTCCGCTTTTGATTTAAACTTCTTGACCGGGGAGGAAGGAGTAGTGGATTCGATGAGCGATTTCCTTCCCCGACCTCTGCGGCACTGTTGAGACTCTTCTTCTTCGGTGGCTCTTCAAGGAATTGAGCGATTTCGTCTATGTGCGCAGCCGAAGAGGAGATGGGGGTGGCTTGTAGTGGGAAATCAAGGAGAAGGACCTCGGTAGATGTACCTTTCGAGTAGATGGTCCCGCTCCGAGCCTGTTCCCCCGAATCTCTGCGGTGAGGGCTCTGCTGGCCGAGGAGGGTCCCGCCTCCCGAGCCTATCCCTCGAGGATCCGGACGTCGACCGTATCCGTATCGGGTTCATCTTTCACAATATCTTCCCCCCTTTTTGGCATCAGCAATATTTGCCGGGGGAGGTGCGGATAGCTTTTACATCCTGCTCCAGATTGTGCACAGAATCTTTGATCTGGGTAACTGTGTCATCAAAATCACTGACCAAGTTGCAGTAGTTTTCCCAGTCTTTCTCCTGATCAGCTCTAGATTTCTTCAACTGAGCGGCTGACTCCTGACGGAGTTTCAGCAGAGCTTGATCATTTGATTCTGTCATTTCTTTCTGAATGGCTTTTAAGGCCTCAGCATGTTGCTTGATGGCTGTTTGAAGAGAACTGGTTGCTATCTTGTTTCTCTCATCTATGAAGCCTTGAACTGTTTTCATGGCCTGAGTCAGCTGCTCCGAGAAAGTTTTATGCTGAGCGGCAAGCAGCTGCTGACTCTGTGCTGTTAAATCGGCCTTTTGAGCACTTAGGGCCTGCTCAACTATCTCCTTGAAATCTGGCTGAGAAGCCTCTTTAGGAGTTGAGATGTCAACGGCCAACTTACTTAGAGCTTTGTTCTGAGCCTTGGTGTACTTCTCCCATTTGAAATGAACATCTTTGGCTAGGAGTCGATTTTTCTCACCTTGGCGTTTGATAGCCCTGTTGACAGAACGTGAGGACACGGAACCGATGGGTTGTATCGATAAGAGCCGGTTCCGAGCCTCGCTCGTAGAACGAGATCAATCGCTCCCCTACGTGCTTCGGAGCGGTTGTAGCCTCACCTGATGTGACTATGGGTGGTGTTGGGCTCTTCTCTTGGGGAGTTTGTCCCTCTGCAGATTCTCCCTGGTCTGCTTCCTTGGGTTTGCCATCCATCTCCTCATCTTGATCATCATTATCACCTTTATCAGAAGGTGGAGATGGGGGCGGAGCTGTTTCAGTCGGAGCTCTCAAGCTCAGTAAATAGAGCATTGCAACTCTCAAATCTTCGAAGGACGCCACATCGCCGGCTCTCCGAATCCAATCTTGGCTTGGAGCTCTTGCTCCTCCTGTCGCAGCTCATCCGGTGATCGCTTGGGATTTGGCAAAGTCAATAAGAATGTCCCAAGTGCGAGAAACCTTAAGAGCATCCGAGCTCTTGTCCTTCTTGTTATTTCAACCGGATCTGCGTGCTCGGCAATTTTCGGTATCTCTTCTTGAATCTCATGCAAGCCGCATGATCGAGTGGTGTCGGTTGTTGTCCACTCAACAAGTAGGTTTGGGTGATGGTTCCCTCTTGTCGGACTCGTTTCCTCGTAGCCGATCACTTGGACCTTGTCCTTGATCGTCGCTCCCTCGATTCCAAGTATCGAATCGAGTAGTTGCTCCTCTTGAGTAGAAGGAGGAGCCGGCTCAATAATGGTAAGTGGGCGAGCCACTGTGACCTCAGCAGGTCGAGTCTTAGCCAACCTCCTCTTCTTTGGCACTTGGATAGATGGGGGGCGAGAGCGGACGCAGCTCTCTTAGGCTCGGGCGGCCCCTTGCCTATGGATTTCTCGGCTCCGGCCTGCGTCTGGAATCTACTTGGAGTACTCAAAGGCCGAGTTCTCAACAATGAGTTCCTTCGAACTATGCATTCTATCGAAACGTACATCTTTGTTCCGAATAGAAGTTTACCCACACTCGGCTATCCTCCTCTCGCCAATGGGTAATGTGGTGAACTTCGAGCTGTGCCTTCATCCGAGTAGTATAATACTCGGCCCAGTTCACTTCAACCCCATCGTCTATTGCCATCATCATTGAATCCTAGGTTTGGACGAGTTGATCATATGATCCAGTGAACTTGTCGGAATGTGCGATACCACGTAAGCTAGACCTCGTCCCGAGGTAGCAACATATTCCTCGGTAAAAGTCTGTTTTGAACGCCACATCCTTGCGTCCACGAATTTCGCACATATGCGTTGATCTCCTTCTCCTTGTATCCAATCGGAGAAATGCCGGAGTTGGGAAGATCGAATGAAAGAGCTAGAGCATCTTGAATATCAAAGGTAAGAACAACTGACTCCCACTCATCTTGATCGACTTCCTTCTGATAAGAGAAGGACGATTCCTCTCCTCCCGACGCTAGAGATTTCCAGTTGAAATAAACTTCAGCGACCTGTCGAGGGAGATAAGTACGGGGGTGCTTCGAAACCAGCATCTCCAACCCTGAACGCTCCAAAGCGTCAAACACGGGTTCAAGGAAAGAGATCTCCACTTGGCGGAAGGCCAAAGTAGGTTCAAACAGAATCCTGGAGGCTACAATCTCCTCAATGTTGTCTGGAGTTTGAACGTTCGCCATTTAAATCTGCAAAACAACATATTAGCACTTGAAAATAGAGTAAGTTAGTAGTTGCTAGTAGACATCTGATACATTACCGTGTATAAGAGCTTTAAGAGATGCGAAAGCAAAGTTGTTTAAGAGATTTGGTTAAGAAAATAAAGTTGCGAGATAAGCTCTTGAGAAAATGAAGAATGGCGAAAAATAAGGAGTTGATAGAAGATGAAAGATTTTGTATATTAAGTTTGATCTTCAGTTTGAATCGCACGGTTCAAATTTAATCTTTCAAAATCAAGGGGCGGCTAAGATTAAATGTTATAAAGGAATGATTACAATAGCCGCCAAAAATATAGATATACGTAATAAAGCTAATGGAGAAGACATGCATTAAATGTGCGACAGAGAGCATTAATTATGCAGGCGAGGAGTCCTGCTGACCGTTCCTCAAACCTTAAACATAATAAATGGTAAGGAATAAATGCTCCTTAGCAACTGAATGTAAGCGACTGATGCATTAAATGCGGCATGCTTCTGAATAATTTAAGTAACGATACTACGCAAACCTCTTCAGCTGAACTTATCAGCTGGTTACCATCATTTATCAGGAGGATGGTTGTGCTGACGACCATGTTCCCCCTTGTCGTGTGCAGTGTGCATCTCCCAACCGAGTCACTGTACTAAGTTTTTCGACTTTGTCGTGCTGATTCCATACCGATACCAATTGTTGCTAAGTATATCATTATCGTAGTCCGCTTCTCCCGACTTGTCTCGGTAGGATCTAGCGGACCTAGCTCAACCGATAGTTCTCCGAACTCTGTTCTCGGCTAGTGGTTTTGGTCGGTATATATCGCCCTTTGCTTGTCGGTATGGATTTTCTCCATCCCGATGTCCTTCTTTTCGACATGGTCTCCGATGAAGTGGTGTCGGATATCCACGTGCTTGCATCCGGTATGTAGAACCGGGTTCCGAGTTATAGCTATTGACCTTTGGTGGAGTCACGGTAGATGGGCACTTCATCCCGAGTTATACCATAATCTCTCGGTTGTTGTCGAAGCCAAAGGATCCGGGCACAAAGCAACTTCCTGCAGCCCATGTACTCGGCTTCGGTAGTGGACTAGCTCCGAGTGCGTTTCTTTGAAAACCACGATATCGCTTCTTTGCCGCCTAGGAACCGACATGTTCCGGAAGTTGATTTTCGATCTATCCCGCATCTGCATAATCGCATCGGAATAACCTTGTTAGTATTAGATTATCATCGGCGGGATACCATAACCCATCGGGTGTTCCTCTTAGATATCGAGAATCTTCTTCGCCGAGTCAAGATGACTTCGGCTTGGGATTCGCCCCAAATCGACATAACCTACAAAGCATAAGTTATGTCAGTCGGCTAGGCTGTTAAATAAAGTAAAGAACCAATAATAGCTCTATAATCGGTAGAGTTAACGAAGCTCCCTCTTTGTCTAGATCGATTTTAAAGTTCGTGTTCATGGGGATCTTGATCGGTTTCTTTGGAATCACGTAGAATCTTTTGAGAAGATCTCGAGTGTATTTGACTTGATTGATGAAGATTCCTTTGCTGATTGTTTTACTTGAAATCCAAGGAAATAATTCATCTATCCCATCATGGACATCTCGAATTTCTCCTTCATCATCTTCTCGAGCTGGCGACATATGACTTCGTTTACGCGTAGAAAATGATGTCGTCCACGTAGATTTGCACCGGTAGAATGTCATCTTCGACTTTATGCTTTGAATAGGGTGCGATCTACGTCCCCTTTTGAAAACCTTTTCGAAGTAGAAAGTCTGATAGGGTATCATACCAAGCCCCGGGTGCTTGTTTTAACCCATACTGAGCTTTCCTAAATCTGTACACCGATGTCCCTGCCGAAAGCCGGGCGGTTGTTCCACGTAGACTTCTTCCTTGATCGCCGTTCGGAAAAGCCGACTTCACATCCATCTCGATATACCTTAAATCCCCCGATGTGTTGCATAAGCTAGGAAAAGACGAGTGGCTTCCAATCCGGCGACCGGAGCAAATGTTTCATCAAAGTCAATTCCCTCTGCTGATCGTATCCTTTAGCAACTAGTCGAGCTTTATTTCGACTATGACGTTGTTTTCATCTCGCTTGTTCTTGAAGACCCACTTAGTTCCAATCACGTGCGATGTTCAGGTCCGTCGACAAGCTCCCAAACTTCATTTCGACCGAACGGTTCGCCTCTTCTTGCATAGCAATGACCTAGTCGGCATCTTTTTAGTGCGTCCTCTATCGTCGAGGTTCTTACGTAGACGAGAAAACAAGAGTAAAGTGAGCTTTCTCCTTGACTTAATCTTGATCTCGTCCTTATAGTTGCTGATGGATCTCCAATGATAAGATCCGAAGAATGAGCATCGAGCCACGAACGCCCGAGTCGGGCTTCTTCTTACGATACTACTTACGAGTCAGTAGGTGTATTAGGCATTTCGGTAATCGTTTCGCGATCGTAGTAATTCGGAAGAAGGTTAGGATCTACCGAGTTTCCGGTTCGGGGGTATTTAGCTCGGGAACATTAATCGTTCCCCCGAGTTTATATTCTCGGTAGAGGTCTCGGTTACCACAGGGGGCTTCCTCATCGACCGAAGTTACCTGTTGTTGATTCCGTTCGATAGAATCAACTAGGTTAGCTACATTGCTTGTTGGTTGAGTCCGAATTTCTTCATCTTTCGACTCATCATCCCAACAATCTTGGATCTTTTCAGCTTTGTCATTTAGTTCGAGATCCCGTAGCTTGCCGCCGACATCCTCGGTGTTTGACTTTGTATCTTTCCCGTTCTCGGTAACAAATTCATCAAAAACAACATGAGGGCTTTCCTCCACGCAAAGAGTTCGATAGTTAAAAACTCACGAAGGCTTTCTCGACTCGGGAGTATCCTAAGAATACTCCTTGATCGGATTTGCTATCAAAGACCTTCAACTGATCTTTCCCATTGTTGTGGATAAAGCAAGGACAGCCGAAAACATGAAAATGAGAAATAGAAGGAATTCTCCCTTTCTATAGTTCGTATGGCGTCTTCATGTGTTGCTGTGTCAGTAGTGAGCGATTCTGAGTGTAACAGGCGGTGTCAGTAGCATCAGCCCAAAACTTTGAGGGTAGTCCAGAATCTGCGAGGAGCGTTCTTGCTGCTTCTTTGAGTGTTCTGTTCTTACGTTCAGCAAGTCCGTTCTACTGAGGGGTGCGCACGGCTGATGTCTCGTGCTGAATTCCCTCTTTATCGCAGTATGTCTTTACTACTGAGTTTAGAAACTCGTTCCTCCGTTCGAGCGTATCTTCTTAATCTTGATGTTCTTTTCCACACTAAGTTTCTTCAGTAGATTAGGTAACTCAGTCTGAACATCAGATTTGTTGGCGATGAAGATGACCCAAGTATATCTCGAGTAGTCGTCTATAACGACGAGGGCATACTTCTTGCCTCTTATAGTCACTGGAGAGACTGGCCCGAATAAGTCCATGTGAAGCAGCTGAAGGATTCCATCAGTGGAAGGTGACGGAATAGGTGGATTGCTACTCTTTGTTTGCTTTCCCTTCGTGCACGCTTCACAATTTCGTCTTTGATAAACGATTCGTTGGGCAGTCCTCTGACTTTAGAGTTCTTGACAAGCTTGTTCATGGTCTTGAAGTTCGGGTGGCTGAGTCTCTTGTGCCATAGCCAGCCTGACTTGTCACCTGATTTAGTCTGTGCGAGCAAGCAAGCCTCAGGTTCTGCGGTATTCCAGTTTGCAACATAGATGTTCTTCCTCCGCGAACCTGATAACACTGTTTTCCCTGTAGATTTGTCAACAATATCACGAAAACCGGCCAAAGATTACTCGTTAAGATTATCACGAATTGATCGTCGAAAGGAGATTATGTTGAAGTCCTTCAACATATGTTACTCTTGAGCCGTGGCGGCCCCAATGTTCGGCTTGTATCCCCTTGTGTAGCCTTTGGAATTGTTACCGAATTCATGGGACCATCTTCTTGTACGTAGTTGGTCGGCGAGCTCTTCCGGTAAGTCATGTGTCTCGAGCAGCCGCCGTCCACTATCCACGGGTCCTTATGCACCCGCAAAACAGAGGCATTTTTAGGTACCCTTTGGTTCGATTGGGTCCTTACAGAGGTTAGTGGGTGATTTCGGAACCCGGATCTGTCTCGGGACCTTAGAAGTTCCGGACTTCTTCTTCGAACCTTATCGGCTTTCTTCTCCACGAGACTTGGAGATACCGACTTTCTGCCGATAATTTTGGGTTCGGGCGCTTTCTTCTTCGAGTCTTAGCGCTTCTCCCGACACTTGGGCTCATAGTAGTACGAGCCGTCGAGCCGGTGCTCATACAATGGCTCCTTGTATCTGTTCGCCCATCTAACCTTCTTGATTCCCCCGAATTTGATCGCGGTGTCGGGGCTGGAACCTTTGGTCACGCTTGTTGCTACTCGGCGAGGTGTAATCATTTTTCGTTTGTTTTTCGCCGAGGTGTGGTGTCGGCAGCTTGCACCTTTCCTCTCGACGAACCTATCGCCCGTGGTTCTTGAGCTTTTGGAGGTAGAAGCTTCGTGGGTATAGCCAAGGCCTTCTTTCACGGAAGTTGACCGTTGTGCTCTAAGCATGCTTTCAAGCTTCTCCTTCGCTCCCGTGTATTGTTCGGCCATCAAACCTCTCCGGACTTCGTCACTCCTTCGAGTGAGTCATAGTCATTCGCACGTCGTGAGCTTCGATCGAGCTTGGCTATTTCGGTCTCTTTCTCGAATTGTCCTTGGTCGGACCGAGATCCGAGTCTCTTGGAAGCCGAGACTTAGTTATAAGAGATTCAATCTCTTTCTTGAGTCTCGCAACTAGATCCACCGACTCGGTAGAGACCCGACAATCGAAGAAAGTCTCGATTCTCGGCCTTTACGTTAAGTTCCCGGATGGTTCTGCTTGAACTCTCTGCTCACTGAATCTGTTCCTCTAGCGGATCGTCGTAGGCTTGTACCACATCTAGAGGATCATCGTGACCGAGCACCTGTCTTGTGTCTTGTGTGAAGAAGAGGTAATAATGCGTTTAGAATTTACCTCGGCCTCTTCTCCGGCCATCGACAGGATTCGGCCGACTCATCAGGAACTGTCTTTGCGACCTCAACTGCGACGAACGCGGCTTCGTCTTCAGAAGAATACATGAATGTATCCTCCTCAATTGAGTTGTCGAGATATCTCTCCGGCTATATAGGCCTGTCGTCTCTCGGCGAATTTCTTCTCCTGGCTGCCGTTCGCTCTTTGAGCGTGAGAGTTCGGGACAATCGTGCGATAGTGTCCCTCCTTCTTGCGGTTGTAGCAGGTAGGTGTTACGCTTGCTCTTACCATTGAGTCTTTAGACGGACCGGCAGCAGACTCCGATTTCCCGCATTCGTAGAAGGATTAGATTCTTCTTTCTTATGATAGTCTTTCTTACCCGAGGAAGAATCTCGGTTGTATTTCCTCGCCTTTCGACTCTCTCCTTTTCCCTCTCGATATTTGAGAGCCATCGGTACTAGGCGGTCGGGGCCGAAGTCTCGGAAGACTTTGCTACCGATGTGGCCACGGCTTTGCTTGAGGAAATAGGCTTGGCTCCGTGATTGCTGATCGTTGCCTTGAAGGCGTGGTCGAACGTGTGTCACTGGAGCGCTTAAGCACTTTTGGGGTAAAGGCTATGCTCGAATTCCTCCGATTTTAATTCGAAAATATAACATCGGGAGTTAGAGCATTTAGATCGGAGCGACGTAAATAAGTAGCAAATGGAAGCCACTACGTCGGGGCAACGCTCTCAAG
Source organism: Lavandula angustifolia (assembly GCA_028984105.1). Lineage (NCBI taxonomy): Eukaryota > Viridiplantae > Streptophyta > Magnoliopsida > Lamiales > Lamiaceae > Lavandula > Lavandula angustifolia. The sequence continues at coordinate 1,120,586 of CM054803.1, forward strand.
ATCTTGGTGTTCATCTCCTTGTTGGTGAACGACCTCCCCGACCCATTGATGACATTGACTTGATTGGTGAATCGACACTCGGCTCGTCAATGGTTTCGTAGAGCTCCATTGCAAAGGCGTCGAACTCTCGAAGCTCTAGCTCGAGCTTGTTTTCTTTGATCCGAGGGGTTCCATGGCTCAGATGCCCAAGGCGTCCCATAGCTCTTTCGCCGTTTTGCAATCTTGTACCCTTCCGAGATGTGAGTCATCGAGCGTAGTCGGTATGGCATTACGTGCAACCTCGGTCAAGGTTGTGCAACTTCTTTTCTTCGGGCATGAAGGCGATTTGTCTTTGGGAACCTTAGCACCGGTTTGTGCTCCCACGCCTCCTCCAACAAAGCAAATACTACGCTGTCGATCATGGGAATGATCGTTCACGACTCTAGGACATCGACATGCTTTGTCGTGGAGTGACGTTAGGTGTGCCTCCATACGTACGTGCCATACCGTGTAGTTCTCTATTGAGAACATCGGTACCATCCTAATACCGACATATCGGACATTATAAGAGTAAGAGTATAAGGATGCCGAAAAGATGCTTATGCAGGTGAAAACGGTTTTCGGGATCGGTTCGAGAGGACCAAGATTTCGGAACCGGCGATCGGTTGAACACCGTGCGCTCCGATACCAATTGTTGGTTCGGAGACGAAAAGTCGAGTGTAGAGGGGGGGTGAATACACCGAGCTCGTTTTTTTTCTCGGTGAAGGTCGGTAAGGCGATGTTTGCAACCGATGACAGTGCCAAGTAAGCCTTCGATCACCGGGGTCAAAGTGAGTCGGCTTCGAGCTCTTCTACGCGATGTCGGATTACGAAACTCGGTCGGATACGTAGTGCGGATAAGTGTTAGGCCCGAGTCGTCTCTTTTGAAAACGCGTTTTTTGCAAGTTAAATCTTTTGGTTGTGCACTTTATAAAATACGTTTTATGCAAACTTATGATTTTCAAGTCGGTTGAATGCTATGCAATAAAACAAGTAAATGAACACAAGCGATTTAACGTGGTTCGGATACGCAAGATCCTACGTCCACGGTCCCGAACAAGGCGGAGAGAACTTGTTGATTATTCCGAGCAAGCCTCGGCGGGGATCGCAGACTGGACGGTTCCCTCTAAGTTATAGTCCTTAGCGACTTTACAATCCAAACCTAAGTTTAGAAGGGAGGGAATATTCTCCAACTGAGAAGGAGTTCTTACAACAAGAACAATTCACTAAATGTGAACTCCTTCGGATCTAAGCTATGAATCTAGCAATGAGCTTAGTCTAGAGAAGAAAGGGATCAAAGTGCTCTAGAGAGATGAACTACAAGAAGTGTTATATGAAAACTAGTTCGTCTCTGGATAAGCTTGAAGGTTCTAGAGCGTTGTGAGCTTGAATGATTTCCCTTGATTTCGCGTATATTCCTCTGTTTTTCGAAATCTTCAAATCCTTCTCTATTTATAGTTGTGAGTTGTGGCATATGTCCGTTGGAGACGACGATGCCACGTGTCACAAGCGTCCAAAGAAAACGGCCACTATTCAACTTTGTTGCGGCGGGGCGTTAATGCATTGTTCATGAGAGCGGCTTTTTCGTGTAGAGTAGGTAAGCGTTGTCGGCTTCTCATTGGTCGAGGTTTGTAGTTGGTGAGTGTCGAGTTGACCGTTCAAACTACCTCGTATGTCTTCTGCCGAACATTTGAAGGGACTTTAAGTCTTTGGGTCGCTTTACGTCCGGATACGTACTCAAAAGTCTGTCTTCTTCGGTGAGTCGTCGGCCGATAAAGTGAGCTTCGATAGTCGGTTGGTCGATCGCGAAGGTATACTTGCTTGCATTGGTTCTTCTACCGAAGACCATCGCTTGTAGAGAATGCTTCTACGAGGTCCGGTCAGCGATGCGGGATCTTCAACCGAGTTTGATATCGGTGCCGACGAAGAATGCAAGCGATTACACCGATGACGTGGGGTTCTGAAAAGTATCTTCAGCAGAAGATCAGTTCAACAACTACCCCGTACAGGACTTAGACAAAATAATAAGCATTACATCAAGTCTAACCTATACATCAGTTAATCTTATCGACACACTAATCTACTGATATCAGCTCGGTTTTGGGATCTTCAATTCCATAGTACTACTATGATTTCCCCCAATTTCTTTTAACCCTAGAACAGCTGAGTATCAATCTACTGACTCATATCCAACAATGATGTTTCATCCGGGACGGAGGGAGTACTACCTTCATCCCATTAATTCGTTAGGATCTTCTGTTCCATTTTTTAAGGTCATGTCTCATCAATCAGGTAGTGTCATGTGTGTGTTGTTGTGGATCATGCAATTAATGTTGTGATGTGTAATGAGAATTGTGTGGTCCACCACAACACATACACTATCTAATTGGTGGAACATGTAGTGGTCTTACAAATGAGACAAAAGATGCTTAACGCCCATTAATTCATTAGGATCTTATATCTCATTTTTTAAGGATAAGTACGTTTGTACGTGGCCCACCAATCAGGTGATGTCGTGTGTATATTGTGGTGGTGTGTGTAAATTAATGTTGTGATGTGTTATCATAACACAACATGTCATCCTTAAAAGATAAGTCAAAAGATTCGCAGCGCCATTAATGTTTGATTTCTTTTATGCACAGAAATTTAAAAAATGATATTGTGTAATGTATATTGTTTGATTTTTGAGTGATTAATTTGTGGCCACAAATTATTTGCTCTTTTAGAAATAAAACATTACTAGTGAAACACTTCTTTCGAAAATACAAGACACTACTAACGGGATAGATTGAGTATGTACTTTACTATTTCAACTTCCACACACATGTGACTTGTGTAACTCAAAAGCCCATTGGGCCCAACTCATTTAGTTGTAAGGCCCGTGAGAAAACCGATTGGATATGGGCCGGGCCATACTGTAACTAACGATCCATATCCACGGATTTTTATTACAATAAGTTAAAGAGCAAAGCATCCACCGCTTCAGTTTACTTCCTATCAGACGAGGAAATTCACAAAATATCAAAATCACAAATTTGGAATTGGAAAAGCTTCCTAAATTTCAGAGGTACGAATTCCGCAAGCTATTTCTTCGTAATCTGGTAATGGATTTTTCTTCCATTTTGAAATTTAATTTTCTTTGTTATTTCTCTGACTGGAGTTTCTTCATGTTGATGATTAATACCCCAAGAAAAATCCGATTAGCGTGCATAACTGAAATAAGTGGTTATGAATTCGATATTTGGATCTTCTCTCTCTTCATGAATGGCAGAACCGGTTGATTTTAAGCCGTAGTTTTCCGGTGAGAAAGCGGCGATTCTCTATTTTGCCCTAGATAATTCTGCATGAATTTTGGAAAATTCGTGTTTCCTTTTCATGATATGAGTTGGATTACTACGTGATCGGATTCTAATAGCAAGAAAAGGAAATTGGAAAAACTGAAATATCATATTTTCCTGCGGGATTCTTAGGAATTAACCTAGGGCTGGTACTGGTAGAGAACAAAATTGGAGTTGATGAGGATTTGATGTTATAACTTATAAGCTTTGGGTTGTTAATCTGTTACTATAATCCTAACTTTGTAATTGGTTTATAGGCTACAGCTATGTTCTTAAGATATCAACAAAAAATTAATATGGATAGCAGGTTTTGTAGGAGTCATGCCTCATTGCTAACTGCGATTGTAGTTCCTCGATCTTTTTCTTCCGCGACTTTGCTTCTTTGTGTGAGCACTTGGTTATTGTAAAATGCTTAACGTGACTTAGCTGTGATTTAGCAGTTTATGTGCCTTTGAAGATGTGGTGTTCACATGTGTTATATGTGTCTGCTCTCCGTGTGCGATATACTCCCTCCGTCCCAATTATCTTGTCCACTTTTTACACGGTTTTTAAGAAAAGTTTGTTAGTTGTGTAAAGTTGTGGGTAATAATTTGTCATATTGGAGAAGTGGACAATATATTTGGACATTCCAAAATGAAAAAGTGGACAATATAATTGGGACGGAGGGAGTACTATTTAAGGCTGGTATTAACTTCTTGAAGTATTGATGCATCAAATACTGAGCCCCTGTCAACTTATGTTAGCTAACATATCGATGTTGATTTCCCGTCTTGTATGGAGTTAGTTTCTTTTACCCACGCCGGTGATGTTCATCTTAAGCTTCTTCCAATAGCTTACATGCATTCACTGAATGAATACTCTCGTCCAGCTTGTCTATTTAGTCATATATTAGGACAATTCTAACTTGTACTTGGTTATGCCTATATGGGTATTGTGAATATTTGGTTTTTGAAGAATTGATATGCTACATTCCAGATAACATCATGCCAAAACATCTAAAAAACTATATTTGGAAACTATGATTTTCAAGTTTGGAGATGAGTCTACTCTCAGCTATTCTTCTTGTTGAACTTGTGCTTGCTGGTGAAAAAGCCTTCAAGCTTAATATGTTAATGCTTTCAAATGCTTTAGGAGTTCGAAGAGAACGAAATATTATATTTAGGATATGTTGTTCCTTACACTAACTCCAGCTATTTATCTAGTAGAAAGTAAAAATGCAAGTATTAGCTTATAAGTACTGTTGGATGGTTGTACAGGCTCTTCTTTATGGCTGGGAGAAATCGGATGCCCCGGCACCCCGATAATTATCGGGGTGTGCATGAAGATCCACGTTCCCATCAGCACAGGATGCCAATGCCACTTCCTCCCAACCCTGCTTCCTTTGAAGAGGAACTTGAGCTCCAACATAGAGACATACAAAGGCTCCTCTCTGACAATAGGCACGTGGTTGATGACAATGTGATGCTTCAAAGGGACTTGACTTCTGTGAAAGACGAAATCCACCGACTGAATCAGGTCATTCCCAAAATGCGTGCTGACAAAGAGGCTCAGAAAAGGGAGTTGATTGAGAGAGGGATGAAACTGGAGGCTGAAGTCCGCTCCTTTGAGCCTCTCAGAGCAGAGGTCGGGCAGTTAAGAGCTGATGCGCAGAAACTGAACGCACAAAACAAGGAATTCTCGTCCCAGCTCCAGGCTTTAACGAAGGACATGAATAGGCTTAAACCGGAGAATAAGCAAGTGGATGCCATGAGGAGTGACATTGATAAGATGCATAAAGAATTAGTTGATACCAGGTATGAAATGAAATATTTACTTCATTGATTAAGCTATAGCCCTTCATCATCTAAAATGGTTAGTACTCTAATTTGATTTTATATATCAATGATCTTATTTTGGAAATTAATTATTGAAGTTTTGAGATTTTTAAACATGGTTTGTATGTTTTATCTTTTTTCTTCAGGAGAGTATACGAATACGAGAAGAAAGGGAATGAAGAGTTGGTGGAACAAAATAGATCCATGGAGAAGAACCTTATTTCAATGGCGCGGGAAATTGAAAAGCTACGAGCTGAACAAGCAAGTTCTGAAAGGAGGGCTTGGGGTATGGTTTTCCCCGCATATAAATAGACACGCGCAAAGAAAGAACCAACCGTGTTTGCTTCACTGATGTAGCTTGACTCTTGTGCAGATGTTGGAGGATATGGAGTGATGAATGGAAGCCTTGAAGCAAGATATCCTGGCACGTATGTCCCTGGCTCGTGGGGATCGTACGATAAATTCGGCCCTCCACGGCGTTGAATGAAATCCTTGTTCTTCAATATCACAAAATCTGTGAGTCTGGTTTGGTTTCCAGCTTCTGTTTATGTACTTAGCTTGTTCTAACTTTGCTGTAAGAACTTGGTAGATCAGTTGTACAAAGGGCTGCTGGTGATTGTTGCTATTTACATTTTTTATGATCTTTTAAATAAAGAAATATATGAATTTATTTACTGAATTTATACTAAAATACATTAGAGAATCTAAAACGAATTCTAACACATTGCAAGACCAAAATCGAAGTTTATGATATCATGAATAGCAGATTATATTAATAAATATTCTTAAAAATGATCGATGAGTCAAAGAGGGAAGAAAAAATCAGTTAAATTTCGGTTAAAACAAGTAGAACAAGAAGGCAGCAGTTCATTTGAATGAAGTAGTTATTGTGAAAACCACCACAATAAATCAAGAACAATTGTACAAACTCAAATTTCCTAAAACCTAACCTGGTGGAAAGACGCCGCTTTCCGCCGTGGTGATGCTCAAATCATCGAGCTTGCTAAATTCCCCCACCAGAAATCCATTCTGATCAACAATTTGTACACCGCAGAGGAATCCGAATTTGTTCTCCCCAGAATCTTCCCCTTCGCCGCCGCCTCCGTCGGAGGCATCCGCAGTCGGAATCTCGAGGACCGATGATGGAGAATTGTCGGTTTTCTCACGAGCAATCCAAGTAATTCCATTTTTGCCGCTCGACTGTGTGTTGATTTTCGAGTGCCCTATGTAGAAATTGTTCAGCTCTTTGCCGGTGGTGAAATTGCCCGATCGAACACGTTTCTTCTTCCCCGGATACCTAATTTGAGAGGAGAATTTTGCCTGCTTCCTCTTGTGCGCGTCGACGAATTTCCACCTCGCTTTCGCCGGCAACCTTTTCTCCTCTTGCGCGGCCTCGCCGCCGCAGTCATCGGACGCATCTGCGATCGGAATTTTGGCAGCCGGAGACGGAGAATCTCGACTTTGTCCCCAAGCAATCAACACCTCTGCTCCCTGTCTGGCGCTCAACGCCTCCTGAAACTCGCGCTTCTTCGATAGGTAAGCGGCGGAAGCCTCCTCCGCGGTGGTGAAAGTGCCCAACCAAACACGCTTGTTCAACTGCGGATCCCTAATTTCAGCGCAGTACTTCCCCGACGGCCTCTTGCGGCAACCGACGAAATTCCTCTTCGCGATCAGATTAGGTAATCTAACGCCACCGCAATCAGACTCCAATTTCTTCCCAATCGGAACAACAAACTCGTGAATCACTCGCTTCGACCTCCTCTCCGCCGGATCGCGTTCGTCCGAGGACGAATCGGTTGCGTCTGGATCGGAATACAACAATCTGATCTTCCGCGGATTGGCCGAGAATTCTTCCATCAATCTATACCAAAACAATTCAACAATTCCGGAAATCGTAAGCCAAGAGATCAATTATACTACCAAATTAACATTCAACAGAAATTCATAAAAGCAGATAAGGAGCTGGTCTCCATAGATTTTGGTGCCAATATAATTTTTGCGGGTTCCATCTGAGCCCTAGGCTCAACACCATTAAATCAGAATATGCTCTTGGATATTTAATTATATACGAAATTAAAAAATATAAAAAATAAATTACAAAAATTGAAACCTTAATGGGCCTCTCCCAACAAATCTAAGGCCCAACTCCACTCCACTCCACATCAATCAGCCCAATTTCTCTACAGGCCCAATTAATCTATGTCTTTTAGGCCTAATTTAATTATAAATAGATTAAAATAAAAGTCAGAGAGTAATCAATTAAAAAGAATTAAATGGACACAATGTGGTACAGCCGATGAAAAAGAAAGTCGGCGTAACGCCGACGTCGGAATTAAAGTTTACTTTTGCCGTATAATACTTGGTTGATGATATCATCATGACATAAAGAAGAAAATAAAATTCAACAACTAATTTTCTCTTTCTAAAAATTCAACAACTAATTTTCTCTTTCTAGAAAAAACATGCATCGACCGAGACATGTTCCAAACCCAACAAAATGATGAAGAATAAGGACCAATCAACTAATACCCACATGTTGCCTTCGTTCATCTTCGGACAAGAGTCACACGATGACTCTTGTTTTATTGGTCCACTAAACTCAAGTGTGAGTGAAGAATTCAAGACTATAATTTAAAGGTGGCAGCCGTAATTGAAAAAAAAATCGATTTTAATAATATAATGTGATATATATTTTGTTATAATTATCCGATTTCTATAATTCCACAGTGAGTTTACCTACGTACCTCTTTTTTGGTAATATAAGCATTATAGCTAACATTGTTTACCAATAGAAAGTAATCATAATAATATACTCTCCATCCAATTTCATTAATTCAATTTTTTTAGTTGTCTCACTTTATTAATCCATTTATTATTTTTAATTAATACTTTAATATTTTATACACGATTCATTCGACGCTAATAGTGTAACATATTGATTAATAAAATTATTTATCATGTGTAAATAGTATCGGGTCCACTACAAAAATTAGAATAATATAAATTAAAGAAATATAATATTATAAATACATTAACTTTTTTCAAATTTCTTTACACATGAACTTTCATTTTAGCCTATAAATACACTAACTTTTGATTTGTTTCAAATTACACACGAGTTAAAAATTAAAGCTAATATGACATTTTCTGATGTGATGCGGTTCTGACATGTCAGTTGAGTCAACATTGACTGTATCTGAATTTTTCAGTAAATACACAAATTATTTATAGTTTTCCTTTTTACACAAAGTTTGAATTTTATTTTATTTTTTGCACAAAAAAGTTGGTTTATTTTGAAAAGAAATTGGATTTTAGCAAAAAAAAAAAAAACACTAAACAAAAAAAAGGATGGAATGAATATTATTTTACACATATCTATGATGAAAAGAAACTGAACTAAAAGAATGGAACGAATGATGCAGTAAAAGAGTGACACAAGTTACACCTGCATGAAGACCGAAAACAAACATTTTATAAAATTAACAACAAAAATCGAACACTACTACATTAAAGAATAAAAAATCAGAACCCTCTACATAATTTAGGATGATTTAGCTTCTCTAACAAGCAACAATTACTACACAAGAAAAGTCACTGCCCCATTGTCAAAGAAAAGGGGCACCTGCTCTGCTGCACATTCATGACGAGGCCCACATTCAATTTGCAAGCCGGTGTAGTTACTGACTCTTAAACTCGCGACCTTTAATACTCAAAAACGATTTTCAAATTAGCATTTATAAAAAATAAATCTTGCATTTTCTATTCGATGTGGGAATTTTTGTACCACAAAGTCTTTTAATGCGTTAGGCACAAAATCCCACTAGCCCCCCATCACAAGCCATGTTACCTAAATCCCTCTATTCTTTAGCAAACTAATAATTCTTTTCTACTTGAAGGAATTACTCAACTTTTTTCCTACTAATTCAAAACCTTATTGCTAGCAAGTACTATCACGTTTTCTGATCTGGTAATTTCCAGGACTTAATAAATTTAAATTAATTGAATTTGTCTCCCCAAAACCATAATGGGACAGCTGAGATATGACTTGACCTTAATTTCCCTCCACCTAAATTGGTAGAAATAATATACACAACCATATTTTGAAATAGAAAAGTCAAGAAAGTGTGACTACCAAGCAGCCTAAACAGTACAGCCACCACACATTCTTTACAATTTGCAAGAATTTCCATAATTACAACTAATAATGCTACTCCCATCAACCCAAAAGAAAATTTTGGGAAACAGAATTTACCCAGTACGGAATTTACGATTTACGAAATTTACCCAATACGCACAATGAATGACACACATGTTTAAACATTTCAAAAATGCAAAACTCATTAACATAGGAAGTTCATTACAACTCAAATTTAGATCCAGAAAAGATAGCAACTCAACTCAACTCAACCAAGATTCTTCTTCTTATTCCACAAACATAAACTAGAGAGAGATTGAAGCCCTTCGGACGGCTCCAAACAGCACAAGAAAACCCAAAGGCAACTACTAAAACTCTCTCTCTCATAAACACATTATAAAATTCCTCATTACTCAAACAAACAAACCTTAAATTAACGTAACTTATTTTGCTACTTCGCCACTACTCATTAAACACTACTACCTGCAAAACTTAAGGGCATGCTATATTGAGGGCTGCTCCTCCTCCATTCATCAACGGCGCCGCTGCGTCCTCCATCCATGACGCGGCCTCGAAATCAAAGTCGAAATCGGGCAATTCGAAAGGCTGATCGACACCATCAATCCCGCAGATTGGGAGATCGTCAAGGCCAAAAATGTCATCAAGTGGAGCTCCTAAATCATCATCAAACATGAGAGAATCGAGGGCGGAATCAAGGGCGAAATCGAGGTCGATCTCTTCTCCGATTCGGGATAACGCGGCTAACTCATCATCCATGACTAATTTGGACTCCAATTCAAGAACGGAGGATGGTGAAGTGAGTGAAACTACACTCCCACTTGAATCCTCACTCACACAAACAACACCACCGTTGTTTTTACGTATCGATTGGTTCGAGCTCTCGAGAGGCTCCGAGACCACCCTAGAGTAAACCCTTTTGCCACAACCATCATCACCAACTTTACCAACCAACGCCTCGAATTCCAACCTCTTGTTCTCGTAAGCTCTAGAAGCTTCCTCGGCGGTACTATAAGTACCCAACCAAACCCTCTTCTGCTTCACGGGATCGCGAATCTCCGCCGCCCATTTCCCCCATTTCCGCTGCCGGACGCCTCTGTATTTCCCCAAATTAGGGCTAGTGTTATCGCTCTTCGTCGCGATTCTTTTCTCGCCGTTGCTGCTTTCTTGAACGGAAGAGGCGTCCGATTCGGCGGCCGTACGGTCTCCGATGGGGAAGGAAACTTCTCGAACAATGCGTTTCACCTTCTTCACCTCGTCGTCGGAGGAATCGGTAGCGTAGGGGTCGCTGCAGACGATTCTAACCCTCCTCATGGGTTTTGATGAAGGCCTGATTCTTGGCCTTTTGGGCGCAGATTCACGGTTGTAAGAAATTGATTTTCGAGGCTCCGGCATATTCTGTTTCCTCTCTCTAAATACTACAAAAAAGGTTATCCCCCTCCCACAACAAGAACACCCAGCAAAATCGAGACTCTCCAAAATAAAATCGGTCAAAAACGGAAGATTTCAATTTCAAAGCAAAAAAAATTCGAAAAATGTTTGAATGGATGTTAGGTGAGAGGACCTCTCAAGAACAAGAAGAGATTCAACAACCAGTTTATGAGATAACCCCCAAAACACTGAACTCCAGAACTAGTCCTGCAAGCAGAAATCAAAAACCCTATCAACAGAAATCCACAAATCAATTGAACCAAAAATGAATCAAATTAACAGATCAGCAAGTAAAACCCCCCAAAATCCACACAAAGTCAAAAAAGAGAGAGAGAATAGCAAAGCAAAACCAATTAGGGTTGAAGAAGGAGGATGAGAAATTGAAGTACCTTTTGGGCCTCAAACGCATCGAAACAGACGAGGAGAGAGAGAGAGCGCTCTGCTGAAGAGAGCAGCAGAGGGATTCGCGCATGCAGAGAACAGAGAGAGAAGAAGAAGAGGATGAACAACAGAGCTTCTTCGAAGGAGCCCCAAACACAACAGCCGAATCAAAACTTGCCGACATAAAACCTCTAGCTCCAAACCTTGACGATAAACCCTATCTTCCTCTTCTTCCTCCCCCAAAAAAAAACAGTGCACTCAAAAATAAGTAAAAACGGATCAGATGCGCGTATTTATAGAGAGAGACAATAAATCCCCCAATTATCTCTCTCTATCTATCTATCGAGAATTAAAGCGGGTAGATATTCTTGAAGTAGACTCGATGAAGAGTGTGGGGAAGAGATCAGAAATCTATGGTTATAAACTTTTCCCAAAGTACTACAACATGACAAAGGTTTGGATTATGGTAGTATCGAAGAAGAATTTGCAGGAACTACAGTGATTAAGACTCGTTCTACCGCCCTCCGAGAAATGGAAAATTTATACCAATCGTGCAGTTAATGTACACTCTCTCCCTCCTCTCTCTCTCTAGATTATAGTATTTCGAATAGTATACTGTATTTAATATTTCGTATAATTTATAATTATAATATTTTGCCCATTTTAAAATGCATTTCTGGAAGCGGAGATTTTGCGTGACAAATAATGGCGACTGCAATTATTAAGCGAATTCAATAAAAATTGAAAACGGCTTTTGAAGTAAAGATTCGACCGTACGAACATAAATAATTTATTATGGAAATTAAATTATTAATTAAATTAATTAATATATGATTTAAGTGGAAGAGACATGTAGGTTGGCAAATGGGTGAATAAGACATATGGTTTCATGGTTGAAACAATCCATCCGAATGGTTGTGTCTTTTTGTTTCGTATGTGTCAACTAAATGATGAATGATTGTGTCTTTTGCTCCATATGTGTTTGTGAAGAGTTGTGTCTTTTATGAATGGGTGCTTCAAATTTATAAATAGGGCGATTTGTAGTAAAGGAAAGAAAATCCGAAAAACATGATTCCTCCTTGTTTCCTTTATCCCCATTGTTTCACTCCATACATATAAATTAATTAGTATCTCCTTAGTCCCGAGATATCAAGTAGTTCGTCGGAATTACGAGAAGTAGTGCAACTACTCGTAATTGAAAAATCGTTGTATCTTGGAGACGAATGCTATAGACCGCTTGCACCGAGTAGCGGAGCATTATCGTCATGCGGAGAGAGAGTATAACTTTCGCCTCGGTTTGTTATAATATTTATACTAACATTTGATTTTATTGTCGATACATTTCTTCACACCTAATTTTTAATAACAAAATACGAAGAATTCACATGTTTAGAATTTACCAATATCGTTAGGCGTAGTTAGTTCTACGATTATTCGATGACGAAATATACAATTACAGAAGTATGAATCTTCAAAAGAATGCTGATTTTCAGAGATGAAAATGCATTTTGAAAGAGGAAAATAATTAATTTTTACGATCCACCTCTATTCCATTCGTATATTGTTTTTTTGACTGCTGGGTTTTCTCGTCATAAAAGAGCATGGTATTTGCCCTTTTAAAAAGGCAAATCACTAAATTTGGGAGCTGTCCTCATTACACCCTAAATCGGCTTTTGAAACGGTTGATTTTTCTCATTATAAAGAAAATGATGAAAGAAAATTGGGTGTTTTGATCAATTCGGTGGTTTAGTATAATATAATCACATTCAATAAATTTTAAGATGGAGAGGTCATGACTTTTGAAGCCAAGCTCGTGGCGAAATGTTTCACTCAGAAAAGAAAATACCAATAATGAGAAAATCTCTCGTTTGTAGCGATAATCAAGTTCATCAAACACTCATAAGTCATAATCATAACTGCTCATATAAACTTAGAGGTTTAACAAATGAATGTCAAAATCATTTTCTAAATGATTACTTAAAGAAAATATGAACATCTATATGCGACAACCTCAAAATTATATAAAGGTGGCATTATGTAATAGATTTAGTGGCTTAGTATTATAATATATAATCACATTCGGTAACTTTTATGATTTTTACTAAATCGTGTGGTATAGTAGTACTCCCTCCGTCCCAATTATAATGTTCAATATTCCATTTTGGGTTGTTCCATATATAATGTTCAGTTTTCTTTTTTAGCAAATTATTACACACAATTTTTTTGTAGGACTCACACCTTTATACATCTCTACTCACAACTAACAACTCTCCTTAAAAACCGTGCAAAAAACAAAGTGGACATTAATATTGAGACGGAGGGAGTACACTTTTAATCTTAAAAAGGCTAACCAAGAACTTCCAATTTGACCAACCAAGAACGCAAATCTCAAGAAGTTGAAAACTTAATTAAAAAAATTAAAACTCATAAAACATTAAAAGAATCCAAGCAAATATTAAAAAGAAATCCCCACAAACATACGCACGCGGTATGGCTCTACATTTCTCTGCATACCTGCTTTCTTTTGTCTTTTCCTTTACTCACTGATTCGCTGTCCCTCACTCACTGAGTGAAGTGAGTGAGTGAGTGAAGTGTGTATTTATTTACCCGGCGTTTACTTTTTACTGTTACGGTCAAAATGGCGGTGAAAAGGCGGGTGGAGAGTGTACGAACAGATTTTGCGTATGGTGGTGGGTATGGGAATTGTAATGCATGATGAGGTGGCACATGGCCATGCTCGTCTTTTCATGGTCATGCATATTACCATCCCCATGGCTCATGCCTGCTACCCGATTCCTCGGTCGACGCGCTATTCCTACTCCACTTTATTCACTTGCGCGTGAATTCAGCCTAAATTCTTTTTGCAAAATAATTACTAGAAACTTCTATAAATATCAACTTTATTATAATGTTCTTAACTTTCTAAAATATGAAAATTGGAAACTTTCATAGTTTCATTATCGGGATTTTTAATACGTGTGATCTAATTTACCATCTCCGTCCAATTTAACTTATCTCATTTTTTTTAAGCACGGTAATTAAAATAAGTAGTTGGTTATGTATAAATAAGTTTGTCCCATAAAAAAAAAAAGAAAATTTACGTAATAATTATTTTTCTTTTAAGAAAAATAAAATAAATCATATTAGACAGTTTGAAAAAAGAAAGAACAAGTTAAGGGAGGAGGCACCCACGAGAGGCCGTCTCCGAAGCTCATGTGGAAATGTGATTTTTGTATGTTATATATCCCTTTGAATCATATTTCATGTTCTATCAATTTTTTTTTAATTTTTTTAATCATATTAGACAAACTATAAATCATAATAAAGGCCTAAATATGATTTTCGAATTTAATTAATGAATTATGATGTTGCATAGCGAGTGGACGTACGCTCGTACGTGGAGCGTGGGGGGAGTTAGCAACGCTGATTCCGGCGCAGTGGCGTGAGCCTGCCCTGCCTGCAGTTGCTGCAGCATGGGGGAAATTCTGCTATTTCACAATTTCTTGCACTCTGGGCCTTGGTAAAATATAAATAGTTATATTCTTTGACAGGAAATGTAAATTACTCTCTCCGTCCCATTATTTATGGCTCAATTGGTTTCAGCACGGAAATTATGAGAAATTAAGAGAGTAGATGATAAAGTATGAAAGAGGGAGTACATGATAAAGTATGAAAGAGAAGATGAGTAAGATAATGGGAAAATATAAGAGAAATGATGATAAAGTAGGAGAGAAAATATAATAAAGTATGAGAGAGAAGATGATAGAGTAGAAGATATGATAATAGTTTTTTACCAAATTAGGAAAGTTGCCACAAATAATGGGACACCCTTTTCGAGAAAGTGAGCCATAAATAGCGGGACGGAGGGAGTATTCTCATTAAAATAAAAAATAATAGGTATTAAAATTAAAGTTATGAAATACTCAATTTTATCAATTTACCTTTATTTTTACTTATATTTTTTTAGATTTGACTGTCATCGAGTGTTGAGGGAGTCTACGGCTGTCGATTAGTTTCGGCACGGAAATTAAGAGAAATTAAGAGACTAGATGATAAAGTATGAAAGAGGAGTACATGATAAAGTATGAAATAGAAGATGAGTAAGATAATGGGAAAGTATAAGAGAAATGATGATAAAGTAGGAGAGAAAATGTAATAAAGTATGAGAGAGAAGATGATAGAGTAGAAGATATGATAATAGTTTTTTACCAAATTAGGAAAGTTGCACAAATAACTTTCGGACACCTTTTTATCCTTAAATACGGACGGAGGAGTATTCTCATTAAAATAAAAAATAATAGGTATTAAAATTAAAGTTATGAAATACTCAATTTTATCAATTTAACTTTATTTTTACTTATATTTTTTTAGATTTGACTGTCATCGAGTGTTGAGGGGAGTCTACGGGTGTCGATGCTGCCCCTCTAGTGCTGATTTTTGTCAGATGTACACTGCCTTGAATGCCGATAGAGTGCTTATGGAGTGCCTATGAGTGTTGCAGAGAGCCTAAAATTTCTATCAACACCATAGACAACTAAAAGCTTCCCTTAGGCACTGGAACGAAACACCATAGTCTAAAATTTCTATCAATATCATAGGCACCCATAGGTACACATAGGCTCCCTTAAGTACTGGAAGGAAATTTTGAATATTAGTCCAAATGACGAAAATTTAAGGGTAATTTGGTCATGTTGGGTATTTGCTAAACATAACTTTAAGAAAATGGTAGTATTGTTTTATTTTTAGTGGGAATGAGTATTTTCAGCAAATTGTGATACGAAAATTCTTGTTTTACACTTGATTGGAAAGTAAAAATACATAAATTATCCGATTTTATCTATCTTTTTTATGTATAAAGATGTTACTCCCCGCTAGAAAATGACACATTTTTTGTATTAGGATGTCAAAATATAAATGACATGTTTATAAAAATAATAAAAATAATGTGAACCATTTTGAACTATCAAAAATTTATAAAAATTACATCATATAATACTACTTTCTCAACTTTCACGCCAAAAAAAAAATATCATTTCTAATGGGAATAAAGGGTATTATTACATTTTGCATTGGATTTTTTTTTACTTTTGCTAGTTGAAAAAATGTGTCGAAAATTAAAATTTTAGCGAGAGATTAATTTATGAAAAGCGTGGAGAGAGAGCGTGTGAAAAGTGGGGCCCACGGGTTGCTGCTCGGCTTGGTGTTCCCGCCCAAGGTGAAGGCGGCTAACCCACCAAGCTCATATTCTCCCGCCAAATCATTGATGAGGCCCAATGTCTATATGGCACGTGTCCCGGGTACAAGACACTTGTCGCCTAATGATGCGTCGCGAGTCACGTGGATGGTAGATGCATTATTATTATCATCATTATTATTATAATTTTTTATTTGTTAGCAAGACACGTGTAAGATATTCACTAGGTAGGATTGCTAAATTTGTAACTCAAGTAACAAGTCTTCAATTTTCTGACACAGTTTAAACAAAAATTTGTCTTTACGTACTAACTCCATCCCACTCCATACATCCTATTTCCTTCCCTTATTGTCTAGTTCCATTAATTTTATCTTTTTCACATAATCATAATTAGTGGTTTATCTTACTCTCTCCGTCTCATAAATAGTATTTTTTTTTGAACTATCCAATAAAAAGTGTTATGTTTCATAAAAGATAATGAATATGTGGACCAAAATTAACAATCAAAGAGTCAAATAATATACACCACCACACAACATAAATTTCTTAATCTCCGTGCTCCATAGAAAATAAATATTTTCTATGGGACGGAGGAAATATTTTTTAGTAAGGGATCAAAGTAAGTGAATGATTGTGTATAGAAGGATAAAACCTAACAAAAATAAATGAGAGTTTGTGTAATAATTATTTTTTATATTAAGAAAACATGACAAATCAAATGTAACAACTCAAAAAATAAGACAAGATAAATCAAGCGGGAGTGAGGAAGTATATTTCCCCGTCTATACAAAGTGGTCTTATTTCTTTTCGACACGATTATTTAGGACATTTATTAGTTATGAATAAAGTTATGAGACTTTCAAATAAAATGTACTATTTACTCCCTCGTCCCGATTGATTTGTTTTGTTTCTTAACATGAAAAATAATTACTCCCTCCGTCCCACTCATTCTGTCATGTTGAAATTCGACACAGAGTTTAAGAAAGTGGGTATTGTGTTGTTAATTCGTGTGACCCACAATATAATTCATTTTTGTTATAGTGAGATTCCAACTAATTATAATTAAAGTACAGGGATCTATAACAACAAAAAATCTACATTTCATTGAACACTAGATCCGCATCAAGCTCTCCATGAACTCCTTTTTAGTCATCCTTCCCAAATCACGTAAAAGTTCACTCTTGTCGGACACCAATGCGCTCAGATGGGATCTCTCCGCCATTTCACCGCCCTTCTCATCTAAATTGACAACACAAGACTGGTCTCTCGGAGGAGTTTCTTCCACCCTCTCAGAACCGTAGTCCACCGTTTCAGAGGAATAGAATAATTCAGAAAATTTATCGGCGACATGAAACTGGTCATTCGAAAGAGTTTCTTCCACCCTCTCAGAGTCGTCGTCCACAGTCTCAGAGGAATAGAAGACAATATGAGTGGGACGAAGGGAGTATTATACAAACTTCACTTTTTTCTTTGTGGAACTTACCTCTCCACATACAATCAATCACTCATTTTAATTTCCGAAGAAAAACAAGCCACGTCGAACTTGGTGGAATGAGTAATAATTTACCAAAACATAAAAGATGACACTTTTTGTTGAACGGCCCAAAAAAAAAAGCAGAGACTTTGTATGAGACAATTGATATATTCTGAATTTGTTTAAGAAAATAATAATCCACAAACCAATATTTGAATATTCCGCGCAGAATCTAATGTGGAGAAACGGAAAGAAAAAACGGATTTTAATTCCAAATTCAAATTCATATTCTCTTCCTTTTTTCATTCTTTTCCGAGGGGTATTATTTTCTTGTATTTTAATGCATTAACTGCTAATCAGGTGCGACTTCTGAGCGGAACAATTTTGTCACTGCAAAATATAGCAGACGGCGACGTGTGCTATTTTCGAGAATCTCAACTGGAAGCGACGTCTTTCTCAATCGTACTTACTCATTCTAGAATATATCAATATATCATGGGTGTCCGTTGCTAAAATTTTATTATTAAAAATGAAAATTAATTTGAGACCATAAATTAATCAATACAAAGTCAAACAACTTATAACACATAATTATATTTTTTTTAATTTTCATGCAAAAAAAAATACCTTTACTAGAGAATAATATTTTATTATAGTTTAAAGAAAAGAGAATTCCAGTTAGACTGTTGTAAACTATTATATGATTTATATCCGTAATCCCGTAATATAATATATATATATATATATATATATATTTTTTTTTAAATTTTATCAAATTCCACACAAGACATACAACTACGCATGTAATCGTGGCACGACAAGGATTTCCGGCATATACGATAAATCATTTTTGATTACTTACATTAATACAAAAAAAAATACTAAAATTTAAAAGCAAAATTTGGAGTTTTATCCGTGTATATTTGGGTTTGTGATGAAGCTGTTAATTATTCTAAAATAATAAAGAATGTATGGACATAAATTAATATATTCCCTCATTTTCATTAAAAGTGCGTAATTAATTTATGTCCATACATTTTTTATTATTTTAGAAAAAGAACACTTTTAATAGAATAATTTAATTATGAAATAAGAACATTTATAATGGAACGGAGGAATAATACAGAAACACTTCAAGGGCGAGTGTGTAGTACAATTTATGTTAAGACTATTAAAATCAAACTTTTTATAATTATAAGTTATATAGAAAAAAACATAGACCACATTACACGATCAAAACAAATTAGGTAATTGATCATAATTGTAATTCAAAGAGTTGGAATGGGAAGGGATGAATAAAGGTTGAACACCATCTCCTTGCCATTCACAACCTCGATCAACAATCGAAGCTTACAACTGTTGTTTAACGATCAAGATTATCCAACGCAAGAAAATACAGATTGAAGAAATAATTAAACATTAAATCCTCATCTCAATCACCCTTTGATTCCCATTTTCCAAGACAGAGAAAACTTCTTCCCCACCGGCAACTCCAGCCCTTTAATCTCTACCATCACATTCTTCCCCTTCCCGCCGCCCTCCTCCACCTCGGCCTCCATGTACCGGTGCTCCGCCGTGCTAACTTCCGTCTTCAAACCCTCCGCAACCGCAATCTCATCGACTTCAATCTCAACCGTGCTACTACTCCTCTGCAAACCTAGCACCACCACCTTCTCAATAACCCACCCCTTCTCCACCGCAAACTCGCTCTCCGTGACATCCGACCACACCTTCACGGCTCCGTTATCACTCACCTTGGCGTAGAACTCGACATAAGTGGAGGTTCCGGCCGCAAGCTTCATCTCCGGGAGCTCATCGTCGTCGAGGAAGAGCTTCCCTGTACACACTCCCGCTCGTTTCTCCGAGCGGGAAGGCGACGATTAGGGTGAAAGGAGTGGTTCTCGCTTCTTTCGATATGATCCCTCCTTGTTGCATTGGGATGATGGTGTTTTGATACAAATGCACGTTTATCGCGTGGAGAGGAGCGTTTAGTACGACCGGGTGTGATTCTTTCGAGAGAATCACGTTCGTTAGGTCGAACATGTCGTACCAGCTTCCCGGAGGGAAGATGGCCTCGACCGTGGTCTTGTTCGGGTCAAGAACCGGCGAAATCATAAGGCTGCTTCCGAGTAAGAATTGCGTGCTTAATCCGTATAGTGTCGTCTCGTTCGTAAAAGTGAAGAACAGAGGACGCGCGATTGGTGCACCGGTAGTATGAGATTCGTAGTTGAGTGTGTAGAGATAAGGGAGAAGCTTATACCTCATGCCTAATGCATTTCTTGCAGATTCTGCAACTGATTCCCATTGGTAAAGCTCTTGTCTTGGTGAGTAGAAATTTGCATGATCGCGTGAAAAGGGGTAAAATGCACCTACCTCGATCCAACGGTTGCAGAGCTCTTCGGTCGGAGCAGGGTAGAAGCCACAAATATCTGATCCCACCATAGGGACACCAAATATGCCAAAGTTTAACATAGTTGAGATTGAAAACTTTAAGTCCTCCCATGTCCCCTTGTTGTCTCCGGTCCAATGCGCGGCGTAATGACCCGATCCAACGTAGGTGGATCGGGTCAGGATGAAGGGGCGCTTCCCTTCTAGCCCTTGTAAGGCTTTATGTGTAGCAATTGATTGGGAAAAACCATATAGACTATGAGCATCATACTCGAGAACTCCGTTGTAGTGAACCGCGCTAGTGGCTATGGTTTTATACCCGATCGGGGCTTGTATACCCGAAGCGTTGATCTTGTAGGGCGGATCGTCCCATTTCGTGCTCGTGATGTTCTTGCAATCTAAGCAACACTCCCAACCAGGGCCGGTCCCGTTAGGGCAAATCCGGTCCTGTGGGATCGTGCAGAGGCCGTTGCAGAAGTTGGAGACTTCGTTCATGTCGATCCAAAGGCCATCTACGGGGACGAGCTCATGGAACCTCCGGATCTCCTCGCCCCACCACTTGACCGTGGTGGGGTTCAGGAAGTCCGGGAAGTTGACAGCTCCCGGCCAGACCTGTAGGAAATAGCCCAAGATCTTGTAGTGAAAACAATGAACAATACAACCAAAAGAATTTGGATGATTCTAAACTTGTATATTCAACTGAAAGATATAAATGACACTATAAATTATAGCAAGTCATGAGTATTTCCAACCAAACCTGACCGAGGAAGGGCTTGCCGTGGTACTTGATGAAGACGTCGTTGGCTAGGGCGCGTTGGTAGACGCCATAGGAGGAGTTTACGCCGATTCCGGGGTCTATAATGACAATGTACTTCATGCCTTGTTGATGGATCTTGTCCAAGAATTCCAGAAGCTTCGGACGAGGGTAGTTGTGAGGGTTGAGAGTGAAGTCCTTGTGTCCATCCATGTGATCATCATCGTTCCAAATTACATCAAGTGGGATTTTGGCCTTCTTGTAATTCTCAACTACATCTTCCACTACTGACAAGTTGTGGTATCCCCATCTGCATTGATGGAAGCCTGTGTAGTAATCATCAAAACAAACTCAGTCCCACTTCATAATTCATCAAGATTCACAAGCCCTTTTACAAAGATATGGTCCATTATGTAAAGGTATATGCAAGATTAGGTTTTTAGTTTCCCAGCAGCTTTTGTTATGTGAGATTCCTTGTCTACGTTGTAGTAGATAATATAGAAATACGAGATTGAAATACGACTAAAATAGGCCAGGGGATCCTCTGCCCCAGTTTTTGGTGGACCACTAGGTGGCCCACCAATCACGCGATGCCACGCGTGCATTGGTGGGCCACCTTTTTATCACAACATCACACATGTCCCCACCTTATTGGTGGGACATGTAGTGGGATACCACGGGGCAGAAGATAACCACTGCTAAAATAGGAGATTATGTACTTCTTTTCTGTTGATAATGCAATAAAGCCTGAATGCAACACATGCTTCTAGGTGGGTCTTGAAGATTTTATTGAGACAGTCATGGGAAAAAGATTTTCATCAAAGGGTCTTTACTGAAATAGTACAACATATGATTCTTTCACATGGATATTAGAGTTTTACTTCGAAACTACCCACTTTGAATGTAAATCTGTACTAGGCTATCGGAAAACATCTTAAAAATAGAATAAAAAGCAAAACTCTAAGTATTGGAATTGACCAAAATATCCAAAATATCTATTATTCCGTAAAATTTAAAATTCTAACAAATGTATATAATTGGAAAGTAATTCAAGAAAACATATAAAACAAGGGAGAAAACAAATCTTGAAGAATCAAATATATAGTGACGTGTGTAAAATGATATGCAAGAAATATATAATGGGTGAAAGCGAAATGTGTGCGTGGCGTGTCGAAAGGAAGAAATAGTTTAATCCTTCAAATGATTAGATATGACCAAGATTTGTCAAAAAGTTGTTCTGCACAATCAAATAAAATATTTAGCCTAATCATATGACCAGATTATTGAAAACCCATATCCACTAAAGCATATTCTTGAATCATCTCTATTTTCATTGGCCCTAATCATCTCCTCATCAAAGCAAGCCACCTCTATACCCTTGTGTTCACACTATAAGGGTATTAATATGTGACATTTTTTATTAAATCAAGTGGACCATATTTAACACATGTCAATATCTTTATAATGTGATACACACAAAGATATACAAAAGTGGTATGCACAACCTTTTGTGGCAAGCCACAGTCAAAATGTGGTCCTAATTCCTATCGGCAATTGCTCATTTTTTTACCTAAAGAATTTAATATTCATCAAATTATCCTGGGCATGTTATCCCTGTACATGTTATGGTAACAATTTCCTAGTGTTACTAAAGTACTCACTCCGTCCCATTGAAAGCGTCTTGTTTTCCATTTTTGGCGTCTCATTGGAAGCGTTTTGTTTCTAAAAAAGAAAAAAATATGTGGACAAGATTTAACTATCCAAAAGTCAAACAATATACACCACACATTATCATTTTCTTAACATCCGTTTCCATTAGAAAAAAGACGTTTCCAATGGGATGGAGCGAGTATAATCAAACTCATTTATTATATATTTAAAGGCGAAATAAATGTTAAATAATACCCGGAATTTCGGAGGGAAGCACTAAAAAGCAACAAGACTAAACAGAGTAGGAACAGAGTAATAACAAAAGCAAAAACTCAAAATCTCCAGAAATTAAGGAAACTAACCGAAAGCCCAGTAGGGCATGGCCGCCGGCCGGCCGACAAACGCCGTGTACTGATCGACAACCGCCAGCGGCGTCGAGCCGGAGAAGAAGTAAAAGTCGAAAACTCCCCCGATAACCTTATACGTCAAAGAGTCCCCCCTATAGAAAACATCCATCCCGTTACTATTCAACAGCAGAACCGCGTGAGCGTTTGCTTCCCCATCAACGTTCCGCAGGTCCATGTACACAGGGTGGGACCCGTACAAGTCGGTGTTGAGGTTAATCGCCGAGATATCGGTGGTGTAGAGAGTGTACGGATCGTTAGGGTAGAGTTTAATCCCGTGCGGCTGCGAGTTTTCGCCCAAACCGTAGAGCGAAGCGGATTTCGGCAATTTCGTCGAGATTTCGAGGTACTGGTCTTTGAACACCAAGTTGCTGTAGCTGGAGTCGAAGAGGATCTCGCCGTTGGATTTGCGTCTCACGCTGAAGGTGAAAGGATCGGCGGTGTAGGCGAAGATGAGCTCCGTTCCGACGTATTTCGCCGGATTGAGAGCGGAGGCGTCCTTCCTCGGGCGAGCAATTGTGTGCCCTAATTGAGGAGGCTTTTCGCGCGGTAGGAGATTGTACGGCACCTCCCATCTCCGCTTCCTCGCGTCGGTAATGTGAACCCTCAATCGGCTCTCCGTTTCATGCCTTCAAAAATTAATAAGCAAAATCAGACAAAAAGCATGAGAAGTTTAGAAATTTAATTTGAATTCGGAAATGGTGAGATCTTACTTGATGTAGAGCTGTAAGAGGGGGATATCCTTTCCGTACACGTTGTTCTTCTGCTTGACTTGAAGTAGACCGATTAGACCGCCATTGGAGGACTCTTCGATTGAGAGCAAACGGTAGCCTTTGCCGATTTTTGTGGAAACACTAGCTGAAGCTAACTCGTGAGAAGTAAGAAATGTAACAACAAAGAGTAGAATCACAAATCTCGGGAAGGAGGAGAGAGAATGAGCGGGAGGAAAAGGGGAGGAGAACATTATGTTGTGATTATGGGGAGAGACAAATTGGCGGTAACTGTAGCCTTGTTGGGGGTATATATATATATATATATATATAGAGAGAGAGAGAGAGAGAGAGGGCCACAATTGCAGAGGAGAGAGAGGATACATGTGAGGAGGATGAGGTTGGCATGATTTGAAGAATTTGCCCTTGCATTACATGTGACTTTGGGATTTTTGTTTGGATTCCAATTTATCTTTTACCATTTCTTCTGGGATTTTTGGCTCATGGGGATTTAATCATGATTGATTGCATTGCATTGGATTTTGGATAGGCTAAAACTTATACGATTCTTGTAATAAATACTATAAATTGCATAATATATGATCAAGCCATTAACATAAAAAATAGAAAATATCATTAACTCCTATACTAATCAATATTATCGTGCTTCTTTAACGGGTATAGAAAATAAATACTTTATTTTCATTCCGTAATAAGAATATAATAAGAGTCCGGCGGTTAAATGCCCAAATAGGTAAAGTCAAACACATTTATACTCAATTGTTATATTTAAGTTCACTATATACCCAAAAAGACTAAAATATCCCTGCTTCTTCAATAAAGTAAAACGATGGGATGGTCCGATCACGGTCGGCACAAAAAAATTTGTGATCGGCACGACCCTATTGATCGGCACCATTTTGTGCCCTACCGATAGGGCCGTGCCGACCATCACCATTTTGTGCCCTATCGATAGGGCCGTGCCGACATAGGTCGTGTGATCGGACTACAATATGTGCATGACACCTATCGGTCGGCACGGCCTATCGATAGGGCACGCCCACATATTGTAGTGCCGACATAATTTTTGTGCCGTCAATAGGGTAGTGTCCATCACTAGTCCGATTGCAAGTTTCGGGTTAAAAAATTGAAAAAGTGAGGGTAATTTAGTAAACTTGGGTATTTCCTACATAGTTTTTAACAAAATGGGTAGTTTTGTACTTTATATAGCGATTTTGGGTAGGATTGTACAATTCCACATATAATAATTAAAGATTATGCAATGAATAGTAATTAAGTCCCGTTTATGCAATGAATAGTAATTTAAACATTTAAATATGTTTAAATATTATGCAACGAATAGTAATTAAGTCCCGCTTGCGATAGATTATTGACAAATTATTTAAATTTAATTTCAATGTTTGAAAAAAAAATTTAACACCTTTCAGTTTATTCTAAAAACTAAGAGTTTGTGCTCGTTTTTAGAGAACTTAAAAAATAATTTATCCTGAAAATAAGTTGTTAATGCTTATTATTCTATTATGAAAATAAGTAAAAATAACTTCATAGATCCTCGTATCAAATTCCTCAAATAATATTTTTTAAACTAAACTTTTTTATCATTTCTTTAATTAAGTACTTATATATAAATATATCCAAACACAACTATTTATTCATTTTAAATATTTATGTTATCAGAACTTATACCATAAACATTTATGTCACAAGTATTTATTTAAGTTATTTTCCAAAACGGAAACTAAAAAATATAAGTGTTTTTTCACGCAAATGTGTGAGAATATTCGTGATAGTAACAATTCATGCAGTAATCGTTTATATACCGTTTATTGGATCTGTTTTTACAAGTAGAGCCTAAAAAAAGAAAGAAATTAATGGATTTAACGACAACAGATTCAGCCTGCATAATGAATAGTAATAAAGTTGTATTCATGAAAATATAGTAATAATGAATACAACTTTAGTAATAAACGGTCAAACTTCTGTTATTGTATTTAGCCTGCATAAGTATGATTTGTTGCATGAATACACTACTTTAGTAATAAAAAATAATTTTATAATAACTTCCCCAATCTGAGCACTAGCCTATAAGATGAAGATATTGTTTTATATATTTTAATAAAATAAAATAAAATAAAATTTTAATTTTTCAAAGGTAGTGTTTGGAGTAAAAGAAAAAAACTTAATTTTAGAGAAAACAGTTATGCAAATACTATTATAAATTATTTTTTAATTTGTTTTGGCTTCGATTCTAAAAAGCTATGTTGCACGGACACTCCGAAAAATGCCGCCGTCTTCCGTGTCGGACACGGACACGCGCCCAACACGTGTCGGACACGGAAAAAAAGAGTCCATAATAAAAAAAAAATTAAAAAAATTTGGACACTTCCCGGACACGGCAATTTATGTGTCCGACACGCACGGGACACGTTTTTTTTTATTTGGACACGTTTGTTTGACCACTTCTTCACAACGATTCTCAAATCATCGAAACCTTCAATCTTTCACTTTAAATAAACTAAATTAAATTTTTCATTCAATGGAGTAAACTCTGGTTTGCTACAATCCTAATATTTTTTATTTATATTATTATGACTTATGAGTTATGACTTTAATACTAATGTTTATTGTTGTTATCTACTTATCTTAGTATTTTACATTTTAATCTTTCACTTTAAACAAACTAAATTAAAATTTTCAATCAATGGAGTAAACTCTGGTTTGCTACAACCCTAATATTTTTTATTTAGATTATTATGACTTATGAGTTATGACTTTAAGACTAATGTTTATTGTTATCTACTTATCTTAGTATTTCACATTTTTATGCTATGATTATGACTTATGAGTTATGACTTATGTGCTTTGAGTTGATCATTTGATAATATTAATAATTTAATATTATTTATATCAGCGCCCGTGTCATGTCCTAAATTTTTCAAAAAATGCCGTATCCCGTGTTCGTGTCGTACCGTGTCCCGTGTCCGTGTCCGTGTCCGTGCAACCTAGCTAAAAAGCAATCCCTGACCATCTTATAGGCTTATGCTTATTTTGAATTTTTTAATTACAAAAAAACAGAAGTACATATTTCAAACATTAAAAAATATACTTTTACGGTAAAAAAACCCATAAACTGCTTATTTAAGTTGTTACAAACACTATATTATGTTTCGGGTTGATTAAAAGTAATTTATTGTATTTTAACATTGGTAATTGAAATGGTAAGAGTTGCTGAAAAAGTTGCTAACACCTTTGAGAGCATCCGCATTGCTCATCGATTTAAACACCCATCCATCACATTCTCTCTCCGTTACGTCAGCTTTTTTTTAAACACTCAACTTTTAAACACTCAATTACATTCCTTCATCTATCCATATAATTTTTTTTTACTTTATTGGGTCCCATTATTTAAATTTTTTTAAATATTATATTTTAATAACAATAACAAATATATAATAATATTTTTATTACTCTTCGAATAAATAAATAATTATAAAATAAAAACACTTTAAAAACTTGCTTCATTTTGTGGGTCGAATTGGAAAATCTGAGTGATTCCAATTTCTGTGGCTTCATTTTCTGCATATAAAATGTGGACCGAAAATTCTTCTCTCCTAAGTTTTTTTTCATAAAATCCAATAAATGGGTCCCACAATAACACACTCTCTCTCCATCCAATACTTTAAATGAAAATTCTTCTCTCTCCATCCAAGTTTTTTTTGCATCGGTGCCATCCATCCATCCATCCATAATTATGGATGGCTAATTCTTCAGCAGTGCAGATGCTCTGATTGCGTTTTCATGCCGTGGATTTGTCTGCTTTTTCACTAGTTACTAACCTTGGAAATTGAATGGTTGTAATTTCATTTCTCAATACTCTATATCTCTAATGTACATTTCGTTTAGATCAGAAAAATTGATAGTCGCTATTAAAGTACGTATTTAATAAACTATCAATCAAAAGATAATGCATTTCTTTGAGGGTAGAGTTATGGTTAGATCAATTTATCATAAAATTCAATTGGAGCCAAGCAAAACAATATCTTGAATTAGTACATGTAAATATTAGAATTAGTTTAGTAGTATTAGACAAGTGTAGATTTTATTGAAATAAAAAGTGGACCACGTCCGATGAAATATTAGGCCACGACATCAAACTTAAAAGGTAGTTTGGGCCTAAAAGGAAATGGGCCAGGCTTTCGTGGTCCATCGGATTTGTGACCTGCATTTCATAATACCCATAAAATCTACAGGTTACTCGCCATCATAGGTTGCAGCCGGTCCAATAAAAGCTAGGTGGTCCTCGAAAATTTCAATACCCAGAATACCCTTTGAGTATTTTATTAATTTTAAAATTAATCATTTTTCGAATCTGCTAAATAATTAATATCATATCTCATACTTTTACTCATCTTCATTCTCTTACTTTATCATCTACTCATCTCTCATATTATCATCTACTTATCTTAATTCAGATATCGAAAAAAGTGACCAATTATAATGGGACAGGAGATAGTAATTGTCGTCATCTTTCCTACTTTATTATCTAATTTCATTATACTACCCATCTCTCTCTCTTACTTTGTATATTATGTCTTATACTTTATTATCTATTATTATCTAACTTATCTTATCTTTCATATTCTCTCATTATCTGTCTTCTATCTTCTA
Source organism: Lavandula angustifolia (assembly GCA_028984105.1). Lineage (NCBI taxonomy): Eukaryota > Viridiplantae > Streptophyta > Magnoliopsida > Lamiales > Lamiaceae > Lavandula > Lavandula angustifolia. The sequence continues at coordinate 1,148,984 of CM054803.1, forward strand.
TCTTCTCTCTCATATTTTATAATTTACCATTCTTTTCAATTTTATTATATATTCTCTTAATTCATATGCTAAAAAAATTGTGGCCACAAATAATAAAAAAGGAGCATATAAGCTTAGCATATACTCCCTCCTTCCAACTAGAAACGATACGTTCCTTTTGGGAGTAAGAATTAAGAAAGTAGTGTTATGTAGTGTAGATTATTTGAATTTTTAATAGTTAATATAATCAGGGACAAAGGGAGGGGTGGGGCAGGGGTGGCAGTAGGCTCCCATGTGGTTAAAAGATTCAGTGTATAGACATCACATATATTATATTATGGTAAGTGGTAACCCTTCCTCATAAAGGTTTGTAGATCTAGGTTCAATTCCCTGCAATGTTTGTTTTCTTTTCTTTATTATTTTACCTTTTTTCTTCTTTATTTTTTAATTAAAATTAATTCAGAAAATCACATTATAAATTAGATTCATAAACATATAATTAATTGGATTTCGAAGTTTCTGGTTCCGTCCCTTAATATAATCTACACAAGATCTAGGTTCAATTCCCTGCAATGTTTGTTTTCTTTTCTTTATTATTTTACCTTTTTTCTTCTTCTTTTTTTAATTAAAATTAATTCAGAAAATCACATTACAAATTAGATTCATAAACATATAATTAATTGGATTTCGAAGTTTATGGTTCCGTCCCTTAATATAATCTACACAATCTTAAACACTGTTTTTTTTTAATTCACTAAACCCCCCCAATGTAGATATCTTGGGTGCAAGCACTGAAATTACATAACGGTCTTTGTGAAAATTGAACGCAAGACCTATGGGTCCTGGACCACCAATCATAACTTCTACACCATCCCATGGGACTTAAACACTGCTTCTTAGTTGAAGGGAGTAGTAATTTGTTGTCTATCCCGTACACATATTCTACTAGCTGTCAACTTTTCTACATTCCTCAACCAAAAACCGCTAGATATTTTCCGTTTCTTCCTCTCTCTCTACCCAATCGAATTTTCAACGTGTCGTCACTTAAACGACGTCACATTACGCGTCATTTCGAACAGACGTTACTATAAATTGAGGCTTTTACGTTAACCTAACATGAAAATCCCCAATAATTTATCGAATTATTATTATAATTTTTTAGATGGAGAAGAGAAAGCGAGAAGATGACGGAGGATCCAAATCTAATGCTAGGAGAGCGGCGCCGCGAGAAGACGATGGCGGCGCCGTGAAGAGGGCGGTGCCGTCGGACGAGGAGGTGGAGGAATTCTTCGCCATTCTGAAGCGGATACACATCGCGCTCAATTATTTTAAGGAGCGTGACGGCCGTAAGATAAATGCGGCGGCGCCTCGGTGGAGTCCGGCCTTTGTAATGGAGGACTTTGACGGAGTTAAGACGGAGGGTGAAAGCTCGGGGAGAATCCAATGTCGAGGTTTGGATCTGAATTCGGATCCGGTTGGTGATGTTTCGGATGAGGCTGATTAACTTTGTATTAGAGTTTTAGTTAATTAAGTAACGTTTTAATTGTAGGCTAATTTAGTTCCCAATGACTTGTAGGTCATTCATTCTACTCCCATCTACGTCACACTCATAAATATTACATGTGAAATATGCGTGCATCATAATTGATTTTGGTTTGATTGTTTAATTAGAATATATACATATCAAATACTTTGCGACGGTAATATAGAAGGGAGTATAATTGTATAACACTAAAGTCTATATAAATTTAGTCGGGTTTCTGTAAATAGATCTCGTTGACTTTGCAAATGCACAACTATTTCCTTAATTTTTATCTTAAATATACAACTCACCCGACCCATGTATATTGTCTCATATTTCTTTTCCGATCTTTCAATTATTGTTATCTAATTCTAAAAGTGATAACTATTAATGAATCAAAATTTATTTAAATAAATGGATTACACCATTTTAAACAATTACATAAATTTTCTTTAATTTACTTGCAAAAAATAAGTGAACCAACTCTAAAATTTTATTTCATCTGTCTCGTTATTTGTGGCTTACTTCTAAATTGGGTATCACACAAAAAGTGGTTAGGGATCAATTTAGCAAAAAAATTTATTACCTTCTCTCATAATTTATCATTTCTCTCTCCAACTTTATCATCTAATTTCATTATATTTAAAAAAAATTCTCTCATACTTTATAATCTACTGTCTCACTATCCCACTCATCTCATCTCTCATATTTTATCACCTATTTGTTTAATCTGAAAATTTTTGAGTCGCTTATAGCGTGAGGGAGAGAGTAATTATAGGGGTCCTACGTCTTTATCATACAAACCAATTTTAAATAATTAATTCATTACATGAGTCCACACATTTGACAATCCAAACCAACTCCCTTAACAAGACAAGTTCAATGAGACGGAGCGAGTATTAAAAATGACTTATATTAATCAACATTTGATTTACAACTAGATATTGCTTTCATGATATGGGCTTTTTAGTTGTCTCATATGGGCCGAATTAATAACGGGTGGAGGCTTGGGCCCATATGTTTCTGGGCTTTCAAATAATCAATTCTACTTTACCAATAGTTTTATATTTTTTATATTTTGAGGTTTTTATTTGTTATCTATAAAGTCACTTATTTAATTTGTTATAGATTTCTCACCTACTCTGATGGTTCGTAGTGCGGTTTCTGGTGAAGACATATAATTAAAATTGTCACACACCTCCTCCTAACAACTAATCTAGAAATGGACCTTCCAATTTTTTATATTTTAGAAAAAAATTATACTCAACGGGTCCATAATATGAAAATAGATTAGAAAATCTAACCTAACCAACAAAGGATTAGAGAGAGAAAGTATCTAGAATATTCTTATATTACTGTAGTTAGAGAATCTAAATTCGTTATTGTATTTGCCCAAAAAATAAAGGAAAATTCCATTCTTTTTTCCTTGGACTAAAACCCAAAGAATATAAAAGGAGTTTGATTCGCAGTTTGAATTCATTTCAAAAGAATTCGAAAAACTCATTAAGTTATTAGAGGTTTAAGAAATTAAAATTTTCTAATATGATTTTTAAAATTTTGATTTCGAAATGTCAAAATCTAAACATCTTACATACTTATATAATGTTGATGATTATTTGACCTATTTTTTGTATCTCATTTGATGTTGGCTCATTAGAATGGTGATACGTGTCCAATTTTTAATACTACATCCGTTTCACTAATCAAGTTCTATTGCTTTTGGATACGTAAATTTAGAAAGTGAGTAAAAAAGAAAATATTTGAGTAAAAGTATAAAGTGGTGGGGTCCATTTGTTTAGAGTGATTGTTGTCCACTCATTTCTTTTTATTTATGGAATATGACTTGTTTAGTGAGACACCACGAAATAGATAATGAGACTTGATTAGTGAAACAGAGGGAGTACAAAATACCTAAAATAATCATTATATATAGGGTTACCAAATCTCAATTAGGTGATTATATTCTTATATAAATAGCCCAGCTATTCATTATAACTATATCCGAAAATCATAGAGCAAATTACTGGCTTGATAGCGCTTCTAGACATACTCAGAAGACGAACTATGTAAACAATCCTCGTGTCATTATTCGTTTTTTTATTGTATCTTGTTCTTTCTTGTATAATTGTATGTAGGGATACATGTCCATTCATTTAATCGAAACAAAAACCAATTTTAGACAAATTTCTGGTTCCCAAAATTTCTTACCAAAACGTCACTTTCATACCAATCCAATTATGTGTGTATGTAATTAGTAGATCAAGAATCGTATGTTGTAGTGGAAAATCACTGTGACCATGTATACCCCATCACATTATGCGATCCACATTGTTTTGTATCGATCGACATTTAGTAGATTATGTAAAGATATTTTATTCAACATCCTTGATATATTGTGACTACCTTATAAAATAATTTAAAATTTTAGATTTTGTGGTAGTCGACAGCATGTTTATAATATCTTATCTTTTCAATAACATGGTCGAGCATATATATCAGAAAAAATTATGTGGTAGCATGTCAAACGTGGGGACAATAATCACTAGAAAGATCGTAGATGTATGTATGATCATAAACGAACGAACCACATAGGCTATATATTTTTGAATATAGTATAGATTGTTTGTTTCTCACTAGAAAATAATGAAACTCGAAAAACTTCAATATATTGTGTAAGATATATGTCGAACATGATTCTCAGCGATGTGTCTGATCACTAAATATCACTGCAATTGATATATTTTTATATATTTTTTGCTGCTATATTTTTCGAAATATCATTATTACACGATATAAAGATCTTATAAATACATTATTTAAGGTCATCAAGTATTTTATTAAGATTTAGTTGTTATTTTATTTTATTTTATTTAACATTAAAAAAATCTAATTATATCTATAAAAAATTGATCATATAGGAAGAGTTCTTATAAGAATTCTACACCCTTTATCTAACTGATTGGATGATAGAGATTATCTGAAATAATCCAATATGAAAAGTGTAAATTTTTAAACATATAATATATAAAGATTATGTATTGAATGATTGAAATTGTATATAATTTTGATTTTCTACTAAATTCACAACCTATATTTATGTATATATAACTGGTGCATCATATTCCGAAGTTTTTCCTCAAAATATCGTGTCGTGTACTATATCAACGCAATTTCGATTATTCTAATTTCATTAGTCAAATCTCCAATTCAATTTGTTCAAACTTTCTCTAGAAAAATAATGCTTTCGAAGAAACAATAATGCAGCCTAGAGAGAGACGTATACTTAAATTCTTGGTACTCTTTTTCCTTATTGATTCGTTATCTTTGAAGGAAAAAAAACGTTTCCACTATATATTCCGTGTCATATTTCTTTAAATTATTTAATACGTCTTCTTTCCAGATCAATACTAATTAAAAATAAAGCACTAATGAAAGGACTAAGTTGGATTAGTGGAAAGACTAGTCTAGTTAAAGACAACTAATCAATGAGTCTAGTCCACTTTTTTATTAGATAAATTGTGACTTAAGTAATATGCTGGACATCGAATGAGTTAATTAATTATCAAACGCATATAAACATATAGTCAAGTACATAAATTATGTTAAAAAATGTAGTCAAATAACATTTCTCTAACGTTGTACAACATTGTTCCCACTGTTGTTATTTTAAAGCGAATGAGTTAATTAATTATCAAACGCATATAAACATATAGTCAAGTACATAAATTATGTTAAAAAATGTAGTCAAATAACATTTCTCTAACGTTGTACAACATTCTTCCCACTGTTGTTATTTTAAAGTGGAGAAGCTTTAATCATGACTCGATAATGATTAGCAATTAACTAATCTCCTATTTTGAATATTTCCGTGTTTCACGCTAATTGTTTTGGTGGAGACGATGATGAATTATGTCCAGATTTCGTATTCTATATAGAAATTGACTTCATATTTTTTTTGATGACGAGGGTAAACCGTAGCTGCTATCGAAGTGCGTATTGGGTAAACTCCGCTCATGTATTCTAACCTGCAAACAACACAGAAAGGTTCAACCACTATAGGCTAATCATAGGTGACATGCTCACACATAGCGGTCTTGGTGGATTTTGAACCCATGACCTTCCGATCACAGGCTACCCATCTTAACCGATATGTCATCTCAAGGGGACAATTGACTCCATATTTTGATTCACTTGTTGGAGGTCGATATATACGTGGAGTTAATTTTTTTCTTTGTATTTGTGTTCTAGTTATATACTCTTTCCATCCCAATAAATATGACTTGTATTCCTTTTCGAACTGTCTCATTATTATTGTGTTATTTCTAAAAAAAGAAAGAAAAAAAATCGTGGGCACAAATTGACTATCTAAACGTCAAATAATATATACCCCACAATATCAGCTTAACACATATTTGTCCACTTTCTTAATTACCGTATCCAAAATAAACAAACCATCTTTAATGAGACGGATGGAGTATCATATACTCGCATATTGTTATCTTTATTGCGGGACTACGTGGTGGTCGGGTTAGGGTTACATTTACAACCAAACTTTGTGACAAGATTGATAGATGTGATACAACCGATGTAAAAGTCGAGACCTCAATATTACTTTGTGGTCAAGTTTAATTACTAATTATTAGGATCGACGGGTCGGGATAGATTAGATCCCATATTACAAAATAGTACTCATCCCGTTTGAATTCATTAGTCCAGTTTTCTTTTTCGGATTGTCGCACTAATTTTTTTTTTTAAAAACTTAAAATAATATTGTATTATAATTTAATGAACTCCACTACTTTATACTTAATCCGTCCCGTTAATAAAATTTTATTTATGTAGACACGGAGACTAAGAAAATTGATTTAGTAGTTTTATGTGTTTTAATTAATTGTATTAAGAAATTAATAGTTTTCGAGGAATGGTTGGTTGAAATGAATTAGAATTAATTCAAATTTTATTAAGGCATAATTGAGACAATTGATTTTTTTCGATTTTTTTATTTATTTTGTAACTAAAGAAATAATCCAAGGTTTACAAAAAGTTAAAAATCGTAATTTTCTGAGTTCTTAATGAAACGGAATCGTGTGATAGAAAAACTTTTAGAGAGAGAAGTGTATAACAATGTGTAGTTGGTAGTGATCAATGAGGGGTCTACCTCATTTTTTAATATAGAGTGTTTTTGCCATTAAAAGAAATAAAATAATATTATTGGACGGACCGAAAATAAGTAATAAGACAATAATAATGGGACAGAGGGAGTATTATATTATACACAATAAATAACTTTTTTAATATCCGTATCGAAAAGAAACTAGACAATGAAATGAAGTGCAACGGAAATAGTATATTGGTAATTTGTAAATGAAATGGGAATAGTGGAAAAGAAGAATTGATTATATTAACTTTGAATTGGTATATTGCTTTTACTTTATTGAGGAATCAACTTTAAGCCGAATAAACATTTGAATTATTTGATCTGGTCGAGCCACCATGTGGAAAGTGGACCGGCTTATTCGGTGGATCCGGTCCAGTGTGGTTGTACACACATTTGCGGCTTTGGCAAATTGTACCATCCCGACAAGCGGAAGCGTGCTCTCACCGACTGCACGTGGTGCTCAATCTGATGCGATGCACTGTATGAACCGTAAAGCTCCTGCTCTCGGTGCAACCTTTGATGCGCTGCACGTGACTATCATTGCCTTCACCTACTGCTGGTAGGTTTGATGCTAGGTGAGGGCAGTGTACTTCCCACCCCATAATTTGAAAAGTCTCCTTTTTTTATTTAAAAAACTTATTTTTTTATATTAAGATGACAGATGTCATATGCTGTGGTGGGAGGTGTGCTGCCCCTCAGCCCCAGCATCAAACCAACCCCTACTGCTAGACCCATTAACAATTACGGTCCGTGTTCTCATGTGATGGCGTAGTGGTGAAGATGGGTGGTTCGGGACCGAAAGGTCATGGGTTCAATTCCTACTGGACACATTATGTGTGTCTGTCACCTTAGGGTGGTTTAACTCTCCTGGGTGGTTTGCAGGCTATTGCACATGAGCGAGGTTTACCTTCGGTATGAAAATTAAAAGAATATGATAAAGTAGAAGAAATAGATAGATGATAAAGTAAAGTAGAAGAAATAGATAGATGATAAAGTATGAGACAGAAGATGAGCATACGTCCCGTGATTGAAGAAATAGATAGATGATAAAGTATGAGATAGAAGATGAGTATACGTCCCGTGATTTGTGTCCATATTATTTTCGGTATGAGAATTAAAAGAATATGATAAAGTAGAAGAAATAGATAAATGATAAAATATGAGATAGAATATGAGTAAGATGATGAGAGAATATAATAGATAAAATAATAAAGTATGAAATATGATAATTATTTGCCAAGTTCAGAAAGTGGTCATTTTTAGTTTGATATCCCAACCAGAAAACGTGGCCTCTTATAGCGGGATGGAGGGAGTACTTATTTTCGGTCTGAAATTAAGAGAATAATATATTGTTTGATTTTTTAATAGTTAGCTTATGGCCCCATTTGGGAAAACAATTTAAATAAGTGTTTATCCCATAAGTGCTTATAACATAAGTATTTATGTTATAAGCGCTTAAATTGAATAAGCTATTGTGTTTAGATACTTTTATATATAAACACTTAATTTGAAAAAATATAAAATATAGTTTAAAAATTATTGTCAGGGGATTCGATATGATGATCTATTTTTCATAAGCTATTTTTGGCTTATTTTCATAAACTATTCCTACCGGGTTATGAAAATAAGCTATAACTTATTGTTTAGAATAAGATATTTTCATAAGCTCTATCAAATGCATGCGTAAACGCTTATTTTTTAAAATAAACTGAAATAAGTTTTTCCAAACGGGGCCTATATCAATTTTTTTTATAAATGAGCTTCTTATAAGCGAATCTACCAATTAAGAAAGTGAACCACTAATAATAAAACAAAACTAAAAATTATTATACTTCTACAAATCACAACACAAGTTTATTTTAAAATAGAAAAATCTTGGCAGGTAATCTTTAGATAATAACAACATTTGAACCGATCCACTATGTAGATTTTTCAATTATAAGATAGGATATTTTTACTAGACGTGTCGACATTTAAAAGTGATTAATTTAATAAGTTGAGAACTTTGGGAGATTAAACAATAAAAAAATATTATTTAATCTATTAATCAATTGTGGCAGGCTAGTGCTGACAGAGACTCGATAGTTTGACTGACTTGTTACCCATCTTAGGTACTAAGCTGTAATGAGTGAGCTGTCCTAAATTAGATAGATTCCTAAGATAGATTTAGCATTTTTCGTGCTGCAATTTAAGTGCCCAAAATACCCCCAATAGTTCTCGTTAATGACAAATAGGTTACATTTTTATCATGTAAATTTTCATTTTGCTCTTTTATTACTGCATATTCTATTTTCTTTATTTCGTGTCTCTTTTTGGTTCTCTAAAATAGAATGTATTCAACTTACCTTTTTCGGCAGCTTAATTTTAATCGATGATTTATGAGGTAATATTAAAACGTAGCCAAATTTTTTAAGTTAAAATACAAAAATAGCAATCATTATAATTCTCTACACAATAGAGCTATTTTCAATAAAATATCAGTACTTTTACATCAGTAAAACATGCAAAAGTCTTATCTTAATCATATAATTGTTATGGAGTTGAATATGAGACAAATCTGACTGAAGAGGCAAAAAAATAAATTTAATTGCATACATGTGACTTTGGTTCTAACCAATTTTGATCGGTCCGTACCGGGTTCTAACCAATAGGATCTATTTGTTGCATCTAGTGAGACAAGGGCTGCTGAGTTTCTTAGAAAAGAAAATCGAACTCTTACACTTACGGTTAGAACGGATTAGAACAGTGATCAAAAGCGTAGAGAATTTATTAGATAATCAAGTTATTTCTCACACTAAGAATCCAATCAGAACTATGTCATAACTAATCAAAACTCAATCAACCCTATGAGAACTCGGTCATAATATTATCAGAACCATAAAATTTTGCAATACCAGTATACCACTAATTCAACGCCAATGGTTAGAATACAAATCCGCATGGTCAGAACCGATAGGGACCTGGTAAGGATTAAGGACAAATATTATTTTATAAAAATATAATTTAATCAGTCATATCAATCAATTATTGCACAAAATTTCGAAAAAAGAGCCAGTTATAATGTCTTTTACTATCTCACTATTTTATGAAGTAAATTATAAATATGACTATATTTGTACTTTGTCTTAAGTAATAGGGGCATTTGCAACAGTAGCCAAATAGTAGAAATATACATACATATATAGCCCATCACTAAAAAAAAATACAAATATAGCCATTTTGTCCTTATACGGCGCACGGTCGATGGAATTCATAGGCCCTCCAAAAAAAAAAAAAAAAAAATTGAAAGGGCCGATGCCCTTTCAAAAAAAAAAATAAGGAGGGCCGATGCCCTTTCAAAAAAAAATTTGAAAGGGCCGAGGGCCGATGTGAAAGAAAAGGAGGGTGGTAAGCTTCTTGATAAGGAGAGCCGATGCCCTTTCAAAAAAAAAAAAAAAAAGGAGGGCCGATGCCCTTTCAAAAGAAAATTATGGAGGGCCTAAGTTGAAAATAAAATAAAATAAAATAAAATAGAAGGAGGGCCGATGGTCCTAGAAGAAAGAAAAAAAAATAATGGAGGGTTAGAAGAAGGAGGGCCGACTTTGGCCTTCAATTTGTAAAAAAAATAATAAAAAAATATGAAGGGCCGATGGATCCATCGGCTCTCCATCGGCCCTCCCATCGGCCCCGTCGGATAAAGACAAAATGACTATTTTTGTGTTTTATTTAAATTTTAGGTTATATTTGTATTTTTTATTTTTATTTTGATTAACGGTGTATATTTCCACTAACTAATATGGCTATTGTAGGCTTACAGTTTCTCCGCCATGATTTATTGTGTTCACATCTCGAAGAGATTACAGTAATTAATTGTGGAGATAGGTGGTGACATAACTGTGTCACCGACACTATAACAGTAATTTTATTTATGATTATTTTTAGATAGGTAAATTCGTAATTGTAAGTTACTTGCTTTTCTAATCTTGATTTGAGCACTGGTCATAAATATATCTGTCAACGAAAACAAACACGTAAAATATAGTCTATTCTTAATTAAAATAATTCATTAAATATACTCACTTCATCCTGTTAGACTTGACTTGTATTTATTTTCAAATTGTTCCACCCGACTTATTTTATATTTCTTTTCAGACCGTCCCACCTGACTTATCTTGTATTCCTTTTCGGACCGTATCACCCGACTTATTTTGTTTCGAAAAAAGAAAATAATTACTAAAAACTCTTTTTTTGTAGAACATACCTTTGTACACACAACCACGCTCATCTATATACAACCACCAACTTACTAAAATATTCATATTGAAGCACGATAAGTCGTGTGAGACGGAGGAAGTAGTAAGAAAATTTAAAATAAGCAAAAAGCCGAAAACGATGTTTACTCATTTTATCCGTTGGATTTCTGTCATCGGTGCGGGGCGGCCAGCTTTAATTAACCTTTCGCGCCAAATCCGTGAAAGTAAATAAAAGAAAAAGAAAAATTAAAAACGGGGGGGTCGTGATTGACTATGTCGAAGGTAGGCCCCATGTATCCGGATGCGAAGCGCACATTGCAATCCAGTTAATCACGCCAATTCAGAAATTCCAGAAAAAGGAAAAGAAAAGTTATTACCAAGAATACGAGACAAGCAGATGAGCCGACACGTCAAATGAAAGCAACATACAATTGCCGAGGCGTCCGTGATTTGGCCCCCATGTTTTCCCACGTCACCATCATCGCCCCCCCCTATAAATTCCCTCCCCCCAACTTGCCTCCCTCATCGCACAACCTGCTTTTCTCTCTCTAAAACACTTTGATTCTCTCTCTCTAGTTTGGGGATTTTATTTGTTCGGTTTGGCTAGGCGTGAAATTCGATGGAGGACAAGAATGGAAATAATAGTAACAAGAGAGGCCGAGATGAGGCGGAGGAGGCGGAGCTGGAGATATACTCGCCGGAGGTGAAGCGCCTCCGCGAGAATCTCCTAGAGAGCTTTGACGATGAAACCGAAACCGAGTTCTGCTCGGAGAGTCACGACCTCGACTCGTTCATGAAGAGCTTCGAGGTGGAGATCGCCGCCTCTCCTTCCGTCGTCGCCACCGCAAACGCGGCCGATATGACGTCAGATGCCGGCGATTCGCGGCCGGATCTGGGGTTCTTGTTCGAGGCTTCCGATGATGAGCTAGGGCTTCCGCCGACGGTTTCTTCTACTGCTTCTTCGTCCGGTGATGCAACCGCTGAGTTGGTGCGGGTTGAGTCCGACACGTCGGATCTGGGAAGCGAGTTCTGGGAGGCGCCGGGTTATGACTCGTTCGAGTTGGGGTTCGGAGGCGGCAACGATGAGTACGTTGCGTTGGACGGGCTGTTTGATTATTCGGATATGGGTTTCTGGTTGGGTGAATTTGGATATAGACCCGAGACTTTACCGGCCCAATAGAATATTTTCCGGTTCGGCGCGTGATTAGGTAAAATACTGTTGACATACTTTTGTTTTAGTTTTTTTTTTTAAATTTTTAGCAAATAGAAATATTGTTAATTTAGGAGAGAGAGGAGTTAAGAAAGTTGGAGATCTAAACAGTTTGGTACGGTTAACAATGAAATTATTTGGATGACACATAATATCTATAATTGTCCATATGATAGCATTTATATTTCTTAATTAATCTATCTAAATTGCGTCACAATTTTCTGTTTCCTATGTTCACCTAATTAATCCCTTCGAAAATATACTCTTTAACTAAATAAATCATATTTTAAAAAAATTAGTCATATTTTAAAAATAAAAAGAAATAAGTAGACTATAATCATTCATTTCCATTTAATTTACCCTTCGTCGCACTCCATTAATCCACTTTTTTTTTGGCATTGAGATTAAAAAAATTATCTGTTGTGTGTAAAGTAGTAGTAGTATAAAGTAGTGGGGTCCACTAGAATATATAAGAGTGTTATTTTAAGTTAAAAAATGAAAATGGATTAATGGAGAGAAGATCCGAAAAGAAAAATTGAATTAATCGAGTCCTTTTTTTTCGCATGGAGATTGAGTCCTTTTTTTTCGCATGGAGATTAAAAAAATTATTTGTTGTGTGTAAAGTAGTAGTATAAAGTAGTGGGGTCCACTAGAATATATAAGAGTGTTATTTTAAGTTAAAAAATGAAAGTGAATTAATGGAGTGAGACGATTCGAAAAGAAAAACTGAATTAATGGAGTGGGACGGAGGGAGTAATTTTAAATTACACTTTACTTTTTACTACCCATTTTTTAAATTTTTTTTTAAAAATAATAAAACTTGATTAATGGGACGGAATAAGTAATTAAGTTACTAAAATTGTCCTCACTTTTTAAGAACATCACATTTTATTATTATCCGACCATATATCCGATCACATGCTCAATTAATTAATACTTTACTATTCAGCACAAATTCGAAAGGACACATACTTTATCATGTACGTGCCAAACCAATGTCTATAGATAATTTTTAAATCAATGGCTGGTTTTATGTTTTAGTTAAGAAAATTGGATAATATTGAATAACACCACTACATTAGCTATCTAAAAATCAAATAAAATAATTCAAAACTATGTTTACACCATAAAATACTATTTTTAATCTCCAACAATTATCTTTTTTAATTTTCTTCATAAAGAAATTTTAATTTTAGTCATAAAGAAATCAAACAGTTTTAGACAATTGAAATGAGAGGAAATATTATATAATTTGTGGACTTGTTAAACTAGGACTCCTATCTATTCCCAACTTTTTGTATTATGAATATGGTTTAAATGTATGGTTTATGTGGGAATAATGCAGTATAAAACTTGGATCCATGCTGAGATGGAAGGATTCGAACCTCCGAATAGGGGATTAAAACCTATTGCCTTACCACATGGCCACGCCCCATTTCAATTTTTAATCAACATTAAGAAACAATAATATTGTTATTTATAGTTTGTCAACTCCATCCCAAAAAAATACCTAGACATAGAATATTAGACAGGCAGTGGAAACTACGAAGCTGGAGTACCGTAGGGGCAGAGGAAATTTCCAGTGGAGTGTTGAAATGCGTAGAGATCGGAAAGAACACCAACTTCAAATGTCCTATTTGATTGAATTGGGCCGCCTAACTTGAATTTATGAGATTGATTCATTGGGCTTCACCGTATTTTTCCAATTTAAAGACACTGAGAATTCTATGTTTACATAATTTACATAATAGTCTTACCACTTTAGTAGGACACGTCTTTATGGAAAGATGGCTTCATTATTATTATTATTATTATTATTATTATTTTGATAAAGTTAGTGCAAAAACTAAAAATGGTCAATATCTTGATGGGCTACGAACAGAATCGGCACTTCTGATATAGCCCATTTTGATTTATTCAATTTTAGAAATTAAAAGAAAAACTTCGTATCACTAATAAATTTTTTCGGTTAAAAGGTGTCTTTTCTTTCGGTGACGATCCTTTATTCCATTTATTGCGTCTCATTTCATATCCCACTAATGATATTGTGACACATGCCATTTTATTTTACAACTGAATACATTATTTGTATTATCTAACCTTAGGAGTGAGAGTTAATTTAGCAAAAATGAATACATAATGTGATAGAAGATCCTTAGTTCATTTCTTTTGCCCGACCGATAAATTTCTAGGTCCATAAAGAGCACAATATCGCAACATTAACCTAACCAAAGTAACGATTATATAATGATCATGTAGATGCTACACTTGATGAAACGTTGCATGATCGATAAATCGAATTGATACTATAGTGTCGGTTTATGGTTAAAATTGCATAAAATTGTTGGTTAAAGTTGCAATGGTGTATTGTGCGAGCTAAAATTGTAGTGAGCCACTTTAACCGTTTGGAGAGTATTCAATCTCTTTATCTTCTTACCAATTTCAATCATTAGGTAATTGCTACTTGTTGAATGTAACTAAGCACGTGGAAAATTAATTTAAATTGTAGTAATATCTAGACATCACTCCATTCCATTATTACTGTTCTGTTTTTTTCCTAATCGAATTATCTTGTTATGTATGTCTTGTTTCCAAAAAGAAAGAAAAAAATCAAACTCTTAATCCTATAATTAAATAGGCCTCCTCATTATTCACTACCCATCCCAAACTCTTCTTCATAAATTTATGATTCTTAATATTTTGGAAACTTTAGATTATTTCTTCAACTATTAACATAAAAAAATTCAATTAATTCAATTGAGGTGGGCCCAGTTTAGTTGCTTAGTTTGAGGTTTTGTTGTGAAAGATTAAGAATTTATGTACTTTCGAGTTGGGCCTAGATTTGATCTGGGCTTTGTGGATACGTATAGTGTTAGAAATCTATTCAATTTTACGAAATGGGCTTTATTGGGCCGAGTATCAGATTCTCGTGAGATGGGCCCAAAGCCCATTTAATCCATTGCTTGAAATGGGCCAAAATTCCTAATACTGTGGGCCATCTTACGTTGACAATAAAAAATTTGTAAATAACACTAATGTATTCCCATTAAACTTAAATCACTTTTTTCAATTTGGTTATTAAAGAGAACTGTTAGTGGTAGATCCCACAAAAAATACTCCCTCCGTTCCACTCTATTGGTCCACTTTCTTTTCGGCACGGAGATTAAGAAAGTTGTTTGTTGTGTGTAAAATAGATAAAGTAGTGGAGTCCACTTGAATATATTAGAGTATTATTTTAAGTTAAAAAGGAAAAGTGGACTAATAGAGTGGAACGACCAAAAAAGAAAAAATGGACTAATGGAGTGGAACAGAGGGAGTAGTAGTTATTAATTGTGAGTGGAGAATTGTCAATTTTTTGAATGAAACAAAGATGAATTGGACAATCCAAAAAGAGAAGTTAGACAAGATAAATAGGACGAAGGGAGTACATGATGCAGCGGAACATTTGCATCAGTACATGATAATAAAAGTAGTGTATGATTTCTTTTTTAAGCACAGAGATTAAGAAAATGATATTGTGTGGTCTATGTTGTCTTACTTTTGAATAATCAATTTATAGTCACAAATTATTTGTCCTTTTTTCGTAACAAGACGTTACTAATAGGACACCATTTTCGTGAATGCACGACACTACTATTTAGACGGAGGGAGTATTATTTTTATATACATCTTGTCTATAAAAGATAATGCCAAGTTGATTGACGACATTGTAGGAAGACTATGATTCTTTTCTTCGGGAGAAATAAGAAGACTTTTGCTATGGAAATGGAATATTTAGATTTTTATCATTTCCCATGAGTATCTTTATTCCTTCACAAAAGATTTGCATATTTATAGAATCTCAATGAAGAAGGGTATCCAAGTCCGACCAATATTCCACTTTATCCATTTCCCAACAAGATTAAGGAAAAAAGTCTTGTTCTAATAGGTAAGATATAAATATAATAATTTATAGAAAAAAATTTATTAGAGAGAGAATATTTGAAAGTAAGAAATAGGAATATATAATAAATAGATGGATAAAAATGGAATAAAGGTGAAAGATGCGGATGGGCCAAATCGTTGCCTTATAACTACTTCGGGTGGCGCCAATTTAAACAAATTCTCACGACAATTCGCAGCCCGAATCAAAATCCATTTCCATGGCCCTCAAATTCCAATCCATTTTCTCAAGAGTCCGATCGGGCGCGCAGAAGTAAGCACTTTCCAATTTCAAATCTCAATTCGAATCAATTCATGTTTTCGCCATCGATTGGAGTATGAGAAAGTGTTATTGATGTTGAAGGAACGGGAGACCGGTCGCGAGTACGGAAATCTCGATCGCGGCGGACGATTCATACCAGACCGCCGCGTTCACGCCGCTGTCGGCGATGGCGGATGCGTTCGAGGAGCTCTCGGCGGCGGTGAAGGCTAAAGGATCCGATTACGATCTCGATTTGAAGAAGTTCTGCGATGCTTGCTCTCTCGTGTCAGTCCTCTTCGGCTGTTTGGGCATCGCCTTCAAATTTGCTGAATTGGAGTACGTCTCTAAGGTTGGTTTGAATTTTGGATGTATGCATTCATTTTTATCAATTTCTGTATGATTTGATCCATCACTCTCGTAGGTACGTGATCTCGCGGAAGCGTCGCGAAGCTACAGAACGTTGAATAATATACTTGATTATGATCAGCAGAATAACTCAGTTAGGATCCAAGGAAGTCTTTCAAGAAATCTACGCAGAGTGAGGCAGGGCCTTGATCTCATCAGAGCTCTGTTCCAGAATTTCTTGTCATCGGAGTAAGTCTGTTATTGCTTGATATAGTCGAAAGACGAACTGGATAAACAATTAGTGTGTTTTTGTTGCTATCGTATCTCGTTTTTCGTGTTTCGTTCTACAGTTAAGATTTACCATGTTGGTTACAGTGATGGGTGCTTAAAAGATGCAGCCTCATCAGCCTATGCAAAAACTTGTGCACCTTATCACACATGGGCAGTGAGGACTGCTGTTTATGCTGGCATGTATGCTCTGCCTACAAGGGATCAACTGCTTCTCAAGCTAAATGAAACTGGTAAGTTCAGAGAGATTATAAGCATTTTTAAGGTTGTCTAGTTTGTAAACAAACAGAGCAGTTGATGTGTTTAATCTTCAATTTGTGACAGAGAATTCAGCACAGAAGGAAATGACTAGATACATAAACGCTTCCCTCCCAGTGATAGAGTACGTCGATAAGCTCTACATTTCGAGACATATAAGCTTGGATTGGTGAGGGAAGGTTCCTCCTAGTCTGTCCAGATTCTTATGCTCAAGAATACCTAGCAATGTAGCTTTGTTTTCTCTAGGGCCAAAAGTTAGATATCCAACATTGAATCTCTGTATGTATTTGTGGTTGAACTGATAACATGAAAGGGAATGAGAACTAAGCTGATTATTCAAATAAGAAAGGCAAACTTTACTACTACCCTCTTCCGAAGACAACGCAATACCTTCGATGACAAAATTTGTCTATGTTATCAACCGTACATCTCTTACAAATAAGGGGAAAATCAAATACGACAAAATGATCCCAGAAATCATAAGAAAAACAGAGTGGAGCTTTACTTGGAAAGATTGTGTTTAATGTGTTACCTGTCTGGCTTTTGACCAACCTAAATGTTGATTTACATCGTCAGGCTTTCTGGGTTCTCGATGATCTTTGCGAAGGTCTGAAGGAATGCAGCCAAATCAGCACCATATATTATACGGTGGTCAGCCGTCACGTTCACCTGAAACATGTGTTTATAAATCTGTTTAATCACACAAGTTTCTTAACTGGACAACTTAAGTTACACCAATAATGTATGTAGGAAAGCAGCAAATTATGATCTGGCTCTCGATCTATTATCACAGTGTAGCACAACAAGCGCTCTTAAGATGGTTATGAAGTTACCAAGAAGAGGTGACTTACCGTCATCTTGTTTTTTACAGTGAAAAACCCATCTTTTCCAGCTACGACAGTAGGTTTTGAGGCTCCAACAGCCATAATCGCCCCCTGAGAACATCCACAATAGTATCCAATATTTATCTTGTTTGACACAAAGAAGAGGTTGGTCCTTTGATAAAAATATGAAAACGATACTGCAAATCTACTTCAATAAAACGACCTCCCACGAACACACAAGGAAAAAAAGGGGGGAAATATCAAAATGAAAATAAATTCAATTTTCAAATTGCCAAACTTGAACCAACGGACTATCAGCACTCCAAAGAGAAACTTTGACTCATGGAGAGGTAAGACTACAGAAAGCATGAAACTCAACTACAACCGACGAAAAAAGTATAAAAGGAAACCATTATACACTTTGTCCACCATAGGAGGATGGGGACAGAAAGAGAATTGATGGAGAAGAGTAGAAAGGGAGAAAACGAGGAGGGAAATAGATGAAGTATAAGATATTCGGTAAACATTATTATGTCACAAAATGTTGATCTCCTTGCTCACCTGGCCTGGAGGAAGGATAGCATCAAATCTATCAACTCCGAACATGCCCAAATTTGATAAAGTGAAGGTTCCTACATGTGAGGAAAAAGTAAGAATTAGTCATCTTACAGATCTTTAGCTCCAAAATACATACATTTGCTGCTGAATTGTAAGATAACTTTCAGTCTATTAGTTACCTGAGTTGTACTCCTGAGGCTGAAGTTGCTTTGCCCGAGCCTTCTCGACTAATTCCTTCCATTTTTGAGACAACAGGTAGAGATCCATCTATAATCAACAACAAAGAAGTTGTCGTCATCTAAATCTTCAACACTTACAATTCTCAAAACAAAAAGATGCAAGAAGAATGAAAAATTTACTCCACGCGTAAGAGTTGTACCTTATCAGCATCCTGAAGCACAGGGGTGATCAATCCACCATTGATAGATACGGCCACAGCTATATTTATACTACTGTTGTAAGTAAAACTTTTGCCATCTTTACAAGTAGCATTCACCACAGGATGCTGAACCAATGCCATTGCTGCAGCTTTTGCCAACAAAGCGGTCATGGTTACACCCTTTGGCTTCACCTATCATTCACAAAACCATCCTAGTATGAGATTTTATAACAGAGTAAAATGACTTTAGATGAAAACCTCTTAAACTTTTTGGGCACTACTCCTACTGCTAATTTCAATGACACGAGTCAAATGGCATCCATCCACCATGTAGAATAATAACGATGTAATTTACTAGCAATATGTATCTCATAGCCTGCATCGAAGAGACCAGCAAGATTTACGAGGTCTTCTAAATAATGACTACGGATTCACAAGATGTATCTCATAGCCTGCATCAAAGATGACACAACTATAACTGAAACTCAACCTTTAACCATCTTTAATCAATTACTTTCTTCTCTCAATTATGCTCCTAGTAACATGGAAATTTCTAATTTGCAAATAATGAGTTATTGAGATGAATGAGGCTGTTAGAAAATGTTAATTTTCATAGATGATGATCATCCTGATCTCCCCAAGTCCATACTCTTTGAAGGTATAAGAACCCTAAACCCCAAAACCTAAATTAGACATGGTAGATATAAAAATACCCTCCGGTAAGAAAACCCAATATCCTAAAAAAGATAACATTCATCTCCAACAAATTAAAAATCACATACAAAAATTAACAACCTTTCAAGAAATGTACCTTCTCATAGAGGGCATCGAGCGCACTGGTAACAATTGGGTAACCAACTCTGAAAGTCGGCACGCTCAGACTCTCCACCATATTCTTTGACACAGCGGACTGCATTGTAGTGAACGACACCACGCTCGATCCTGGAATCTCAGGGAAACTTGATGCAGCCTTCGCCGGAGCCGGAGCAGCCGCAGCTGGAGCGGCGATTGCAGCCACACTAGCCTTTGGCGCGATCCCAGCCGCCTTCTCCACATCCTCCGGGGTTATCCTCCCAAACGGACCTGTCCCCACCAATTTGTTGATATCCACCTTATGCTGCTTCGCCAATTTCTTAGCAAACGGCGTGGCAGTCACTTTCCCCGGCATAGCCGGAGCAGCAGCAGCAGCAGCAGGGGAGATTGAGCTTCCACTTTAGGAGCGGCAGGAGCGGACTCCTCCACTTTCGGCTCCGGTGCGGCGGGGGCAGGCGACGACTGAGACGCCGCTTTAGCCTTTGCCTCATCAATCTCCGCCTCGGTCTCGGCTAAAATCCCAATCGCCGCGCCGACAGGAGCCGTCTCGCCCTCATTAACAACAATCGCTGCTAAAATCCCGTCGTAGAACGTCTCCACGTCCATGTCAGCCTTATCCGATTCAACGACGACGACAGGTTCCCCCTTCGACAATACGTCCCCTTCAGATTTCACCCAGCTGACGATCTTCCCCTCGGTCATAGTGGAGCTTAGAGCGGGCATGAAAATCTCGCGAATCTTCGCCCTCACGATCGGGAGGCGGCTGGATCGGCGCCTGACGAAGAATGCGGAGGGGCGTCGGAGCGGGGTAGTGGAAGAGAGAGATGAGGAGAAAGACATAGAGGGAGTTTTGGCCTGGAGGAGCGATGATGCCATGGCTGCTGCGGCGGCGAAATTAGAGGAATGCGGTGAAGATGCGCGCTAGATGTTTGTGAAAATGTCTGTGTTGGAGAGATTAATATGGAGATTTGGGCGGAGATGGCGAGGGAGAGTAAGAGAGTTAATTTCTAGTTAGCTTCGACTACTCCGCCAGTTTACCATAAACTCGAGAAACTTTGCCTGTCAGGGAATGACGGAAACTCGCCCCACCTTCTTCTCCACACACATAAATGTATGTAGATGGATTTGGGCCTGAAAAGTATGGGCCTAAATATGCCCAATATTGACATTTTAAGACTATTGGGCTTTAGAAAAGCCCAATAATTTTCTCAAAATAGAAATATTTGTCCAATTACAATTATATACTCCCTCCATCCTCCAATTGTTAACGTTCTTTTTCTTTTCTATAAGAAACTTTGTTTATGAGTATTTTTTATGAGTTTTAACTATATTAAAAAATATACTCAGTTTTCGAAGAATGGTTGGTAGGAATAAATGAGAATTCATATAAATTTATTTTTTAGGTTTTTTCATATTGCGATTAAAGAAATAATATGAAATTTTTAAAAAAGTTAAAAATGATAAATTTTGCAAAGAGGGGAGCTGAATCATGTAAGATATAGACTTTTGAATAGAAAGATCAAATAAATTTATCACGGTGATTATTTGATCCTCCTATTATTATTTTTAAATCTACTTTGACGATGATTAAATATAGATCTGTTAGGATCTTCGGACCCTCCAAAATGTGACGAACGGGTTCTTGAAAACCCAACATAAACAATAATAAAGAATAACACAAAGAGAAAAAAAAATAGACACAAAGAATTTAATGTGGTTCGGTCAATCGACCTACATCCACGGGCGGCGGAGAAATAATCTACTAATAAAAAGGAGAATACAAAATGGGCCTCCGAAATATGATCATAAACCCAAAAACACATACCCACAGAAATATGATCAATTAGTCCAACTAACTAATTACACAACATGTGGGCTATGGTGCGTATGAACACACTTAAAATAATAAAGAAACTTCATTAATTATCTTATGGGGATACGACTCAATTTCCTTTAAAGATTAGAATTTGAGTCACATCATAACAAGATCAACTAACTACTCATGCAGAAAAGGAAAATAAAAATTAAGCTACATACAATCGGTTAAGAACAACTAGTGAAGATGGTTTATCAATATTTAAATTTACTCTGACAAGGATTGAATCTAGATCAACTATTTATATAAAAGTGAAAAATATGGATTAAGCTACATACGATCAATGAGGAACGACTAGTGGATATGGTTTATTTGTTGATTCTATCCAAAATTGATGTGTCAACAACAAAAAAGCTAAAAGGAGAAAAAGGGAAATAGACCCTTGTACACTTGTAATAAATTCCTAGTCGTACGAATTGAGGAAAATAGATTTCTCAACTGTCATTTAGTTTTGTGTTGGTTTCTTATTTGCCAAGGCATAACACAATGTCTTGTGCATATATCAACATCAATTTTAAAACACTTGATTCAAATGAGATCCACTTTTATTGCCACTTGTTACAACAAATGCACTTCACAATCTTGATTTATCCAATCCAAGAAGCACATTTGCTTTCCACTATTTTGCTTATTTTGGATTATTACTTCACAATACTTAATCCTTTCCTAAAACATACAAGCCTTTGTGTGGCAACAAGGGCATGTTACTTTACTTCCTTGCGAGTTTGGAATAATCTGCATTCACTAGTTGAGATGCGCAACGATAAATTGAATTTTTGTTTATTGGTTATATGTGATATATGATGGGACAAATCACTACAAAATATCTTGTTTTACCGACGAAATTGCTGACGAAAAAAAGGCTTACCGACGGAATAACGACGCAAATACGAAGTCGGTATTTTGCCGACGGAATTTTCTGTCGGCAAATACCGATTTTTTTTTCAAAATTATTACCGGCGGAATAACTATTTTTTAAAAAAAAAATTAGGTTATTGCCGACGGAATTTTCTATCAGTATTTAGCGACAAAAAATTTCGTCGGTAAACTTAAAATTTTGCATTCCACATTGAATTTTTGACAAACTTTTTTCACCTTTATATATCAAACTACCTCATTAGTTAATAAAAATCTTGCATTACATGTGCGCACGCGCGCAGACAGGCCTCCACCGCCGACCATTGTCAGCATCAGATCTCCGCCGACCACTGTCACCGCCCGACCGCCGCCGGCTACCAATTCTGATAGCCGACGGGTCAATTGTAGGTTAATTTCAAAAAATTCGTCGACGGATTACAGACGAAGTTTTCCGTCAGTAAATATCGACGGACCTCAAAATCCGTCGGTAAAGTTTACCAACAAGTGCTATAACGACGGCTTATTTTCCTTTGGTAAATCGTTTATCGACGGATTTTTAATGTTTATCGATGTAATTTTCCGTCGGTAAAAAATAGTTTTTTAGTGATTAATGTGTATTTGAGTTGTTCATCAAACTTGGACCTCAATTAATTAAATCACCGACTAAAAGATCATAAATAGTTCAAGAAATCTAATTCTTAACTGCTAAGTTTGAGTGAAGATTGAGAAAGGACAAAACATAAGTCCACATCCCATAAGATTACTTACACACTTGAGATTTTGCACTGCACCATGTTTGCCTGATTTGCACGGACTTATATTCTACCAGATGCATCTGTATTTATTAATTATTCCAACCAATTATGAGACTTTTATTATATTTTAGGATAACGTTTGATTCGCAGTTTTAATGTGTTCGAGTACGAGTTCGTTCACCTGTAATTTTGAAAGAAATTGGATATGGGTTTTGGTCTTTTGGACAAACCCACAAGTTGCTAAAAATACAGATGACAAAATCCTCGCCAACTAAACAGAGCCTAAAAATTTTTATAACGTTTTAAATAATATGGGATTTATAGCAATTTCTGATTTCTTAATTTTCTTACTAAATGGCTCCTTGTTTCATCTTTTAGGACATTATTATTATTTTTTTCACCTCACCACAAATATTTACGTGTTTATTTTTTTTTGTAATATTAGGAAAGCATTTTGACGGTCAAGAGATGTGATCGATTATTCAACTTAATAATACGAAAATAATTAGTAATAATTGAAAGATAATTAGAAAAATCCATCTCTATGTCATCACGTATCAACTTCACTATTAACGGTTTAAATCAATACTTTTCAACGGAATAATCTCTACTTATTTATATCCTCAATAAAGTTAACAACGTGACTCTCCTTAATTGTCCTTATTTGCTACACCTAATTCGGAATTAAAAAAACAACGGCCCTAATAATTTGAGTGGTTTGCGTAGTTGACACTTGTTATGACTTATTTGGTCGCATCACACGTTAAAGTATCATTTGTCAAATTGACTTTTTGGTACATTGATGACATATTGTGTGACTAAATTATTTTGAAGATTTGTTGCAATTGATTGGTGGGGAGCGTTGATTTTGAGTGTTTAATTTGGGCCATGGACTTCCCACTTTTTGACTTCTCATTGGCCATGCAATATTTAGCACTATTTTGTGAGGAGTTTCTTATTTGGGAAATTACTATTGGAAGTTGGTTCCTCAAAGTGGAAGATGTTACACTCGACATATCATTTAAATAAGAGAGATATTTTGCTCAAATGGAGTGTCGTATTTTATGTCTCACTAATAAAATAATTGACATTTTGACATATGTTCTTTTTTATTTCAAAATATCTACTCCCTCCGTCCTGCCCGACTTGTCTTGTATTCATTTTCAGACCGTCTCACCCGACTTATCTTGTTTCCTAAAAAGAAAAATAATTACTACACAAACTCCCACTTTTTTCTTTGTGGGACCTATATTTTTACACGCAACCACTCATTTATCTACATACAACTACTCATTCATCTTAGTTTTCGGGCTGAAAAGAAATAAGACAAGTTGTGTGGGACGGAGAGAGTATCATTTTGTTCTTAGGATTAAGAATCGATAGAAATTTTCTAGTCCATTTGTTAAGGTCCACCAATTAGGTGGTAATATATTTGTATTTGACTCAAACAAACCTCATAATGTTAACTGCATAGCCCGCCATATTAACGTCAAACACATATATGATACTACCTGATTGTAGGCCATGTTATGGCCCTTTAAAAATATGATAGAATATCCTTACCGGTTAACAACTTCGAACTACCGGTAAATTACTTAAAGGGGGACATATGATACCATCATTTTGATGGGCCATTAAATAACACACTCCATGTGGGCAAAAAATCTTTTCACTATAGAAATATCGAGTTGCACTCATTTGAGAAGGGACTGATTCAAAGACGGAATCGTGCATATTTTTGTATTTTCTGTATATTCTTCTTTAGTAAAAACTATTTAATTTTCAAAATTAAATTTTTCGTCTCAATCTATTTCAGTTGCAGGTTTTACCGTTCAATTTTTCTCTCATACCTCATCAAAATATTCATCCTCATTAAAATCCCATATCAAATCAAGTTAGTGGGTCACTTTTTGGAGCACAACCAAGATTATAATATGAGTATTAAAATAAAGATGCAATACTAATAATGGCAAGTAAGAGCATATGCTTGGTCATAAAATACTATTAATAGTACAATTAAAATAACACAATATTTCCATTTGTGCAATCCCTCCCAATGAGGGTAGGTGGAGTATTCCACAAGGAGACAAACACAAAATTTAATATGGAATCCATAAGTATGCTCCCTCTACTCCAAGCACTTTTCTATACATATATGACTTTTTTTGGGAATTTTATAATATTTTTTTTCACAAGTGTCATTAGCCGAATCCACCACGATTCATGAATTATTTAATTGATTAAAAACATTTAATTATGATTATAGAAGTTGTAACAAATTGTCGAGTAAAGTAGTGATGCAAAAGTAAGTGTATAGTTACTAATTGAGGAAACCTGGTCCATGTGAGGGCGGGATGATTGGATGTATTGTATTTTAACACCACTTATCAATTTGCCCAATTGCTTACTGCCAACAATCTAGGATATCTGGTCCAAGCAACGTTTTTCAAGGCACCCCTTAACAAAGGTATAATTGCATTTCTGGCCCCAAATCTTTTTCATGTTTCCAATTCGACCCTTTAATGTTATATTCACCTTTAAACATCAATCTACACATGCTAGATGAAGAATACTTTAAAAGATGTAAATATATATAGTATGATACATAATACTTGAAGAAAAAGGGTGAACGACTCGGTTAAAAATGTTAGATAAGGCCACAATAGACACTAAATAAAAATAGAATGACTAAAATACTCATAATAATCAAACTGCTGCAAAGATAACATGACAAGCATCGAAACAATCCAATGACACATTAAAGATAATCAAGTATACAAAGCCAAAGACATACACGGACATATAAACAAGGGGAGATCAATCATTTGTTAAGATCATTAGTCAGTTAACTGTCTATAAACATAGGCGGATCTAAGGGGTGTGTGAGGTCAATAATAAATTGAACAGTCTCATGCTTTTATATTTTTTGAAATTTATTATTTTACTATCGAGATTACAGATTTCACCGCTCATGCATCCGTATTTGTAAGTGTGGTAAAGGGATGGAATGTTGTTTCTACTTGTCATGTGTTCATTTGAGTTTGATTACCTTATATAGATGCAAGAAGTAGAGTGAAACTAATAGGGCTTTAAAATGTAAACATCAATAAGATGAGGGGCAGAAGTGCAAACAAGTTCCAATGCTTGGAGCGTGATTCGCCTAGCTGTAACTCCAGGCCACCGCTTTTGGCGTCTTCCCCCCGACATTCGACACGTTGCACTTCCACTGGATGGACCACCGGCGCGTCCCCAACGCGCCCCCTCACGCGCGTGGCCCTCACTTCCCCGCAAAAATAACAATCCAGCAAATCACAGGCCATAACGTGTCGCAAGTCACGAAACGAAAAGGCAAGAGGGGGTGTGGGCCCCATCCCGTGACACTTTGAAAATATCTTTATAACCTTCATAACCTCCACGATGCCACATCTGCCTCACTGTGCATGGTCCGACCCGGACCCCGACCCGTAGGCCCCAGCCCGCCCACACCTTATATCATGGTATCCCCTCACCCTCGCAATTGAATGGAAAGTCTATTTTTCCTTTACTGTAGCTTTGATGATAATTCTCTCTCTCTCACACACACTCTCTCTCTATCTATTTCTCGCCGTCGGAATCTGTAGGAGACTGCGTGTTGGCGATTTGGAGCAATTAATTATGCGTGGGATGGAGGTTGCTAATAATAATAGCAGCAGCAGCAGCAGTGGTAGTATAATAGCGCCGTTTGTGATGAAGACGTATCAAATGGTGAGCGATCCGGCGACGAACCGGCTAATCGCGTGGGGAAGGGCGAATAATAGTTTTATTGTGTTGGAGCCGCTGGATTTCTCGCAGCGGATTCTGCCGGCGTATTTTAAGCATCACAATTTCTCCAGCTTCGTTCGTCAGCTCAATACTTATGTGAGTTGCTCTCATCTCTCTGTTTTTCTGCTGTGAATTTGATTCTGTGATTAAGGTGGAATTGGTTACTTTTTCTTTGGATTTCATTGAGAACTGTGTGCTGGTGAATTTGAGGCGGTGGCGGTGGATTACTAATTTAGGATAAGGAGTCCTCCGGTGAATTTTATGTGATTTTCGTTTGAGATTTTTCCATTGATGATATCAATCCTATTCTGAATCAGTAACTGGTGAAAGCAGTCTCTCTCTCTCTCTCCTGAGTCCTGTCTCTCTCTCCCCCTCTGAAACACAGATAAATTTCATAATTTATCCAAACGTCAATTAATCCTTATCAGATAATTAGGGAAATAGACTCTAAATAGCTATAATCTAATGAAACATCATGTAGGCGACTATTTGGATATGAACAATCTGGGGTTTAATTAACTGCATAGGAATATAGGATTGATCATTTGATTCAACGACAGCCATGGTTGCATTTAGTCCAACACAAAAATTACCTTTGGATGCATTACCGGAAAGGAAATTGCCTTTTGACTCTCTTGATGGATTATATTTTGACAGTACTAAAAAAAAAGAACAAGAAAAGACGGTAAACTTTACCCACAAACGTGCTTCCGCTGAGTTACTTTGCTTGGAGGATACGTTGAAAGTACCTTCAAATATAACAAAATTTCACTTCCTTCTGCAGTTACTCTAGATTCGTACTCCCTCTGTCTCATAGAAGGTGTTTTGTTTTACTTTTCGAACCATCCTACAAAAAGTGTCTTGTTTCTTAAAAAGAGAAACAATATGTGGATCAAAATTAATAAGTCAAAAAGTCAAACAATATACACTATATAATTTCATTGTCTTAATCTTCATACCCCATAAAAAGAGACGCTTTCTATGGGACGAAGAGAATACTTTATAATCCTAAAATTATCTCTCTTTATATTTCAATGTTAGATTGCCATCTTTGGACTATTAGTTAGATTTTGAAAATGTATACAGTAAAACCTTCATAAAATAATATTTGATAGAGTAATAATTTCTCTTAAATAAGTAGGTATTTGATAAAGTAATAATATCATTAAATGAATTTTTTTTTTCAATTTCACGCACATGAAAAAATTATAAACTTATGTAGAAATAAAATCTCGGCCATATTTAAACAATTTGCCTTTTTTTTTTTTTGAATATTTATGTTATCTTGAGCTCTTGCATATTTGGGCGTGGGCGTGGGCGTGGGCGTGGGTGGGATGCAAGATGGCATTATGCCCCACGCAGCTACTTATTTTTGCAGCTATATTTCTTTTTTTGGGACAATTTATGAGAGCTTTCAACCCTAGCAGCTGTCATAATCATTCATTTATTCCTAGAAAATATGAAAGTAATTTGTGCATATAAACTAATTTACCAACTATCAACTAATTTGTAAATATGAAAAATAATTTGTGCTATTTATTCGTTTCTTTTAGATTGTTGCCCATAGTTGAGTTTGTAGCTTTGTACTTTGAACTAAGAAGCTTAATATGAAACATACTTTGACACATGCACTCTAGATCTTGAATTCTTAGTATTAAATGTAACGATTTGAATTGTGTAGCTAATTTGCAAATGTGTTGATGAAGATGGAGCTTTTTAGTTTATCTCAGTCTTATGAGAAAATTAGAGTTTCATAAGATAGAAACTTTCAAATAATCATCAGTCACATCCAATGTAAACTTAAGTGTAAATCATAGTATAAGGCGTTTAGTTTGTAATTTAGAATAGAATTTAATTTTAAAATAATTATCTTGAATTTGGAATGAGAACAAAATGTTGGTTTTAGAAGAATCCGAATTTCACTTTTTAGGTATAAATTTAAAATCTTGATTCCAATAACTCTAATCTAATGAAGAAAAGAATTGGGTTCGAAGTATGTAGCACTTTTTAATTATTTTCTAATTAGGTTCGAAGCGCCAGGGATCTTCTGGCCCAATTTTGCAAGGACCACTCAGTGGCCCACCAATCACGCGGTGTCACGTCTGTATTGGTGGGTCATGTAGTTAATATCATAATGTTTGTTTAACTTTAAAAACATACTCCCTCCGTCCAGCTAAAAACGTCCCAGTTGACTTCGGCACGG
Source organism: Lavandula angustifolia (assembly GCA_028984105.1). Taxonomy (NCBI): domain Eukaryota; kingdom Viridiplantae; phylum Streptophyta; class Magnoliopsida; order Lamiales; family Lamiaceae; genus Lavandula; species Lavandula angustifolia. The sequence continues at coordinate 1,178,226 of CM054803.1, forward strand.
AGATTAAGAAATTTTAATTTAGTGTGTATTTTATGAGTTTTAATTGTATAAAGAAAATGACACAGTTTTCGAGGAGTAGTTGGTGGAAAGAAATGAGAATTATCCAAATTTTTGCAAGGCTAGTGAAATGCAATCGATTTTTATTTTTTATATTTTTTTTATATTGTATTTGAAGAAATAATCTAAAGTTTTCAAAAAGATAAAAATCATAATTTTCTGAGTTCGGAGCGGAACATAATCGAGTGAGAGATAGATTTCTTAAGAGAGAGAGTATAAGAATGTGGGGGTTGAGTAGTGAGTAAGGGGGACCCACTTCATTTTATGTTTAAAAGTAATTTTTATTATTTTAGGAAAGATGACAGAAATAGCGGGACAGCCCGATTAGGCAAGTAGGACAGAAATAGCGGGACAGAGGGAGTACATGACAACACATGATTGGTGGGCCATGTAGGGTTCCTCACAAATTGGGCCAGAAGATCCGAATTGGGTTCGAAGTATGTTTTGTAATTGATGGTTTTGAGATTTGAATAATAATCGAAGTATGTAGCACTTTTTAATTATTTTCTAATTAGGTTCGAAGCGTCAGGGATCTTCTGGCCCAATTTTGCAAAGACCATTCAGTGACCCACCAATCGCGCGGTGTCACGTGTGTATTGGTGGGTCATGTAGTTAATATCATAATGTTTGTTTAACTTTAAAAACATACATGACACCACCTGATTGGTGGGCCATGTAGTGTTCCTCACAAATTGGGCCAGAAGATCCGAATTGGGTTCGAAGTATGTTTTGTAATTGATGGTTTTGAGATTTGAATAATAACTATGTGACCGTTCACCCCAGTAAGGCGGATTGATTTTGAATGCCTTTTAACCTAGCTAATGTAGATCATTTTTTAGTATTCGTGTATTGAATTAACGGATCTTGATTTTATCATTGGAATCGAGCATTCTCATGAATGAATTTCGATAGTCTATCCTTTATCATTTTTATTTTATTTTATTTATCAATTATTTTCAATTTTGTGATTAATTTGCATCAGGGTTTCAGAAAAGTGGACCCAGACCGGTGGGAATTCGCCAACGAGTGGTTCCTCCGCGGCCAAGCCCACCTCCTCTGCAACATCGCTCGGAAGAAGCACCCCACCCGGACCACCACCTCACACCTCAAGCAAGAAGACGACGAGGACGACGAACTCATCATCGAGATCGCCAAGCTGAAACAAGAGCAGAAGAGCCTCGAGCAAGAGCTCGAGAGCATGAACCGCAGGCTGGAGGCAACGGAGAGAAGGCCCCAGCAAATGATGACGTTCCTATGCAAAGTCGTGCAGGACCCACAAATCCTGACACGTATGATGCTCGAGAAGGAGAAGAGGCTCATCACTTCTTCCGACAAGAAGAGGAAGCTCGTGATCGCAACTTCTTCGGACAATTCCTTGTCCGGGATGGGCCTCTCCGGTTCGTCGATCAAGACTGAGGAGGATAATAACACGATGGCGGAGTCGGAATCGACTCCGATTTCGTCGCCGGACGGCAACTTTGAACCGGATGGTTACTGCCAATCTTCGCCGGAGTGGTTGAGTCGTGGGGGTAATTTTGGTGTGCCTATGATTAGGCCGGAGAATCCGAATTATGCGAATTCGTTGTTTGTTGGTCACGGCGGTGGGAGTGGTGGTTTGGCTGCGGAGATGGGTGGCGGTGCGGGGCGGGAGGCGGTGGATGGGTTTGGTTATCTTGAAGGGTTGGTGGCGGGGGAGAGTGGGAGCCAACCGCCGCCGTACCCTTTCTCGTTGTTGGGTGGTGGTTTCTAGCGTATGTTTGTTGTTTTTTTTTTTGATTAGTTTAGTGTGGAAGGATTATTAATTAAGTATGAAGAATTATTAGTAATAACTAATAAGATAATATGGAGTTTAGTATGTATGCTAAGGTTGTAGTGTTCCTTTATAATTTTATTTTGTAAATTTGTCTTGTAACATTAGTTGAGATTCGAGAGCCTCTAGAAATTATATTCTTCTATAGGCTAGTCTTCTCTATATTTCATGTATTAGACTCTTATAATTTAATAAATACTCCCACCATTCTATTATTTATGTCTTCGTACATTATTTTTTCTTGTCCCACTATTTGTTTTTCATACTTAAAATAAATATGGAACACAATCAATTTAAATAAGTGGGCACCATCACTTGTGTTGTATACATGTTAGAGCACATGAGCAAATTTACTCAGTACACAATTCGGTAGCGGTTGTGGGTTACTTTCGTCATGCAAAATTAATAAATAAAAAGTGGGCACTATCACTTTATAAATTCATATCACTATTTTATACTTTTATATTCAATATCTTAATTTGTATATTTAATTTCAATCGGGACATAAATAATAAGACGGACGAATATACTTTTATCATATGTGATCATAGTTCGATTCATCAGACTAAATAAGCACAGACGTTTGAATTTTGTTTCAATTAATTGAGACTATAAAATAGATCAAAATCAACTCAAAATTGTGGTTGCAGATTATTTTACCTCGCTAGTGCTGATTCCATGACGGGATCAGGTGGGGCCCGGAAGGTGAATGTGGGGTCCATCATTCCAGCAAAAGCATCTCATCTTTTTCATATTCTTGCAAATCTAAAAAGAACTCCGTCCTTCCGCATTGGGAAACACGTGTCGACACGTGTACACACGTGTTCTTCCTTATTGCGGAAAGTTTTTCACCATTGCGCGAAGTTCTTTACCGCTACATAATTACCGTCTTCAAGTGAAAAAAAAGTAACTAAAAGATTTACTGTTGGGCTATATCATCTATTTTTACAACAACACTTGAAACGCATTATATTGACGATTTACTTGGCCCACTGGCCCACACTAGACTATGTAAAACATTGTGGGCCCAATAATCAATAACTTCTGTCACCCGTCCAGTGACTGATACCACATGAAAACCAACTGCATCTCCAACAATGGAGGCCCACTAACATATTTATGATGGGCCTCACCGTTCTACTCAACTTCTTCATTCTTTTAAATCAAATTGTCCTAAATGGTCCCCAAAATTACGAACAGAAGGACAATTGGCCAAAGAGTCCCCAAAAATATTGAAAATATTTTGGCCAAATTGGTCTTCCGAATTCCTATTCCGAAAGGACCGTCGTCAAAATTTAAAACATTTTTTAAATTGCATTGACTAATAATTGGCTGATGGAAAAATGACGAATGGATAATTTGACCAAAATATAATTTTTTTTTCAATTGGTTTTTTCATATGTGATCTTGAATTTTTTTTTTCTCTTTTGTGAATTCAAATACTGCTCCTGAATTCTCGAAATTATACATTTGGCTCCCTAAAACTCTTAATGTTGGATTCATTTCTAATTATAGATGTGAAAAGCTTCTTATGGGAGTAGTATAGTAGATTAGTAGGAATTGAAATTTATATATTACAAATAGACCTAATGTTTTGGTTTCATATATTGATGTAGTGAACTGTATAGAGTAAAATATTATTTCAGTTATGTTCTGCTCTACAAATAGACCTAATGTTTTGGTTTCATATATTGATGTAGTGAACTGTATAGAGTAAAATATTATTTCAGTTATGTTCTGCTCTACAAATAGACCTAATGTTTTGGCTTCATTTATTGATGTAGTGAACTGTATAGAGTAAAATATTATTTCAGTAACTCCGCTCATATGCTCTAGCCTGCAAACAATACAGGAGGTTCAACCATCCTAGGCTTCATAAGTGACAGACTCATACATAGCGGTCTTGAGGGCTAACTATAAGTGACAGACTCACACTAGCGGTCTTGATGGATTTTAAACCCATGACCAGGCTACCCACCTTAACCGCTATATCATCCAAGAGGACAGATATTCATTTCTTCTAGATATTATGTGGCTTGTAATGCTATAATTTTATGGCGAAATCTCTCCGAACCTTCTTCCTCATCACTGATTTCGTCAAACGAATTTTGCGGCAAGAAACCAATTTGTTTCTGTCCATTCTATCGTCAAAGGAGAAATTCCACTATCTTGCTCAAATTTCTTCCCAATTAACCCCTGTACTTTCTTCATCCTCCGTTCGATTGAAGTTGTCCGGTATACTTTTTTGGGTCGCCCCATTAAAGTTGTACACTTTTTATTTTTGACAAATTATTATATATTTTATTTGAGATCATAACTCTACACACAATTAAAACTCTTCTTAAACACCGTGAAAAAAAAAACAGAAAACTTCAACGAGATGAATGAATGAATGGATTAATTAGTTGCAAAATCGCAATTAGAAAAGACTACTAAAAGACCCTAATGATTAATTTCGTGTTTTTTGATTCTGCAAGTTTTCTTGGTTTCAGACAGCACAGTGTTTGCTAAATCACTTAAGTTATTACTGCTTTTGTATCATTCACATTTTGGACAAACATTTCTATCACTGTATGAATGCACCTTTTGTCTGTAAATGTATGGATTTATAGCATATGTTAAAATTGATGTAAGCAGGCCAACAAACTCTATTAAATTGCTAACATCACTAACTTAAATGTATAAAACTAATATTAATAATTTTGATATCAATTGAGGGTGTGTCTGCAACTGTTTATTATAAGTATTTTTTTATTTGATTTTGTTTAAAGTTGAAGATTTTTTTTTTAAATCAAAAGTAGTTAGTATTTTGTATTAATATTAAAAGGCGGATATTTATGATAGTTTTGGAAATGATGGTACTTTAAGCATTAAAAATACATCAATAGATATTTATGGATTTCAACATATTTACTACTTAATTTTAAAGAAGCTTTACAGACACTAAAATCTATTTACACAGTCGTAAAACAGCTAAATAATTAAAATAAGCTCGTTCAAATACACTCTAAGGCCCCGTTTGTGTTGGTCCCGAGTGTACGGTCAGGTGTAGAGGGGGGGTGAATACACCTGATTCGATTTCTCAACTTTCGAACACGAACAGTCCTATTCGGGGAAGGTGCTCATCTTGAACTAGTTCAGGCAGACTGCAGTACCGTTCGAATCGTGTTAAAGGCTAGAAAAGTACTGACTCAGCTGAGATCTGCTAACTGACTAGGTCATAATTCAGTATCTACAGTAAGAGTTCAGTGTGCGGAATAGTGTAGGCCCAAATCAGTTTTTGTGAGAAAACGTTGTCTCAGTTCAGTAGATATAGAACTCAGTATGAATGGTAAAATCAATGCAACAGTTAAGAAAGCAGTAAGAGACAGGATTTTTAAAGTGGTTCGGATATCGCTCAAATCCTACGTCCACTGTCCCGAATGATCAGGAGGCTATTTATTATCCTGAGTTAGTCTCAGTCAGCTTGCACACTGGGCAAAGCCGCGTCTTGGTTTTTATACTGATCCAAGTCTCAGTTTACAACACTATCAAACTTAAAGTGTTTGACAAACTTCTCCAACAGTGAAGGAGTCCTTATACAATAAGGATTGGGTTCAGATGTGAACTCCTTCGTCTAAGCTATAGATAAGAACGGTTGAGCTTAGGGTTAGAGGGATAGGGAATATGAAAGAGTAGCTTCTAGATCGACGAACAGCTGAAGGTAAGCTATAAGTTCGTGTAACGTCGATTGGATACTAGAGGCTTTATATGTTGGTTTAGCTTGATTCCCTATGAGCTAGAATGTAGTCTTTCGCCGGAGAATGTTCTTCGAGTTTTTTGCTAAGACGTAGTTCTTTGGGTTCTTTGCTCGTTGAATGCTTTCTTGATTTTTGCTCTAGATACGTGCATTCCGTGTATTCTTCTTGAATAATCCCTCTATTTATAGAGCGAGAGATTGAAATAGATCCGTTGGAGACGATCTTCTTCTCTCTCTCTCTTTTTGGTAGCAAACGACTCTTTTGGTGTAGGCAACGGTGCCTTTTCCTCCTTTTCGGAAAGTGTTGACTTGCGGCTTTAGCGGTGAGAAGACACGTGTATGCTTGTCATTCGTTGAGGTGGATGTAGTGGTTGAGACAAGACAAACTTCGAGATAGGCGAAGGCGACTTCTCTCTTCCTCGCATACGACCGCGATTGTCTTTCAAAAGATTCTCGACAGTCCCGAAGACTATCTGCCGTTGCCTTGAGTCGACCTCGTATTCGGTAGATAGACCTGGCTGAAGATAAGTCTATCGATGATCGGCTACGAGTCCAGTGAACTACTCCTGCCGAGTTTAGTTCGATCGACTCTCTCGATATCTTGCTCTCGCCGAGTCCAAGATCACTGAGTCTTTCGATATCTTGCTCCCTACGAGTCCAAGGTATCGAGTCTTTCGATATCTTGCTCCTACCGAGTCCAAGATCATCGAGTCTTTCGATATCTTGCTCTGCTGAGTCCAAGTATCACCGAGTCTTACATCTTGGTCTTCGAGGCAAATAAGCTCCGAGCGCCTTGACCAGAGCAGAGTGTCTACCTGAGTCCGAAACCTCGGAGACAAATACAAATACAAAGGAATGGTTCACCAATCAGATAGGGTTTTGGGATCTTCAAATCTTCTCAATAGTTCAGAGCACGAGGCTACTGAGCGTGATCCAAAGATAGAAGATAAGTCATTTCCCATAAGTATGATCATGCCGAGGATTGAATCATCACCCAACAATTTCCCCTATTTGATGATGCCAAAACCTATCATCTATGTCCTATCAACTATGCTAAACACTAACTTACTCGAGAACGAGCTCCTTACAAATATTACAAGTAGAATCGGTGGAGTTGTGCGGTAAGTGCTAGACTACTGAGGGAGACAGGGCAGAACAATTTTCCCTTTTACAATAATTTCCCTTGTCTAGTCTATCAGAGATCTAACCGAGCAAAAACTGACAAGTAAATAATCAACGTGTGTGTCAGTAATCACTTCAGTGATTCTGAGTGTTAAAGCATAAAGCAAACACGGCTATTTAGACAACAAGTAGTTGTCGAGCCAAAAGAAGATTTGTATATATATAATACACGGTTCGAAGACATTACAAATCTTGCTAAGCTAAAAGAAGAACTAAGAGGGAGAACCCTTAAACTGCTGAATCCTATTCATGAAACCTTGGGATTTATCTTCAGGCAGTGGAACTCCATACATTCTGAACGTGTTCTTCCTCAGCTTCAGATATTCGGCGAAGTCTGCTGGATCATCTTGTTCTAGTCCTCTGTTCAACGCAGCATTCTTCACTTCTTGTTCAATCATTCCGAGATCTTGAGTCGTCTTGTCTTCTCGGGTGGAGGAATGATCCTTGCTTCAGGAACTCGACTACTACCCCTTCGCATTCTTGCTCGTGTATATATGGGTAAAGATCGGGTTCGTAATGGTCATCCACTCGACATAGGCATCAGCCTTAGACATTTCAGGCCGAAACGCCCGAAATTATTTCTCTTGATAAACTTTATCTTGGCCGAATTCCATCTCTTGATTGAACTGAATAGGCATCCATTCGTCTGATCTTGGCCATCTATGTGTTTTCGGATCGTTTGGCTTCTTGAACCTTCGTATCGATAAGGAATGTCGGCTTTCGAAGGAATTCTCGGCTGGCCTCTTGTTCCATGACGTTTCCGAGTGCCTCAAGGTCCGCCAAATGTATCCTCTGTCTGGCGGCCTCTATCTGTCTAGCTTCCTCTCCTCGTAGAGATATCTATCCATCCGAGCAAATATGTCTTCAATTTCGCATCCTGCTCTTGAGGCTTACGAGGAGCTTGTTACGATTCGACGAGGGTACTAGATCTAGATTTGGATGTACCCCGCCTTTCGGTATTCTTCTGCTGCTTGCTCCTTTTCTTTTTCTCTGTCCTCTTCATACGTTATGATGAGCTTTCTCGGAGCGAGCCTAGCGGTTCTCTTTCCTCCTCCGGGCTGGGGCTTTAGTCTTTCCTTTGGCGAGGCTTAGACTTTGGCTTGTTAGGCCGCTTCGGCCTCTGCAATTTCTCCGGCCGGCTTCTCATCCGCAGCCTATTTGGGCTTCCTCCTCGGCAGATATGTATCTTAATCTCTTTCTTGGAGGGGTTGGAATGTTAAGCTTTTGTTTGCCCTTGCCTTCTTGAAGCGGTGGTGGAAGAGGAGCCTCTTCTTCTTCGAGTCCTCCACCGCTTGTTCGGCGTACTTCGGTGTAGCTTCCCCCCTTAGACTTTGGACTTTTGGTGAGGGTCGGCTTCCCAAGTACTCTTCTTTCCTTCCCTTTTTCCTTCACTTTCCCCCTTTTTGGCATCATCACCGATCACGGGGTAGGGACTAGGGACCGACTTCTTCGGACTTTTGTAGGAGGTTGACGGCTCATCGAGACGATCGTGGAGCTTAGTCGGAGCCTCATGCAACTCGTTCCTCTCCATGGTAAGGTTTTCCTGAATGCTTGCTTGTGAGAGAGGTCATTGCTTCCTTGAAGTCTTTCGGCTTTTCGGTGATCGTGTCTTCCAAGGCCGGTTGGATATTCTCAAGTCTCCGTTCGGTGGCCTCGGATTGTTCAGATGATAGCGTCGGTATGAGCCAATTTATGAGCCAAAAATTCATCAAGTAGCTTGGCTTGGCTCTCCCGAAAGATCTTTAGGCGAGCTTCGAATTTGACTTGTACTTGAGCCAACGCTTCGAAATAAGCGCGGAAACATCGGGGGCGGCCGATGAAGAGACGAGAAGACTTCGACCCACGAAGTTCTTTAGACGTGGCTTGAGCAAATCTGTTTCCATGTCCTATGGATAGCCTTCGCAAGATCTCGATTTTTGATCCCTTGGGCGGTTAAGGCTTTTGCCACCGATCGAGATCTCTTTGCGGTCAGTGGCGGGCGCCGCTCGAAGGTCGGCTCGCAAAGAAGAGCCGAGCGGGCTCGGCGAGGACGAAGCACCGGCCTTGGACTTCTCGGGACCAAGGATACCGAGTGGTGGAGCGGTTTGGTATGGGTATCCTTGTCCTGTGGATGTCCCTCATCGGGCTTTCCGGGGCTCGAATCACGGGTGGGTCGTCGTGGTCGACCCGTCGAGGGTCTTTGGGCGGAGGCTTCGTTGCCGATCATGAATCATGGCCGGCATTGCAGCCCTCGGATTGTCCATTGAGCCGAGGTCTTCGGGCTCCGAATAGCCTATCTCCTCTCTCGGTTTCAATTCCTCTTCATGCGGCTGCGACGGGAGTAGTGTAGGACAAGGCGCGCCAGACGAGGCCACTCCCGATGTCGCGGCAACATGTGGAGCCTTTTTGTTTTGGCGATGAGCAACAAGTCTCGAGTAGTCGGCAAGCTCCGGAACTAGTTGTAGAATTTCTCGGGATGCTCTGGATATAATCACCTGAAGCTTCCATCCCGATTGATTCACCTTCGGATGCGATCTCGGACTCCAAGTCCATGTGTGAAGTCTCGCTCTTCGGTTGGAGGGACCGAGCCGAGTGGAGGGACGAAAGGGGGGCCGTCTATGCGGCCGAATATCTCGCGCTCCGAGCTTCGAAGCATCCCCTTGGTTCCTTTCGGTGGAAACAATCTTTTCCACCGACCGAGTCTTCTCGAGAAGACTCGGACTCATCAACCACTGCATGGGCCGAGTAGTCTTCTCGGGAGCCCGTTCAGCGGGCACTTGTGGAACCTCCTCGGTAGGCCGGCACCTCGGCGGCTTTCTTCATTTTCTTTGCCGGTGCCTTAGGAGTTTTAGTGGGAGGGGTTCTTCTCTTTATAGGCGTAGCTCTGTTGAGACTTTGATTTCGGAGAGGCTGGCGAGGGTCCCGACCCTATCTGGCCGAAGCGCTTGTTGTCTTGTTGTGAAATCTGACCTTCTTCACATTGAAGTACTCCTTGTCACTGTAGGTGATAGGCTCAGATCCACATAAATCTTCGATCATGATGGACAGTTTGAGTCCATACAGCAATTTGCCCTTTGCGCTCAGCATGTTCGATGCTTTGTCGAACTTAGCAGCCTGAGCCATGAATTCTCGGAGAAAGAACTCCGTCCAATTTATCTGGGCTCGGTCGTATATGGCCATCATCATCTGAATCTTAGGCCTCGACACTGGTCAAACGACTCGCTTGGCTTGTCGCAGGCCGTGTCACTATATAGGCAAGTGCCTTGAACTGAGGCAACATGCTGTTCTTCGGAAAAGCAGCTCTGAATGTAGTGGGCTTTCCACAGAAGACGGTAAGATATTCATCAACTCGGTCGTCTCTGTACCCGACTGAACTTATCCCTTCGGAGGGTAGATCAAAACTCCGCTTCAAGGCATCCTTGATGGACATACGCTTCGACTCCGTAGTGGCGTGTTGGATAGAATGTGCAACGAATCTCGCCATTATATCTCCGGCATTACGATGTATCGAATTCAAGTACGGCTACGCAACTTTGTCTCGGGAGGAAGAACGAAGGCCTCCTAGACAGAAATTTCTCCAGCCCTGACTCGCGCAGAGCTGAGAATACATCGTCCATGTACTCCAGATCGCATGAATAGAAGTCCATGGTGGGTTCACACCATACGCGATCCTTCTCCAAAATGTTCTGCATATCTGCTGGAGATATCATAGAGATATTGGTTTCCGCCATTGTACTGTGACAAGAAATGAGTCAAGTACTATTTTTGGATAGAAACAGTCTTTGTGCAATGCGATCCCGAAACATATAACAAATATATTAGCGAGATATAAGCATACCAATGGATAAAATTCGAGATAAGATAGAGTGAAAATTGCAAGTAAGGATTGCGAATGCGAGATCTCGGATTTTTCGAATTTGAAAGTTATGAAGTATGCTAATGGCGGTTCAAGGATATGATCGAATATATATATCAAACTATGAAGGTGAACGGTTTTCGATCGAAGGCTGAATGTAAACTTGCTTTATGATATGGACGGTTAAGATTAAGTTAAAAAATAGGCAATGATCACAAAAGACGCCTAAGTCAAAGCCGGTTGTAAAATAGCCTAAGTAGTAAGCTTGTGAAAAGACATGCATTAAATGCGTGCGAGTTCGGCAAGCTTATGTATGGAATGTCGTGCATTAAATGTGAGTCGTTAATAATAAAGACAAACCAAAAGATATTAATGTCATGCTGAATCTTTGCCATAAATGCAAAGTCTTGTAGTATTAAATTACTACCGAGTAGAGATACGCAAACCCGTCGCTGAACATAGTAGTCGGTGATACCTCGTGTAGATGGTTTTCGAATCTCTATGTACCGAACTTACTCGATCGAGAGTGATCATTCCCCCTCACTGGAATGTTCCTCTCCCGAAACCTTATTACCGACTAGGGTCGGTAGGGTCCAGCAGAACCTAGCTCTTACCGAAAGTTCTCTCGAATACGGATTCGGCTAGAGGCTTAGTCGGTATATCGGCCCTTTGCTTGTCGGTATGGATCTTTTCCATTCGATATCCTTTTTTCGACATGGTCACGAATGAAGTGATGTCGATGTCCACGTGCTTGCATCTTGTGTGAAGAACGAGGATTACGAGTGATTGCAATAGCACCGGTATCGTCGCGAGAAAATCGGCACTTCATTCCGAATGACGTCATAGTCTCTCATTGCTTGTCTCGGCCCAAAGGATGCGGGCGCAACAACTTCCGGCGGCCATGTATTCGGCTTCGGTAGTCGACGTGGCCACCGAGTCTTGTTTCTTTGAAAACCATGAGATCGACTTTGCCGCCAAGGAACCGACATGTTCCCGAAGTTGATTTTCGGTCGATTCTACATCCTGCATAGTCGGCATCGGAATAACCAGTTAGTTCAATATTATCATCGTTGGATACCACAAACCCATGTCGGTGTTCCTCGTAGATAGCGGAGAATCTTCTTTGCTTGAGTCCATATGACTACGCTTGGGATTCGCCCGAAATCGAGCACGTACACCTACAGCATAAGTTATGTCGGGACGAGTAGGCCGTTAGATATAATAAAGAACCAATTATAGCACGGTATTCGGTTTGGTCTACTGATACTCCCTCTTTATCAAGATCTATCTTCATATTCGTGTTCATAGGGATCTTGATTGATTTGCCGGATGTGCGGCCGAATCTTTTGATGAGGTCTCGAGTGTATTTGCCTTGGTTGATGAACGTTCCCTTTTCGGATTGCTTGACTTGAAAACCAAGGAAGTAGTTCATTTCTCCCATCATTGACATCTCGAACTTATCCTTCATCATCTTTTCAAATTGCTTCGACACATGATGACATTCTTCGAACCGAAGATAATGTCATCCACGTAGATCTGCACAAGTAATAAGTCTTCTTCCGGTCGAATCTTGAATAGAGTGCGGTCTCTTGTGCCTTTCGAAAACCTTTACGAAGAAGAAACTCGGACAGGGGTATCGTACCAAGCCACGGGTGCTTGTTTTAACCCGTACTGAGCTTTTACGAGTCTATATACTTGATGTCCCTGGCGAAAGCCGGGCGGTTGTTCCACATAGACTTCTTCTTTCAAAGACGCCATTCGGGAATGCGAGACTTCACATCCATTTGATAAACTCCGAATCTTTGATGTGTTGCGTAGGCTAGGAATAGTCTAATTGCCTCCAATCTTGCAACCGGAGCGAAGGTTTCATCGAAATCTATTCCTTCGACTTGACAGGTAGCCTTTAGCCACGAGCCTTGCTTTGTTCCCGACTATAACGTTGTTTTCATCTCGCTTGTTTTTGAAGACCCATTTGGTTCCAATGACATGTTGATGCGGGGGTCCGTCTACAAGCTCCCATACTTCGTTTCTCGTGAACCGATTCAGCTCTTCCTGCATAGCAATAATCCGGTCCAGCATCTTTAAGTGCATCCTCAATATTCGAGGTTCTTGATAGACAAGAAGCGGGAAAATAATGCGCTTTCTCCTTGTGAGAATCCGGATCTTGTCTTGACATGTGCTTTGAAGGATCTCCAATTATAAGATCGGCGGTGTGAGCATCTAGCCACGATCTACGATGTTTTAACTCTTCATCTCGGGATTGATTACGTTCGGGAGAATCAATGCGCTCGCACTACTTGCTCAGTGGTTGAGATTTGATAGATTTGTCTTCGTTTCTTCGTCCGAATCATCATCCCAACATAGCTGGATCTTTTCGGATTTGTCTTTTAAGCTTAGATCCTGTAGGCCGCTTCGATGTCCTCGGATTCGGAATTTGAGTTATTGCTCCCTGTCTTCGGCAGCAAACTCGTTAAAGACAACATGAGGGCTTTCCTCTACGCAAAGAGTCCGATAGTTGAATACTCCGAAAGCTTTCTTGACCCGAGAGTATCCTAAGAATACTCCCCGATCTCGACTTGCTATCAAAAGTCTTCGCTGATCTTTCCCATTATTGTGGATAAAGCATGAACAACCAAAAATATGGAAATAAGATAGAGAAGGCTTCCTGTCGTTCCATAGTTCATATGGTGTCCGCTTATCTTTGCTTTGTCGGTAGAGATCTATTCGAGTATAACATGCGGTATCGGTAGCCTTCGCCCCGAATTTGGTTGGGAGTCCCGAGTCTGCGAGTAGAGTCCTAGTTGCCTCTTTTAGAGTTTCGTTCTTTCGTTCAGCAACTCCATTCCGGCCGAGGTGTGCGTGCGGTGAAGTCTCATGCTCTATTCCTTACGCTGCGAGAACTCCTTTACCATGGAATTAAGGAACTCGGTTCCTGCCTCGAACGTATTTTTCGATCTTGGTGTTCTTCTCGACACCGAGCCTTTTCGAAGCGTTGGTAACTCTGTTTTGACGTCGGACTTGTTGGCAATGAATATGACCCATGTGTAGCGCGAGTAGTCATCTATGACCACTAATGCATATTTTTACGCCCTACGATCGTCATCGGGAGACCGGACCGAACAAATCCATATGTAGCGGTGAAGGATTCCATCCGTGGAAGGCGATGGAACCGGAGGATTTTGATTCCTTGTTTGCTTTCCCTTCGGACATGCTTCACACCGAGTGTCTTTCTTGAATACTTCATTCGGCGGTCCCCTTGCTAGAGTGTTTCTTGCAAGCTTGTTGAGCGTTTTAAAGTTGAGATGGCTGAGTCTTACGTGCCATAGCCACCCCGTGCGGTTGTCATTCTTCGCCGGTAAGCAAGCTTCGAGGTTCGCTGAGTTCCGATCGACCACATATATGTTCTTTTGCGCGAACCCCGATAACACTTGTTTTCCCCTGTGGATTTATCAATAACATCACGAAACCGGCGTAAAAAATCACTCTATTTGAGTTATCACAAAATTGACTAACAGAGAGAAGATTATCTTTGAAGTCCTTCAACATATGATACTCTTGGAACTTTGGCGTTCCTATCTTTGAGTGTGCCGTATCCTCTCGTGTAGCCTTTGGCATTATCTCCAAACTCATTCGGGTCCTTCTTCGGTGATATAATTCTTGTGAGACTCCTTTGGTATGTCATGTGTCTTGAGCATCCGTTGTCCATATACCATGGGTCTTTACGCACCCGCAAAACGAGAATTATATTCGGGTACCCTTTATTTTTTATTTTGGGTCCTTAGATGTTAGTTTTCATAACCCAAATCTGTCTAACAACCCCGGTGGTTTCGGACATTTTCTTTCCACTAGAGTCAACATATCGACCACTCGGATCGGTCAAAGGTGACTTCGAGGCTTCGAGGTTCGGGAGTCCCGATCTTCGAGTTGGTGGACTTGCCGACCTTAGCCTTACGTGTGGCTTTCCTTTTCTTCGACATTTGGAGCCTCTTCGACTATAGGTTCATAATAGTATGACCCATACCGAGCTGGATGTGTCGGCTTTGGAGGTCCATATTGATCCGCCAATTTTAATTTCTTTGGTTCCCCCCCTTGGTGTCTTTGGGGTTTCTTGGCACCGATCTTCTTGTCGGAATGCCGACGTGTGGGATGAGGTGCTTTCATCTTCTCGTTTGTTCTTTGCTAGGGGGTTCGGTATATTTGCGGTCATAGTCTCCCCTCGAACAAATCTATCGGCAAGCCGTACTTCCGAGTGTCTTGGGGCGGATGTGGAAGCTCCCCTGGCTGAATCCAAGTCCTTCCTTGCGGTGCTTTGACTTATTGCATGCTAGCATAGCCTCTAATTTCTTTTCAGCACCCATGTACCTCTCGGTCATCAAGCTCCTCCGGACATCATCACTCTTCTTCGGTGTGTCGTGCTTGGTCCGAAGTCCCGACATTTCTTGCTTTGACAGACTTAGTTCGATATCTTTCGAGTCAAGTCATTGGTCAAAACCGAAATCCGATCTTCTTGATGCTGAGACTTGGCCATCGGAGAGTTTATTTCCTCCACGAGTCTCAACACAAGTCCTTCGGCCTCGGTAGCAACCCCGACTCTCCCGAGAAAGTCTACGATTCTCTACTTTCGTGGTA
Organism: Lavandula angustifolia; assembly: GCA_028984105.1. Taxonomy (NCBI): domain Eukaryota; kingdom Viridiplantae; phylum Streptophyta; class Magnoliopsida; order Lamiales; family Lamiaceae; genus Lavandula; species Lavandula angustifolia. The sequence goes on from CM054803.1 coordinate 1,193,478, forward strand.
TCCAACTCCCCGAAGCGTCTTCTTGAGCTGCGCAGACTCATCCGAATTTGTTCGTCGAGCGAGTTCTTCGTATGCGGTTGCGACGTCCATATTCTCATCCGCACCTGAATTAGTGTCGTGTGTGCAGTGTGAAGAGGAGTTAAGTGGTTCATGAGAATTTACCTCATCCTCTTCGCCCGCCATCATGCACTTTTCGTTGATTCATCCGCTTCATGCTCTAAGGCCATGAAAGTCGCTTCATCGTCGAGATGAATCCATAAAGGAGTCGATCTCTTCGAGTCGTCCGAGATTTCGCCGCCTATGTAGGATTGTCTCTTCGGGCGAATTTCTCTCTCCTTGCTTTGCGTCTTGCGCGCGTTCAAAGACTATCGAGCTCGGGACAATCATCCGATAATGTCCCGGCTTCTTGCGGTTGTAACAAGCAATGACTCTTTCTTCTTTGCTTTCGCTATTCTTTGATGGTTCCGAGTCATCTTTCTTTCGCATTCGGAAGATTGTGAGTCGGGAGTGTGTTTCGACATATAATTTGACTTACCTTTCGTTTCCGATAGGCTTTAGTCACTTTTCTCGCGTCGCTCCTTCTCCTTCGATACTTTACGGCAGGCAATGCATACTTCGAGCGAGGCTTCCTTCTTGTAGATCATTGAGTGAAGGTTCGGTCTTACTCGTCGTTTTGCTCGTTCTTTGGAGATCTTGGCTTGACCGATGCTTTGAAAGCATGGTCGATTTTTGTGTCGCCTTCGACTCTGCTTTCTTTGAGGTCTGTCGAACTCAAACTCCTCCGCCTGTAATTCCGAAAAGTTATGGTCGGGAGACACAACATCTAAGTCGAATGTCGCAATAGAGTGGCAAAAGGTGTCCAGTGTCCGTCCCGGCGGTGCCCTCGGAATCTTCGATTCATCTCTCGATTCTTCGAATGTCTTTCCCGGCCCATTGATAGAGTTCATCGATTGGTAAATCGACGTTCGGATCTTCGATTTTGTCACCGGCATGAGAGACAAGCTTTCCGGCTTTTGGAGTTCCAGGCGCTAATTTGTTGGCTTTAATCTTCGAGTCCCTCGACTCGGCAGCGCAAGAGCGTCCCGAGTTCTTTAGCGATCTTGCATTCCCGAACCCCGCCAAGATAAGAATCACTAAGGGTGGTTAGTATAGCATTTACGGCGACTCGATCTAGATTGTGAAGCTTCTTCTCTTCTCGGGAGTGAAGAGACTTCGTCTTTGGGGATCTTCTTCCCGGTCCACCATTCCTCCTCCTTGAGCTTGGTCCCGAGTCACGACACTATCAATCATAGGAACGATAGGTCCATCTTCAAGCACTTCGATCATACTATCATGGAGGGATGTCGGATGTGCTTCCATCCCGACTCGCCATATTCCATAATTTTCCACCGAGAACATGGGTACCATCCTTATACCCGACATATCGGCCATGAAAAAAAAATATAGATATGAATGTAGAGTGATATGCAGGTGAAAACGTTTTTCCCTCGGATCCGTTCGAATAGACCGAGTCTCAAAGATAACAAGAGTCAAAGAACTCCTGCTCGATACCAATTGTTGGTCCCGAGTGTACGGTCGGGTGTAGAGGGGGGGGGTGAATACACTGATTCGATTTCTCAACTTTCGAACACGAACAGTCCTATTCGGGGAAGGTGCCGCATCGAACTAGTTCGGCCAGACTGGCAGTATTACGAATCGTGTTAAAGGCTAGAAAAGTACCGACTCGGTGAGATCTCGCTAACCGACTAGGTCATAATTCGGTATCTACGGTAAGAGTTCGGTGTGCGGAATAGTGTAGGCCCAAATCGGTTTTTGTGAGAAAACGTTGTCTCGATTCGGTAGATATAGAACTTCGGTATGAATGGTAAAATCAATGCAACGATTAAGAAAGCAAGAAGAGACGGGATTTTTAAAGTGGTTCGGATATCGCTCAAATCCTACGTCCACTGTCCCGAATGATCGGGAGGCTATTTATTATCCCCGAGTTAGTCTCGGTCGGCTTGCACACTCGGGCAAAGCCGCGTCTTGGTTTTTATGCGATCCAAGTCTCGGTTACAACACTATCAAACTTAAAGTGTTTGACAAACTTCTCCAACGGTGAAGGAGTCCTTATACAATAAGGATTGGGTTCGGATGTGAACTCCTTCGTCTAAGCTATAGATAAGAACGGTTGAGCTTAGGGTTAGAGGGATAGGGAATATGAAAGAGTAGCTTCTAGATCGACGAACAGTGAAGGTAAGCTATAAGTTCGTGTAACGTCGATTGGATACTAGAGGCTTTATATGTTGGTTTAGCTTGATTCCCTATGAGCTAGAATGTAGTCTTTCGCCGGAGAATGTTCTTCGAGTTTTTTGCTAAGACGTAGTTCTTTGGGTTCTTTGCTCGTTGAATGCTTTCTTGATTTTTGCTCTAGATACGTGCATTCCGTGCATTCTTCTTGAATAATCCCTCTATTTATAGAGCGAGAGATTGAAATAGATCCGTTGGAGACGATCTTCTTCTCTCTCTCTCTTTTTGGTAGCAAACGGCTCTTTTGGTGTAGGCAACGGTGCCTTTTCCTCCTTTTCCGGAAAGTGTTGACTTGCGGCTTTAGCGAGGTGAGAAGACACGTGTATGCTTGTCATTCGTTGAGGTGGATGTAGTGGTTGAGACAAAGACAAACTTCGAGATAGGCGAAGCCGACTTCTCTCTTCCTCGTACATGACTGGCGATTGTCTTTCAAAAGATTACGACGATCCACGAAGACTATCCGCCGTTCTTGAGTCGACCTCGTATTCGAGTAGATAGGCTGGCGAAGATAAGTCTATCGATGATCGGCTACGAGTCCAGTGAACTACTCCTGCGAGTTTAGTTCGATCGACTCTCTCGCATATCTTGCTCTGCCGAGTCCAAGTATCATCGAGTCTTTCGATATCTTGCTCCCTCCGAGTCCAAGTATCACCGAGTCTTTCGATATCTTGCTCCTCTCGAGTCCAGTATCACGAGTCTTTCGATATCTTGCTCCCGCCGAGTCCAAGTATCACCGAGTCTTACATCTTGGTCTTTGAGGCAAATAAGCTGCGAGCGCCTTGACCGGAGCAGAGTGTCTACCGAGTCCGAAACCTCAGAGACAAATACAAATACAAAGGAATGGTTCACCAATCAGATAGGGTTTTGGGATCTTCAAATCTTCTCAATAGTTCAGAGCACGAGGCTACTGAGCGTGATCCAGTATAGAAGATAAGTCATTTCCCATAAGTATGATCATGCTGAGGATTGAATCATCACCCAACAGTTTGGTTGACAGAAAGGAATGAAATCGGAATCAGGAATCATTCTTGGAGGTATGGAATGAAGGAATGATTCCTGAAAACAGTTGTTTGGTTGTAGCAGGAATGAACTTGATTCTAAAACCTGTTTGGTTTGACTGAAGGAATGGAATCAACTTAATAAATTTATTAAATAAATTTGTACACAAAATATCATATTCTAATATATATTATAACATTTTGAAACAAAAAAAATAAAATTTAAACATAAAAAAATCTAATTGAATATAAAATGATAATGTCTTACATAAATTTAAATATGTTCGACCTTTTTTGTGAAACCATTCTTAAAACCTCCTTCTCCCTTCCAACATGGGTCTACACTGAGTTCCATTAGACAATTAAGTAAAGTTTCTTCCTCATCCTTTCTCCAAAAACGTTTGTTTTTTCCTCTCCCACTTTGTGAATCCATCTAAATAATGAAAATGGTAGTGAGTTCAATCAATCTCATATACAACAAAAACATCACAGTATTCCACTTTGAATTCCCTTTTGGAACACTGAATTTATGGTACAACAATCATCACAGTATTCCAACCTAGCTCTTTTCCTAGAACTGACCAAGTGATACAACTACACTTTCAATGCAAGTATTTTCACAAACAATTACAGAAGCTGAATTCTCCTAAATATACCAACAATTACAGATTACGAGTCCGAATTCTCCTAAATATTCAAGATCCACTTCACTAAATAGACCAAAAATCAAGAACCAAAAATTAATGTTAATTCGAGTAAGAAAACTTGATAGCTAAACATTCAGATGGCCACCAAAAGCTATTATTTATTGATTATATAGCATCAGACCGTCCATTTTCAGCGTCAGATCAAATCAAAGACAAATTAAAAAAAGAAATCAAATCAAATTTAGTAAACAAAATCAAGCTCGGTTCCTACCGACTCAGCCTCCAGACCACCAATTTCAGAAATTCCGCACTACACTTAGTCCAAGCAGTAGTAAACTTCAAAAAAAAAAAAGATTTTAGCAGTAGCCCAAGCAGAGTTGACAGAGGGCAAAATTCCGCACTACATTTTTAAGTTTGTTTCTTCGTCCAAAGAAAAAGAGTTGACAGAGGGCAAAATCAAGGCAAAATTCTTACCAAATTATGAGAGGGGTTGGAGAGGGGCGGCGGCGGCGGCGGCGAGAGGGGTTGGAGAGGAGGGGCGGCGGCGGCGAGAGGGGTTGGAGAGGGGCGGCGAGCGAGATGGCGGCAGCGAGCGAGATGGTGAGAAGTATGAGGAAGGAAAATATGATGAGAGAGATGAACGAGCGAGAGGGGTGTTGTGGAAATTAAAGGAATGAGATTTAAAAGTGCCCAATTGTAATGGAATGGGAAAGTGTTATTTGGGGGGGTTGGAGAGGGGTGTGAGGAATGATACCCATGTGCGTTTTTGTTCTCCAAACACGAGGAATGGAATCATTCCTTTAAAATGATTCCTGATTCCATTCATCCGTTCCAACCAAACGGGGCCTAAATAGTGTCAAATATAATTTCGATTTTTTATTTATAGAATTATTTTGAAATTGGTGAGGATAAGTATATGCTGGACGACGAACGGCCTAATAGGGCCGCTTGACAAGCGAATTTCCTCATTTTTTCCGAACTCACCGCCTAGTACTAAAATCAATCCTTAATCAACAAGAAATTCCCCACACGCCTCTCGTTGTTTTCAATTTAATTAATTATTACTAAATTAATATAAAACGTGAAGGTTTTACGCTTCAAAAGGTTGTACTACAACTTAACAAACATAAACTCCCTCCGTCAGAGCAAAAAGGTAATTGTGCTTGTACCCTTTTGTCGAGCATGGGGAAGAAACTCGACGCTCTGCTCGGCCGGAGCTTCAAGCCTTCCAAGCTCAGAGGCACGGCGCGCCTCGCCCTCTCCCGCCTCCCCACGCTCAAATCCCAGCGCCAAGCGCGCTGCTCCACCGCCCGATCCGACGTCGTTCAGTTCCTTCAGAGCGCCAACCACGAACGCGCTCTCCTCAGAGTACTCCTCTCTCTCTCTCTCTCTCTCTCTCTCTCTCTCTCTCTCTCTCTCTCTCTCTATTTGATTAATTTGGTGTTTAATTGGATAATTGTGTATGATTTGATTATGATTAATTAGGTGGAGCAAGTGATTAAGGAGCAGAATATGTTGGATGTGTTCGTGGCGCTGGAAGGATACTGTCATCTCCTCGTGGAGAGAATTAGTCTCTTCGAACAGCACAAGTTGGTTATTCGTCTTTTTTCTTACCAATAATCTTAATTTCTTCAAATAAAATGATATTTTTTTTTTAAATGTAGATTTTGTCCGGATGAACTGCTTGAAGCCGTGTCCACATTAATCTACGCTTCTACGAGATGTGGAGAATTTCCGGAACTGCTTGAGCTTCGAGCAATTTTCACTTCGAAATTCGGGAAGGAATTCACGATGCGAGCAGTTGAATTACGCAATAACTGTGCAGTCAATCCAAGGGTATGTTTAAATTTATACCATTCTTAATTAATCCATCAATTAAAATTCTAAATCGAGTTTTATCTGTTTTTTTTTAAAAATAATTAAAAATATACTCCTTACCGAATTCTACCCTCCCACATTTTCTCCGTAGATTACAGTTTTTTACCTTTATAAAAAACTATACTCCTTCATTACCGAAATTCTACGCCTCGCCACATTTTCTCCGTAGATTACAGATTTTGATTCATATATTATGTGCAGATTATACAGAAGCTGTCGACTAGGATGCCAAGCTTGGAGCAAAAAATGGAGGTGATAAAGGAGATTGCTTCCGACAACAACATCGTACTCCCCACGCCAGAAGCCAAAGCGGATAAACACCAGGAGAGCAGTATGGATTCGCCGGCGTTAGGAGTTGGTGTTAAGAACGAAGAAGAAGAGATCGAAAGAGGGCCGAGGAGGAAGTACAAGGACGTGGCCGATGCGGCGCAAGCCGCGTTCGAGTCGGCGGCTTACGCTGCGGCTGCCGCCCGAGCCGCAGTTGAGTTGTCCCGGACTGAGTCAACGGACGATTCCACCACTCCTAGAGTCGTCTCCAAAGTCCATGAAGATAAGGGAATGGAAGAGTCGAGTAAACCGGTAAGGAGATCGTTTTCGAGTTCGAGCTCGGATTCGGATTCGTCGGATGATGAGGGCGACGGCGATGTTAAGGGAAAGAATTTGGCGTTCGACAGAGACGAGTTGGGATCGGGGTCGGGGAGAGGAGCAGAG